>CANSGD010000335.1:1245625-2491250 GCA_947645195.1 Patellifolia procumbens
GACAGAGGATCATGCTCCTTATTATAGCAGACCCCGTCTCAGACAAAGGGTTCTGCCATTATTTTCATCAGCAGATCCTCGCTTCAGACAAAGGATCATGCTCCTTATCATTAGGAGATCCTCGTCTCAGACAGAGGATCATGCTCCTTATTATAGCAGATCCTCGTTTCAGACAGAGGATCATGCTCCTTATCATTAGCAGATCCTCGTCTCAGACAGAGGATCATGCTCCTTATTATAGCAGACCCAGTCTCAGACAGAGTGTTCTGCCATTATTTTCATCAGCAGATCCTCGCTTCAGACAGAGGATCATGCTCCTTATCATTAGCAGATCCTCGCTTCAGACAGAGGATCATGCTCCTTATTATAGCAGATCCTCGCTTCAGACAGAGGATCATGCTCCTTATTATAGCAGATCCTCGCTTGAGACAGAGGATCATGCTCCTTATTATAGCAGATCCCGTCTCAGACAGAGGATCAAGCTCCTTATCATTAGCAGATCCTCGCTTCAGACAGAGGATCATGCTCCTTATCATTAGCAGATCCTCGTTTCAGACAGAGGATCATGCTCCTTAGCAGATCCTCGCTTCAGACAGAGGATCATGCTCCCTATAATAAGTAGATCCTCGTCTCAGACAGAGGATCATGCTCCTTATTATAGCAGACCCAGTCTCAGACAGAGGGTTCTGCCATTATTTTCATCAGCAGATCCTCTCTTCAGACAGAGGATCATGCTCCTTATCATTAGCAGATCCTCGCTTCAGACAGAGGATCATGCTCCTTATTATAGCAGATCCCGTCTCAGACAGAGGATCATGCTCCTTATTATAACAGACCCTGTCTCAGCCAGAGGGTTCTGCCATTATTTTCATCAGCAGATCCTCGCTTCAGACAGAGGATCATGCTCCTTATCATTAGCAGATCCTCGCTTCAGACAGAGGATCATGCTCCATATTATAGCAGATCCTCGCTTCAGACAGAGGATCATGCTCCTTTTTATAGCAGATCCTCGCTTCAGACAGAGGATCATGCTCCTTATTATAGCAGATCCCGTCTCAGACAGTGGATCAAGCTCCTTATCATTAGCAGATCCTCGCTTCAGACAGAGGATCATGCTCCTTATCATTAGCAGATCCTCGCTTCAGACAGAGGATCATGCTCCTTATTGTTATAGCAGATCCTCGCTCCAGACAGAGGATCATGCTCCTTATCATTAGCAGATCCTCGCTTCAGACAAAGGATCATGCTCCTTATCATAGTAGATCCTCGCTTCAGACAGAGGATCATGCTGCTTATTGTTATAGCAGATCCTCGCTCCAGACAGAGGATCATGCTCCTTATCATTAGCAGATCCTCGCTTCAGACAGAGGATCATGCTGCTTATTGTCATAGCAGATCCTCGCTTCAGACGAAGGATCATGCTCATTATTATTACATGTCCACGTATCATCAATATTGCGGACTTGCCTATAGCATTCTAATCTCAGTCTGCCTCCTCTGCTGCAAGCAAAGCAGACAGACTGGGGGGCAAGGATACGTATGGTAGGAGGAAGAAAGTAGCAAAGAAATAGCATATTTTCTTTCAAAAACTACTCAAAAGAACGCAAAAAATACAAAACTAGCAGAGGCTGTAGGCAATACGACATTCTTGCTCATCAGAACAGACTCTCAGATTGGTGAAGCAACATTACATACTACGTGAGCAGACCTTCACTAAAGGATGCTACACGGCAGATTATTAGACTCATAAGCAAAGGAAGCTTCGTTTCTTATTACATGAGAAGATCCTCACATAGAGGATGATACACCTTAGCTCATTGAAGCAAGCTCTCTGACTAAAGAGGTTATATCTCACAGTAGAGACTCGATCACGCACAAAGGTCATCATGAAGGCATACATGTCCAATATCATGAGGAACCAAGTGAATAAGCCCAATATAGTTCAAGTTCAATCAACGATTATCACTCGAACTAGGGGGGCAAATTGTATGGGTATAAATACCCTCTCCCGAATATACGGCCCAAGGCCCAAACGACACAAGGCCCACGCTCACTTGTCTATATAAGCCCCTCATAGGGCTAAGGTAAAGGGATCGACAAATCCATCCACTCTCCCTACATCCACACTTTCTCTATCCAAAATGAGTACTGACTTGAGCGTCGGAGAGCCCGTCCTCGGGACACCCCCGGGGGTTTGGATTTCATGTGCAGGTTCTTGGCCGGAGCTCGGACTGGGACCGCTCATATCCGCCGGAAAGAGGTACGACACTTTTGGACAGAAACAACATATATTACGATAGTTGCATCATAGAGAATTTTGCTTAAAATTCTTAGTGCTCATTGGTTGATAGATTAAGTAGATCCAGTAACTTCAAAGACAGCAGCGAGCACAGCCTTTTTGGCGGCAATGTCTTGGATGCTAACGGTTATTTGAGCACCTGTCTGGGGATCCTTGTATTGAGTTGTGGGCTGATCAGATGCATCCAACTTCGCTTCAATTGCACTCCAATCTATGTTTACGTACCCAGCTTGTGGCCCAACTTCCGCATACACCTGTAAACAATTTTAAATACTATGGCTAGGAAAAAAGAACTTTGTTGACCCACTAACAATATTCAACCCATTCCAGAGAGATATATACATAAATAAATTAATAGTGGAATCGAATTTAATAGTATTACAAAATTTGTACTATTAGACCGTCTATTTTTAACTTATTAGGTCCGCTTTAAAGTTTTAACTTTAATGTTCAAGGGTTTAAAATTTTGATTCTTTACGCTTTAAAGTTAAAATCTGATACACACATAGTAAGATTTAATTAAGTTAAAACCTTATAGTTTTGAGTGAAAACCTCTTAATTTTACCATTTTTTTTGTAAACATGTGGATAAATCGTCTATCACAAGACTTACTCAACTAATATATTTATTCTTTACATCTAAGTATCTAACGGTAGATTATCTAAATGTAGTCTTCTGTGACTACCTAAGCTTTGCCAGATTAGAAAGGCAGAGCGTAACCAGAATTTTTCTATTACGGAGGCCATACTTGTATAGTAATTTTTTTTGTGAAACAAGATAATGAGTGATTTTGCCTTTATACTCTAATCTATATATATCCAAATGATCTAGGAGGCCGTAGCCTATGATGCCAACCCCTTTGTTCCGCCATTGAAGGCAACATTAGACATTCGATTCAATTTTTGTCTTTTTCATTCTCTATATCATTATTCAAATGATCTAGGAGGCCGTAACCTATATCACCCCCTTACTCATTCAGTTATTTTCTTCCTGTTTATAGAGTCTGAGTTTTTCTCCTATTTATAGTTCGGATCAACTTTATCAAGTCTACATTTAACGTACCTTACTAGATTCATCAACATTGTTAGGCTTGTACCAAGACACGAGCCATCCACATACAGGATCAGCATATACGATTGCTGCCTTGGAGCCTGCTAGGTCCCCGTTTGAAGTAGCACCATCGTGCAGGAAAAAATCAGCACCATCAGAGCTAATGACCGCAGGAGGTTTGACGGCAAATTTTCCCTGATAGTTGTGGGTGTTCATGATCGTTACTGGCCGCTGCTGATAGTTATAATTAGCAATGCTACCCGAGACTTTAGCAAGTTGATATTTGTGAAGGAAATTATAATGCCTTGCCTTCATTAAACGCTTAACAGCAAATATATATACACAAAACTACAGCTATGGGCTTAATTACATGCTTAAGCGCAGCCCAATATATAACATAAGGCCTAATTATATACATAATCCCAATACCCCCCCTCAAGTTGGAGCATGAAGATCACAAATGCCCAACTTGCGAAGGAGATAATCAAACTGTTGTTTGCCTAAGGCCTTAGTAAAAATATTCGCCAATTGCTCGTGAGTAGGAACATGGGACGGATGTATGGTACCATCTAAGATAGCATCACGGAGGAAATGACAGTCGACCTCGATATGCTTTGTGCGTTCGTGAAACACAGGATTTTGAGAGAGATAAAGGGCAGACTGACTGTCACAATACAAGTTCATAGCACGAGGATGGTGGACTCCAAGACTGTTAAGAAGCCCCTTCAACCACTTTAATTCACAAGTCAAAGCTGCCATAGATCTATACTCAGCCTCGGCAGAAGAGCGTGAAACAGTAGCTTGCTTCTTCGTTTTCCATGAGATTGGAGAACGACCTAGAAAGACAAGCCAACCAGACAAAGAACGACGCGTAAGGGGGCAACTCGCCCAATCAGAGTCACACCATCCTGATAACTGAAGATCACAATCAGCACGAAGGAGAATGCCTTGTCCTGGGCTATGCTTCAAGTAACGAGCAACACGTACGGCAGCATCCCAATGATCACGACGGGGAGCATGTAAAAACTGTGACAAGACATGCACTGCATAGCCCAAATCTGGACGAGTGAAAGATAGGTAAATGAGACGACCAACCACACGCCTATCACGGTCCACAGGCTCAAACAAAGGACTCATGGATCGCCCTAGTTGATGATTTTGTTCCATCGGGAAAGTAGCGGGTTTGGAACCAAGTAAGCCAACCTCAGAAATGATATCAAGGGTGTATTTGCGCTGACATAGGAAAAGACCTTCAGGACTACGAGCCACCTCAATACCAAGAAAGTACTTGAGAATCCCAAGGTCTTTCATATGAAAACATGAGCACAAATATTTCTTGAAAGCAACAAGAGCAGCGGAATCATTCCCAGACACGATCAAATCATCCACATAAACAAGGACATTAATTTGTACCTTACCCCGAAGAAGAGTAAATAATGAGTAGTCGGAGTACGATTGTTGAAAACCATACAACTTCAGTGAGTGGGCAAGTTTGGCGAACCAGCAACGTGGAGCTTGCTTCAACCCATATAAGGACTTCCGTAGACGACAAACTTGGTTGAATTTAGCACCTCGAAACCCTGGGGGCACGTTCATATATACTTCTTCAGACAGATCCCCGTGCAAGAAAGCATTATGCACATCCATTTGATGTAGTTCCCAATTCTTAGCAGTGGCAACAGCAAGAAAAGCACGGACAGTGGTCATTTTGGCAACGGGAGCAAAAGTATCTGTGTAATCGATGCCAGCTACCTGATGATTCCCAAACACGACAAGACGTGCTTTGAGCCGTTCAACACTCCCATCAGAATTATATTTCACTTTGTATACCCAACGACTACCTAGAGCACGTTTCCCGGGGGGAAGAGATTCCATACTCCAAGTGTCGTTATCTTCGAAGGCTTGAATCTCATGTTTCATGGCTTGCCGCCAACCTGGGTCTTTCATAGCATCTTTAAAAGAACGAGGTTCACTACCTGCAGAAACAGCTGCAAGAAAATTTCTATGTCCCACAGAAAATCGGTCACAATTCACAAAATGTGCTATAGGATAGGACATACCTGAGGAACGATGTGGAGTAGATGAACTAGGAGAGGAAGATGGACTCAACTTTCGCACGGTATTAAGAACAAAATTCTTCAATTTCACAGAAGTAGTCTTAGTTCTCTTCCCACGACCCAACTCCACCTCCTCAGGAGATCAGAGGAAGGAGGACAAGAGGCTCCGAGAGGAGGGTCCCCACCCCTCGAAGCACCCGAATCAACTGCTACAGTATCAATGGCGGCACAACCATTACCAGTACCTATGGCATCATGAGTCAATCCCAAAACATCCTCCTCACCACTCAGTGTAGTATCGGTAGGTAGGGATGGCAATGGGTGGGATTCGGGTCGGGTGAGCCATCACCCTCATGCATCACCCGGTTAGACCAACTTCCATCCATCCATCCGTCACTCGGTAAGACCATCACCCGTATCCATCCATCCACCACCCGCGGGTGAACCGGGTGGACAGGGTGATCATCCATTTAAGACTATTGAACTAGAAAAGTTAAATCAAACTTGCAAAATAACAATTTATATGTTAACTTCATGTCAAATTAAGATAAGTTAAGTTTATGGAAACATGTCGATAGTAATCAAAAGGGAAAATTATTATACTATTGTAAATAAAATGATAAACATTTAAGAAAATGTATGAAATGGGTGATGGAGCGGGTGATAAACGGGTGATGGAGCGGGTGATGGATGAAACTTTCTCACCCTAATCCATCCATCACCCGTTACACGTTCACCCGTCACCCGTCCATCATCCATTTAACTCGGTTTTTCACCCTATTTTGTTTTTCGGGTGGAGCGGGTGATGGATCATCCATTGAATATTGCCATCTCTATCGGTAGGAGGAGTAGAAGACTTCAAAGGGGTGGAAATATCATCAAATACCTCATAAGCAAAGTCATCATCCCCACCAATGAAAATCGAAGAAGAAACACCCTCAACAACTTCACTGTTGGGCAAAGCAGCGGCATATGGGAACTCGTTTTCATGGAACTTAACATCCCGAGAAACAAAAAACTCCTCTGTATCAAGGTCAAACAACTTCCATCCCTTCTTATCACTAGGATAACCAACAAAGACACACCGCCTACTCCTGCTAGCCAACTTGTCCCCTTTACTACGTTGATTGTGAGCATAACACAGAGAACCAAAAACACGCAAATGATCAAAAGGGGGAGGGGTGCCAAACAAAGTCTCATAGGGAGTTTTGAAACCAAGCAAAGCAGAAGGAGTGTGATTAAGTAAGTAAGCAGCACCCAAAATACATTCACCCCAAAAAGAGATAGGTAAACTCCCCTTAAAAAGGAGAGCACGTCCCACATTCAAAATGTGACGATGCTTCCGTTGTTCTACCCGTCCATTCTGTTGAGGAGTACCAACACACGAAGACTGAAACAGAATGTCATTCTCTAAAAAATACGGCTTCATACAGTTAAACTCAGTACCATTATCACTTCGCACTTTCTTTACTGTGATCCCAAATTGACGATCAACCATAGCTAGAAAAGACAAGAACATTTTAGCCACTTCAGTTTTATCAATCAATAAGAAAACCCAAACAGCTCTAGAGAAATCATCAACAATAGTCAAAAAATATCGCGCTCCACAAGAGGAGGGAGTATGATAAGGTCCCCAAAGATCACAATGTATCAACTCAAAACAACAAATAGCTTTACTATCACTAATAGGAAATTTTTCTCTAGTTTGTTTAGCATGAGGGCAAATGTTGCAAGCCTTATTCAAATCACAACTCGATTTATGTACAAAAGGAAGGGACTGAACTACTTTTGCAGAAGGATGACCAAGTCGCCGGTGCCACAAGTCAAACGAACTCGAACTATCAACAGCCAAAGTAGTAATCTTCAGAACACCGCGAAAGTAGTAGAGTCCATCTCGTTGTTCACCTACTCCAATCAGCGTCCTCGAGTTGCGGTCCTGTATAACGCACAAATTTTTAGCAAATTATACAACACAATTTAAATCATCAATAAGATGGGAGATAGAAATTAAATTGCAATTCAGTTTAGGTACGTAAAGAACATTGGATAACACCAAGCCAACACCCAAACTCACATCACCACACTTTGAAGCATTTGCCACTTTCCCATCAGGGAGACCAACGGGACAACTGGGCATATCAATGATATTAGTTAAAACACTAATATCACCTGTAACATGGTGTGAGCAACCAGAATCTAGGAGCCAAGGATGCATAGGGAACTCACCAATCATACGATCATCCGAAGTAGATTTTACCGTGGTGTTGCCGAGCATTGAAATAAGTTGCTGCCATTGTTCATTAGAGATGACAGAGGAGGAGGACGACGTTGCCTGCCCTGCGTATCCACTGTTTACCGCAGCCACAGTAGCATCGCGGCCCCTGCTAGGACCAGCAGCATGCCCAGACGCAGCATGCCCAGACGCAGCACCCAGCACACCTGAACCGCGTACAACAGCGTCACCAGCAGCTCCTGACGCAGCATAACCACGCCCAGCAGTCCCCGTTACAGCAGTCCTACGTCCACGGCCAGACCCGTGCCGATTCCGAGTCTCCCACCACTCCGGATAACCGTGTTTTGCAAAACAATTAATCTCCTCGTGACCACCTTTGCGACAGTAAGAGCATACAAGGTCAACATTATCACGAAAATCAGAACGAGATTTACCTAAATGCGTAGGATTCACGGCAAAGGCCATGACTTCAGAATGTTCATTGACGCGCCGAGAGGATGACCGCAAGTTCTCTTCTTGAAGAAGAGTCTGATATGCCCTATCAAGAGAGGGTAAAGGATCTTGAGCCAATAAACTCGAACGTACATGGCCATAAAGCTCCTGGTTAATGCCGAAAAGGAAATCATGCATTCGGTCTTCATCAAGGCGTTGTTGAAACAATTCCCCAATCTGACAAGTGCAATTCCCGCACGTACATGTAGGAAGGGGATAATAAGTGGCCAACTCATCCCACAAAGGTTGGAGGAGACCAAAGTACTCAGCCACTGACATGGTTTGAGTCTAATGACAAGCGGCTAGGGCAGCTTTTATATGTTGTTTACGTGGACCATTGCCGACGCGAAACCGAGCCTTCAAAACGTCCCATAAGGGTTTTACCTCTTCAAAGAAAGGTATGGTTTTTCTATGGGAGGGATCAATGGTTTGAAGGACCCATTGAACAAGAGTCGATTGAACACAATACCAATCTTCAAGCTTTGCCTTGGTCGTCGGTTTATTGATGGTACCTTCGATGAATCCGAATTTTCGACGAGACTTGAGGGAAAGACGCATCGAGCGCGACCATTCTTCATAATTATGTCCCTTAAAAAGAACATTAGTGATAATATTACCCGGATTATCTTGCGTCCCAAGATTAAAGGGAGAGGAAGGGTCAAGTTTGCTAGGTTGATCACCACCAGACATGGTGGTGGAGAGCTAAGAGAAGCCGCTAGGGCAAGCCGTGTAGAAGAGAAACCCTAGCTGTGTTTAAGGAAGCCTGATACCATGTGAAGGAAATTATAATGCCTTGCCTTCATTAAACGCTTAACAGCAAATATATATACACAAAGCTACAGTTATGGGCTTAATTACATGCTTAAGCGCAGCCCAATATATAACATAAGGCCTAATTATATACATAATCCCAATAATATTGGCTAGCATTTGCACTTTGGTTGCTTGCCAAGAATTTCTTTGCATCATCTATGGCCTTATCAACCTTTGCTTTCTGGTCGGCATTGAGTTGGGCCACATTGCAATTGTTCTGTGAAGAAGCCATTGTTGACTAGAAATGCAAGCTACAAGTTATCTACCAATTCGCAAATGATAAGAAATTGCTCAAGTTAATTGTAAGGAAAATTTGATAAAAACCACCTTAACTTTCCAAGTTTTTTAAAGTTACCACCTTAAAATTTTTTTTTTTAAAATTACCACCATAACTTTACAAATTCCTTTAAAATTCCCACCACTTGACGGAATATTCCAATTATCTCCGTTAGTGGCCCCAAATATTAACTACCCTGCTTCATCCCCTCCTTTCAAGCCACGAAATCCCAAATTCATTCCAAAAAAACCCCTAATTCTTCAATTATGACCTAAATTTCTCAAATTTGGATGGATTTGAGACCTAATTTACACATTAGCAACATCGACGACACTAAATTAGGTACTTTGAGTTGTTAATTTTATCAATTAGGCCTAGGGTTTCTCTGGGGATTGATTACCCCAAAATTTTCATACCCTTTACTAAATGCTACTTCACAAATTTTGGCCATTAAGTGAATTGATTACATTGGAAACATTAACATTTAGCTAATATGAATGTTTAATTCTCACTTCTTGCTTCAATTTTGAATTACAGAACTAACATAAATCATTCCCCTATATTTTTGTTCGATGAAACCCTAGATTGAAAAATCCTCAGAAAAGCCCTAATTTTGTCAAATTACCACTTCAAATAGTATAGATTTAGCTCGTCTGTGTTGCTAATATATTTTTTGGGGATTAATTCTGTCCACATTCGAAAAATTTGGGTAGAACTTGACGAACTAGGGTTTGTTTTTGGTGAAATTGGGATTTCGTGGTTTGAAATGAGGGAATGAAGATGGATAGTTAATATTTGGGGCCCACTAACGGAGATAATTGGAAAATTCCGTCAAGTGGTGGGAATTTTAAAGGAATTTGTAACGTTATGGTGGTAATTTTAAAAAAAAAATTAAAGGTGGTAACTTTAAAAAACTTGGAAAGTTAAGGTGTTTTTATCAATTTGTCCTAATTGTAATAATGTGAACAAAATTAAATGTGCTGTTAATATTCGCAAATATACGAAAAAACATATTGGCTACATATAAACGAGGAGGAGGGTTTGGATCATTCACAAACGCAAAGTAAGTCCCATCCCAAACAAATACTCCCTCCGTCCCATTTTTCACAAAAATTAAGGTTAGACAAAACACCAATGATTGAAGTACTTGTGACAACAAAACAACAAATTTAAAGAGGTAAAGTAGGGAGAAAAGACAAATATAATAATGACAAGTACATAGAAAAGGGATATTATGAGACCTTGTTCGACCTTATTAGACGTTATTCGACCTTATTATATAAAACCTTATTCGACCTTATTTGACTTTATCTCAACTTATCTAAATTTATAAAGACTGAAAATAGTTGAAAAGAATAGACCCTTTATTAGCCTACTAATAGACATGAGCGAAGTAGATTGAGTTGAAAGGAGGAATGAGATGTGAAAAGTTAGAGATTAGGAAAGTAGTATATTAAAGTAATAAAAGGAAAAGATCATAGTTTCCTTATAAAATAAGGTATGTATATTTGTGAGGATTCTAGGGTTAGTTTATTTCCCAAATCATTGTCCACTATACACAGGGTTGTACCAAATCATTCAAGAGTATCAAAACAAACATTAAGTGGTGCCAATTAACCAATTTATATTATTTCTAATTTCTTCCAAATATTATATCAACATGGTATTAAGAGCACGTTCCAATTCTTAAGGGAGTCTAATAGTTTATATTTTTCTACTGTGGATAGATTAGTTTTTCTACCCATCGACGGGATTGCTTTTGTTAAATTTGAGATATTTTTCCAAGGGTTTGCGTGGGTGTTGGATTTCGAGTGTTTTAATTCATCTGGTGATTGGCAAAAAGCAAAGTGGTATTTTGGATTTTGAGAATTTTCTCTTCCTGCGATAGTTTATCAAGTTTGATCCACTTTGGTATTACGATCAAATTTCTCCACTTTCACCAATACTCCATCTTTCGTATATTTTTTTTTTGCAGAAGTCAGAGTTGGATCTTTGGTATAGTATTTGTTTAGTGGTGGTTGATCAAGTTGGATCAACGTTGGGTAATTTGTTAGTTCCCTTATCTTGATCTTGCTATATTGTGGTATTTTTTCCTGGCTATTAATTTCAAGAAACTATTCGCGAAATTGTTCATGTTTTCTGATTTGCTGAGTGTCGGATGTTACTGTTTAAGTGTAATCTACTCATTTGATAGACCCTGCACAAACAAGACGTGATCTTGCTTGTGGTTATTTGTTTGTGTATGACAAATATGATCTTTTGTCAGTGGTATATTGGATGTTTTGATGCGATTGTGCATCATTTCTACAAAACTCTAGTTGGCTCTCTAGTTGGGTGGGTACAGTTATGATTCATTATGGTGATGGGTTATAGTGGCCCATCCAAGCTATGAAGTTGGTGCTATTGATGAGCATCGTGTTGGTGCGGTGTATGCATCGTTAATGTTGACGTCGATTGTTTTGTTTATGTCATTTTTTTTAATTTTTCTTTCAATCGTAGTGTTTGTGTTACTACCCCTAGGATTGAGGGGGTTATGAGAGCCTATGAAAGTAGTATATTAGAGTCATATAGTAATAAGAAAAAGATCATACTTTCCTTATAATTTTTTTTGAAAGGGAATACACTTTCCTACTTATGAAATCAGGTTCGTACATTTGTGAGGATTTTAGGATTAGCTTATTTTCCAAGTTATTGTCCATTATAAATAGGGTTGTATTCATACATTCAAGACAAGAAATTAAGTGATTCAAGTTAGCCAATTTTTATTATTCCTAAATTCTACCAAATCATCAGGCCCGTATCTGGACCAGGGCAACTGGGGTAATTGCCCTAGGCCCATTGTAAAATGCTCTAATTTCCTACATTCAGGTCAGATATTTGTATGAGAATAATAGAATGCAGAATGCTTTAGAAGTGCGCATCTTGGCAGATTGGTGATGCATCAGATTCTTACGTTTGGAGCATCCTCAAAGTCCCGTGTTCGACTTTGTTCCTCCACGTTTTCGTTCATTTTTTTTAAACCTTTTTCCTTACTTAGCTTTTCATTTTTCAGTTTCTTTTTCTTTCTTAATATCATAGTCCTCCTTCAATAAATATGGCTGTTGACGAATTCTATGGATGTTTTATTCAAATGACTTTATTGCTTTTATCACTTCTTGTTCTTCTATTTTTAATGTAACCACATCCCTAATTTGATTATAATTAGGGGTATTAATGAGCCGAGCCGAGCCCGAGCTTGGGGTCGCTCAAGTTTGGCTTGTTATACTTTGCTCGAGTTCGAGCTGAATCTCGAGCTTTTTCGAGTTTAGATTATTAAGTCCAAGTTACACAAAGCTCGACTTGGGTTCAAAGATTATAACAAAAATAAAGTATATTTATAAGATATAATATATTATAACTAAGTTTATTTATTTTTCCTAGACTTATAAAAAATATTCTACTAATATTTGAGGTCACTATGTTAAAAAATATAATTAAAAAAATATTTCGAGCCTGTTCACGAACTTCACGAGCCGAACATGGTGGTGCTCGGCTTGTGAAAATTTCGAGTCGAACGCGCAACTCGTGAACAGGCTAAGCTTATTAATACCCCTAGTTATAATGGTTATAGTTTGAAATTTGGATTAGGGTATTATATTTTGAAATTTTGTATATATGAAGAAATTTTATAATTACATCTTTTACTAATAAAATGTGCTATCATATTATAAGATATGATTCTTATATTGTTTCTAGAACGTTTTAATAGAAGGGTTACTCCCTTCGTCCTCTAAAGATCTATCTATAATTCGTTTAAGTGTGTTCTTATAAGTTTTTCCCACTTCTATGTTATTCCTAAAATGCCAAAGGTCTATTCCCTTTCCTCACTACTTGACCCTATTTCTTGGGTTTAGATAATTCTATGGTCTCTCACAACCATAGTGTATCTATCTTATTTTAAATAATAAAAAGTTCCCACTTCTATACTTTCTCTCCTTTTTACTTTGGTTTTTGTAGAGATAGTGTATGAATAGTTCTTTAAAGAATGGAGGAGTATAAAAGTATACTTTCCTCAGATAAAAAAATACTATTACAATTAAGTTTCTAGGGCCCCAATAATAATTTCGCCCTTAGGCCACCGTAATCTCAGAAACGGCCCTACAAATCTTAACATGGAATATAGATAATGATGAGTTGGAAAATAAGAATAACTTTAATTAGTGAAGATAAGAATCTTTGAAATTCTTCACGTGAAGAATCATAAAGTCTTGTTTTTCTCTTAAATACCCACTCCCTTCCCTTTTGTTTTTCTGATTTGACTGTGCAAGTTTGTGAACACTTTTTTGGACAATTGACAGGTCAGTCGCATACTATTAAAAATAAATATACAGGCCACTCTACTAATGTAGTAAGACAAACAAGGTAGAATCCGTATGGGGAAAGCGTAATTAGTATATTAACTATAAAAGAGATGATTTTATATATCTAAATTAAAATAATGACAAAATTAAATATCAGGGTTTCAATCAATAAATAAAAGCCTTGGACTATGGATCACTATGCATACAATCCTGGAGATGTCAAAAGAAATAAAAAAAGATGGTTAAACCAATAATATGAATTATATATTTATATAAGGTAATTTTTGACAAAAATCACATGCGCACACACACACACACAACAACTGGCGGCCGCCACATGTCGCTCTTGTCTCAAGTGTTGACATATCTTTAACATTTAGGCTCCGTTTGTTTTAAAGAAAAACAATTTTCATGGAAAATCACTTTTCAATGAAAACAATATTAAGTGGAAAATATGATTTTAGAAAAAGTTTTTCATTGTTTGTTGGAGTAGTGGAAAACTTAGGGAGAAAAGGTAAATGAACCAAAAGAGAAGGAAAGATGGGAAGGAGAGAATCGAGAGGAGTAAGGAGTAGAGTGGGAAATGTGGCATACCTTGTTTACAAAATAAAATTGGTTTTCCTCTTTTAAGAACACTTTCCACCTTTAGGAAACTTGTTTTACACCCCTTATCAAAACAAACAAGGAAAATGAACGATGGAAGAAAATCATTTTCCAATGAAATGGTTTTCCACCTAATTAAACAAACGGAGCCTTAAACATTTTCATTTCAACATGATTTGAACTCACACCCTCGCTCGTCTCGCAGACGCAAGTATTGAAATGTCTTAAAAAAAGTTGCTCAAGTGGAGACGTTGTGATGGACATTGGACATTCATCTTATTGACTATGCACAATAGCTGCAACCATTCTTTGTCTTGTGCTTTGCCTATTATTCTTGACTTCTTGCCATGCTTGTTTGCAGCTTCGATCCAAAACTAGATGATCAGTATTCCTTGCCTTTAGCCTTCATTGGCCTTTTGTATTAGGGATGCCATTTTAGATATCTTACAACAAATCCAACACTTATCTAGTTGTGCTCATCAGGTATAGTATGGTTCTTCCTTTAGGTTCTGAAACATACCCCAATAACCACACCAACACCATGTTAAACACAGTATCACATATTTCAAGGTGAGAGGGAAGGGTTAGTAGCTAAATGGATGAGTATTTTCTTTCTCTTCCTATAAACGACCTATAACTCTAATACCATGAAAAGCTTTCTAGGTAAAGGTGAGAGCGAGAATGACGAAGCAAAATAAGAGATCTCATTCATTCCTTCTGTTTAAATCACATACAACCAAAGCTTATATTATTATCCATAACACAGGCTAAATTTCTATAGAGTCTTACATGAACTAAAGCATTACACATGATAAAAAGATTTATTAGATGAGATGAGTATTATATGGGTTGAACCGTAATAAAGATTCGGCTAAACCCTTCAATCAAGAGCCACGGCCCTTTCGATTCATATCAGCAACAAGATTTTGATGACATTACTAAGATATATGGGACGTAAATCTTATAGATTGGGTAAATTAAATGTGAGAAATGAGGTGGAGGAGAAGTGACTTCAATCGGACGGGATAAACTAAGTTGTGTGGATGCAAATCTTGTAGATGGGTTGATGAGAGAAATAGTATAAATCAAGTAATAGTAGGAAGATTTTTAGAAAATGGGCTTAAATTTAAAGCAAGATGAATTTTAGAAAACAAATTGTCCCACATATAAATTATAGCGTGTCAATATAATCTCAAAAATTAATACATACTAATTGTCCCACACCCTAACCCCAAATCCCAGCCCTTAAATCAAAGTAATGAAGAAAAACAGTACATAAGATAACCATAAGTAATAAAGTAATTTATGCACCTTATTACAAACACAAAACCAAGAGCATGCATTATTTATTCGTAAGTAGTTTATTAGTACATTACGATAGTTGCATCCTAGAGAATGCTGCTTATAATAAAAAAAGACTTAAAATTCTTAGTGCTCATTGTTTGATAGATTAATAAACATATGTGAATATATGACGATCCACTCTCAAAGTACACATGTGATTATCCAACTTAGTTATTGGCTGAAAGGACAGCAGCGAGCACAGCCTTCTTGTCGCCGATGGCCAAGATGCTAACCTTTATGCTAGCACCTGTCTGGCTGTCAATGGCGAAACTTGCGGACTGAGATGCATCCAACCTCTCTTCAATTGCACGCCAATCTATGTTTTTGAAACTATCTTTAGGCCCAACTTCGGCATACGCCTGCAAACAAGTTTAATTAAATTAATATTGTGTAGCTAGGGAAAGAACTTAGTAGACCCAATAATCAACCCATTTCAGGGATATATACATAAAAAAAAATACTCCCTCCGTCCCAATATAACTGCTACATTTGACTAAAAAAGTAGAGTACTTATTTGGTCAATGTAGCAATTATATCGGGACGGAGGGAGTAGCAAATAGTGAAATCGAACTTTAACAATATGTTTATTCTTAATAGCTAAGTGGCAGATTATCCAGTGGATAAATGTAGCCTGTCTTTTTCTACTAACTAGGCTTTGTTAAGATTCGAAGGTAGAGTGAAACCAGAAATTTTCTACTAGGAAAGTCATACCTGTATATAATGTTTTTTGTGAAACTCGATAATAAGTGATTTTGCCTTTGATTTTTTATCAAAATCTAAGTGATTCGGGAGGCCGTAGCCTATGTCATCCCCTTACTTCCGCCACTGAAGGAAATATCAGACATTCGATTCGATTTTGGTCTTTATTATTCTCTATATCAATATTCAAATGATACGAGAGGCCGTAACTTATGTCAGCCCCTTGCTGCTTCAACTATTTTATTTTTATATAGAGTCGAATTTTTTCTCTCTTCATAGTTAGTATCAATTTTACGAGGTCTAAATTTAACGTACCTTACTAGGCTTTTCAGCATTGTCAGGCCTGTACCAAGACACGAGCCATCCACATACTGAATCAGTTATATGATTGCGCCCTTAGAGCCTTCTGGGGGATCAAATTTACCCTCGTGCAGAAAAGAGTTGTTACCAGGAGAAGGGAATCTGTCAACAAATCTTCCCTGATAGCTGTGGGTTGCCATGATTGTTATTGGCCGCTGCAGATAGCTAGCAATTTTACCTGAGACTTTAGCAAGTTGATTTTGGCTAGCATCATTTGCATTTTCGTTGTTTGCCAATAATTTCTTTGCCTCATCTGTTGCCTTATCAACCTTTGCTTTCTCGTCGGCATTGAGTTGGGCCACATTGCGACAATGCGATCTTGATGTGAAGAAGCCATTATTGACTAGAAATGCAAGCTACAAGATGTCTACAAATCCCCAAATGATAATAAGAAATTGCTCAAATTAATTGTAATAATGTGAACAAAATTTAAACGTGCTGTTAATTTTCGCAAATATACGAAAAACATCTTGGCTACAGATAAACGAGGAGTAGGGTTTGGATCATTCACAATCGCAAAGTAAGGCCTCGATAAGTTCAACTTATTTTTACTGAACTAAACTTATTTTTATTGAACCGAACTTTTTTGACTGAACTAAACTTATTTCTACTGATCTGAGCTTATTTCTACCGAATCGAACTTGTTTTTTACCGAACTGAACTTATTTTTACTGAATATTATTATTTTAAGGTGAGATGAAGAGGGCCTAAGTTCCATCCCATACAAATATAACTCATTTGATTCCTTCAAATTCAAGAGAGTAAGGCTTAATCATTTTACATGAAGTACAAGTGTACAACGACTTATGTTTTTCCTAAATCGGTAAGAGCGACAAAATGAGCAATATAGAAGGCTAATAAGTTACCATAAAAGAAATGATATTGGGGCATTTACTTTTTCACTTGAATTACGAAAAAATGGGTAGATACAGAGAAATAGATTAAAAGTAAGAGAGATGAAAGGTAATATAAGACACATATAAAGGTTGGCCACATAAATTTATTGTCTTGCCCCATCCTTTAGGTTGTCTAACTTACCATTAGACTTGTCAAAAGTTGACCCTACACAACAACTGAGTACGACCCTGTTTCTGATGGTGGCCTATGTGGAAATAAAAATTCGGCCACCTGATTAATTATGAAAGTATAAAAAAAATTTGAAATTCAATAAATAATTTCTTTGCTTCTAAAAAGCACTATATTTAAAGAAAACCCTTATCAAGAGATGTCCTAACATTAGCAATTAGAATAATAGTTTATACAATCTGATATGCATTACATCAAAGATTTTAGTCACACAATGATAGTCTGGCCTTGGAAACACATCTACCAACTAATGTAACAATTAGAAGAAATGAGAAAAATAGTTGAGCTATAGAGGACATGGTGGGAGGGTTATTTTTTCAGTGAATGTCCTAAAGCAAAATCCATTTGAAATTGAATGAAGACGACCTTTTATGGAAAATGAAACTAGATATTTTTTGGAGTGTGTTTGAAGTTGACATTTCGGAAAAATTTGGCAATAAAAAAAAAGACCGATCGAGAGGGAATTGGAATAATACTTTTCCTAACTTTTTCGTGGGAAGTTCAATGGATATGGAAAGTTTTAATCTTGAAAGAAGAGGTATTTAATATTTATATGGTGGCATGATTGAGAAAAAGAAAAATATTTATTCACCTAACTAACCTATTACAATAAGTAAGCATTATTGCTTCAAAAAAAATAAAATAAGTAAGCATTATTTTACTACGTTAGAACAATCGAACCCCTTCAAATTTGGGCTTCCTTACCTTGGGCCCAGGGTGACCGCCCCTCAAGCACCAATATATACCTACCAGAGTTAAAGAAGTATCACTACTCGAGGGGAGGAGGAGCAATTAAAATCTTTAACAATTACATACTTCCTCCGTTTCGCAATACTCGCAACATAAGAATAGTAACCACTATTCATCTACCAATCTTATGTTATATTTTTCACAAGTGTATACGAAAAAATATAGTCAAGCGGGGTCTTATTTGATTCGTCTTAATGCATACTATTATAATTTCAACTTTTTATAATTTTTATTTATCAATAATTAGAGATATTAAGGTTCAAAGCATTGCATTGGATAGTGTGTAAACAAGAAACGTTGCGAGTATTGCGAAACGGAGGAAGTATAAAAATTGCATCTAATACATAAAAGTATATAATGTTTGTGATCTAATAAGTAGTATTTATGCTGTATGATAAGTGTCAAACTGAAGTAGTAATGTAAAGGAGAAACACAAACATGATATTATATCAATAAGAGCAAGATTTTTTTGGTATTCCTAGTAATATAGTACCAATATATAAGCTGGCATAGAAGATCAAGCACTACATATAATAATCGATAACATGAAAAGTTTGTTAAAAATTACTTGACATCTATCTATCATCGGGGAAGCCAAGGAGGGGGGAGCCAAAGAGATAGAGAGAAAATACGAACCTCAAGTATAGTAATAAAAAAGGAAACACTTAGCGCTGGATGAAGACCTATGTTGTTAGAAAATGTATATTTATAGAGGGGTCGATACTCGATAAGACTAGGTCAAGAGGTTAGAACTCATGCATGCTAAAAAAAAGCTTCCATTACAATCTACAGAGCAATCGAAGAGAATCCTAAAAAAAAAGCAAATGAATAAAAAAAACCTTTTTCTGGAATAGGTGCAAAGAGAAAGACCTTTCGCTTAAGAGACAATTCTAATTTATCTATGGTAATAAGAAAATATAGTAGATCCTTAACAACGTAAACAATAATGTCATAGGTCGTGCTTGCAATTATATGATCAAATTTAGAAAGTGTCGACAACTTAATTTAGCCTCCTAACAGACATGAGTGAAGTAGATCGAGTTGAAAGCAGAGTTAAAATGTGGTAAGTGTTGACAATGATGAGTTGGAGAATAAGAATAACTTTAATTAGTAAAGATAAGAATCTTAGAAATTCTTCACGTGAAGAATCATAAAGTCTTGTTTTCTATAAATAACCCGCCCTAATTCTCTTTTGATTGGACCATAAATATCTTTTATTACATATCTGTAAAAAATTATAATGATTAGATAATAATAAAATATTATTCAGATGAATCAAGCAAGACCCTACATATATATAATTACTTATACATTAAGATGATTTTATAAGATTATCACCAATTGTGAATAATGTCATTATTCCAGATAAAAAGATAAAATAAAAGGGAATGATGGGAGTATTTATGAAATATAACATGGCTAACTTATTCGCCCATCACAATTACACACCCCCACTCAAGACCATTATTCTTACACTCACGATATATTCTCTACTTCTAAGGATAATTGTGATACCTTCTCTATTCCAAAACATGTCATATTTTGAGTTTTTAATTATTTATATACTAACTTTTGACAATGTTTTTACTAATATGCAGTAGATAACAAAAGTATTATGTAAAATATTGTTGGATTAGTCTTTGTATGTATTCTTAATTAAAATACCTAATTTTATATAGGAAAAATTGAATGGAATAATCCAAACTATGACCGTTCCGCTCAAAATAATCCTAACTTGAGTTATTCTACTATAATCCAAACTATTAGGGGTATCTTCTTAAAATAATCCAAACTCTTAATTCTACTATGTATAGTAGTCTCAAAATGGATCATTGAAGGCAAGAAAAATAAAGTTTGGATTAGTTTGGAAAGGTACCCTGGCCTTAGTAGTTTGGATTATTCTAGAATAACTCATAATTATGATTATTTTGAACAGATTGGTTATAGTTAATATTATTCCTGACAATTTTTCCTTTTATATGTGTACATAATCATATATATATTTATGGTGTTGAAGTATAGAACTAGGTTGGTTAGGAGTTGTTAGTTGTTTCCTTAATTCAAGGATTAGTTTGTTATTCAAGTATTAGTTTGTTACTAATGTAATTAGTCTTTGTAGTATAAATAGCCTAATAGGCTTTGTAATTCATTACCACAACATAATACAATGTAGTCATATTTGCTCCTCTTATCTCTCCTCTCTACCTCTTTACTGGTTCTCTTTCTTCACTCCTTCCTTTCCTCATTTCTTACTTCTCCAATGGAGTCATAGTTCATAATTCATGAAATCTAACATATGGTCAATGTTTGACCGACTCCTTTATGCTACTCTTGAGGATAAAATTCATGAGAAAATAGTCGAAATGAATATTTCTTTCCATAACATGCATTTTTGAGACATATAAAAAGATTTTTTTCACTTTGAAATGACCATTTTGGAAGAAACATACTCTGCCAATCAGCCTTAATAGACAAGGATCACGAGAAAAAGACTGAAACGAGTATATATAGTCAATTTTCAGGGCACACATCTCGAGACATGAAGAAGGTATTTTGAATTCGTAGTGATTGCTTTTGGAGAAACCAAACTTAATGGACAATAATTACGATAGAACATCCTAAACGAATATAAATATGTCAATTTTCAGGGTATGCATCTCGAGACATAGGAGATAGATGTTTGACCTTGAAAACATTTTTTTTTTTTTTTTTGAAAACAGACTCCATCTACCTTTCTTAGAAAACAAAATCACATGCAAGCAGTCGAAACGAGTATAGATATGTTAATTTTTACGACATACATCTTGATGCTTTAATAAATGGATAATATTGATCTCTATTATATAAGGGAAGAGAAGGTGGGCATAAAAAATGTGACAAAAAGAAAAAAAATTGTTAGAGGATATTAGACCGTAGGTCTGTATCTATGGGCAAGGTCCATTAGGTTTAATTTATTAGGGAAGGGACAACCAGCTTGCCCTGTCCTTCCTGTTAAGTTTATGGTATGTTCTCTATATAAGTAATGTAACTGTAATTAATCAGGGACACAATAATACAATATCTCTTCTTCACTATTTTATCATGGTATCAAGAGCAGGTTAAGTTCTTAGGGTCCAAAATTTTTTTCTCCTGCCGGTAGGAGTGGGTGTCTGGTGTATTACCCCCACCGGCCGGGTATTCCACTGCGTAACCGTTCCAAACAAAGATAATGGGCCTTATCCATAGATATAGACCTATGGTCCAATATCCTCTAATAAACATCCTAACTACTAATTCGATAAATAATCATTTCACTAATAAAATATTTAACACAAATCACTTGCACTTGACGTTGACGCTTGTGTTAACATAATGTCATAATGCCAGTCATTATCAAGAGATTTGTGGAACCTTTTTGAAGATTAGGGGTACCGTTTAGTACTTTCAAAAGATAGGATATTATATAGAAAACTAGAGTAGTGACAAATACATGGGTACATAACTACATATAGAAAAAAAATCTTTTTTTATAGGATTGAGTATATTGTTGGAAGAGATAAGGAATCAGAATCATGCATAGACTAATTGTTCTCCCTTTTCCATTTTCCAGATAGGAAAAATGATCAAGGGAGAAGAGAAATTAGAATAAGAATACCTTTAATCAAGCATCCAATCATGGCGAATAACCGTAAAACACTTGGAATAAGAATAGCTTTAATAAGAATAAGAATAGCTTTAATCAAAGATCCAATCATGGCGAATAATCGTAAAAAACTTGGAATGAGAACAACTTTAATAGGTACCATACTCATATGTAGACTAATAGTGAGTTTGTAACGTCAATGTTTTTACACATTTATATGCTTGGTCCCACTTTTTAGAGTAAAACTAGTTTATGGACTTTGGCGATGTTTCAGGTTCATTTTTTTAGTTAAGTTATAAAATTTTGATGGTACTCATAGTTTAAGAATCAGATAAACAAATCAACAGGATCTTGAAAGATTGTAATGAATGAGTTTACTTCACCTTTTCTCAAATCTTAATTAAGGTAAAAGAAATTCTTAATTGTAATATGACAATAAAAAGGGATGTGGCTTGGTTGCTCTATGACATTACAACTAATAGGTCACGTGTTCAAAACCCATTACTTGCATTTTGTGTACATTGCAATTTATCATGTACAATGATGACGCTGACATGGAGTAACACGTGACAAAATGTAACCTTTGTCTACGCGTTTTACAATATATAGATATAATTTTAGGGACCGTACTTTGAGGGTTTTAGTCGTTTAGAGACTCAACTTTAGTTTTTAATATTTGGGAGACTCGTTCTCCGAAAAATAGCAAAATCCGGTTAACCTCACCCTATTTTATTAACAAGCAAAAAAAAAAAATAGGAAAAGTCATAATATACATAATATTTAAATAAAACACACTAATTTTAATGACAATAACATAACTCTACATTAAAATTACATAAACACCTCTATTGATCTAATTTAGTTAGCGAAAATGCTAAAAAAATTTTACAAAGTATTTAATACATCAACAAAAAAGTTATTAGACAAAATCTTTAGTTAATTATGTTATCATCAATTTTAAAACATCAATTAAAAAAGTAAAGAGCTTCCACTAATCAACCATATAAGGTTAGTGGGGTTCGATTCTTAATCCCAACATTTGTTGGGGAATTGTTTGTGGTGATTGCACTTATGGGTAAAATTCTCACTTTCTAGTCTAAATGACTAAATACATGGAAGGAGTTTATTACAAATTTAACGCAAAAAGTTGACTAATCACACACATAATTTAATTTACACTCTTGAGCAAAAAACCAAAATTTCTACTATACATATAAGGGTATGTTGTTCGGGGGAGAGTATGGTAAGAGTGCTCGTCGATGAACGAAGGTAAAGTCTCTTGAAATTTGTGATGTTGTTGATTCAAGGTTGGGTGAAACCTCGGTGTTACCTCCTTGTTCAGTAGGAGGTGAATGGAGCTTATGATGATGTTGCACAAGATTGCTTGGCCTATGTTGAGTTTTGTCATCTCTTGGTAAACCGATCTCTAGATGGTTTGACATGCTAGGAGCCATGGAGGTTCGAAGGCCGCAATAGAGTTCACGAGGTGCGAAGGGGTTCCTGATCCACTGAGGATTTGGGCAAATTGTGGGTCGTAGTCCGCGACGTGGGTCATGGTTCGCGACCATCGAACTCGCGGTCCGTGACGTGGGTCGAGGTCCGTGACCAACACCCTTGTTTTGTTTTGCAGCTCGTTTTTATAGGGGAGTATAAATACTCCTCCTTTCCCGAAGTTGTACAGAGTGCGATTTATACCCTTTGGACCCTAATTGCAAACACTAAGAGAGATAGAGTTTGAGAGCATTTGAGAAGGGTTGTTTATGCCATACAATTGGGTGCTTGTTCTTACAAAATGTAATCCTGGAAGTTAAAGTTTGTGAGTTTGTAAGGTAGCATTGCAATGATATGCCATTGATGCTTGTGAATGTTCATCATCCTCCATTGATACATTCATACATATCGTGCATATAAAGGTGAGTTTTACCCGTGGAGCTCGGGTTTCCACAATTAGTTTTTGTGACTTTCTCGTTATTTCTTCATTCATAGTTGGTTGCTTGTTGTTGTTGTTTGTTGCCTCTTCGTTGCTTGCTTGCTTGTTGTTGTTGTGGGTTAATCATAAATAGTAGTTGAGCACTCTCCAATTCCGAATAGGTAAATTCTTGTACTTCCTCCGTATCAATTAGTTGCTACACTTTCCAAATAAAGAAATTTCTTATTAGATGTTACACTTCTTTATTTGGTTCTTCCTTCTCTGTATCTCTCTCCTACCACATGACTTTTACCCTCTATTTCTCTCACATCAAAAAACTGCAATGGAGTCCGCAAAAAAAAAGTGTAGCAACTAATTTGATACGGAGGAAGTATCAAAACTTGGGATCGAATGTCATCTACACTAACACATGATGTCGCTACACTGCTACACACAAGATATAATGACCCTTAAATGTGTAATTACTAATTAGTCCCCTCACCACAACTTCCGAAGAAAAATAAGAATGAAAGGAACTTAGATGGGATACAATAACCAAAAAAAAAGGAAGATAACCATAGGTGATATTAGTTGCACGCAAATTCCATTACATAAGCTAGAGCACTATTTATTCATTGTTGGAACATTTGTAAGGGTAATGGGTTTGGATTAATCACATATGGGGGAATTAATAGAAGTTGTAGAATTAATTCCGGAAAACAAGAGAAAAGAGGGAGCAGGCAGCTCGCGGGCCGTGACCCGTGGTCGTGAGTCGCGACCAGGCTCTGCTCTGTGACGCTTCAGTTCACATTTTGTCCATTTATATCCGTTGAAGTTTTTTTGCTCGGTTATGCTTGGTTATTACATGGTTAATGGTTGGCTTTATTCTCTGAATTAAGGACCTCATTAAGGTGCCTATTAAAGGTCCTTAATGAGGGCCCTTGCATATGTGACTATAAAAGGAGGAGGTGATCTCCATCCTTTGACACAACCTTCATTGCTTGCTTAAGAATTTCTGATTAACTTTCTTAAGTGTTCTTCCTAAACACATCAAACACAAGTTCTTAAGGATTCTCTTCTAAGATCATAGAAGTGAATTGTTACTCCATTGTATCTCATTAGTTGTTTCGTGTAACCCGGTGATCCTAGAGGGGCGAAATAAAACTAATAGGAAAGCGTAGTTTCCGTGCCTTGGAGTGGTGATTATCCGGTTTCCTCTTATTCCATTGTTTTTATTCTAACATTCTTAAGTAAACTAGACATGATAAAGATGCATCAAGTCTTAGTGCTCCTTGGTTGTTACATTAAAAAGTAGATTAATCACCACATATAGATGAAGTAGTATGAGTGACCATCCACTCTTACAAAGGTTGGTTGGGATCCCTATTAATGTTACCACCAAATATAGGCAATTTGTTTCCCTGGTCAAGAATGCCAGTATCAGCTGCTGCGCCCGTCTTGCTGTTGTAAACACAAATTTTAACTAATTCTGCAAAACAGAGTCAAGATAAATGTAACAAAATAATATATTTTATTGATTTGAATTTTTGGGTACAATCTCTAATTTAATCCTCTGATTCGATCTCCACAATGATTTGACTTGCTGTATCACGAACTTGGCTTGACACCTTCGTAATACGGATTTGATTTCCTTGAATGAGGGCCTCCGAACTTGATCTCTTTCAGTCTTCTTTTGATTTCTTGAATGAGGGCCATTGGGCTTGATCTCTTTCAGTCTTCTTTTGATTTCTTGAATGAGGGCCACCGGGCTTGATCTCTTCAAGTCTTCTTCTTTAGAAGAGAACGACACATTGATTTATGGTGCTTATTGTTCTTCTTGTAGGTTAAAAGAATTTGATGTTGGTTGGCGAGTTCGAGATAATTTTTGTGTACTCTGGAATAACTCTGGATTTTCTCCACCTTCTGGTTCTTTCTGACCTTCTGGTTTTTCTCTCTGGTTTCTTTCCTCTGGTTTTTTCTGACCTTCTGGTTTCACTCTTTTGTTTCTCTCCTCCTCAAATTAGACTAGAGAGCTCTATTTATAGAGCTGTCTAGGATTTAGGTGTTAGAGATGTAATGCCCCGACGTCTAATTACCTGATTAAGGTATTAATAGCAGCGGAAAAACCCTATTAAGTCGAGGCATTACTGCCGTATTCTCCGTTAGGAAAATACAAGGCAACATTCAGGTATTAACTTTAACGTCAACTTGATTAAGTGATAAACAAAGTAGTTTAAGAACCTTATTACATTAAGTAACAGTAACCTAATACTCTAGTAATTCTTATAGTTCACAAAAAGAGCATGTGAGATAACTACTACAACTTATGAAAGTGATTCCTTGCTACTACTCGTTGTCGCCTCCCCCAGTTGTACCTAAAACATAAATACAAAAATAGATGAGTCGAGAGACTCAGTAACAGACTACTCTAGCAACGTAAATTCATTTCAATTCATTTTATTTATAAAAGAGAGAGAGAGAGAGAGAATGATTAAAACATTCATGATTACAGTATAACCTAGTCATTCCAGTATTCCTATTTATCAGATTCGTTCTGGTTGTTGGGCAGTATTTCAGCTGGTGGGACGTCTCCCACAACGGGCCAGTGCCCCAGTAAAAGAGCCAGTGCTCATCAGTAATAACAGTAGCGGGCCAGTGCCCCAGTAATAACAGTAAACAGCTCGGTACGTGCACGACCATCAGTCAGTCAGTATATATATACAGCCAACAAACCAGTTCTTTCACTTGAATTTATCATGTTTCACCTCTTTTAATTTATACAGGCAGTATACAATATTTTCAGTCATTCAGCTGTACCTCAGTAGGTATAATATCTCAAATTTCCATCATTCAACTATACTTTTCAATCTTCTAGTATTCATGAAACATAAAATCATGCTTTAAATAATCTCGCAATTCAAGAAAACTCATAAATCATTTATTCGTCACTATACCCCTTTCTTATATTTTCAAGGGAATTGCGGGTACTAGCAGTAGTTGTTACCTCGATTTGCAGAATAATAATCCTTAGTCTTGGATATCAGTTCCTTCTGAGCTCCGAGGGCGGTTTTCTCTTTAAATAACACGAAATTATATAATTAAGTTAGAGACCTTTAAATATTTAAAAACTATATGATAAGGTGTTTAAATACTAATATAATAAATTTATAAAATCATTTTTCATCTAATAAGGTTTTTGGTATAAAATAATTTTGAGAATTACAAATGAGTAATGTATATAACAAGTTATGCTTATTTTAGAAAGTAGCAATAATAATAATAATAATAATAATAATAATAATAATAATAATAATAATTACAATATAAACATTATTAATGATCTTAAATCATAGAAATAATATTCATAAATTAGTTAAATAAACATAATGAAAATATTAAGTTAAGTAAGAGTCAAATATAAAGGAGTTGACTTCACTCTTTAGAAACTAAGAAACTTATTACTCTGCTAACTTACCCTGCAAATTGCTAACTCACTTGGTCTGTATTCACTACGCACGAAGGGAAGGAGACGCAGCTAGGCTGCGGTGACGGTGGCGCAAGGCAGCGATGTCTGTGGTGTTTGGGGTATTTATTGGCGGCAGTAGGCGGATGTGGGTGGTGGTCCGCGAATCAGCCAGGGCAGCAGCAAATTGAAGATAAACGAAGGGGAAAGAGAAGGGAATGGGCTGCGGTGTTGATGGTTGGTGTTGGTGGTGTTGGGCGAGTTTCCGGCGAGTCTCAGGTTGGTCTGAGTGGTGGTTTTGATGGTGGTCGGAGGTGGGGAATGGTGGTTTGAGGTTTTAGTTTGCCTCTTTAATGGTGGTAATTGAAAATAAGGAAATTTAGAGAAGAAGACACATTTAAGGCATTAGAAGCTTAATATTTCAGAGAATTTGATTGTAAATTGCTTCTATTTATAGTAGAATCAGTAGGAATGTTCAATTTGTACTCCTCTTCTAATGGGTAGACATGAGTGAAGAGATGAGGATGATGAAGCTTATCTCCAAATTGGATTTTTGTCTGATTTTGTTCATTCTTATCTGAAATTATGCTCAAGCTCATCTAATTGCAGCCTTTTCGCAAGCTTTTGTGTTTATCTTGTTGCTACTCTTCTCCAATGGTGAGGAAGATGTGAAGTAGGAGGTGGAAGAAGGAGGAAGAAGATGGCTACTGATTCCTGTTCTTTCTTTCTTTCTTTCTTTTTCCCTTTTTCTTTTTCCTTTTTTTTATTCTTTCTTTTGGGTTTATGTTTTGGGTTGGGCTTGAGTTTGGTCTTAAAGTTGGATATAGGTTTAGAGTTGCCATGGACCTCCAAGTTTACATAATCTTTCAATTAATCAATATCAATTATTAGTACTTAAAATAACTTAAGAAATTCAATCAAAATATGTTTTAATAAGAAATCTCAATACTTATTTATTAAAATAAATAAGATCATATTTAAGTTAATAATCTTAATTATTTAATAATAAAATAAGATTTAAAATCGGGTTATTACAAGAGAGTAGCCACAATGGGCCTCATGGCCATTATTTATTAGGCCTTAATCCAATCAGTAAATGACTAATAATTAAAACAACCCAAACTTAATTATAAGTCCGAATTAATTAATATCATTAAATCATTTACGTTTATAAAGTCAACAATTGACTTTATTGGATTAATGAAATTTGATGACGTGGCACATTTTTTTTGCGCCTACAAATTGCCCCCTCGAGACCGATCACGTACACAATTTTAAGTGTTTGCCCGTGATCAGGTCTCGAAAATTTGACTTTAAATTAAACCTTTTCATCGTTGGATTTTGGAACAACCCATAACAAACTAATACCACCAATTGGTATAGCTTGACCTTTTTTTTTTTTGGGCCTACATTGGTTGTTCACTATACAACTGAAATGTAAAAGATAGAATTTTATCTTTAATAATGAGAATTTAAATAAATTTCTATCTTTTAAATTTCTATCTTTTAAGCAATAGATTTAGGTTGAAATTCTATCAGATATTCTTCTATATATACAATGCGGCCGTCATGCTATTGTCCATCTTCAACCAGCCAGCCTTGCAGAGTGAAAAGTCGAGCCATCCTTGAGACCTTGACCATTTGCTACAGCGAAGGAACGAGAGTACCAGTTGCTTGCCTGACGTTTGGACCGGCAGGAGACCACGAACTGAAGAGCCATATAGGAGGACCAAACGGCAAACTAGCGGCAGAGCCACCATGACCATGGAGGAAGAGCCATACACTAACCTTTTTGACGCAGTGAAGCCATGGAAGATGATCCTTATAATTGCTTTTTTTTGTTCTCTTGTTTATTTGCAGGTTTACAATCTTCTTGAACCACAACCTTCCTGCATTTGGAGCCACAGATGGAATGCAATCGCATTCTTGTCGTCCTGGGAGTCGCGGAGTCATGGAACTTGGAGCCACGATACCAGGCATGAATCATACCCATTTTTTGGAGATGGAGTCCCTCTTATTTTACCAGTGGAATTCAGAGTAGCTCGACGCCGAATAAATTGGAGGCCCTCCGGAGACGAAGTTTGCTCTTTATCCCACCATTGGAGCCCGAAGTATCCCGACGCCAAACAAACCAAGAGTGTCGCCGCCGATGAACTCTAACTGTATAACTGTATTCGAACCTTAGAACCTGACGTATTCTGACGATGCCAGCCAAACAGATCATCACCATTAATTGGTGATCCATAACTCACAAATCCAGTTTTTTAAGCATTGATTGGGCCACTGGAATTCGGGCACCACTGGTACACAACCAGACTAGCCGCAGGAGTTCTAATCCGTCGGTCGAGCCACCACGTCGATAAACGAACCAGAAACGAAATGAACCAGACACCAAGTAGAAAAATGGTGCTACTCACCTGAATAAGTTTATGGGTTTCAGATTGTTCTTTTTTTTTTCTTTTGACTTGTGTCTTCCGCTGCTCAGACTACCAATGCGTTAAGTTCACTGTTTGATATAGAATGTAAAGAACACAAAGCAGGAGCCTTTGTATAATATTTTTTTTTTATGCAAAGCCTTTGTATAATATTGAGTATATAGAGTGTCATTTGTAAACACTGAGGTAGAGATGGCATCTGGGCCGGGCCAGCCTAGCCCGTCTCGGGGGCTTCGCGGGTCAGGCCCGCTCAAACCCGCACCTAACCCGGCTCAACCCGCCAAACTTAAAAACCCGCACCGGGCTCGGAAACCACAACCCAGCTCGGGTGGAACCGCCCACCCAGCCCACCCGTAACCATTCGCAAACCCACCCAGCCCAGCCCAATTGCCCAACCAACCCGGACCACCCAGCCCACCCAACCCCCCACCCAGCCCACCCAGGACCACCCAGCCCACCTAACCCACGACCCAGCCCACCCAACCCACCACCCAGCCCACGCAGGACCACCCAGCCCACCCAACCCACCACCCAGCCCACCCAGACCGCACAACCAGCCCGCACCACCCAGACCCACCCCCAGCCCACCAGAACACTTATTTGGTTCGAACATCGTCTGCTTTCAATAAAGTATTAAAGTTGATTCATTTCACATAAATCTGGTAATTCTTCTTCCATTACTTTTCATTATTTTAATTATTGCTTTCATAGATCTTAATTATGTCTTCCCTAATTATGATTGCTTTTGTTAACATACAATAGTTTAAAAACGACGATAATGAAAAATAGATAATAATAAATAATTACGATAATATAAAATTAATCATTACTCAAAATTATTTAAGAATACATTGGTCAATATTCAATACTCATTATAATCTTATTTTAATTGCTATATTAAGATTATAAATAAACGACATTACTAGGAAAGAGATGATATTAAATAATTACGTCATTACGAAATTATAAAAATTAATCATTATTCGTATTACTAACAAAATGAAATTTATAAAACCAAATATTTTATATTTGCAACCAACGTATTTCAAAATTATATCTAATTGACTTATACAAAATTACAAATGCAAATTCATATTCATAAACATATAATTCATATTAAATCAAACTTACTAATTAATATTATTTCAAGTTTTCAACACATCCAATACAATCCACCCACTAAGCCCACCCAGCCCATTAACCAGCCCAATCCAAACCACCCAGCCCACCCAGCCCATTAACCAGCCCAACCCAAACCACCCGGCCCACCCAACCCATTAACCAGCCCACCCAACCCATTAAACAGCCCAACCCAACCCAAACCACCCAGCCCACCCAACCCATTACCCAGCTCAACCCAAACCACCCAGCCCACCCAACCCATTACCCAGCCCAACCCACCCGCTAAGCCCACTCGGCCCACCCACAAACCCGTTGCAGGCCCGCCCAAAACCGGCATGGGTCGCTCCTCTGACCCAGCCCACCAACCCACCCAGCCCGCCTAATTCCCCAGCCCGCACCGGGTCATATATGCACAACCCAGCCCGCCACAAATCCAGCCCAACCCAGCCCGGCCCACCCATTTGCCACCTCAGTGACTGAGGCTACCTCACGTGTCACTTTTGCTTTTTCTTCCTTTTTTTGTTTTTTTTTGTTTTCTTTGTTCATGGTTTGTTTTATGCCACAAATGTCCTTGAATTTTGACGATGATGGTCATATATGATCTCTAAGTGGAATAATTTGTAATTCCACTTAGAACCTGTATTTAACTCATGTAATCGTCATTTTTTTTTTTTTTTTTTTGCAGCTTGGAGTCTCCTATGATTTCCACCTTGACACCACGGATTATAAAATTATCTATGAAGGAGTCATGTTGTAAGGCTAGATGTTGAAGACATGACAACAAGTCTCGTACAAGGATCCAAGCTCGCTTTCATGACTTGACACGGTATAGCCATGGAGGACGCAATGCCCACAAAGAAGGACGAGTCATTCACCTTTGGTGTTTAGATGCCAAAACTTTTTTACTGTCACGGAGAAGGAGCTTAGTCAACTGAAGAGTTGACAAACCTTGACGTCTTTACAACTTGGTGAAGAAGCAAACTTTCTACCATGCCTTTTCATGGAGGAATCACCAAATTCAACAAGTCGTTATACATGTTTTATTACGACTTCCTTGTCACGATGTTGATGCTTGAAACTTTCTACAATTTCGTGTCTTTTTTTATTTGACACTTGAGGGTCAAAACATGATTTGAATGTGATGGTGCTTGGAAGCTTTCTCCATCATTAGCGAAATTTGATGCTTTTGAGCTTTTCTCACATTTGTTGGTGCTTGGAAGCTTTCTCCAACAAATTTGACAAGTGATGGTGCTTGAAAGCTTTCTCCATCGATCGTTGTTACTCGGCTTTTTTGGTGGATCATTCAAAGCTTGGGATCTTTCTTCAAATTGAGCTCAAAGACTTTTGATAGAAAATTGGTGCTTATGAACATTCTCCAATTTTCATGTGAAACAAATTTGTGAATCGCCAGTGCTTGACAGCATTCTCTAGATCTTCGATTCGTAACTTTTGTAGACCCGATGCTTAGGAGCTTTCTCCAGACTTCCACGAATTTTGATGAAGTATTGGTGCTTAGGAGCTTTCTCCAATCTTCGAACAAACGACGACAAGTTTTAGTGTTCGTCTTTCAACAATGTTGATTCTTGAGGCTAAGGTGAAGCGATTTTGATGTTCCCGTGCCCCCAAGTTGATTTTTTGATGTGACTGCACTCGAATAACATTCAATCAAGATGCCTACGTACCAAATGAGTATTTGAGATGTACTTATTTGGATCAAAGCCAAACGTAGTTCAATTTTTTTTTGTTTGAGTTTGATTGCAGTTTAGTCTCTTGCTTAGGAGTCTTTTTCTTTTGGATATGCATTTTATACTCTTACTTAGGAGTCTTTTTTTTTTGGATATGCAGTTTACACTCTTGCTTAGGAGTAATTTTCTTTTGGGTACGTAGTTTATACTCTTGCGTTGGAGTATATTTTTTTGGTATCTTTGTGATTTTTTCTTTTCTTTTCACAAGGTTGTAGATGCGATATTCCATCAATGTAGATGTCTAATCAGATTGATCTTTTTGACTAACAATCACAAGTTCCATTTTATGAGCTCGAGTTGCCAAATCTTGAAATGTTTTGGGTTTGATTCCTTGCAAGATGTACGTCAAGCTCCAATGCATTCTCAAGATGCACATCTCCACATCAGAAGTTTCGAACAAGTGATCCTTACATTGAAGGCTTAATGCTCGCCATCGTTCGATGTAATCCACGACTGGTTCTCCCTCCAGTTGGTTGGTACGCGTTAATTCAATCATGCTCACCGTACGACAAGTGTTGTAGAAGTGTTTCAAGAACGCTTCTTCCATTTGTGGCCAGCTGTCAATGGATTCTGGAGTTAAGTCTGTATACCAATTGAATGCCACACCTTTAAGAGTGCGAACAAATTGCTTGACAAGTAGGTCATCCACAGTCCCTGCATTGTTACATGTTTCAACAAAGTGTGCAACATGTTGTTTTGGATTACCTTTTCCTTCAAATTGAATGAATTTGGGAGGCTGCTAACCGCTTGGCATTTGCAAGGACTCGATCCTCTTCGTATATGGCTTGATGTAGTTGTTATGTCTATCAAGAGCTCCACCAAGTTGCCTTTCAATGGTATTTGTTATCATTTCTTGGAGTTGTTGGATAGTGAATGAATTCAAGGAATCTCCATGAAGTTTTGTATTCCTTGTGTATGACGTGGGCATCGAACTTGAGCTCGATTCTTCCGCATCACCTTCAGTTTCACTTTCATCAATCTCGAGTGACACAATAGTTGGCAGTTTCTCGAGTTTCTTTGCTAGACTGGAGATTTGCTGGCTTTGGTGATTGATTTGGGTGTCTTTTTCTTCACCTTCATTGATGAGCTTTTGAATGTGCTCTTTCATATTTGCAAGTTCTTCCTCAATGTAGTCACTTCAATCACCATGACAGCTACAACATCTGTTGATCTATGGATTGACTCCATCAAGAGACCTTTGCGGGGGGAAGAGGATTTGTCGCCGCCATGATTGCGTCTCCTCTTGGTCATCATTGTTGGACGAGATTGCTTTATTGATTAGATGGAGAAAGAGACGAGAAGTAGAGATTGTCCCACCGAGCGTGCCAAAAATTTGTAAACACAAATTTTAACTAAGTCTGCAAAACAGAGTCAAGATAAATGTAACAAAATAATATATTTTATTGATTTGAATTTTTGGGTACAATCTCTAATTTAATCCTCTCATTCGATCTCCACAATGATTTAACTTGCTGTATCACGAACTTGGCTTGACACCTTCGTAATACGGATTTGATTTCCTTGAATGAGGGCCTCCGAACTTGATCTCTTTCAGTCTTCTTTTGATTTCTTGAATGAGGGCCATTGGGCTTGATCTCTTTCAGTCTTCTTTTGATTTCTTGAATGAGGGCCACCGGGCTTGATCTCTTCAAGTCTTCTTCTTTAGAAGAGAAGGACACATTGATTTATGGTGCTTATTGTTCTTCTTGTAGGTTAAAAGAATTTGATGTTGGTTGACGAGTTCGAGAGAATTTTTGTGTACTCTGGAATAACTCTGGATTTTCTCCACCTTCTGGTTCTTTCTGACCTTCTGGTTTTTCTCTCTGATTTCTTTCCTCTGGTTTTTTCTGACCTTCTGGTTTCACTCTTTTGTTTCTCTCCTCCTCAAATGAGACTGGAGAGATCTATTTAGAGAGCTGTCTAGGATTTAGGTTTTAGAGAGTAGCCACCGTGGGCCTCATGGCCATTATTTATTAGGCCTTAATCCAATCAGTAAATGACTAATAATTAAAACAACCCAAACTTAATTATAAATCCGAATTAATTAATATCATTAAATCATTTACGTTTATAAAGTCAACAATTGACTTTATTGGATTAATGAAATTTGATGACGTGGCACATTGTAACTTTTTTTTGCGCCTACAGCTGTCCACGAAGAAACTTCTGTCACTGGATGCATCCAATTTTTTTTCAATTTCTTCCCATCCCATGCTGCGGATCTTGTCTAGGGGTCCAGCTTCCACATACACCTGCAAACAAAATTTGGGATTACGAGAAATACAATTCAGTTTAATTTAGTTCGGCTGAGATTACAGTTGGTTCAGTTTTCGATCTTATATCTCAAGCGATTTAATTGAAAAATCTAATTAATTATAAATACATTTAATTTCGATTAATTTAATACGAGTCGAGTTGAGCAGGTTTATGCAACTATATATAATGCAAGTATATGTTTGTGACTCTGGGTGGAAAGAAGTTGAAATTGATAGAGACTAGAGTTAGAAACGCTAGCGCTCAAAATGATAAGTTAATTAATTATTATATGAGCTTCTATTAAAAGTAAATAGTTTAAGTAGCTACAAGAATTTGGTATCATTGTCCGTTTATGTTACCAATCATTTTAGAGTGACTAAAACAAGTTATTAGGGCCCATTTGCATCACCGTTCTATTTTTTGGTTTTAATGTTTATGAGTCATATGATATAAGATGCATAATAAACTTTAAACTGGTCATACTAGTACTAATATTAATCATGCTTATTTTGAAAATTGACAACAAAAAACTGTAAACTATTAGCTTTATATAAGTCATGTTCTTGCTACATACCCTTTTTGGTTCTCTATAATTGTCAGGCATGTAGTAAGCTAAGAACCACCCAAGTTGATTAGGAATATTGTCGTAGTCTCCATATATCACAGCGGCCTTGGGGCCTAAATACAGCCCGACATTTCCTTCGATAACAGCACCTCTATTCCCAAATGTGTTAGTACTATGATGCCCAGGTACATGTTCAGGGGGATCGACCAGAAATTCTCCCTGATAGCTGTGCTTTGCATAAAGCTTCAGTGGTTGCCCTGGTTCATTCTTCATTCCACCAAAAACCATGGCTAAATGATGCTGGTTTCCTTTTGCATTGTTTGCCAATAAGGCCTTTGCCTCATTCGCTACCTCGCTAAATTTTGCTTTCTCCTCGTCGTTGAACTGGCTCACGTTGCGATTTTGCTGCGCTGCTGCCATTGATGCGTGCCTAGCTTGCTACAAACTTAATGTAAAATTTAGAAATGAGTTAATACAATAAATAGTCACTCACTCACTCCAAAGAAAAATATCACGTCTCCCTAAAAAAGTAACAATAATACACATATCCTTTATCAGACGCCTGACTTAATTAAACGAAAACGCTTACAGGGGATGATTTGGAGGAAAAGGGAGAAAAGGGAAAGAAAATGATACGTTTTTTCCTTGTTTGGATACAACACGAGGGAAGGGAATTAGAAGAATATATACTTCATCCCATCTCCGATCCATTTAATAAGCCGAATTCTTTCAAGATTAAACAATAGCTTTATAAGGAAATTGCGAGCTCACTCTACAGCTTTAACCCGCCGCCCCTCTAAGATTGTTAGAATTGCGATTCTACTTTGGAATAGTAGGGCCTCTCAGAATTAATCTTAGAATTAGAACCGTACGATTCTCAGAACACTTATAACCCAAGTATTACACTCATATTATACGTTTAAAAGGCCAAAAATAAAAAATGTAGTTGTTTAACCATTTAATTGTTGATGGTTGATAACATATATATTATTAGCAGCTCTGTTGGTATGCTTAAATCTAATTAAATTTATAAGTTTTTCTAGTTGAAAGAAAGTCATAAAATCGTATAGAATTGTAAGTAGAATTGACTGGCCATAACTGAATCGTAAAAATACGATTCTACAGTAAGAACGCGATTATAAAGTCATGTTCCCCTCTCATCCCCTCCATTTTGTTATCTTTACAGCATGTTAATGTTAAAAATAATATATAGAAATTTGGCGGATTCATTAGATTTTTCTGCATTAGGGTTTTTTTTGGTAAATGACGGCTTTTAGGTGTCTTTTTCATTGGCTTTTGGTTTTTGTATTTGGTCAAACAACCAAAAAAGTGTTTTGTAAATGACGTTTGCAATGGCTAAAAAGCCGGCTTTTCGTTAAAAGCCAGAAGCTTCTTTTACCAACTTTTGTGTGCTGGCTTTTGGCTTTTGATTCCATTTTGTACTAAACAACCAACACTAACAACCACATTACCAAACACTTTTTAACAACCAATAATCACACAGTCCATCGAACGAGTCGTAAACAATAACCACCAACCAATTGCCAAATACCCCCAATTAATAGTACTTAAAGACACGAATTTTCATAGGTATAACAAATAGCACAATGCAGCAAACGAGTATTAGTCTAAATTGAGAGCATGTAGGGATCTAGATATACCATGAGCATTGTACATCAAAGACTATTTTTTTGCTCATTGTCATTTAAACGTATCAAAATAAGCAAAAATTCAACGACTAAAGGAGCAATGAGCAGATAAATATCCCTTAAAGTACTATGCTCTGGTACAACTAGGTCAAAAATATATATGAGTAAATAATAATCCATAGGAAAAATTGACTGGAATAATCACAACTATGGATGTTCCGCCGAAAATAATCCCAACTATGGATTATTCCTATATAATCCCAACTATAGTGAAGGTCTGCCACAAATGCTCCAATGACTTGTTTCAACCTGTAAAACCCGGTCACTTGGTCACGTGAAGTGCACGTGACCTTAATAATATTTTCATTTTTAGTTTTTACATTAAATTCCCACGCACCACCTCCACCACCACATTGCCACCCCCAATTCAACCCTCTCCTCCACCACTTCTCCTTCCTCTTCCTCCAACATCCTTTGCCACTAAGCCACCAACCACTCTCCACTCCACTCCTCTACTCTCCTCTGCGTTGTTTAATCTTCATATGTACTAGCAGCAATGGCGACTACAACAATGGCAGAGGGTGAGTGAGTGAACAACAATGGCGAATACAAGAGTACCAGCGGCAGCAAACAGCACCACCTCTTCTTTAATCTTCAAACGCCCTCCTCCTTCATTCCAGATTCTAGAGATTTATCACGTCAATTTTTCAAAGATTCATCACCTTTCACCAAACCCTAATCGGCCTCTAAAGCATCGTACAACAACAGAAACCAAGGAATTGCTTAATCTTTCATCTTCTTCTTGTTGTTTTAATCAAATAAATCCCAAAATTCAAAATTTTCAATGTTAATTCAAGCATAAAAATAGAGTTTTCGAAAGACAACTCAAAATTATAATCTTCAAGGTTGGAGAATCGAACAATGTAATAGGCACATTCAAGATACTCATAGCCGAGTTTCTTATTAAATAATTTGGTAATTAGCGAGTCATGGAGGACGCAATCTGGCTTTCTCTTCTTTAGTAAGAGGAATGGTAGGACAATTAAGATCATCCATATTTCTCCCACTCTTTGAGAATTCATCATCAGATATCTCTGCCTCTCCATTTCCACTACTTTTAAAGAGTGGGTTTGTTTGGTCCTGCATCCCCAAACTTGAAAATCCTTGGCAATTTGGCTATAGGAATATTTCCATTTTTAATTATTGGTAGCAGAGTCTGATGGAGTACACTTTACATTACTTTTTGAATGAGAAGAAGAATTCTCGTGGGATCTTTTCTTTTCATTTGATCTTCAAAGTAGATCAGTTTCTACACCAGAAAGTTCTCCATTTTTCTCTCCTGATTAGGTATATTATTATCTGTTCTAATAAGGTAGCCATTCATATTGGTTATTTCCTTTTTCTTCCTTGCATTAATTGCTTAGAATTTCGAAACGATATTAGAGCATATTTTATCAGATTTTATTGTTGAATTTTGAGGTATATGCATTTTTTTGTTCCTGGTGAATCATTGTGATGAATTGTTGATGGACTATGGTTGGCAGGAGGGTGGATGGGGTGGAGATGATGGCGGTGGTTAGGGAGGAAGAAAATGAAAGGTGGTCGTAGATGGTAGTGGTGGACTGGTGGTGAGAGGAGAGAGAAAAAAAGAGAGAGATTTAAAAAAATTACCAAGTTAATAAGATGCAGGTCACCTGGGTGTATTTGCAGCGGACCTCCACTATAATTAGGATTATACAAGAGTAACTCATAATTGGAATTATTCTCGGCGGAACGCCCATAGTTGGGATTATTCTAGTCAATTTTTCCTAATCCATATATCCCTATATAGCAATATAAAGAGATGGGTGTGAAGTATTAATCAGATATATTCGAAAACATTGTAACCTATACAGCGACAAACAAAAGGGGAGATGAAAAGAAAGAAAGAATATACCTTAACACAGGGACTGAAAGAAGGTTATCCCTTACTTGTATTGCACAATGATTTTGGTGATTACTCCTTATGTATTATAGGGGTGTCAATTCGGTTATTCGGTTCGGTTTTGGTTGGAACCAAATGGTTTGGTTGACTTCAGTTCGGTTGACTTCGGTTAATTTTTTCACGTTTAATTGATTCGGTTGAAACTTTTTCGGTTTCGGTTCAGTTAATTTCGGTTAATTTAGCTCTTTTTTCAGTTCGGTTCAGTTACGGACTTACGGTTGTCTATGCGGTTTGACCCATACGATTTCAGTAAAAAACATTTCACTATTCAACCGTCCATATCGGTTCAACGATTTATTTTCGGTTTTAATTCAGTTAATTTCGGTCGTATGAAAAACCGCATAGGTTCAGATAAAAATCAATATCGGTTAAGTATTGTGCGTCCTTTTCAAAATTTATGGTTTTTTATAAATATATAATTTATTGTTACAAACCGAACGTGTTTCAAGTTACGCCAATTTGGTTAATTGAGTCGGTTTCGGAATGACCCGTAACGGGTCGGATCTATGGGATATTAACAGGTCCAAGTAAATACCAGTAGAATAATTGTCGGGTTTGTGCGCGTCTATTCGAGATCTTTGGCCTTTGGTTCGAAACGATTTCGGTTCGGGTTATTTCTTAATCGAGTCAATTCATTCATGGTTGAACTTAAAAGGTGATAACGAGTCGGATTGAGTTTTGTATAGTTGAACTTATCTCGTAAAGAACTCGAGTAGATCTTTGGCCGATTTTTTAACCAAATTGAAGGAGCTTGGGCCGAGTTTGACTCGAGTGAATCTCGAGCTATTTGCGAGATTTTTGGTCGTTTTACACCCATAAGGTACATTGTACATAAAATAGAATATTTTAACCCTTTATTATATCATTCGAATTTCTTGCGAGTATTCGAGTGGGGTTTTGTGATTCTTGACTCAACCTCATTGGAGTCTTGTGAGCTATAAACTTGTAGTATAATAATAATAATAATAATAATAATAATAATAATAATAATAATAATAATAATAATAATAATAATAATAATAATAATAATAATAATAACAGCAACAATAATAATTACAGTGATACAAATACCAATATTAATAGTACTACATTAGATCAACGTTTAAGATAATTAATATCAATATATAAGATCAATCGTTAACATATTAGATCAATATATAAGTTAATTAATGCCAATGTATTAGATCAATCAATATTTTAGATTAATGTATAACTTATATCAACGTATTAGCTAGATCAATAGTCAATATAAGTAGATTAATGTATAAGATAGTTAAGATCAATGTATCATATCAATTTACGTATGTTGTATATCAAACAAATGGTTAAGATCTATGTATTAGTTCATATCAATCATCAATATGATAGTTAAGATCAATGTATTACACCAATCATCAATATATTAGACCATTCAGTTAAATACATAAGAACCATGTATTATATCAAAATCATCAATATACTAGATCAATGAATAAGACAGTTAAGATCTTAGATCTATATATTACATCAATCATCAATATATTACGTTATTGAGTTAGATACTTAAGAGTCGTGTATTATATCAATCGTCAATACATTCGATCAATGACTAAAATTTTTAAGAAATTATATCAATTATGAATACATAACATCACTAGATTAGATATTTAAGAGCCACATATTACATCATTCATCAAATGAATTATATTAATGAGTAAGATAGACAAATAGTTATATATTAGATCAATCATCAATATATTAGATCAATGAATAAGATAGTTAAGATTTATGTATTAGATCAACCATCAATGTATTAGATCAACTTATAATATAATTAAGTTTAGTGTATTAGATAGACAATCATCATTCACCAAGATATTATACCAGTGTAAATAGTTAAGATCATTGTATTAGATCAATCATCAATATAGTAGTATAGCTCAATGTTGTAGATCAATACAATATATACGATAGCTAATACTAATGTAAAGATGAAACATCGATTAGTACTGACGATCTATTAGCTATATACTTTATTAGTGGATCGATAATAATTACTCGTTGGATGGTGAACTTTAAGTGACAATGAACTTGCATTTATTTTATAACTTACTGGTTATTCACTTATAAACAATAAACTAGAATGTTCAATGTTTGTAAAAGTTATAAAACTTTCAGTTCACGATAATTATAGTTAAACTATTATTAAGATAAAATCAATCGATTTAATAATGATAAATAATGATAAATGTTATTAAGATTAATTTAGCTCCAATTAATAATTTTAGTACTAATGGTTAAAAGTTATATAAATATTTCACCTTACTTATCCAAAAAAGATATAATAAATTATTATTATGATTATTATTATTATTATTGAAAACCCAACGTCATTAGAAGGAATAGTAATATTTTTTAAGTAAAAAATAAGCATGACTAAAAAACATTCATAAGCCAAAAACTTTAAAGTCAAAAACAAAAAACCTTATTTCAAATTCAAAATCAAAAAAATTCACCAAAAAACTCAACCCTCTAATTTTCCCTCTCCCAAATTAAGTGCTACTCCCACAACCAAAATTTCAAAACCCAACCCACTATATAAACTAAAAACCCTAGCCTCCCCAAACTAAAAATTCACTCCTCAACTCCTCAGTCACTCAAACCCTACCCCCTCCCCCCTCCCCTCTTCTCTTCCGTCAACCCCCATACCCTCCACTCTTCTCTTCTTCATTTCATCTTCAACTCACTATCTCTCTCCCCATTATTCAAGTTATTAATATTCTAGTTCAAGTTTACTGGTGTTTCGTAAAGAATATATCTAAATGGATGAAATTGGAGAGAAAGGGTTGTTGATAGTATTCAGCCTTTAAAGCTCTACATCTAGAGCTTTAGAGTGTGTTGGTAGGGTGTAATTTTTTTTCTCCAAAAAACTATTTTTTCCATTTTACATTGTTTGTTTAAACTGAAAATTTGGGTTGAAATGAAAACCTTTTACTCCAAATTTCGGAATATAACGTTTTCCATCTCACTCATCCATGTTCTCTCACTCTCATCTCACTTTCTCATGTGACAGATTATCTCCAAAAAAATAGGTATTTTTCAGATATTATCTCATCAATCGCGAACAAGATTGTCATATAATTTCTAGATCCAAGTAAACGATTTCGTTTTATTGAATCAATTCTCTGTTTTTGTATTGAAAATTTATTATCTTAATCATAGATCTTGAGATTGATTGAGGACCAGATAATTAGAAACTCTAGATTTATTTGATTTGTGAAGATGAAACTTGAAGGAGGTGGAGGTGAAAGTTTGGAAGTAGAATCCATTGTTGAGACGAGTAAGGATGAAAAAAAGCAATGCAAACCAAGCTGTGTATCGAATAAGATTGAAAAGTGAAATCAAGTTTCTCTGTATCTGTATAAGGGATATGGAGTTGCGTTGGGTTTGTATCTAAAATATCCATAATAGGTTTTACAATTTTCTGACCCAAATTCAGTGATAATGATGACAAACGTTTATCCATAAATGAAGAAGTATAAAGTATGAAATTTGATAAGTAGCAAATTACTTTCAGATTTAGGAATATAATGATGAAAGCGAAGAAGGTAGGAATGATAATCATCCATTTTGCAAGAATTTGTTGATTGACTCCATTTAAGTAGTGCAATTTTTCATTAAAATAGCTAGGAGGAAAACGTTAATTGTACAAAAGTTTGATATATTGTAGTATATTGGTTTCAATTACAAAAAGAAATTTTAAAATTAAATGGAAAAAAAGAGATTAAAAGATGGGAAGCCTAAAATTCCAACTAAACACTAGTTACAAACTTCAAATTGTTAGGGTTTAAATGTTATGTAAATTCTTAAAATTTTGATGTTATTTTGTAATTGAATTCAAAAATTGATACTTAGTCATTGAGTGTAATCTATAAAATTATTTGTTTTATTTATTTTTGGTGTTATAAATATTCTTTTATTATTTATTTTAATAATCACTAGTTTTGAACACAATGTAGAATGTTTAATGAATGTATATTTTGAATTATTCAAATTGATTTGAGAGACATTTAAAAGTATAAGGAAAACATACTTTAGAATATTAAATTAGTATGTTCAATTAAGGTTATAATTCTAATCAATTGGAGTGTTGAATGTTGAATCAATAGTAAAAATAATTGGTATACTATATTTAAAATATCTGAAAGTAATTGATATTAGATGAGTAATGAATAATATAGAGATGTTAATTGATATTCTAATCATTTTATTTTATAATAGTTTAATTTTTTTTTACAGTTGACTATAATTTGGTTAAGTGTATAACAATTTTAAACAATTTTTCAGTTATTTTCAGTTAATATACGGTTCGGTTCAATTCGGTTTATAACAGTTTAAAACGGTTTTCAGTTATTTTCGGTTAGTATTCGGTTCAGTTCGGTTCGGTTTAAAACGGTTTTTGATACAGTTAAAAACGGTTCAGTTCCTTTCCAGTTTGGTTTCGGTTCGGTTTAATGCGGTTGCCTTTGAAGCAGTTGATTTCAGTTCGGTTGTTTTTTCAGTTATCGGTTTGTTTCGGTTCGGTTTATTCGGTTCGGTTTCGGTTTGGTTAATAGTTCAACTAACAGTTTTCAACTAAACTGACAGCTCTATGTATTTATAGAGATTAGAGAGGTGGATGGAAAAGGAAAGCTACCAATCCATAGCCATGCATGTATATTATAATAATAATAAAGTACTTCCCATTTACAGTTAGAAAGAACCAAAGGGAAGAGATAAACTAGAATAAGAATAACTTTTAGTTTTAAGTAATGGTGAATAATAACAGAATTTTCCTTCTTCTTGCTAATGTTTTAATAACACGTTATATGTATTGGTCCCACTCCAACCTACTATTCCTAGCCAATTTATTAGATATGATAAAACTTTATTGGGCTTGTACACACGAACCTATAGGGGAGGAGAGTTTGACTACACATAAACTCATATGGGATCCTTTCAAAAACCAATTATATTGGTGATAGGTAGAGTAGTTCATTAGTCTTACATATGTATACATCATTTTCCTCTTTTTTCGATGTGGGATCACAAGTAGACATTTCTCCTTAACACTTTCCCTTACTTGCGAACCCATCTTCAACTTACAATCTTGATTGGTCACAAACATCCTCGATGGGCCTTCTTGTTGGACTTCCAATATGAGGTCAAATAACCTCTACTTAGGGCAATCAGAATATTATTGGGCTACTTGCTCCAACCAGTTCTTTAAATCCTCCCAACTATATTCTTCAGACAATTGGGTTCCTCTACTTGGGACTGGTAATAAATTAGGATTGTCTGCTCTGGTAACATAATAGATGATGATGATATAAATTATTCCTGGGCCTTCAATCATCATTTTAGAGACTTTTGGTTGAGTTGGTTCATTGACATGGTATCAGGAGCTAGTGTGACACGTAAGGTCACGTGTTCAAATCTCATCCACCCCTCCTTCCAAGTGGAGTATAATAGCGCCATTTATGAGGGATGCTTCTACTGCGTCCACACTTTTAGTCCATTGGGCTCTTGTCTGAGAGCACGTGATAGTATAAAACTATTCATGAGCCTTTAAGCATCAGATAAGACTTTTGGTTGAGTTGGTTCTTTGACAAGATACACTTTGAATTACATCAGTAAGCTTCGTAGTCACAAAACAAAATCACATTATTTTATTCATTTGGCATTTAATGACTGATCAGTATGTTTGTAACGTGTTTTGACCGACAAAGTAGTTGTTTCTGCTGAAACCTCTTCGTCATAAAATAACATTGTTGGAACTTAAATTTGTTCATAAAATAATGAGATTGTGTATTTGAAATACATATACAGTGAACATCTCCTATTCGTATATGTTTATTATCTTCCTTCGGGTTATTATGGAATTTTAGTTTTTTAGACTTTTAAGTTCTCCCTACTTTTAGAAGTAAGTGTTGTAGTTAATGAAATCTATACATGTATGCAAAGTTGTTAGTTTAGGCCCTATTCAGTTCACATCAAAATAATAATATTCAGTAAAAATAAGTTCAGTTCAGTAAATATAAGTTCAGTTCAACAAAAATAAGTTCAATTCAATAAAATTAAGGTGAACTGAAAATGACCTTACTTTTCAAAAAAAAAACATTGTTAGCCTAGCCAATATATTGATCTTTATTATGACGCTCTCCCTTATTAATTGGATTTCATTTTATTATGTCATTTGTATGCATATAAACAAATGGAAAATACTTTGTTAACATACCATATTGACTACCCACCACTAATAATAATAAAGAATAATGAAGACTGAAGAGGTATATTAATAGAATCATAAAACAATATAAATAATGATTTTATAGTATCCTATGAATGGTGGTTATCTTCCCTATGGGTACTGGGTAGATCATTAATGCTTGAACTGGAAACATCATGTATGACCATCCTATTTCTCCATTGATCCAACAAATTAAAATCCTGTCAATCTATCATACTTCTCTTTGAAACAAAATTTAATACTTAATTGAGAGTGTGTAGAGGTAACACTAAATTACCAACAATAAGGATTTAATCATTAATTTTTGTGATTTAAATTTACTAAATTGTTACAAGATAAGTCCAAAAACTAGTTATACTTAACTTTAAATAGAGAGTGATGGACCTCAGTTGGTTAAAACATTTTTCTAAATTCCAAAATGTCATGAAATTACTACTTCTATGAAGTCTTGCGCTAAAGCAAATACTCCAAATAAAAACAAAGTAATATAATCAACTAGGCTATTGTTCTTTTTCTAGGGGGAGATGGGACCTAGAAGTGCAACAAGAATCAATGCCCCTTTGAGTGGGTATCAAAAATATTAATTATTACTGGTATAGATGGATGTAGGCAGTATAGAAAGGATATATACCATATATGGGTGGATGTGTCATACTTTATATGCATATAGTGTTTAGGTATATTTAGGTTCAATTTTAGAACACTAAGGTTCAATATTAGGTTTATTATTGCACATTTACTTAAATTTTGTTTCTCCACTTTCTATATGAAAATTTGTTAAAACTATCTAATATAATGCACGTTATTGGTTTAATCACCTATTTTAATTTTATTCACTTTAACTAATTTATATATGCAATACTAGTAGGAATCACCACTAACGAGTGAATTTTTGTTGGAAAACTGTCAATTTTAGCTGGAAAATCACTTATTTTTTGTCAGAAAACCACTCATTTTGGCAGAATAACCATAAGTAGTGGTGAAAACTAGTGGTATTACATATATAAAGTAGTTAAAATAAAAAAAGAAATTAGAAAAGGGGGTTGAATTAATAATTAGGTGTTTTTTTTAAAAAATCCCTTTCTATATGATATGTTTTCGTGTTTTTATGAAATTTCAAGTATCGAAAACAATTTGGAGCATGATTAGGCAACCTTGACAATTAGGAGTATTTGGAAAGAAGTTACATTGATATCTTCGAATACAAATTTGAGCCAAAATAGAGTGGTAGATTATACTAGGAAAATCTGTGAAATGAGACATGTCTACTCTTTTAATACTCCATCCGTTCCAATTTAACTGCAATATTTGACAAAAAAAGTACTGTACTTTTTTGGTCAAATGTTGCACTTAAATCGGAACGGAGGAAGTAAAAAACTTTTGATATGCTTATGATATGGAATATCGATGTGATTTTGCTTCGGATGGAAGCTAAACTTGAAGGGCTTTTCAATGATAGATTGCATGACCTTAGGCTACTTCTAGTTATAGTGTTATATATGACCTTTTGAAGTTTACAAATTCTAAAAGAAGATTGCTTGATTACCATCGTTTTTTATGTAAGATAGAAGGTAACTCCTTGCGCTAAAGTGAACACTTATAGTTAAATGGCCCTTACAAGATAAAAAGTGACCCCTTGTATATAATTAACTCTTTTAAGGGTCTATTCGATCATTTTGGCTGGAAATAAATGAACTGAACTAAATGAAGGAGAATTAGATAAAGCTGAACTGAACTGAATGAAAGTGGTGAATTGAACTAAATTAAATGAAGTAAATTGAATTGAGTTGTAATTTACAATATACTCCCTCCGGTTGCTTTTAATTGTTACACTTTACCTTTTCACGCTTGCAAATGCAAATTTTTAAACGTTAATATCTCTAGTTTTGTAATTGTAAAAAATATAAAAATATATATTCGGAAGGTGCATATCGAGACGAATCAAACAAGATCCCACATGAATATATTTTTCCTTACTCATACATCACAAATGATAGTCAAAGTGACTTTAGTGAATAGTGTAAAATGTCAAACTGTAATAATTAAAAACAAACGGAAGTAGTATAACAGATCAAAAAATGCTACATTCAATAATAATGACTTATGAAATAATAAATTGAATAATGACATTTAATAACAATAATTAATTAATAATGATAATAATATTTATTCTATTATTAATTACTCCCTCCGTTCTCTTTTGTTCTTCCTACTTTGACTTTTTTTGTTTCTTATAAAGATTCCGAATTAAAAGAATAAAAGAGAATGAATGAAGTTTTAATTATGAATTAATAGATAATAGTAATGATAACATTAAATTAATGTAATATCATAAACAATAATTAATAATTAATAATAATATTAAATAAATATAATATATATAATAAACAATGATTAATAATTATTAATATGTTAGTAATTAGAATGGTAATTATTTATTTATACTAATAAATACTTAATGACAATAATAATAATATTTATTATTATAATTATAATTATCATTTAGTATTTATTAGTATCAAAAATATTATCTTATTAATTTATACTGTTATTATATTATTAATTATTTTTTATGTTTATAGTATATTATATTAATTTAATATTATTATTATTTATTTATTTATAATTATTAATAAATAATGAGTAATAATAATAATAATGTGCAAAGATATAATATTAATACTTCATGCGTTCCATATTAGATGCAATAATATTTGCACTGCTTATATGCCTTAAATTGACCATGATTTTTAACTAACATATAAAGCCAAATGTCAGTAATAGGATGTTCTTAGATTTTTCTCAATGTATAATTTTCATTTTTCAATTTTTTGATAATTTTTACTAACTAATAATTCGATAATTAATAGTCAAAGTCGTGTGTCGGAAAGTGTGCTAGTCGACCTGTAGCAACTAATATGACACGTAGGTAGTAATTAGTAAAATAAATTAGATTAACAATAATAATAATAATATCATTGAAGAAGAGCAAACAATGGATGATGCTAAAATGAACTTGATTGAACTAAACAAAATGAATTGAAGGGCGCTAAACTAAACTAACTTAATAGAGCTATACTGAACTGAACTCAAAAATTTCGTGGAATGGATTATGCAGTTAGTGGATGGAGGATTTGTTATGTTGGAAGGGAGAAAATGGATTTGACAAGGAGATTGGTTCTCATATTTATGACCATAATATTAAAATTTTAGAATATCATCAAAATTGTTTTTTTTGTTGCAATTTCATGAAAATGTTGATGTTCTCTCCACCTCATTTTTAATTCAGTTCAATCCAACACAATATTGACTCTTAAATTTCACTATTCGTTTCAATTTAACTGTTTTGAACCAAACAGATTAGACCCGATTATATACTCCCTCCGTTTGTTTTTAATTGTTACAGATTTCTTTGGGGGATAATCAAGAAAATTCGTGAAATCTATGCAATGATTGTTTGGGGAATAGATAAAGTTGTATGGAGAATAGATAAAGTATGAGAGATAATGTTATAAAAGTAAAAAGTATGAGGTGGTTGGGTGTTTATTATAAAATTTAAAGGACAAGTGCCCAAAAATATGGGAAAATGCAATATAAATATTGTACGAGTATTGGAATAATTAGCTAACCTGTTTAGGTTGTCTGACACTATTATATATATAGAGGTATGAAAACCTATCTTGACAAAACCTAAGAGTCTAATTACCATATTACCCTAATACACCCCCTCAATCTTTACGGGGAGGAATCACGGATAGATTGGAACGATGTTTACAAAACAACTCAGAAGAAAGACCCTTAGTAAAAATATCAGCAACCTGTAACTGTGTCGGAACGTGCTTGACCTGAAGTCCACCTTTCGCAACCATCTCACGAACAAAATGATAATCAACATCAATGTGCTTACTACGATCATGATAAACAGGATTGGCAGTAAGATACATAGCAGAAACATTGTCACAATAGAGAATGGTAGACCGTCGATGAAAATACCCTAAATCAGCCAACAATTGACGTATCCAAATTGTTTCGGCCGCAGTGTAGGCAACAACACAATATTCAGCTTCAGTAGAAGACTTCGAAATAGTAGGTTGCTTGTTAGAGCGCCAGGAGATCAAATTCTTCCATAGGAAGACAGCATAACCAGTAGTAAAACGCCGAGTGTTAGGACACCCGGCCCAATTAGCATCAGAATAGGCAACAGTCACAGTAGGGGAGCCAAAACTATGAAGAAACAGCCCATAATCAGAAGTTCCCTGCAGATACCTGAAAATTCTTGTCACGGCATGAAGGTGAGTAGTACGAGCCGCATGCATAAATTGAGAAACCGAATTAACAGCATAGGCAATATCAGGACGAGTCATAGTCAAATATTGTAATGCACCAACCATACTACGATAATCTGTGGGATCAGCAAGAAGTTCACCATCTAAGAGAGAAAGAGTGACACGAGAGACAACAGGAGTACGTACGGGTTTGACAGTATGAAGATGAAATTTCTGAAGAAGATCAACTACATATTTGTTTTGAGACAATAGCAAACCCTGAGGAGTAGTACGTAAAACCTGAATGCCTAAGAAATAATGCAAATCACCCAAATCCTTCATAACAAACTGGGCAGAGAGAACACTGATAAATTTCTGAAGCAAAGAGGAACTACTACCTGTAAGCACAATATCATCAACATATAGCAATAGAATGTTAATATGACCACTGTGTTTGAGAGTGAACATGGAGGTGTCACAACTGCTGCACTTGAAACCAATAGAGAGTAGAAAGTTACTGAAACGAGAGAACCAAGCTCGAGGAGCTTGCTTCAAACCATAAATGGATCTTCGTAACCGACAAACATGAAGTGGTTGAGAAGGATGTTCAAAACCAGGAGGCTGACGCATATAGACTTCCTCATTGAAGAAACCATGAAGGAAAGCATTTTGTACATCTAGTTGACGAATAGGCCATTTAAAAGTAGCAGCAAGAGTTAAAACTAAGCGAACAGTAGTAGGCTTAATGACAGGGCTAAAGGTTTCAAAGTAGTCAATACCTGCCTACTGATGATTACCAAAAACAACAAGTCTGGCCTTAAACCGCTCCAGAACCATCATAATTATATTTAATCTTATACACCCACTTACAACCAAGAGCGTTTCTATTGTTGTTGCGAGACACCAGTTCCCATGTATCATTCTTAATTAATGCTTCATACTCATCACGCATGGCTTGTTGCCAATGTGAATCTTTAGACGCTTGCTTAAAGTTAGACGGTTCAGACTCAACAACGTCGGTTTTTAAATCCAATAAATTCCTAGTTGAAATGATTCCGTCTTTTAAACGAGTGGTCATTGTATGGACATTAGTAGGATCGACACACTTAGACGACTTTCTAGGACGCCTAGGGGGAGGAACAATGGGAGACGGGGATGACACAAGAGGAACATCAAGGGGAGGGGTCAAAGACGAGGAAGGGGAAGGAGGGAGAGGCTCATGGGAGCCCGCGGACGCAGGTGGTACCTGCGGGCTGGCAGCAGCTGCCAGTGTAGGAGAGGGGTAGGCAGCGAGCGCGGCTGCGGGCAATGACGAGGATGTAGCGCGCATTCCTGCGGGCGCGGGGAGACCACGCGGGTAGGCAGCAAGCGGCTGCTGGGCAGCTCGCAATCCTGCGGGCGCGGGAATGCGAGGCTGCGGGGTGCAAATTCCTTGGGTGCGCACGCATCCTGCAGGCAGGCAGCGGGTTGCTGCATGTGCCCCCGTGATGGTGCGGGCTCGGGGAATCGAGACATAGGACTGACCGACTCGATAGAGAGGGGACCATGTGACGCTAAACTTGGCTCACTAGACGAGGGAAGACTGGGAAACCAGACTAAGGGGTAAAGAGACTCATCCATAGACGAACCAATGAGTGTGCTAGACATAAGGGAGCGATAAGGAAATTTTCGTTCACTAAACAACACATGACGGCTTGTATAAACTTTGCCAGAAACAGGATCAAGACATCTATAACCCTTATAGTTTGATGGATAGCCAATGAAAACACACTGAATCGACTTAGCCTGTAATTTATTGGTTTTAGGATCTAAAAACAACGGAAAACAGGCACAAACAAAATATTTCAAAAACTCATAGGAGGGGGGACGGTGGAAAAGCTTAGCAAACGGGGATGAACCCTGCAAAACCGAACTAGGAAGACGATTAATCGTATACACAGCCGTATAACACGCATCGACCCAATATCGAGGTGGCAACTCAGATTGAATAAGCATAGTACGTGCCATCTCGATAATGGTTCAATGTTTCCTTTCTGCAACACCATTCTGCGCTTGAGTCCGAGCACAAGACTTTCGAAAATAAATTCCCGAATCACAGAAATGTTGTAGTAAGGGAGTGTTATCAAACTCTCGTCCACCATCACTTTGGAAAATTTTGATTTTTGAATTAAACAAATTCTCAACAAGTTTCTGAAAAGCTAAGAAGGTCGAATAAACATCAGATTTCAGTTTAAGTGGATATAGCCATGAAAAACGCGAATAATCATCAACAAAAACCACACAATACTGAAAAAACTGATTCGATTTAACTGGCGATTGCCAAAGATCACTATGTATCAAATATAAGTGATAGGGAGCACGATGAGTCACAGACTCAAAGGGCAAGCGATGTATCTTTCCTACTTTGCAATGAACACAATCGTCATGAAACTTAGAATTACATAAAATCAAGTTTTGTGAACGTAAACTTCCTAAAACTCTAGCAGAAGTATGACCAAGGCGAGTATGCCAAACATCTCCAGACTCCTTGGTGGCTATGAGAGCAGGGACAGACGACTCTGGGCAGACTCGGGAAGACTCTGAACAAACACGGGAAGACGACTCTGACTCTAGAATGTGAGGCTGAAGAGGGTAGACACCATTTCTACTGATTCCCCGCAATAGAACCGCCCCCGTGGTCTTGTCCTTAACACAAACAGAAGACTCGTCAAAACAGACTATGCAAGAATTATCCTGACATAACTTTTGAACAGACATCAGATTATGTTTTAACTGGGGTCCTGGGGAACATGACACACCTTCGTGAGGCGACGGGGGCGACTAGGAGAAGACAGAGTCAAATTACCAAGTTTATTAATGGGAAGTTTCGTGCCATCACCAACAACAATAGAACTCGAACCAGTCTAAGGAAGAGCATTAGATAGCATACCATCCTTTGAGGTCATATGAGATGCGGCTCCAGAATCTGCATACTAAACGGAGTCATTCGTTTCACCACCAATAGACAGTGCAGCTAGGGCACATGTGACACCATCAGGAGAGGAAGGCACAAAGCTGTGATTGAAACGCTGAGGACAATAAGCTGCCTGGTGACCTGGATACCAACAAAGACCACAAGTATCTGAAGAAGGTGTGTTGGCTAAATTGCCGTTAGATGGATTACTTCTTGCTTAAGACAAATCATTAGCAATATAATTGGCACAAGAGTAATCAACATACGAAACATCATGAAAATTACCCATACCATTAGCGCGGCCTGCATTGCCACGACCACCCTGTCCTCCATTGCCTCGTCCTCCATTGTTACCACGACCACCCATGTTACGATTATTCCTATTCTTGTTCTTTCCACCCCCTTGACCTTTAGAGTTCGAACCACCCGAAGTAGAGGATTGAGATCCCGAAGATCCAGACTGGACAACAACTAATGCCTGATGGGCCTTAGATGTCTCATCATAAGCACGTATAGCCTTAATACGTTGCTCATGTTTTAATAGTTTGGGGCGAAGATCATCAAAAGTCAAAGTAGATTGAAATTGTAACAAAGTAGTGACAAGGGTATCATAATCACGATCCTTATCCAAAGCAGTCAAGGTATATTGAACAAGATCATACTGAGAGACTGGACACTGAATAGCAGCCAAAGAATCAACAATAACTTTAATTTCACGCAAAAACACTTCCAGAGACTGCTGTTCAGGTTTCTTTATATGAGTCAATCGTCCTTTCAGTTACATAGACCTAGCCATACTAGCATGTAAAAACCGTGACTTTAACCTATTCCAAATCTCCATAGAAGTATGTAATTCATGTACATCAAGCATAACATCACGTGATAACGTAGCATACAACCACAATTTTATTTGTTGATCAAGTCGTAAATACTCGTAAAATTGCGGATTAGGCACAGAATTGCCAAGATGATCAACACAATTAGGGGAAGGTATAGAAATTGTACCTTCAACAATGCCAAGTAATTGATGCGTTAACAGAAAACAAGTAACTTGCGTTTTCCACACAAGAAAATCTTCGGGCGTATTTAATTTAATTGTGACAAACCTTGTTATGTCATGATGTAAAAGGGAATGTGCTGATGTAGGTATGTGTGGAAAAGGAGATAAGTTGAGGGAAGGAACATGTTGACCAAGTGGGTCAGGCGTGGGAAACACGGATTGAGAAGATATCAGGGGAGCAGTAAATTGACGAAAAGAACCACCGAAGCCCGGCGGAAGAGGATTTGAAGGGCTCCTTGAAGGAGCGGCAGCCGCGGATGTGCTGCTGTGCGTCACGGATGGGTGAACGCCCACGGCCTGAAAATAGGCGATGGTACTGATCGACCGAGATGCGGCCGGTGTGCCGGCAGGCAAAGTGAAAGGCGCTGGGCTGAACGGAGCACTGACGCCCGTTAGTAGATGACCGTTCACAGAGGCTGCCGCGACCACAGTCGTGACGGGTCGGGCCTGATGGACAAGCGTCTGAGGCTCGCCGGAATATGAGATGCTGATGGTGGAAGATGTCGGGGCTGCCATCAGAGGGAGGCTGCCGGAGTGAATGACAAAGAGGACCACCGTGGGCTAGGGTTCCAAGAACCTGTGATGTTGAAACAAAAACGGAAAGAGAGAGCGGAAGAGAGAGAAAAAAATTCTTCTAAACCTAGGCTCGTGATACCATGTACGAGTATTGGAATAATTGGCTAACCTGTTTAGGTTGCCTGACACTATTATATATATAGAGGTATGAAAACCTATCTTTACAAAACCTAAGAGTCTAATTACCAAATTACCCTAATAGATATGACAAAGTTTCCTAAAGAGTAAAAGTGAAAGTGTAACAATTAAAAAGAAACGTTAAAAAATATTGTAACAATTAAAAACAAACGGAGAGAATACTATTTAGTCAACATCAATGTAATGAAATAGCCAAAGTGACAGAATCATAAACCCTTATCAAGCCTACTTTTAGAGTGCAATTAGACATATTCCCTCTACTCCTTTTGTCAAGGCATTGGTGGAGAGCTGAAAAGTTCTCCAATATAAATATGACATTACTTTTCTTAATTGGTATGGGTGGAGAGGTGAGGAGTTTTTTGTGGTGCTATAAGTATGGGTGGCCCCGCCCTTATTTCTAACTCAGGAAGAGAGGGGATCATCTACACAGATTGAGGTGGTATGTGATGATTTATGTCCTTTAACATAATAGGACATTACACTTTCTTAATTGGTTATATCTTTTAACAAAAAAGAGGTTAAGACCATCATATTTTGTTACATGCATATTGTCGGTTATGTTCTATTTTGTTAAAGGACATAACCAGGTAAATAATTATATAAAAGATTTAGAGTAGTTATATTTCAAAAGACAACCATAAAATTTTCAGGTGGTATGAGATTCAAATCTGAATTATGGATGTGGTCATAAGGAAAGATAACTCCCTTACCACCCCATCCTTGCTCTTATGTTCAAAAGGAGAGAGCACCACTAATAATCAAGTAAAAAAGTACAACATCAATATATAAAAGATGATAAGTGTAGATAATATTAGATGTATGTTCCATAATCAGGAATTACAAATCAAGGGTTTATTCATAAGTTTATACTATACTAATTAGTGAGACATGATATATACTCGTTGCATGTACTTGTAAAGAATGCAGGTTATTGAAGTTTAATTAAGTGTCCCATATCGATCATATGGATTACGTAGCATATACTAGTTGTGTGTTTGATTACCGAGGGGGAATCGGAGCCGTGATTCGATCGAAGGCGACACCAACCACAACCAGTTTGCTACCATATATAATTCGTCAAACGAGCAGCAACATCACTAGTCTCACTGTCCCGATAGTGACATGGTGCTGTGTGCATCCAGATCCTGTTCAATTTCGTTGTCCTCTATGTCCAACGGCGTGGTCAGATACCCAACTTCCACAGGAGATTCGAGGTTGGGCCAAACTTGTAATTGAGCTTGAAAATGTGTTGGCTAACTAGGAGGCTCTAGATAATCAAATGTGTGGATTTTCTGTCAAAGATGAAGAGACGACTCTATTTGAAACAATATGATGAAAAATCTCAAGCACGGTAAGAAGTTGTGTGTTACAAGTGCAAAAGAAGGGGCACTATGCTAGAGAATGTTGTTCCAAGTCAAAAGAAGGGAAGGTTGCAACATTTGCAGACCATGAAAGGCGAATTGAGAATGAATCAGATCAATTATTTAGAAGTATATCGAATAGAGTCCGACAAATATTTGAAATTGTAGGTTTATGGAAGGAGAGAACATAAACTTAGACAAGAGTTAAACAATTATTTAAGTAGATTCATTTAATTATAATTATAAAGCACTAGAGCCTAACTTTTTCTACCGTGGCAAAATGCAATGCATGCTTCTATTGACAACCTCGGAAGACACTGAGATAAGATTCACTAAATTGTATATTTAGAAACATACAAGAAATTGATTTAGCTAGTTTGTTGCACTGGCAAGAACTCGGCTTGACTTCCCTTTGTGTTGTATCCTTTCAGGTTTGTTTAAAAAGAAAACTACTCTACTTGATTACGCATACCTTCTAATAAGAAATTTTTAGAGCCTCAAGTAAAGTTTGTAAGGTTATTACCTACAGAGGACCTGCGAAACTTATCATTCACATTTGTTTCGAGGTGGGTGGATAATGAAATCAGTGGCGGATCTTGAAATTATTTGTTTAAGGGGCCGATTTTTGAAATATATAATTGGAATAGTTGATGTAGACTTGATAAATTGAACTAATCCAATTAACCAAATGACTCGATCCATAACCTGACTGAAAATTCGATGACCAAATTTTGCACCCGAAACTTATATAAATCAAATCCAATCCAAAAACTAGAATGAAATTTACTAAAACCGATTTTTATCCGAAACCTAAATCAAGGCAAATCGAAATCAAACCCGAATTAATTGACATAGATTTGATTTGAATAAGATTACTACAAAAAATGACGTCATTAAACTCAATATGACCTGATAAAGCTTGAAGTAATACGACATAAACCGAATTGACTCGATATAATATAAATATGAAAATTGTAAGATTAGGATGGAGATTTATTTTAAACCAAAAACGACTGCATTTTGACTAGAACCCTTAAATTAAAATATTAGTTTTTTAGTGTTTATACTAGGGGTCATGTCCGTGTTGACCTCTATATAAGATCTTGCTTTGAATGAAAATTGACCTAAATTTTCGCTATTATTCTTTTTGTAACTGTATGTTTGATGTGTACATAGTCAGGGTTTTAAAAACCTTTGATAAGATGAAAAAAGAAGTGAAAAAGGGCCTGTTCATTTCAGCTTTATTTCAGTTTAGTTCAGTTCAGCTCTAATTAATTTAGTTCAGTTCAGCTCCAATCAGTTCAGTTCAGTTCAGTTCAACTCCAATCAGTTCAGTTCAGTTCAGTTCAGTTCAATTCAGTTCAGCTCCATTCTTTTATAACCATTTTGTTAAATATTATTATGTTGGTCTAATTTATTTTACTAATTGCTCTTATTATTATCATTATAATAATATTATTATTATTTATTTTTATATCATTATTTTTAAGTGTGATTAATATTATCAGTATATTATTATTTTTATTATAGCTTTATTTATTATTATTACTATTATCATTAGGGAGGAACATGGTTTAGGTTAAAAGCACAAATAAACCCCCGTTTTCAGCCCATAATCCAATCAAATTACGTCAAAACGGTTTATGATGTAATTTTGCACGGCCCGACCCAATCATTATTTTATTATTAAATATTAATATATAATTAAATCTAATTTTTAAAATAGTAATATTAATTTAATTCTTAGATATTATTATTATATAATCATCATCAGGTATTAATATATTAATACAAAGACTATAAAATAATTGTTATTAATTATCATTATAATTCATTAATCATTATTATTATTAATTTATGATTATTAATACTATTTATTTATAATTATCATTTAAAAATTATCCAAAATACAATTATTATTATTCATTAATAATTGTTCATTATTATTACCTATCATCATAATTATTATTTAATATTCATATAATTATTGTTTAAATATTATTTATATATTTATTAGATTCAATTTAATTCAATTCAATTCAATTCAGTTCAGTTCAGTTTAGTTCAGCTTCAATCAGTTCAGTTCAGTTTAGTTCAGTTCAGCTCCAATCAGTTCAGTTCATTTCAGTTTAGTTCAGTTCCGTTCAGTTATTTTCAGTAAATCTAATTATTAAAATAGTAATATTAATTTAATTCTTAGATTTTATTATTATTATATAATCATCATCAGGTATTAATATATTAATACAAAGACTATAAAATAATTGTTATTAATTATCATTATAATCATTAATCATTACTATTATTAATTTATGATTATTAATACTATTTATTTATAATTATCATTTAAAATTATCCAAAAATACAATTATTACTATTCATTAATAATTATTCATTATTATTACCTATCATCATAATTATTATTTAATATTCATATTATTATTGTTTAAATATTATTTATATATTTATTAGATTCAATTTAATTCAATTCAGTTCAGTTTAGTTGAGCTCCAATCAGTTCAGTTCAGTTTAGTTCAGTTGTTTTCAGTAAATCTAAACAGGCCCGAAATCAAGGAGAGGGATTTCGACTACAATAAAGTTCAGCGAAATCTCATCTTCCCTTAATCAATCTGATCTCTATGAGGTAATTGATAAGTTTAAGAGAAGAAATAGAATTGAGAAAGTGATTGTTGGGCATTCATTGAAGATTACTATATATATATATATATCGTCATCTAAAAGATACACGATATATGAGCCAAAGACTTTTTTGTAGCTTAATTGTAGTATAGTAACGTAACAATATGAAAGAATGTTGAGAAACGTTGGAGATATATTTTTAAATTTTTTTTGTTAAGAGATAAAAAATAAAGGGTTTTAGGGTGATATTGAAGGTTATGAGAATACAACCGCACTAATTTTGTGAGCTTGTGAGTGTTTCTTTTTCAAAGAAATATTAGATAGTACTACACTTTCACTAGGTAAACGTATAGAAGTTGGAGCACTTTAAATTTGAGTTTTAGATGGGAAAATAAGATTTGGATTTGTACCCATTACAAATTTTGATGGGTATTTGATGCCGCATTTAGAGAGGTAATTGTTGGAGAGGATTGAATAAGGAAGATAACATAGAGCGGAATGTTAAATAAAATTTGGTCTCAAGGGTGTCATTTTAGCATGTATAAAACATTTTAAAGCAACTGTATGTTCTTCATGGACTTTTTATTTGAGGGTGCTACACATTTTAAAGCAACATTATAAGCAGCGGCCTCGCAACCCACGAGTCACGGTGGGTCGTGGGCCTCGTGGCTTGTGGTCGCGCTGCGCGGCCCGTGCTGCGATGCGAGGAAGGCTTGCGGCAAAATTCCGCAAAGCCGGGTTATGGGCGCGACCAATGGTGTTTTACGAAGCATTTACACTAGAATTTCCAACAATCGCCCACAAATGCAAATGGAAAAACACACCCCACAGAATATCCAGCAGTAAATGGAGAGCTTGACACTTACATAATAGTGTCCAATGATTGAACTACTATGTTAGTGAGATGGGGTGTTCCCTCACCTACAAGTATCCTAAGGATTGAACTTGCAGGAAAGAGAAGTGACCCGATAACGCATGTATGTCTTGCTCTCAGAACTTGAGAAACTCCGCGATAATAATAAGGAGTAATCAATACATCCTTTCCAATACGGCCATCCAAATACCTTGGGATTTTTATGAGTATTCTAGGAAGATTCACAAATCCACCATAGAAGGAGGCCAGCCCTTCACACTCATATAGATGAATTAATCAAGTTTAATTCCACAGGAACCTCCATAACAGATGTAACTTAATTAAGAACCATGTTCAACCTCACCAACCACATAGTGTTCTATAAAGTTTAACATATGTTATACTACCATCCATGGCTATAGAAACACCCAGTGCTTAAGTTCAACCAGAACCGCCACTTAGGCTATGAACTCCCATGTTACAGACCAGACCACGACTAGCGGTGTAAACATCAAGTCCAACCCCATAGACCATGCAGAGCTTGGGATATGGGAACATTAAGAGCCTCCATGCTCAACCTCGTCAAATAAACATGTCACAATAGTGACCAACGGTGTAACCATCAAGTCCACTCTATGGACCACCCAAAGCCTGGGATATGGGAACACCAAGAGCTACTGTGCTCAGCCTCATCATATAAACCAGGAAGCCATCAAGTACACTAGACAAATCACCCAATCAATAAGGGGTATGGATTCTCACATATCCATCAAGTTTGAACTTAGTGAACCACCCAATTAATAAGGGATATGGACATCCATCATTGTAAGTCAACGCATAAAGCATCACCATATGAACCAATAATCTATTAAGGTCAACCAAGTTGAACCACCACAAAGGTTATAAAGAACTTTTGATGAGCAATCACTGCTCATGATTTCAAAAAGCGGTGAGTCCTTCTAGTTTCATCCTACAATATACCAAAAAAGGATAATCGACTCATTAAGAACACATAGTTCATCCTGTTATCATGTCATGGGGGATAAATCCATACATGGGTATCACACCCATCCTTAGTATACCGAGCACCAAGATGTGCATGATTTACACACATGTGCCTCCAGTGCCCCCACAGGGTAAAATATACAGGCACATAAAAGAGAAACGTTGTGAATAGAGGGACATCATTACCCCCACAAGAGGTAATTTGCCAAAAATTTCCAGATCAACTGGTTTCTTGACTTGACGAGTTCATCTACGTGAACTCAATCTCATGTTGACACAACAACTTATAGCTTTGTGTACTCAGAACAAAGCAACAAGTCAAGAATAATTCACCAACATATATACTCGTAAACATATAAGCATGACCATTTAGAATTTCACTTGCTGAATAAACTCAACATCATGTATATAGATGCATAACATAACAGTTCATACTAGCTCTTCAACATTCTAGTTGAATCCGTTGCAACACGTGCTCAAAAACAAGATTGAAACCAACTATTTGCAATGAACAACGAGAAAGACAAGGATTACCGGTGGAAACCCGAGCTCCAGGTGAAAAACCCACCACTATACACTTTGTATTTCAATGGAGGATGATGAACACAAGCACTTGCATCATTCCAGTGCAATGCATACACACAATCTCACAAACCCTAACTTTACTAGGATTACAAATTGTGAATCTAGCACTCAATGAATGGCATAAACAACCCTCACAAATTGCTCTCAAGCTCTAAACAACACTCTTAGAACTTACAATTTAAGGTTAAGTGCTCTCTAATACGCTATCTCAAACTTGGTGAAAATCGCCACTAACTCGCTCGCGGGCCGCGAGCTGGGCTTTCCAACCCTCCTCCTTGGCAGCTTCTCTTCGCACCTCGCACAATGCTCGCGAAGCTTCCTTTGACGATCTCCACAAGACCCAACAGGATATGCAGATACAAAGCGCTCAGGAGGATTATTAGGAAATAAAAATATGTATATTATTCTTTTAATTATCTTTATTGTTTCCTAAGTTGGTTAGGTATCTCAATTAGGTTGTATATATATATTTACATTGGTCTAGTGAGAAGGCTAATCTGTTTTCTCAAAAGATTAATTATCTTAACATGGTATCATTGAGCCTAAGGATGTCTGGTGTTTGGTGTATTTGAGTTGTTTTTCCTCCTGTTATCTCCACTCATACTTTGTAAAAGCAAAATAATAATAAACACTACACTTTCCACTTTTCAAAAATAAATTCCTAGGTTAGTCGATGTTATATATAATACTTAGGTAGATTTTTTTTTGGAATCACTACCATTTTAAGGAATCTCACAAAACCGTAAGTTTTATTCCGATAATAGCACCTGAATTTACCGTTTTGCCCCTCCCCCCTCCCCAACCACCACTACTCACCCCCACCACATGAGACAACCATGTTTGCCACCGCCGCCAAGAGCATGCGTTATGTATATGTAAGATAAACATAACTAATAAGTATTTTATGCACCTTAGAAATAAACACAAAACCAAGAGCATGCATTATTTATTCATATGTAGTATATTACATTACGACAGTTGCATCCTAGAGAATGCTGATGAAAATTAAGGAAGACTTAGATTCTTAGTGCTCATTGGTTGATATATTAAGTAGATCGATTGCACACGTAGAAATATGACGATCCACTCTCAAAGCACGCATGTGATTATCAACTTAGTTATTGGCTTCAAAGATAGCAGCGAGCACAGCCATTTTGTTGCCAATGTCATCGATGCGAACAATTATGCGAGCACCAGTCAGGCTGTCTTTGTAGGGAATTATGGGCTGAGATGAATCGTCCAACCTCTTTTCGATTGCATGCCAATCTATGCTAATGAACTTTTCTTTTGGCCCAACTTCGGCATACACCTGCAAACAATTTTAAATTTATGTAGCTAGAAAAGAACTTTGTACGTTGATCCGGTGTCCAACCCATTCCAGTGATATATACATAAATAAATAGTGGAATCGAACTTAACATTATATTATCTTCATATGTAGGGGGTAGATATCCAGTGATAAATGTAATCTTCTTCAACTAACTAGAATTTGTTACAATTAGAAGGCAGAGTGTGTAACCCGTAATTTTGGAAAATTTTAGAGTGGGTATATGAGAAATGCCACCACCACATTTTAATAAGGGATTAATATCAGCCAATTAATCTGTCACGTATGATAATGAATTTTGATTTTTTTTAATTAATTGAAAAAATAACGCTGTAATAAAATCAATTTTTGTATTTTCTAAAAATCTAGATGATAGTAGTAATTAAAAAATATGATATATATAACAAATGAATTTTTTATCATTTTTGCAATTTAAAAAAAAATCATTATCGCATATGGCAAAACAATTGGTGGGAATTCATCCTTAACTTAAGAGGTTGTGGTGAGCATCTCTCAAATGTCCGCTGTAAAATATCATAATCCATTTTGTAGATATAAGAGTTTGAACTTGTGTTAGCAAACATGCCAAGCCCTTTGGGTACAGCCGAAAACATGGAGGAAGTATTAGGAAGGCCATATGTGTTAATGTGTATAGCAATATCTTTGTGAAACGCGGTAACAAGTGGTTTTGCTTTTAATATCGAAGCTATATCCAAATGATCCGCGAGGCAGTAACCTATGCCATCCTCTTGCTTGCTTAGTAATTTTCTTTTTATGTATAGAGTCTGAGTTTTTCTCCTACCAATAATTCGGATCAACTTTACCAAGTCTAGATTTAACGTACCTTACTAGGTTCATCGGCATTGTCAGGCCTGTACCAAGACACGAGCCATCCTAGTACAGAATCAGCATATATGATTGCGGCCTTGGAGCCTACTACCATGGGGAAGGGCCCAAATGAAAAAGCACCCTCGTGCAGAAAAAATCCGGCACCAACGGAGCTAATGACCGCAGGAGGGTCGATTGCAAATTTTCCCCGAAAGTTGTGGGTGTTCATGATCGTTACTGGTCGCTGCTGATTGTTTTTAATGATACCTGCGACCTTAGCAAGTTGATATTGGCTAGTAGCATTTGCATTTTGGTTGTTTCCCAAGAAGTTCTTTGCCTCATCAATGGCCTTATCAACCTTTGCTTTCTCATTGGCATTGAGTTGAGCCACATTGTGATCCTGCTGTGAAGAAGCCATTGTTGACTAGAAATGCAAACTACAAGATGTTTACAAATCAACAAATGAAAAGAATTTGCTTAGTTTAATTTATAATATGAACAAAATTTAGTGATGTTAATTTTCGCAAATATACGAAGAACACATATTGGCTACATACAAACGAGGAGGAGGGTTTGGATCATTCACAAACGCAAAGTAACTCATTTGATTCCTTCACAAAGTGTTGAGATCCCATGGACCAATCACATGTGAAAGGGAGTGTTTGAGGTCCCAAGAACAAATCATATGAGTCTAAGTGTTGACCAATATGAAATTAAAGAAGAATAGAGAAACATATTAGAGTTAAAGAAATTAAGATGAAGTACTATATTCTTAGCAAAATTAGGGAACGAGTATGGTTTTTTTTTTTTTTGAAGGTAAAATTAATTCATTAATAAAAGAGTCATACGGCATCTATAATAGAAATTGGAACTAACAAATACAAAACAATTTGGATCAAATAAAATTCTAATTTGACAAAACCACGATCGTTGTAGATGAGATTAGACACTGATGAATACCCTATTTCACATCGCTGTTTCATACAGCCTTCTACGAGGGGGTCTTCCGATTCGTTGTAGTCTTGAAATTGAACTGAATCTGATAAAATTGTTTGTAGATGTAGAACTGACCTTCGTTGCGACACCGCACAAATCTTCATCAACAAATCAATGTCTGCAAAACTAAAGAACGTCACCAAAACTCTCACAAGGAGAAAGACAAAACCCAATATATGGGTAGATAAAACCCAATAATTGGGTAGAAAAACTCTCAAATTGAGAGAGAATGGATGTTTATTCACCATGAAATTTAAAAACTAGTAGTAAGTAAGGAAAATAGGGGCTTACCATCAACCAAAAGGTTGAAGGTAGCCCCTAAATCAACAAAAGTTTTTTAGGGTTTTGGAGAAAGAAGAGAAAAGAGAGAAAAGAGACAAAACCCAATGTAAGGGAACGAGTATGGTTTCCTTCTCGTATTAGGTAAATATGTTTGTTAAAATTCTATGTTAGCTTATTCTCCAAGTCAATGTATCATATGAATAGAGCTGTCTCTGAATATTGAATACAAGCTAATACTACTCAATTTGCCAAATTATATTATTCCTAAATTCTTAACAATGCAAAACAAACGACTTAATAAATTTGACGAGTTACTCCACTTATCAGCAATTGGTTTTACGATGGAATCTTCTATAGACTTGTAAGATGTCAACCCTCCTCTATTAACTGGCCGAAGCAATCAACAATTAACTAAAACTTAACAAAAAGCAAGAGAAAAATACTTAATCATTTTACATAGAGTAAGATGACAAATAAGTTAGCATAAAAGAAGTGAACTAATTATTTCCAAATATCTTAAAAAAAAGTGGAACAACTGAAAAAGGACAAAATTGTATATTTTTGATATGTAACAAAACATTAACAAGAAAACCCCCCAACCAATTTCTTAATTGGGATATTTACTTTTTCATTGGAGTATGAAAACATGTGAAAATCAGAGAGTGTTGTAAAACATTGAACCGACAACAAATATTTTATAACTTAAATATATAGATATTTATAAATTTTAGTAAAATATAAGAATAATAATTAGTATAATTTTACTTTAATTTTTCAAACTTTGATATTGCTATAAGTTTAGTGATTAGCGGTTAGTTAAATATGAATTCATACAATGTTGCAACAAGAAAAGGACACAAGAAAAATTGTAATTTCTATATACTATAGTTTAAATAATGGATTAAATCGATTGGCGTGGCCAACCATTTACTTAAACAAGTTGGCTTAGTGTCCAAGCTTGTGACACACGTTTAATTAGGTGAGTCGGGTAAATATCAAGAAGCTTCAACGGATTCAATTTTAACACAAACACAAAGTCAATACTAAATTCCCTCTATAACAGGTCACCTAGCCAACCTTTACATTAAAGTCAACCAAATGTGCCGAGTGGAAAAAATGCATGGCATAGTATTGCAATTTTAAAATTAGAGGGAGTAGAAGGGTTTGGTTTTTGGGGGGGGGGCACATTGTATGTATCTTTCACAATTAGAGAATTATCACTACTTGAGGGGAGGAACAGTAATAAATCGTTTTACAATTAGATGTTAAAGTCGCATTTTATACTTAAAAGTGTATGTCGTTTGTGATTAATATGTACGGAGTACTGTTTATCAATTTATATTGTATGATAAATGTCAAATTAAAGCAGTAATGTAAGGGAGAAACACAAACATAATCGTCTATCAATAAAAGCACTATATAGTTGCATTAGATACTAAAGTCAATCGTACTTCCTAGTAATATAGCACAAATAAGCGAGAATAAAGAGAAAATGCACGAAAAATTTGTCAAAAATTACTTGACATCTATCAATCATCGGAGAAGCCAAGGAGGGGGAGAGCTAGATAGAGCGGGAGAGAGTACGAACCTCAAGTATAGTAATCAAGAAAGATACACTTAGCGCTGGACGACGACATATCTTGTTGGCAAATGTATATTTATAGAAGGGTTGATAGAGGGATTAGGTCAAGAGGTTAGAACTCATGCATGGATTAAAAAAAGGCTCCTATTACAAACAACTGAAAGAGAATCCAGAAGAAAAAAAAGAATAAGAATAACTTCTTTTTTTCTGGAAAAGGTGCACATAGGAAGACCTTTCTCTTAAGGCATAACTAGTTATGAATGTACGCGATGCGAGTGTTTCTTTTTTCCTCAACAAACAAAAACTATAGAAATAGTTAATTATAGTCTGTTTATTAGAGTTATGCCTAGTAATTAGAAGTTAAAAATTAATATAATATTGATTTTTGACGTCCCCTTCTTCTTCGCTTATAAAATAGGGATCCTAATTTATCTATGCAAATAAGAACATATAGTAGATTCTTGTCAATATAAACAGTAATGTCATGGATCATGCTTTCAATCATATGACCAAATTAAGAAAGTATCCAAGACTTGATTAGCACCCCAATAGACATGAGTAAAGTATATATGGGATTTTAGCGGAGATAAGATCGATGTGGAATTAGCATCGACAATATTGATGAGGCGGAGGATAAGAATAACTTTAAGTAGTGAAGATAAGAATCATAAATATTCTTCACGTGAAGAAGTATAAGGTCTTTTTTTTTTTTTTTAATGTTAGGTACCTCTCTGTTTCCTTTTGTTTTTTTTGATTTGACTGTGGACATTTATAAATACTTTTTTTAAACCATAAATATCTTTCATTATATATTAGTAAAACATTATCATGATTAGATATTAGTAAAGTATACATTGAGACAAATTAAACAATACCCTACATATATATTGAGAAGTTTTATAAAGATTATCTCTAACTATGTATAATATCATAATTGCAAATCAGAAGAACAAAAGGTAACAAAAGGAATATATATGGAATATAACATGGCTAACTTATTCCCCCATCACATTTACGACACCCCCATTAATTCAATGATATTATTCTTGCACTAGCGACAAATTCTCTCCTTATCAAGATAACTAGTGCTTGATGTCCAAGGATTTTTGCATATTATAATTTAGTATTTAAAGACAATCAATATTCAATTAGAAAGTAAGTCGTTGTATTTATATTATACATATTATTCATTTACGATATTACAATGTAATTCTCGATTTTCACTGTAAATTCATAATATCATCATTAATAATTTGATATTGGATGAAGAAGCAACACTTATGTAGTGGAGTAATGTATATGTTTCTATCTTCCACACTTAGATGTGGTTCAAACCTTCTCATCAACTATGTTTGTATTTTTTTCATGTATTAGAACAATGTGGATAAGATGCTATTGGAAGACCTGAGAGTGACACGTGATGGTTTGCAATTTTTGTCTATATTTTTTAATATATACTATATAGAGTAATTGTGATAGCTTCTCTATTTCAAAACCCTTCATATTTTGAATTTTAAGTTTATTTATATACATCCTCCGTCTCAAATTATTTGCTACACTTGTACTTTAGTTACTATTCATAGTTTAGACTTTGATTGACATGGGTGATTTATATTTTAGGAAAAATATAGTCATGCGGGATCTTGTTAGATTCGTATCTCAATGTGTATTTTTTTAATAGAAACTTTGTATAACTTTTACTTACTGATAATTAAAGATAATAATGTTTAAAAATATACATTAACAAGAGTGAAAAGTACAAGTATAGCAAGTATTTTGAAATGGAGGAAGTACTAATTTTGACAATGTTTTTTGTTCTTGGAAACCTTGACTATAATAATCCAAACTATGGTCAGTCTGTCAAGAATATCCCAAAAATGGGTTATTCATATATAATCTTAACTATTGGGGATGTCCACCAAAATTACACCGCGACCTAAAGAAAACTTATTTAACCGGTAAATAGACCACATGTCATGCTTTCATTGGCTATTTTCAATTATTATTTAATTTTTACATTTTCTAATCCCTACCTTTAGTTGCTTCCTTCTCTCACCCCACTGCCACCATGACCACCCAAAGCCCCACCCAAACCCATCCCCGTCCCCATCCCCTAAAATTTCGTAACATCTTACAATTTAGAAAATAATAATCAAAATATCCCTGCCCCTTTTCACCGTAAAATTTGTAGATCGATGCTCTTGAGAGTTTCAAGCCAATCGATGGGTTTGTGGATCGGGGTGGGGGTGAGTGGCGGGGAAGGGAAGGGCTGGAGAGGGGTGTTGTGGGTGGAGGGGGGTGGGTGGGGAGGGTTATTTTTTGTTATTTTCTTTTTTCATATTTTTGGTCAAGGGAATGAAAATAGTAATAAAATCTTATCTTGTTAACCGGTTGCAAGTCACCTGAATGTGAACTTCTCCAATAGTTAGGTTTACAAAGGAATGAATTATTTTTGACGAAACGACCATATTTTGGATTATTTTAGTCAATTTGTCCTTTGTTCTTTTTGATGGGAACAATCTTTTCACTAATATAAATATCAAAAAGTATTACGTACATATTATTAGATTAGTCTACATATATTTTTAAAATATCTAATTAAATATGGGGTTTGGGGGGGGGGGGGCGACTAGATCATAATAATGATCTCGTGCTATAGTTTCAAGTTCTTTTTGTTTGTCATCAATTGTAATGATCGATTCTCTCTCCTTAGGCGAAGAACTTCATTCTCCCTTACCTACTCTTACTTTGAGAGTCATGTTTTTTTTTGGGATTTTTATATTTTTATTATCGCAAGTTAAAGTTGTCGTAGTATATACAGGTAGATCACAAGAAGGTGCAAGAACTAAACACTAGCTGACTCTAGAATATGAAATAACTACATGATTCTAAAATGATGGCGAGAACTTAAGTATACATATGCAAATATTCATGTCTTCATCATGTAATCTTGAGGCATTAAAAAAAAAGTAATACTGTTAACCTAACGTCTATCAATATTGAAAAATTTGTGAAACTCGTGAAAATGAGGGCTACTATGTAGAATGTTCAAGAGATGGGATATAATGTACTACCTCCGTAATAAAAAATTTGCAATAATTAGACATTTACTCACACTTTATGTCAAATCGTTCCAATTTTTATATTACGAAGGTAGTAAAACTAAAAAAAGTGATAAGTACATGAATATTATATGAAAAAAAAACATTTTTCCTATAGGATTGAGCATATTGGTGGAAGAGGTAAGGTACCAAATCAAGTGTAGACTAATACTTATCACTACTTCCACATGAAAAATAATAATCAAGGGAGAAAATAAATTAGAATAAGGGTAAAATTGAAATATTAAAGGAAAAATTACCGGGAATAAGTAATTCTTTTCGCAGTCTTCTTTTAATAAGTTAATCTTTGAATAATCGTGGAATAAGTTAACTTTGATATTACTTAAACTTTTGACAAGTCAAATAACTTATAAATGATCCAACCAGTAATTGTGAGGCTTTTCTTAAATTTTAAATTTTGTTTCTTTGTTTTCCTTCACTTCTTCTACTTTCCATCCCCTAGGACCCCAACCATATCAACAACTTATCTTCTCTCTGTTCTCCTCCAAAACCCCACCACCAACCACTTAAAACTCTGACCAAATTGCACTTTTTCCTTCCTCACGACACCTAACACTTTAATTTTTTTTCCTTTTTTCCATGAATCAAAACAACCAGCCATCACTTACACCAAACCCCCCTAACCTAAACCACAATCACCACCACCAATATCCACCAACCTGCACAATAGTGTTGGTTTTTAGAGTAGAGAGGAGAGTAAATAAAATATGGAGAAGTTTTGCGTTAAACTTGCTCAATTAATCTCAATATAATAAGTGTCTTTTATAGGCTTACAATATATAGCAACTAACCTAAAAGATAGACACATATCTAACTAGTGGAGAACATGTCCCATACCATATCCTCCATAACTATTAGCCACTAATCACATTTTAATTATAAAAATAAATTACCCACTAACTTACTACTAGCCACTAATGCTACTTATTTGGAACTACTTTTAAAGCATTATCCAACACACCGCCTTGCTCCAAAAGTGTTTTGAGTCATTTGCAACATTCCACATTGCGTCATGTCGAACCCACTTTGTCAAAATTTCAATTTGTTGATGGACATTACATCAACGCCCTATTTTTCGGAGCACTTCTCTTCGCACGATTTTGTGAAGCACTTCTCTTCACCACGATTTTGTGAAGCACTTCTCTTCCCACGACTTTGTGAAGCACTTCTCTTCACCACTTTGCATATAATCACAAACATTTTCTTTTCAACCACTCTTGCCATTGTGGTTTCCCTACAATTTTTTTCACTCATAAACAGAAGATGGCCTGCAATGGCTTACTTCCTTCTCTCTCTCTCTCATTTTCGGCTCCCAGGATCTAACCTAAAGCTCTTGATACCAAACGCTGCTACCACGAACACGACCACACGTTGACGGACTTTAAAGGTTTAGGATCGAACCCAGATTGGCTCTGATACCATGTTGAAGTATAAGAATAAAGAAACTACTTATTGTGAAACTATAGGAAACTAAATGACTGCAACTCTACATTGATAAGAAGAAAAAATTAAATGCGGCAACTCACTATATTTCTCAATTGATAAAATCAACATACATAATGCATTTAAGTAGAAAGCAAAAACCTAACTAATATCCTATAGTTATGGAGGATAAAACCATGTGTAACTATGGCAAATAATGGAGTCAATTCATCCTTTCAACCTTTAATTCCAATCTTTAAGGGTGAGAAGTATCATCTATGGTGTATCAAGATGCAAACTATGTTTCAATCTCAAGAGTTATGGGATATTGTTGAGAATGGGTACAAAGAACCGGTCGAAGCACCAGCAGAACCCGATCAAAGTCTGCGTGAAAGTCGAAAACGGAATGCGAAAGCGTTATTTATTATCGAATCTTCAGTAGATGATGAAATATTTCCTCGAATTTCATCTAGTAAGACAGCAAAAGAGGCATGGGAGGTGCTCAAACAAGAGCACTTAGGTGATCAAAATGTATTGAAGGTAAAGTTGCAAACTCTTCGTCGTAGTTTTGGAGAGTTAGTTATGGGTGATAGAGAATCTGTTCAAAGTTATTTATCTAAAGTAACTGCAATTGTAAGTCAAATGAGGTCTTATGGTGAGAATATTAGTAGTGAAGAAGTTGTGAGTAAAGTTTTAAGAAGTTTGAATAAAGATTAGAAACATGTTGTTCCTGCAATTGTGGAGTCAAAAGATTTGTCTAGTTATTCTTTTGATGAGTTAATGGGCTCTTTGCTAGCTCATGAGTCTTGGGTAAGTAAAAGTGAGGATGTAGGAGAAGAAAAAGCATTTCAAGTTGAAGGGCAAATATCGGATGATCAGTATTATGATGGAAGTCGTGGTCGAGGTAGTAATAGTCGTGGTCGTGGTAGAGACGGTCGTGGACGTGGTTACGGTTATTGTCGAGGTGGTGGTGGTCGCGGTCGTGGTCTTGAAGAAGGTGGAGGTCGTGGTGTGAGTAGTGTTCAGTGCTACTATTGCAAAAGATTTGGTCATAAAGAAGACCGATGTTGGGACAAACAAAGGGATGTGAAAGAGAAAGAGCAAGCCAATCTTGCTTAAAAGGTTGAAGAAGAAGAGGATCGGCTCTTCTAAAACAATGTGTCGTGAAAGTCGTAGTCTAGGTCGTGTTCAAGGTCGTGTTCATACTTGTAGTTGAGGTGGTGTTTGTGGTCGAGTTTAAGTCGAAGTTCGACGTCATAATATGGTCGTTGAAGTCAAGTTGTTGCATGTGGCTTTGAAGCAAGGGGGTGTGTTGGCGTTGTGCTTCAAAGATACGTTAGTTGCCAATTGTTAGGGATATTAGTTTCTTAGTTAAATTAATGTAGTTAGTATATTAGTCAAAGTTGGTACTATTGTTTAGGAATCAGTTAGCAATAAGGGTTAGTGGTCAAACACCATTGGGTTAGTGGGGTTATGTTAGTGGGTTAGTGTTCCTAAACAATAGTACCAACTTTGACTAATATACTAACTACATTAATTTAACTAAGAAACTAATATCCCTAACAATTAGCAACTAACGTATCTTTGAAGCACAACGCCAACAAACAGCACCAATACCCACTAGCCTCCATAACCACCATCACCACCACCGCCAATATTTAACAGTCTCCACAACCACCATCACCACCACCCATAGAATCAACTACTAGCAAGGCAGCAACTGCCAAATCACATAACCCTTAACCCACCCCTTCAATTGGGGTGGGTGGTGCTGGTGGGGAAATAGGCGTGAGGGTGGTTATTGTTTACTGGAAATGGTGAAAAAGGTTGTGGTTGCAGCCGGTGGCTATGGTTGTGTGAGGGAAAAAAATGGGGAAGTAGTGGATTGGGGCATTGGGCGACTGGACTCTACGGAATAATTAGGCTAATTCCTTAACAAAGAGCCCCATTCCGTTCGATTTATAGTAGAATCCTTATTTTGATGACACTACTATGATATATGGGATTCAAATCTTTTAGATGGGTGAATGGGAGAAATGGACGTAAGGGAGAAGTGACTTTAATCAAATGAGACAAACTAAGATATTTGGATGCAGATCTTTTAAATGGGTTGATGTGAGAAATAATAATAAATAAGTAGAATTGTAGAAATAGGAAGATTCGGTTGAAAATGGGATGAACATAAAGAAGGATGGATTTTATAAAACGGGAATATAGTTTGAGATCATAAATTATAACGTGTCAATGTTGAAACATACTATTTGTCGCACACCCGAACCCCAAATCCCAGCCCTTAAAACAAACTAATGAAGAAAAAATACTACCACAACTTAAGATAAACATAAGTAATGAGTATTTTATGCACCTTACACACAAAACCAATTAACCAAGAGCATGCATTATTTATTCATATATAGTATATTATACATTACGACAGTTGCATCCTAGAGAATGCAAGTAAACTAGGAAAGACTTAACATTCTTAGTGCTCATTGGTTGATAGATTAAGTAGATCAATCGCACACGTAAATGTATGACGATCCACTCTTAAAGCATACATGTGATTATCCAGCTTAGTTATAATAGGCTTCAAGGACAGCAGCGAGCAAAGCCTTATTGTCGCGAAGGTCAACGATGTGAGCAAAGTGACTTGTCTGACCAGATGCATCCAACTTTTTTTCAATTGCTTGCCAATCCATGTTGATGAACTTATTTTTAGGCCCGAATTCGGCATACACCTGTAAACAATTTTAAATTCGGTAGCTAGGAAACGAAATGTGTTGACCAAATAATTAATCAAATCATTCCAGGGATATATACATAAATAGATAGGGGAACCGAACCTAATAATAGATATTTGTTCTTTGTATCTAGTGGTAGATTATCCGGTGGATGAATGTTGTCTTCTTCAGCTAAGTCTAACTAGGCTTTGTTTCACCAAGATTTTCTATTAGGAACACCATATGTGTATAGTAATATTTTTTGTGATACAGGATAGCGAGCAATTTTGCCTCTAATATCTAATCATATCCAAAAGATCCGGATGCCGTAGGCCCGTAGCCTATTTATACCACATTCAATTCAATCTTAGTTTTTATTATTCACTATATCAATATTAAAATAATACTGGAGGCTGGAGCTGTAACCTACGTCAGCTCGTTGCTCGTTCAACAATTTTCTTTATATAGAGTGGAATTTTTCTCATATCTATAGTTCGGATCAACTTTACCAAGTCTACATTTAACGTACCTTACTAGGTTCACCAGCATTGTCGGGCCTGTACCAAGACACGAGCCATCCCAGTTCAGAATCAGCATATATGATTGCAGCCTTGGAGCCTGCTATCACTTGGAGGTCCCCAATTGTAAAAGCACCCTCGTGCAGAAAATGTCCGGTACCACCAGAGTTAATGACCGGAGGAGGCTTGACTACAAATTTTCCCTGATAGTTGTGCATGTTCATGATCGTTACTGGTCGCTGCTGCTTGTTTTTAATGGCACCTGCGACCTTAGCAAGTTGATTTTGGCTAGCATTTGCATTCTGGTTGTTTTCCAAGAAGTTCTTTGCCTCATCTATGGCCTTATCAACGTTTGCTTTCGCCTCAGCGTTGAGTTGAGCCACATTGTGATCCTGCTGTGAAGAAGCCATTGTTGACTAGAAATGCAAGCTACAAGATGTCTACAAATAAGCAAATGAAAAGATATTGCTCAGATTAATTGGAAAACATGAACAAAGTTTAAATGTGTTGTTAATTTTTGCAAATATACGATAAAAGACATCTAATTGGCTACAAATAAACGAGGAGGAGGGTTTGGATCATTCACAAACGTAAAGTAAGTCCCATCCCATAAAAATATAACTCATTTGATTCCTTCAAAAATCAAAAAGAGAAAGACTTAATTATTTTACTTGAAGTACAACAACTTATGTTATTTCCCAAATTGGTAAAAGCGATTCAATGAGCAATTTAAAAGGCCAACAAGTTACCATAAAAGAAGTGAAATTGGGACATTTACTTTTTCACTTGAATTATAAAATCATGTTTAGATAGAGAGAAAAAAATTACAAGAGAGATGAAGAGTAATAGTATAAGATAGAGATAAGGGTTGGCCACATAAATTCATTGTTTTGCCCCGTCAATAGGTTGTCCAACCTTCTATTAGACTTGCCAAAAGTTGGCCTGACACAACAACATGACACGAACTAGGTACAAGCATGATCTGATATTTTGGGGACCTATAGATAAATAAAAATTTGGCCCCTCTATTCAATTAGTAATGTAAAAAATTGAAATTCAATAATAATTTCTTTGCTTCTAAAAGCACTTTAAAAAAAAAACCTTATCAAGCAAGAGATCCTAACATATTTTTATTAGCAGTTAGGATAATAGTTCGTACAATGTGATATGCATTACATCAAGGATTTTAGTCACACACAACAAACATCCGTACTTTGAAGATACTCCGATCCTGGAAACGCATCTACCAACTTATGCTAAAATTAGAAGAAATAAGAAAGATAGTTGAGCTACAAAGGACAAGGTGGGAGGGTTATTTTATTAGGTGAATGTCGTAAAGCAAAATCCATTTGAAATTGAAGAGACGACCTTTTACGGAAAATGAAACTAGACATTTTTTGGAGTTTGAATGAATTTGACAATTCGGGAAAAAAATCCCAATGAAAAAAAAGAAAAGTCCAATCAAGGGGGAATTGGAATTGGAGTAAACGTTTTCTAGTTTTTTTGTGGGAAGTTCAATGGATATTGAAAGTGTTAATCTAGAAAGAAGAGGAATTCACGTTGTGGCACGATTGAAAAAAAGATAAACATTTATTGCGGTGTTTGTGTCGTATGATAAGTAAGCAGTAATGAAAGGGAGAAACTCAAACATGATATTATATTAGTAAGAGCAATATATATTAAACACACAAGCAATATGTATTAAAAACACAAGCAATATGTATTAAACACACAAGCAATATATATTTTTAGAATCTCAGGTCAGTTCTACTTCCTAGTAATATAGTACTAATAAGCGGGCTAGAAGAACAAGCACTACACCTAGTAATCAATAACACGAAAGCTTTGTTAAAAGTTACTTCACTTCTATCATCGGGGAAGCTAAGGAGGGGAAGAGCTAAGGAGATAGAGAGAAAATACGAACCTCAAGTATAGTAATCAAGAAGGATACACTTAGTACTGCTGGACGAAGACCGATGTTGTTAGCAAATAAATATTTATAGAGGGGTCGATAGGACAAGAGGTTAGAACTCATGCATGCTCAAGAAAAGCTTCTATTACCGAGCAATCGAAAGAGAATCCATGAAAAAAAAGCAAATGAATAAGAATAACTTTTTCTGGAAAAGGTGCAAAAAAGAAGAACGTTCTTTTAAGGGATAATGCTAATATTATGTGGATATATGAAAATATAGTAGATTCTTGTCAACTTAAACAATAATGTTATGGACTGGGCTTGCAATTATATGACCAAATTTAAAAAGTATCGGCTACTTAATTAGCCTCCTAATAAAGATGAGTGAAGTAGACAGAGTTGAAACCAGAGATAACATGTGGTCTGTGGAATATTGACAATGAAGAGTTGGAGAATAACGAATAACTTTAATTGGTGAAGATAAGAATCTTAGAAATTCTTCACGTGAAGAATCATAAAGTCTTGTTTTTCTTTTAAATACCCCTCCTTTCTCTTTTGTCTTATCTAATCTGACTTTGCAAGTTTGTAAATATTACCTTTTTGAATCACAAATATCTTCTGTTGCATATCAGTGAAAATTATAATGATTAGAAAATAATAAAGTATCGATCAAGATGAATCAAATTAAACAAGACCCTATCTAATATATAATTTCTTATACATTAAGATGATTTTGAAAGATTATCACTAATTGTGATCAATCCAAATTAGAAAAGAAAATAAAAGGGAATAATGAGAGTATGATTTATGAAATATAACCTGTCTAACTTATTCGCCCTTCTCATTTACGACTACCTCCCACTCACGCCATTATTCTTGCATTCGCGATATATTCTCCACTTCTCAATAAATGTGATACCTTCTCAATTCCAAAGTACATCATATTTTGAGTTTTAAATTTTGACAATGTTTTTACTAATATGCAGTATATAACATAAGTATTATGTAAATATATTGTTGGATTAGTCTGAATAGACTCAGTATATATTCTTAAAATACCTAATTATTTTTATATAATTATATCATCAAATATATTAATGGTTGAAGTTGTATTTGAAAAGCGCGAAAATCGCTCCATCTGATAGATAAACTCCATCGATAGCCCTCCTAAGCCTAATCAAGCAACATGTTTTATGCCTTCTTCTCCGGGAACTTGAGGATCGCTTTGATACATAATTATATAAATAAAAAGTTACTCCATGAAAACATTAGTTCTCTCCTACACAACTAAGAGGAGGAGCTGCTACCCCGAAAAATGGAGTTCCTGTATTAGATGATTTGTGCAAACCATTATATAAATTACAAAGATAAAAAGTTTCCATGAAATATTGGTTAAACCATAAAACCTTATAAGTTAAAAAGTTATTCAGAACTAATTAAAATTTCAGGAAAATATAAAAGAGTTTTTTGTCAGAAATTATCTTTCGAAAGGCTAAAGTCGTTAAATACTATCTTTAAATACTAGAACCATCGCAACACATTACCTATGACTGATTATAGGGGTTTTGGCCTTGTTTTCCGGTGTTGACCAACCATTTGACCACGTTTCTGACATTGACCGGCTCCTTGTCACAACATGTATATTGCGACATGAAAAAAAACAATTTTATAACACATGAATCACAATAAATTGGTCGAAATGAGTGCAATAATACATTAACTTTCGCAGCACATCCCGAGGTAGAGGTAAATGCGTTTTTGACCAAGAGAATATTTTTGGGAAAATGGACATCGCCTACGGTCATTGAGGCGCATGAAATACAAGAATCCTAGCGAAACAAGTACCAATTATATGTCAACTATTTAACTTTCACAACACGTATCCGAGAGGAAAAAAAAATGTGTTTTTGACCTAAAAATGATAGTTTATGGGAAATCGGACTTTTCTAACAGATGCTTACAGACACGTATCGTGAGAGATCGCTCTACAAGCACCAATATATCCCCTTTCACGGCAAAAAAAATTTTCCACATGATGCATACCTTGAAAGTTGACACATAGATACTCATTTCGACCGATTGATCATAATCTGCGTCCTGTACGAGCAATTAGCAGAGTGCGTTTCCCAAAAAGAATTTTCAATGTCGAAATCACTTTTATCTTGCCTTGATATATGCATGTCGTGTTATTAAAAAGTCTGTTAACGCTAGAAACCATGGTCAAATGGATAGTAGACGTTGCAAAAACAAGTTCAAACCCCCCAAAACTAGCCATAGATACTTAGGTAATGCTCTGCAATGTTTATTTTTATCTTCTTGTAACTTGTTCTTTCCTTTCTTTCCTCATTCCTTTTAATACTCCCTCCATCCCATATGAGTTGCCACACTTTCTAGATATAGTTGTCCCATATTAATTGCAATACTTCTATTTTAGGCTTGGACCTACCTATATTTAATTGTATATTACCCAATATTTTGGAAAAATTATCAGCAGTAATCCTAACTATTTAATCCCAACTTCAATATTCTCAAATAATCCCAACTATCACCCTCCCTTCCCAAAACAATCCCACTTGACTTCAAACTTGTTAAACAGGTTCAAAAGGGTTTCATGTCATAATGACATTGGCCAAAAATTAATAAATAAATAAATTAAAACCCCCCTTCCAGCCACCCCCTTCCTAGCGTCCACCACCTTCCCCTCCCTTTCGTGGCCACCACGACCCGACAGCCACCCTAAACCCGCCCGAAACCACCCCAGACACCTAATACCACCCCAGACCCACTGAAAACCACCCCACGTCCCTAAAACAACCCAAGAATCACCCGAAAGCTTCCCCACCATCCTAAAAAAACCCAGACCCACCCCACAAACCACCACCACGTCAAAAACCAAAATCCAAACCCAAACCATACCAATCAAAAACACCCTCACGAACCAAAAACCATCCTAAAATTGCGGCGAAAATAAGGTGGGTAGTGGATGGTTCGTGGTTAGGAGATTTTTGGGGTGGTGCTTGAAATGGTTAGGTTTTTGGGCATGTGGGATTTTTTTTAGGAGTGGGGAGAGGGAGATTGGCGGTCTGCTGGTGGTTTCTGGCTGCCAGTGATGGTGTGGGGCTGGTGGTGAGCGACAGTGGGGGTGAGGGGTGGGGGTTTAATTTTCTATTTTGTTTAAAAATTTGACAAATCATAATGTGCCATGTGGCATTATTAACCTGTTTACCAGGTTACCATTTCACCTAGGACTAATAGGGAAAGCTACCCTAAATACTTGAGATTATTTTGGAAATTACTAAAGGTGGGATTAATTTTGCAGAAGATGGGTAATAGTTCGGATTGTTCCTGTTAATTTTCCCCAACTAATATACCTCAGTCATTTATCGATTTATGTAAAAAAAACATTAAAATATTAATCCCCTACTCTATTGACTTACAAAAGTAACACATCACTTTGTATCATATCAACTTTTACAATAAATTAATATAACCTACACCCTACTCTATTAACTTCCTAAAATTATGTGCACAAGCTAATGTTGCGATTAATATGGGACAGATGGAGTACTTATTTTCTCCCTTTTCTTCCTTATTTCTTTTCTTTAATTGTTTTTTCTTTCCTCCATTTTACCTTAATTATTTTGTGACTTTTTTGTTATTAACTTTTGTTTTTAGTATTTTGGCATAAAATGTAATCCTCCTTATTTTAACATTATTATTTATTGTTATATATTCTTACATTTTATTATCTATAAATCACAAGTGATGGTAAAATTAAAGCGACATTCATGATAGCGTCAACCTATAAAATCTAAAAATCTTTGTGAAATAAAGGTAGTACCATATACATACTCTTTTTCGGATACGAGCCAATCACGTGTTTTAAATATTATATGTTTTTTCACTTTAATTGTGAACCTTCAAATTTAAAATCCCGGCTTTGCCACTGCTCACCACAAACCCCAAAGAAATATAAGAATGAAAAGGAACTCAAATGGGATATAATAAAAGATAAGCATAGGTAATATTAGATGAATGATAAACAAGAGCTCTCTTTATTCATAAGTAAACTAGACGTGATAAAGATGCATAAAGTCTCAGTGCTCCTTGGTTGTTACATTAAAAAAGTAGCTTAATAGATGTAGTATGAGTGACGATCCACTCTTACAAAGGTTGGTTGGGATCCCTATTAAAGTTACCGCCAAATATAGCCAATTTGTTTCCCTGGTCAAGAATTCCAGCATCAGCTGCTGCGCCCGTCTTGCTGTCCACGAAGAAACTTCTGTCACTGGATGCATCCAATTTTTTTTCGATTTCTTCCCATCCCATGCTGCGGATCTTGTCCAGTGGTCCAGCTTCCACATACACCTGCAAACAAAATTTCGGATTACCAGAAATTCAATTTAGTTTAATTTAGTTCAGCTGACACTACAATTGGTTCAGTTTTCGATCTTATATCTCAAGCGATTTAATTGAAAAATCTAATTAATTATAAATACATTTAATTTCGATTATTTTAATACGAGTCGAGTTGAGCATGTTTATGCAACTATATATAATGCAAGTATATGTTTGTGACTCTGGGTGGAAAGAAATTGAAATTGCTATGGTAGCTAGAGACTAGAGTTAGAAACGCTGGCGCTCAAAATGATAAGGTAACTATTATATGAGCTTCTAGTATAAGTAAATAGTTTAAGTAGCTAAAAGAATTTGGTATCATTGTCCGTTGAAGTTACCAATCATTTTAAAGTGACTAAAACAAGTTATTAGGGCCCAATTCTGTTTTTAATTTTAATAATTTTAGAGTCAAATGATATAAGATGCATAATATAAACTTTAAACTGGTCCTACTAATACTAATACCAATGATACTTATTTTGAAAACTGACGACAAAAAATGAAAACTATTAGTCTTATATAAGTCGTGTTCTTCCTACATACCCTCTTTGGTTCTCTGTAATTGTCGGGCATGTAGTAAGCTAAGAGCCATCCAAGTTGATTAGGAATATTGTCGTAGTCTCCGTATATCACAACGGCCTTGGGGCCTAAATACAGCCCGACATTTCCTTCGCTAACAGCACCTCTATTCCCAAATGTGTTAGTACTATGATGCCCAGGTACATGTTCAGGAGGATCAACCAGAAATTCTCCCTGATAGCTGTGCTTTGCATAAAGCTTTAGTGGTTGCCCTGGTTCATTCTTCATTCCACCAAAAACCATGGCTAAATGATGTTGGTTTCCTTTTGCATTGTTTGCCAATAAGGCCTTTGCCTCTTCCGCTACCTCGCTTAACTTTGCTTTCTCCTCGTCGTTGAACTGGCTAACGTTGCGACTTTGCTGCGCTGCTGCCATTGATGCCTAGCTTGCTATAACAACCTTAGTGTAAAATGCAAAAATAAGTTAAGCAATACGTAGTTACTCCAAAGAAAAATCTCAAGTCTCCCTAACAAAGTAACAATAATGCACATATCCTTTATGAGACGACCGGACTTAATCAGACCATTATTAGTTAAACAAAATGCTTACTATTTGTTTGAATAGCGGTTGATTTGGAGGAAAAGGGAAAGAAGGGTAAGATAAAGATACACTTTTCCTTGTTTCGATACAACATGAGGGAAGGGAATCAGAAGAATACATTTTTCGCCTCCATCTTAATAAACCCAATCCTTTCAAATATTAGACAATAGATTTAGAAGGAATTGCAAGCTCACTCTTCGATTATGGCCTCTTCCTTTCCACCTTTAACCCTCCCATCTCATCCCCTCCTTTTTTTGTTATTTATACAACCTGTTAAAGTTAAAAATAATACATAGAAATTTGTACTCAACGTTGGTGGATAAATTAATTAGATTTTCATAGATATAACAAATAGCATGAGTATTTAGTCTAGGTTGAGAGTATTACACATTCGCGTTTGCTTTAAGCATGATACACACAAGGCTACTTTTTGCACATTGTGAATTTGTACGTCTGTAAATGAGCAAGCATTAGACGTCTAGATGAACAATTAACAAAAAAAAAAAACCTTAAGTGTACTATGCTCATTAGTCATGATATACCTGTGTGTATAATAAAAGTTGTAGTGTTAGTTATTAGCACTTTCATCTCTTTTATATTTTAACCTCCAATATCCTATTCTTTATACTCTTTTCGTTTCATAATAACTTCTCATTTCTCCCTAAACTGTTGTTCCAAATAAATTTCTCATTTCTCCATTTGGGAAGGATCCCTATAATTAAATATAATTACTTTTTTCATTAGGGTACACTTTAATTTATCGAACACATGATACTTCTAAAACGTTAATTAATATCATGGATAGTTTATTGTATTAATAATTATAAAGGTTCCACCATCAAATACTTTCTTAATATGTGTATTAGAGAAATTATAAGTTTAGTGTGAAAAGGAGAGAGTATATTACCAATAATTATTGAAAATAACATATAGCAAATATTTATTGAAATCTAAGAACTTATTAGATTGTTATATTTGCTTCTACATAATGCTTAAAAGAAACTAGGTCAAAAATATATATGAATACTGCCGAAAATCCTAACATAGTAAAATATAAAGAGAAGGATGTGAAGTACTAATCAGATATATTCGAAAACATTGTTACCAATAGCGATAAAGAAAACGGGGAGAAGATGGAGAAAAAGAAAGAAAGAATATACCTTAACACAGGGACTGAAAGAAGGTTATGCTTTACTTCTATTGCACAAAGATCTTGGTCATTACTGGCTGTGTATTTATAGATATTAGAGGAGGGTGGATGCAAAAGCGAAGCTACAAGTCCATAGCAATGCTTGTATATAATAATAATAATAACGCATTTACAGGAAAAAAGAACCAAGGAAGGAGATAAACTAGAATAAGAATAACTTTAAATAATGGTGAATAATAACAGAATTTTCCTTTTTTTTGCTAATGCTTTGACAACATGTTTTATGTGTTGGTCCCACTCCCACTTACTATTCCTATCTAATTTATTAGGTACACTTTAAATTACACAAGTTGTGTAGTAACGAAATTGAGGTTGGATGAGACTGTTGCGTGCATTCTACACGTGGCAAGAGGAAGGGTAAGAAAAATCAAAACTTCGAAATAACTTGTTATTATTGTGATAAAAAGGGTCACTTCCAATCCAAATAACCTAAGGCTAGGGAGGATTGGAAGAAGATAGAGGATAGGAGTTGTGAATCTTGTCGATGAAGATGAGGAAATCTATGATGCTTTGTTAGTTGAAAGTGAAGTAGAATCAACAAAAGCATGGGTTTTGGATTTGGGATGCTCGGTTCATATTTGCTACAAAGAACAAGACTTTGTGTCTTGAGGAAGTGTGAAGGAGAGTTGGTCAACGTACCTAGTGGGGATAGGGTGAAGGTTGGTGGCAACGAGGAGATCGAGTTCGCGTGTCTCACGAAGGTTGTAGGTGTATTACGGAAGTGAGGTATATCCCGCGCCTAAATAGAAGCATTATCTTGTTAGGGAAACTTCTTGAAGACGGATGCACTATAGAGATGCATCATGGATCCATCTTGGTTGTAGAAGAAGGTAAGACAATCTTGAAGGCTATTCACAACGCAAGAAGCATCTTCGTTGTTGAGGCGTACGTCAAGTAAGAAGAGATCTTGGTTCGAGGGGATGCATCGTTACCCCAACAACAATGCGAATCTATTGGTTGTTGACCGAAGAGTTGGCCGTATTAGGCTTGAAGGGGGAATTGTTGGATTTGCGAGCCCAACGAGTTCAACATAGCCAATAGGGCATGGGAACGCGTTTCAGGTCTCGTGCAAGCAAAGGAACATGAATTGAATGATCAAAGAAAAAAAAGAAAACGAGAATTGGGCAGGAACCCAGTCACGACCCCCAACAATCCTGCTTTTTTCCCGTTTTTGCTTATTGTTATATGTAGATCTTGTTTCCTTGTTTTAGTTGTAGTAGATTAATAATATTAGTTGTTTTCTATTTAGGATATTTTTCCTAATTAATATAAGACGAGGTAGCATAATATTTGTTTCCTAGATATTATCTTATATCTTGAAGTATTAGTTTTCCATTAGGAATAGGGTATTTCCTAACCTCTATATAAAGAGGGTTAGGATGCCAATATTAATGTAGAGAAAAATAGTCTCAGTTGAGAAATAAGTCTAGTTAGGAATTGCTAAGAGTAGTTGCTCATAAGAATTATCAAATTTATATAGAGAGGCTTTTGCCCTACTTGATAATTGATGGAGTTTTAGAGTACAAAGTTTTTTGCCTTTTAATTCTCAAAGTTCGCACTTTTATTTTTGCTTAGTTGATTCTCGTGTTATCGTGAGACATATATATTTGTTTGATATCAATACGATAGATTAATTCTTTTATAGTGCAATTAGGCATATTCATATTACCCATCCTTTTGACATGGCGTAGAGAGCTGAAAAGTACTTCAATAAAACTTTAACGGAGGATTTTTTTAGGGGTACAAGTATAGGCCCACCCTTATCCTATACAGGCCCGTCCCTGGGGCGAGGCAGACGGGTCGGCTGCCCAGGGCCCACGGAGGGAAAGGCCCAATACTGAGTTTTCCATCCGAAAATATAGATTAAATTGATATCATGCGTTTGATAACCAATTAGTTGATGGGAGCGTTGTGGTTGTATTTTGACGCTTACATGCACGGAGTCCAAGATCAAATCTCACCGGCTACTGACTTCTCCTCGCTTCTATGTTTTATGAAGAAGATTTCTTTTTTTTCCTTCTTTTGCTCAAACCGTTGACCACATCTCATTTTCCATGTTCTATGAGAGGATTAAGCTTCATGTGTCAATTCCTTTTCATTTGTTTAAACAGTAGACCTCTTTTCTCTCTTTTTAGGTGTAAGTTTCATTATTTGTTTCCATTTTTTAGTTTTAGTTAAACCTTTATTTGTTTGCACCTATAAAGTGACAATGCCTATTTTTATTTGTGACAATATAGTTTTTCTTTTCTTATCAAATTAAATTGTATCCCAAAAGTGATAACTAAGTAAAAGATTGATTAAGAATCAAGATATAATTTTTAATTATATAAATAAAACTTAAGCAAGAGTTGATATCAGACACGTGTCACCATCACACTTTTAATAGCATTTTATCCAACCTCAAGTATGGAACGAAGAGCTCCAACAATCATGCCACCATACTATTATCTATTGATACTTCTATAAAAAATAATGATGATATAAATGAAAACCAAGGGTTAAGTAGTCTAATTAAAAAATTATGGTGGCATGATTGTTTTTCTTTTTCTGTTGATATTTTTCATGTTATATTACATTAGTTATTCATAATAACTAAAAATCCCGGGCATTGCCGGGATTAATACTAGTAATATTATAATAACTTGATAGATGAAATGCTTAAATGTATAAAAGAGGAGATATAGTGTTTTATTAAACTATACAAAACAAATTTTGTATTACTCTAAATTTTTTTATATGAATTTGAAAATAGGTATTACCGTAATATTGTTTGTTTAGCGGAATAAAAATTACCCTTGAAGCAATTTGCATAAATCATATGATTAAAGGGCCCTTAATTATTAAATTGCCCCGGGCCTCTATATCTTCAGAAACGGCCCTGAATTCCTATACAGGAAGGAAGGGGGTTTATCTGCCCAAAGGAGCGGGTATGAGATTTGAACCCGGATCATGGGAAAAAGGTAACTCCTTCACCACTCCACTCCAACTCTTATGTTCAAGAGGAGAAACAACTATGAACTAATCAAGGTATAAAGTACAACATCAATAAAAGATAATAAGCATAGATAGTATTAGATGTATGTTCCATAATCAAAGAGTTACAATACAAGGGGCACTATTTATTCATAAGCTTATAGTAATTAGTTAGACATGATAACAACTGCTACATGTATTGATAGAGAATGCAGGTTATGTATGTCTAATTAAGTGCCTGAAATCATATGGATTATGTAACATATACTGGTAGTGTGTTGATTACTGAGGGGGGAGCGGAGCCATGATTACATCGAAGGCGGCACCAACCAAAGACAGGTTACCAGCATGGTCCGTCATTCGAGCAGCAGCAGCAGCACTAGTCTCACTGTCCCAGTACTTACTTACATTAGTGGATGCATCCAGATTCTCTATAATTTGGCTCTCCGGCATGTTCAACAGCTCGGTCAGATACCCAGCTTTCACATAGACCTATATGCGCAAACAATCATTAGTTGTTTCACCCTTTACGACAAAAATGTCTTTGTGTGAGAAAAATGTATTAACATGAGAGAACAAATTTGGCAAATATGATTGAGCATCATGGTTGTGTAGAACTATCGATTTCAAGTCAATGGTATAAAAAAGCCACGACGGACCCTATTCCAAACTTTTCACGTCTAATTCTTTTTTAACCTTGAAAAAACACTTTACATTCATTATATATTTTCATACTATCAATTTTAACAAATATGTTATCATACACATCGTATCTAAAGTTTGTATATTCAAAACTGTGAAAAAACAAGCACGAAGAACAAAAATTAACTGAGTATTACTGCCAAAAACGTCTGTACTATATATTTATGTGGTGCATACTTATTCATTTCTCTTTTATGTTTGCACCTTTCTTTCGTGAGCAAAGTTGGAAACCTTTTAAATTCTTGTTAATAATGCACCATCCATCTTTTAAACTTTCTACATTTTCTCAAAGAAAACTACTCTCTCCGTTCCCTAATGTTGTTCACATTTGGAATCGAGGAGAAGATTAAGAAAAAAGAATCTTTGATGAAATGACATTTAATGAATACATATTGATAGGATTATTATTGAGATTTATCTTACCAAAACATAATAAAAGTGAAAAAAAAAGTCATCAATGCAAAGAAGTTACAATTTACTATGCGTGCAAAACATAAAGATCATCCTTTTATTTCAACCAATGAGATTGTTAAGTGATTTAACTTTAGGTGGGTTAAATTTAGAAAGATTTTAAATGGGAACAACTTAAAGTAACACCAAATCGAGAAATGGGAACAACATTTGGGAACGGAGGGAGTAGTATTCAGGCCCCGACGATGATCGGGATCTTTGTGCATTGAATTTAATAATTGTTAAAATAATTAATGTCGTTTGAAAAACGATAAAAAAAGGTCATCTCATTTACAATATACATTTTAAAAATTTGCAAATTAACTCTTGGTTTCTATTCATACATCATTTTTTATTTTGATTGAAAAAACACTAATAGCATGTTGGAGTGGTGGTTGAAACTCCTTATTGCAAGCTCAAGGTCATGGGTTTGAATCTTCACATTTGCATATTTTTTTTTATTATATAAGAATGAAGTGGATAGAGTGACATTCAAAGAGGGATGATGGCACAAACGAAGAAGTATCAGTATTCCCTTTATTGTTGTCCTCTTTCTCTAGAATTCCCATGTGATTATGGTACCTACTTCATCTCCTAATATATATTCCCTCCATTTCACATAAATGGTTACACTTCTTATTTTCACGCATTCTAATGCAAAATTTTGAACGTTAACTAGTATTAGTCCCCGACGATGCTCGGGTTATTAGTTAGCGATAACCAATGCAATCTAGCTCTTGGTTTTCATTTATATATACGTATATATATATATATATATCATTATTATTGTTGATAGAAGCATCAATAATAATATGGTGGCATAGTGGTTGAAGCAATTCATTCCATACATGAGGTTGGGGGTTCGAATCTCCACATTAACATTTTTTAATATATGAGAATGTTGTTGGATAAAATGATATTCAAAGAGGGATGGTGACATGTGGCGGATATCAACTCTTGCTTATGCTTTTTAATATATATATGATATCTCTAGTTGTGCATTTGTAAAAATTATAAAAAGTGAATATTAATTAAATATATATCGACACGAATCTAACAAGATCCCGCATACTATATCTTTCCTTACATATAAATCACAAACGGTTAAGAGTGTTTATCATGCAAATGTAACATTCTTTGCGAAACGAAGATACTATTTTTTTTTTTTTGGCGAAAGTAAATGAAGATGGAGAAATTATTAAATTATCATGTGTAATCTGGTTTAGCGATTCTATATCTATATATATTCAATATAACAACCTTTTATAATTTTAAAATAAAAAATATTAATGATGTATGTGATAACAAGTTAACAACGTACCTTGTCAAATTTATTGGTCAATATTTCAGACTTGTCCCAAGCCAAGAGCCATCCGAGCTGAGGAAGAGCCCTGTCAAAGTGACCATATATGACTGCACCCTTAGACCCTAGTGCCCCTGGGTTAATACCCACAGTTTGACCCTCGTGCACAAACGCACCACTTTCACCAATTCTTTCGGAAGGGTCAGCTAGAAATTTCCCCTTCCAGTTATACACTCTTTCAAGCTTTATTGGTCGAGGCTGGAGATTCTTCATAACTCCTGTAACCAAAATATCTTTATCTTGGCTTGCTTTCGCATTCTTGATGTTGTTTTCTAAGACAGACTTTGCCTCCTTCACTGCCTCGTCGATTGCGGCTTTCTCCTTGTCACTGAATTGGTTAGCACCACGGGCTTGTTGCGACGAGGCCATTGTTGCTGCTTAGCTAAGTTAAACGAATTGACATTCATGCCCGTCAACACCAACATTTGATCAATAAGTAATATTATTGAAAATCTATATTGAAATGAATTTTACAAAATCTCGTATGATTTTTTGTTAGTTAAATTTAAATAAACAACGATGGTCAAGTTGGAGTATGTAGTTAACGCAAAATATTTAAAGTGTATAGATTAACAACAATAAACCTAAAGAATTAATATTTTCCAATAATTTAAGGATTCATATCAGTACAACATATTATAAAATCTTATCTTATCACATATTTCGTCCATGTTAAATTGTTAATGGATTATTTGGTTTGATTAGTAGAGGTCGACAATCACGAACAAAAGAAAGGATATTTTTTATAGTTGCTTTCTCAAAAAAAGGCTATCGTAATGAGTAAATGTGAGACAAGAATTGTTCCATATCAGCAGCAGTTCGTTTAGGTATATATTATGGATAAGGCTAAAAAAAATTTGTTTCTTAATTTTGTACATGTATTATAGGCCGTTTATACAATACAAACTAATATTGATACGTTCCAAATTTATATTTTTAAATTCAGAATTTATCCTATATTTTTGGTATTCATGATATACAAACTTTTACGCTACAATATATGTCACTATATTGTGTAATATACTGCATAATAGATGAAAATTATACGTTGAATTGCATTAGTTGTCGTCCGTTTTTTTGGACAACACCATAATATGTTTTTGTCATAGCCATAATTTGGACATGTTCAATGAAATTAGTATAGGCTATGACCATAGCTCAATTTGGATATTGCCCAATTTCACTATCCAAATTACGGCTAGATTAAAACATATTATGGTGCTGTGCAAAAACTAAATCTGAAGATAACTAATTTTCATATGAAGCTTTAGCAAGATTGAAGAAGACGTCAATTGAGTATAAGGAATATGTGCCAACTTTCTAAAGTATATTTTTGTATATTATATTGTATAATTTCATATATTATAAAGTTAAGTTTTATATATTTCAAAGTATAATCTTCATATATTATGCAGTTTATGATACAATAATATTGAAAACACAAAATACAATAAAAAATTGCCTAAAATATGAATATTAAAATAAGAAAGTTAAGTAAATGCCAAAATAATCATTGCTGACGTGGCCAAATATGTGGCTCACATTGATTTACTACCGTTGCCTTTTTATAAGAAGTCCATAGTAAAATTTTGACAAAAGAAAAGAAAAAAAGGCAATACATGCAATATAATCTACAGCGCTACATATACTGAAAGAATAGAAATTATATATGTAAAAAAAGAGGGGAAGCAAGTATACCTTAAGTAAAATAATTGAAAGAAGTTGGTGTTTTGCAAGGCAGAGATACCTTTGGTTTCACCATTCGCTTATTTATAGAGGGAAGAGGGAAGAGGGAAGAGGAAAAGGTTGCGTACTCATGCATGCAAAGATATATTCACACCGTTAGAAATTCAACAAAGATAATTTTGAGTCTAAAAAAGAAGAATAGAATAATAACTCGGTAGAAGAAGAATAAAACGTGTTGTCCAATCTATACATACTCCATCCGTTTCTCAAAAATTGTTACACTTTCCTTTTTAATACGTTTCTTTAAAATTGTTATACTTTTACTTTACCATTTAGGAATATATGGCCCACTAGTTTTTTATTCAACTAAAATGTTAGTGGCCCTACATTTTTACCATTTTGTCTTGCTTTTCATTTTTTTATTCTTTATTCTCTCTCGTAAACTTACTTTTCCTATCATTGTCATGCTTTTCATACCCACTTTCCTTGGCTATTGGGTTTTTATGAGTGTAACAATTTTTAGGAAATGGAGGGAGTATTATATTTCTTCCATTTCTATTTGATATTTCTATATAGAAGCAGAGGGAAAACTAAGGTAAATTATGCTCAATGTTCCTATTTGATGTTCCCATAATTGTAACGCTTCCTCTATTTTTTAATTAGGTGCTACTTTTAAACTTTTTATACTATTTACAAACTTCACTTTGACCTCTGTTGTGTCGTTCTTTTATCATATTTTCACCCCCATTTCATTGCTGAAATGAAATATTCCACTATTAGAGCGTTAATTGCACTTGTATCTATTCATGCTCTTATTGTGCATCAAATGGATATAAATTCTATTTTTTTAATTGTTGAGCTAAATGAAGAGATCTAAATGAAGCAACCTGAAGGATGAGTTATTCCTAGTCAAAAGGATAAGGTATGCAAGCATATTATATCTTTGTATGGTTTAAAACAAGCACCAAAACAATGGTATGATAAATTTCATCAAACTATTAATTACTTCAAATGAGTTTTTAGTAAATGATTCTGATGCTTGTGTTTATTCCAAAATAGATGATCTTGGTTGTGTTTTCATATGTCTATATGTGAATGATATATTGATTTTTGGGACCAGTATAGACATAGTGAATGCAACTAAAGGTTTCCTAAATTCTTTCTTTGAAATGAAGGATTTAGGAGAGATTAATGTTGTTCTTGGGATAAACATTACTAAAACGTCATATGGGATATCTTTAAATCAATCTCAATATATCGAGAAAATATTAAAGAAGTTTGATCAATTTGATTGTACTCCAGTGCAAACTCCATATGACTCTAGTATTCATTTGAAAAGAATAAAGGAGATAGTATATCACAAGAACAATATGCTAAAATTAGTGGTAGTGTAATGTTCGTGATGAACTGTAGTAGACCTGATATAGCTTATGCTCTCAGTAGATTGAGTAGATATACTCACAATCCTAATCAGGAGCATTGGGGTGCCTTGATTAGATTGTCAAAGTCTTTAAAAGGCACCTATCAATTGGAGTTTGCATTATCAGAGAACAACTTTTGCTCTTGAAGGATTTTGTGATGCTAATTAGGTGTCTGACAATGATGATATTCGATCTACTTGTGGTTTTGTTTTTAGTCTTGCAGGTGGAGCTATATCATGGAAATCATCCAAGCAACTTGTATTGCCAAATCTACTATGGAATGTGAGTTTATTGCTTTAGAATTGGCAGGTCAGGAAGTTGAATGGTTAAGGAGTTTGCTAGCCGATATTCCATTGTTGGGGAAGCCAGCTCCATCAGTTTCTATGGGGTCGTGAATAATCAAGCCTATAATGATTAGAGGAGGCATATACGCTTAAGGCATGCTATTGTTAGAAATCTAATTAGAAACAATAATGTAATTTCACTCGAGTTTGTAAAGTCAGAGAGGAATATTAACCTCTCACTAAAGGCCTTTCTAGAAAAATGATGTTGGAGTCAGCACAGAAATGGATTTAAAGCCTATTATGGTGTGAATTATGATGGATACCTTTCTTAGGAAATTCCTAAGTTCCAAGGTCAAACTAAGTCATAAAATAACTCAAGTAGTAGATAATATTACCATTCCTATATTAATAAAAGTGATGTAGTATTTGTTTTCACTGTAGTATGTGTGAGGATGAGCAAAATGCTCTTAATAAGTTCATAGCCTTGATAAGGTGGTTAAAAATAGTACAAACTTGATGAACTTACCTATGTGAATGTGGGGATTACGCCCAATCCCCTATGAGATCCCTAAGGCTTAGGATCTCTAGAGCATTCATGTAAATCCAGGCATTGTGCGACATTAAATATTACAAATCGCGAGAACGTTTCTTATTTTGAAAAAGGTTTAGTGCGCAACTATTGATTATGAACTCCGTAGAAGGTTCAAAGAGAAATCTACCTAATACGACAGCATGACATATTTGTATGCATTGGGTATCAATTTAAGTCTTTAAGACATGATACTTACAAAACTAAGTATCTATTGCACATAGCATCTTCTTCCAGCCCTGTTTCTTTCCGTTTTCTTCTTTGAATTATGTGGGGGATTGTTAGAGTTTATATATAAGTTTTGTGAGAAAACTCTTAGTTGATTCAAAAGAATATGAAAGGTTAGTAGTCCCATATAGGAAGAGTAAAAGGTAAGTGATGAATTTATTAATATTATTCTTCCTACTAACTATTGAGTTAGTTAATTACTTGGAAGCTTTTGTGGTTGGGTTTTTGATTGGGCTACTAGTTACCACACACACGCGTGCGTCGTCGCCGCTTGCCTGGACCGGGTCGGGTCGGGGTCGTAGGCTTTGGAATTTGGGAAATAACTTAACTTAACTAATTTTTTAGGGGAAAACTTGGGAATAGTTTTTGTAACTGTTAAAAGAATTGACAGTTGGCTTCTTTGTTTATCTCCTGACTATTTCCACTATATGTTAGTGACCGTTTTCCACCTTCCCATTACTCCACTAATGACTGTTTCTCCACTAATAATCGTTTTTCCCACGAACTTAGGATTCGTTAGTTTCCAGTTTTGATTTTCAGCCTCTATAAATACCTGCATTCTGGTACAGTTTTGACACAGAAAAATTATCCTATTCTCTTATACACTCTCTCTCTCTTTCTGGACAATATTAAGAACATTTTCAGACTGTCTCTTTGTACTTCACCGGTGATTCAGTGTCATATTAAATCTGGAGGTTGGTTTGCCACGAGTTCGTGCGTCCGTAGCGGGGCAATTTCAACTTTAAGGCAGTGATCATATCACGCCACGACAATTCTTTAGATAAGTTTATTATTTGACCAGTCATAGTTCCTAGATCATAGGAAAGGTTCCTATTATTGTAGAGAAACGAACCGAACTAGAGTGGACCAAGGCAGGAAAACAAATGAATAAGAATAGCTTTTAAGGAGATGAACAAGAATATCTTTTTTAGATTTTTTTAGAAAACTACCTTTTTACAATGCACATTCTAGATTTAAAATCTTAGATATTTACTTATATTATCCTATATATAAAATATCAATAGATTTTACTATCAGTAGGTAGTTTTCCGCCGGATTAGGTCATAAAACCGTTGATTTTGGCATAAAAACCACTATTTTTTTTAATCAAAGAACCACTCATTTTATTTGAAAAACCGCCCATTAAGTTGAACAGGAATTACATAAGTATTTAAATATACAAAGCGCATTATATCAGATAATGTTTTACCAAAAAGACCTTTTGATAGTTTGTGTTAAAGAGAATTACTCACAAGTGATCCCACTTTAGAGAAGAAGAAACATGACAAATATATAAATCCATTGGACTACTCCAGCTATTACCAATAGATTTTACAATGGAAACCCCATACGGGCTTACATGCGGCTAAGAACTACTCTAATGTATGACAACCCAATTAAGTTTATCAAGATCAATAAGAATAACTTTAATAAGTGAAGAATCATAGAATCTCTGCAGGTGATAGGAAAAACAATCAAAAAGTCAAAAATAGTGAAATTCTTGAAAATGATAGGATTCCCAATCAAGTAGGTCTTGGCATAGGGGTCACTTACTTTGTCCCTTAACCAATTGATTGTGGATTCGAATTTCGACATTTGGAATTAGAAATAGATCCTTTACCCTAGCTTTACCCTTAAGTGGAGCGCCCTAAGAGAAGGAAATAGTCACTGTTACCGACAATTGCTACCCTTAGTTTTTGCATAGATTATATAGTACTCAAAAATATTTGAAAAAAGGATCTTTTTGGGGATAAACCCCTGTGGTTTCAAGCAAATCACACGATATCCTATCTCTCGTTTTAATACACAGCATCGCCCTTAAAAAGATTTTTGCTTTTTAATTGTCAAAGTTTATACTTTTATTTTTTGTTTTATTGATTCTCGTGTTATTTTCAGTATATTGCTTATTCCTCTAGTGCCTTACAAGTGGTATCAATAGTTTAGTAAGAGAAGACGAAAAAATTCGATGGTGGGAAGTTTAAGATGGAATTATTCAGTCGCAATAAGCCAATAACAATTTTACGCTATGACAAAGTATGATTTAGGATATTGTCATTCAGAAAGGGTTGTACGATACCCTAGAGGATAAGAAACCTGACGAGTTCAACACTTAAAATTGGGAAGACTTGAAGCTGTATGCGACGTCAACAATCCGGTTAGCCCTTGCACAAGAGATTAAGAATCTTGCACCAGAGACTAAGAATGACTTTCTTGATGAGACGAAGCTGAAGGAGTCATTGGAGAAACTAGAAAAGTTATTCTAGTCAAAATCTTTGGCAAGTAAGCTGTTCCTAAAGAAAGATTTGTTTGACTTGGAGATGGAGGACGACGAATTGAGATATCAGCTCAACAAGTCCAATGGAATGACAACCCATGTGGTGAAACTTTTGGTATCGCTACCACAAAGGTAGACTAAGCAAGGAGAAGGGTTTACTAGCTAAGGTGAGGCTTAGTTGCATCTGCACGTGGCAAGAGGAAGGGTAAGAAATATCAAAACTTCAAAATAACCTTTTACTATTGATAAAAATGGTCACTTTCAATCCAAATATCCTAAGGTTAGGGAGGATTTGAAGAAGCTCAAAGAGGAAAAAGGAGTTGTGAATCTTGTCGATGAGGATGAGGAAATCTATGATGCTTTGTTGGTTGAAAGTGAAGTAGAATCAACAAAAGCATGGGTTTGAGATTCGGGATGCTCAGTTCATATTTGCTACAAATAACAAGACTTTATGTCTTTGAGGAAGTGTGAAGGAGAGTTGGTCTATGTACCTAGTGGGGATAGTGTGAAGGTCGGTGGCAACGGGGAGATCGAGTTCACGCATCTCACGAAAAGGTTGTAGGCATATCCTAAGATACATTCTGCATCTAAATAGAAGCACTCTCTCGTTAGGGAAGCTTATTAAAGATGGATGCACTATTGAGATGCATTAAGGAGCCATCTTGGTTGAAGAAGAAGGTAAGACAATCTTGAAAACTCTATTCACAATGCAATAAGCAACTTCGTTGTTTAGGCGTACGTCAAACAAGATGAGGTCTTGGTTCGAGGGGATGCATCGTTGCCCCAAAAACAATGTGAATCTGTTGATCGTTGATTGAAGACTTGGCCGTATAAGGCTTGAGGGGAAAATTGTTTGGATTTGCAAGCCCAACGAGTCTAACACGGTCAATAGGGTTGGGAAATGCGTTAAGGGTCTCGTGCAATCAAAGGAACATGAAGGGAGTAATCGAAGAAAAAAAAAGAAAACGAGAATTAAACAGGAACCCAGTCACGGCCCCCGACAATCATGCACTGGCGGGCATATTGTTTTTTTTCCCGGTTTTTGCCTTTTGTTTCATGTCGATCTTGTTTCCTTATTTTAGTTGTAGTATAATAATAACACCATTTGTTTTCTAACTTTAGGATAATATTGTTTCCTAACATAAGGAGATATAGGATAACATTTGTTTCCTAAATATTATCTTATATCTTTAAGTATTAGTTTTCCATTAGGAATTAGATATTTCCTAACCTCTATATAAATGAGGGTTAGCATGCCGATTTCAATGTAGAGAGCAAAATAGTCTCAGTTGAGAAATAAGTTCAGTTATGAATTGCTAAGAGTAGCTGCTCATAGTAATTAGCAAAATTGTATCGAGAGGTTTTTGCCATACTTGATAAGTGAAGGATTTTCATAGTACAAAGTTCTTTGCCTTATAATTCTTAAAGTTCGCTTTTTTTGTTTCATTGATTCTATTGTGAGTATATATTGCTTCCACTAGTGCCTTATATATATGTGTGTTTGATATCAATACATGAACTTTATTATACTTTTATAGTGCAATTAGGCATATCATATTACGTACCCATCCTTTTGTCATGGCGTAGAGAGCTGAAAAAAAATCCAATAAAAATTTTATTTTGCTACGGAAAAATTCCGTAGCAAACATCAAAAATCCGTTGCAAAGTGTGTTTTTGCTACGAAAATATTCCGTAGCAAAAGTGGACGTAGCAAACTGAATTTTGATACGGAGGAAGAAGATACGTAGCAAAATTTGCTACAGATAGAAAATTCGTAGCAAAAAAGTTTGCTACGGAAACAAAACCGTAGCAAAACTTTGCTACGGATTTTCTACCCCATCTTGACCCACTCCCCTTCATAAATCGCGCAAGTTCCATTAGTAAGAATCGAAAAGGAGACAAGGCTGTGGAAAGTGAAGTAGCTCCCAACTGAGATGTACATGATGCACATACTCGTAGTTGGCTTATGTTCTTTATATTTCTTCTTATTACGTTGTCAATCGTATTCCGTAGCAATTTTTTGCTACATAATCGTATTTCATAGGAAATTTTTAATTTTTTGCTACGGAATCGTAATCCGTAGCAAATTTTGCAACGGATATAATTTTTCATAGCAAAATTTGCTAAGGAATTGAAAATCATAGCAATGTTTGCAACAGAATTGTGTTCCGTTGCAAAGTTTGAAACGGAATACAATTCCGTTGCAAAATTTGTAACAAATTTCAATCTACCACAAAAAAATCCGTAGCAAAAACTCTTTTTTTGTAGTGATTTAACGGAGGATTTTTTTGGGGGTACAAGTATACCCTTATCCTATTACAGGAAGGAAGGGGGTTTATCTGCCCAAAGGAGCCGGTATGAGATTCGAACCCGGTTCATGAGAAAAAGGTAACTCCTTCACCACCCCACCTCAACTCCTATGTTCAAGAGGCGAAACAACTATGAAGTAATAATCAAGTAAAAAGTTCAACATCAATAAAATATAATCAATGCCACTATGAACTCTATGGACATGTACCCATTGAATTGCTTAGCATTCCCTAAGAGATGCCTAAATGAACTAGATAAGACGAAGAGGGATTTCTTCTAGGGTTCTGATGAAGCTAAGAAGAGACTACACTTGGTAGGATGGGGGAAAATGTGTGCATCCAAGGAATTAGGAGGAACAGGCTGTAGATCTTATCACATCCTAAATGAGATCTCACTCACAAAGCTATGTTGGAAAACCCACTGTAGCACTAACCTAGCCTCAAATGTCCTAAGAGCCAAATACTCTAACAATAGAAATGGCCTGACCCCTTTTAAGAAAGGCTCTCACATCTGGCAGAACATTGGAAAAGGTTGGGGCAACTTCACTAACTATGCTATTTGGGTGATTGGTAATGGGAATCAAATCTCCTTTTGGCTGGATAACTGGACTAGAAATGGAACACTTAGGAGCCTTATTTGTGGACCATTCACCTTAAGGGACCTAGAGTTAAAAGTCTCTGACTGCCTAGTTGAGGGGAGATGGGATCTTAACCACCTTTCCTTCACACTTCCTCCTGACATTGTGACAACAATTTTGTCTATATATATTCCTAACTCTAGTAATGATGAGCTGACCTATTCCCTTACCCAAGGGAGATATTTCAACACCAAGAGAGCATATGCTGAGGTTTGGCAAAAACACTTCTCTAGCAATAACACCAAAACACCACCCTTAATCACCAGCCTAACCATCAACTCCAAGAGTTGGGGGAAAACTATAGGCAGGTGTATTTGGTCAATTCTTTGGGATGCACTACCTGTTAAAAATACATTACACAAAAGAGGGATCCAATGCAAACAAACCAATTTTGCCCCTTTTGCCCAAACACCCCTTAAACCTGGGAACACACCCTGAGACACTACCCACCAGCCAAAGAAAGCTTGCAATGCTTTACACCACTACCACTACTCTTCAACACAGGGAGCAATGAAACTTGGATGATCTCTAATCTATTTACCACTGAGGAAGTAAAGAATACCCCTAGAACATACAATTTGAGATAGCTTGTTGGGAGATATGGAAAAAGAGAAACTCTTGGGTTTTTGAGCAGAAAAATAAGAAAAATAGATCAGGTGTATAACCAGATTATAAACCTCACCACAGACACAATCAAAACTAACAAGGAAAACACCAGAGGGGAGGAAAACATAGACAATCTTGAGATTAACTTTAACCATTGCATGGTTAAAGTAGATGCCTCTTTCTGCCCAAGAACCTTCCAAGCAGGACTAGCAGTGATCTATAGAGATGGCAACAATAGGAATACAAAGGCCTTATTCAGAAAAACAAAAGCACCAGATGCTACCACTGCAGAGTTCATGGCATTTTTACAAGGTTTAGACTGGATAGTAGAACAAAATTTATATCATGCATGTTCACTTGTTTTCTGACTCTAAGATAGCAGTGGAACATATAACACATCCACCTCTCATTAAGGACTGGTACTGCAATTCGGCTAATGTATGCAGGGACCACTCAGGATGGAGTAGGACGTAGCTGGCAAAGGTTGGAAGGAGGTGTTTACAAGATGCGTACAATATTGCTAAATGGGCGAGAGAACAAGATTTTGTTGACAAGAAGTACCTAACTGTGTTCTCCTCCCCTTTTGTGAACAATGATTGTAATATTAACACCAATGTACTCTTGGATATTGATAGTAGGGCTCAACATGCCAACCAGAATTCTACGTTTAACTGCTTGAACAATAGCTGTAATAGTTTAACGCAGCTTAATATAACCAAAAAAAATAAAATAAAAGATAATAAGCATATATAGATAGTATTAGATATATGTTCCATGATCAAAGAGTTACAATACAAGGGGCACTATTTATTCATAAGCTTATAGTAATTAGTTAGATATGATAACAGCTGCTACATGTATTGATAGAGAATGCAGGTTATGTATGTCTAATTAAGTGCCCGAAATCATATGGATTATGTAACATATACTGGTAGTGTGTTTGATTACTGAGGGGGGAGCGGAGCCATGATTACATCGAAGGCGGCACCAACCAAAGACAGGTTACCAGCATGGTCCGTCATTTGAGCAGCAGCAGCAGCACTAGTCTCACTGTCCCAGTAGTGACTTACATTACTGGATGCATCCAGATTCTCTATAATTTTGCTTTCCGGCATGGCCAACAGCCTGGTCAGATCCCCAGCTTCCACATACACCTATAGCGCAAATAATTATTAGTCTAACTCATTGAATATACCGAGGTACCTAAGCGACCAAAATCTAGTCCGCTTTCCGATCCGTTCCTAATAAATTGTTCTTCATGAATCATATAGGAAACTTTTGATCATGAATCTCCGTCAAATAAAATAATTATAATGTGAGATCTTATAGCAAACTATCAACGTTTAATAATTTTTAGGAATATATAATCAAAGACATCATGATCCAGTTTTACATATTCAATTTTTTTGAAGAAATTACCAGGAAGAATGCAACTGCGTTAAACGTTTAGAGTATGGAATATATATCAGGAAAAATTGTCGGGAATAAGTCAACTTTTTCGCGGTCTTCTTTTAATAAGTTAATCTTTGAATATCCTGGAATAAGTTAACTTTTTAAGAGTATTTGCTTTTAACAAGTTAAAACCGGTTTAAGAACACAAAATTGGTTAGGGATGGAAAGTAGAAGAAGAGAAGGAACACAGAATTAATAAATTAAAATTTAAGAAAAGCCTCACATATTACCGGTTGAATAATTTATAAGTCATTTGACTTCTTAAAAGTTTAAGTAATATCAAAGTTAACTTATTCCCGGATCATATATCCAATAAGTTTAACTTATTAAAAGAACACCGCGAAAAGGTTGACTTATTCTTGACAATTTTTCCTATGTTTTATCCTTTTTGTTCTTGAGGTATACGTTTTATTTATAATATTGACTTTTTATAACTTTCACTATTACCAATATAAGATACTGATAGTCACAGATGTATTTGGAGATGGTGACGTACCTTGTCATTCTTTTTATCGATCTTATCACCGTTCAAAGTGACAGACTTGTCCCAAGCCAAGAGCCATCCAAGCTTAGGAAGAGCATCGTCATTGTGACCATATATGACTGCACCCTTGGAGCCTAATACCACTGGGAGTGGGAGAATCATTGGAGGTAAACCCTCGTGCACAAATGCACCACTATCAACAATTATCGGGCTAGGCTTGGCTAGGAATGTCCCCTGCCATTCATAGGATTTTTGAAGCCCTATTTCTCGAGGCTGGAGATTCTTCATAACTCCAGTAACCAAAAGTAGTTGATCTTGGCTTGCCTTTGCATTCTTGATGTTGTTTGCTAAGACAGATTGTGCCTCCTTCACTGCCTTGTCGATTGCGGCTTTCTCCTTGTCACTGAATTTGTTGGCACCACGAACTTGTTGCGACGAAGCCATTGTCACCTCTTAACTTGGCTAGCTGCGACCACCACAAGGAAAATAATTCACAAGACTTCCATAATGTAGTCAAAGTATGTTACAATTAAATTAGACGATCGGAGTAATATAATATACTCCTCCGTCCTACAAAGTTCTTTCCATTTCATTATTTTATACCTCACATATATTCAAGAAGTGAAAAAAACTTTGTGGGACGGAGGGAGTATTTAATTATATAATTAAAAAACAATTAATTAAAAATTATCTTTATATTATCTTTGTTTTTTTAGATGAATCATCTTGACTTTTAACTCAATTCATCATGAATTGAGATTTGACTATTAAAATGAAAATGTAGTCATGAAGTCATGTATAAGGTCTTGATAAATCCAACTAATTGTATATTTCCATAATTAACAATTGAATTTATTTATTGACAAATGTGATAGAAGATATGGCTCCAAGTTAAAACGAAGAAAGTATTTGGTTATGGTTTATAAAAATTCTCATCAAACGACCAAAAAGATATTCCTTATAACACATGCGCAATAATATAAGAAACATAGTATTCAATATATAGACATATGAAAGGATTTTCAAAAAAAATATAAAACCATGTATGCAAAAATTGAGGGAAGAAGTATACCTTAAGTAAAATAATTGAAGAAGTAGGAGTTTTGCAATGCACATAAACCTTCAGTTTCGTCAGTCCTATATTTATAGGGTGAAGGGTTGAAGGTTGCGTACTCATGCATGCAAAAACTTTTTCACACAGTTGAAATTCGACAAAGATTTGGTCCAAAAAAAATAGAAATCTAAATAATATAGAGGACTAAAACGTGTTGTTCCTGTTAAAAAAATATTCTATATCTATGTTGTCAACTATAAGAAATTATTTACTTTTATGAACGTAGTCGCCTTTAGTTCTATGTATAAAAAAACAAAAAGGGATAATAATTATGTATGCTAGCCTTTAGCACTAATACAACCAATTGATGGAATGAATTTCTAACTTATCTTCATTTTGGCAATTGATTTTAATACTGAGTTTGTGTCTCTTAGTACTACATATATATCATAATCCTTTTAGTTTATGTTTATGTATGCTAGCTTATGCGCGTATCATAAAGGATCGTTTAAAGAGTAGACATTATAATGTGTTCAAGAATATTATTATCCTTTGTCAGAGGTCTTGCATGTAACATGTAACACTATAAATTATGGTGTAATAAGGATGAATGTCGATAATTCCTCAAATAAATCATTTTTTTTAAAATATTTTGTATCTTTTTTATCAACAAATTTGTATCGTTTTTTCAACAATTTTGTAACTTTTTTCACCAAATTTCTTTCCTTTTTTAACAGTTTTGTATCATTTTCTAAACAAATTATATATTTTTGTCCTGTTTCTCTATCATTTTGCAACAATTTTATATCACGTTGAATCCCTATTTCTTGGCTTTCGATCCTCTTACACAAAGTGATATCATTTATAATGGAAAGCTTATCATTTTTATTGACTTATGTATCATTTTTCAACAATCTCCTCTCATCTAGCAATTCGTATCATTGTCACCTTTATCATTTTTCTATGATTTTTGAAGAGTTCTTGAATCATTTTTGGATAAAATTGTATTATTTTCTTCTTGTCGTTTTTCATCAATTTTCAACATCAAAAGCACTCAACCCAAATTCACCCTAAACAACCGTAAACCACCCCCCACCGGCTGCCATCACCAACAAAACCACCCCACATCACCTGAACATCAGAGCATCCTTAATGCTATTCTCAAAAAAATCTCAATTGAGTTGAGAATATATTTTTTTGAGAATAAAAGAGGTTCTTAATGGGGAGAGGGAAAAATCTCGACCAGTTGGGATATTCCCAAAATTATCAAACAATGGGGATTTTGGTGCTAAATCTCAATGAGGAGAGAACCAATGAGAGTATAAGCAGGAGAGAGAAAAACAACAAACTTTTCTTATTTTTCAAAACAATTATTATAAAATTTACAATTTAAATTTTTTTAAAAAATATATCATCATATAAGTATACTCTTCAAATTGATATACATATATATATATATATATATTTGAACACTGTTTTTTATAACTTATAGCCAAAGTCGGTGAGAGAGATAATTGAGAATTTCAAAAAAAAATCATTGTTAAGAAGTGGAAAAAATCCTCAAATGGAATATCTCAATTGAGTGATGTGGAGGAGAGAGTAATGAGAAAAGAGAAGATTGAGTTTTTTTTTTCACCATCAATGATGCTCTCAGACAAACACACCTGACCAAACCACTAACTGTCGCATGAACCACCGCACTACCACCACTATTGTTAAGTTCTATATTAATAGCCTATAATTCAAACCCATTTCCACCATCTCTCTAATTTCTAATTTTCAAATTCCCTTCAATTCTCTCTTTTTTCTCTTTTGATTTCACTTTCAATTTTCAATTCCCTCGCTAGATAAGGAAAGTATATCGTAATGGAGTACTAGAATATTCTCAGGTTAGATTACTTTCAAGTCATTGTAATATATATATATATATATATATATACTTCCTCCGTTTTTTTAGTTGACACGTTTTGACTTTTGACACTATTCACATAATCTACTTTGACTATCTTTTGCGATTTATACATAAGAAAAAATATAGTCATGTAGGGTCTTGTTAGATTCGTCTCATTATATATTTTCAAAATATCATATTTTTATAATTTTTACTCATCAATTTTCCAAGATAAAAGTGATTGAAATCACGCGTTGGCAAACGTGATAAAAGAAACAGGTCAACTAATAAAAAACGGAGGAAGTATATATATATATATATATATTCTCAGGGTTGGAGTGGACCATAATCATTAGTAATGAGCCAATACAAGTTTATTGGTCAGTTTCATATTACTCCTCAATTCTTTACATAGGTAGTGTCTTTACAGCAACAACATTCACCTTCCTTCTAAAAGTTAATCCCTATTAACTTTTTTTTATCCATCCAAGAACTAATATGGCATTCAAAGAACATGTTGTGGCTGATGTGATTCCGCTACCATATCACAAATAGCATATTGATTAGCAAGACAGATATTGAACTGAGCTATTTATGCTGGAGTTTTAAGTATGCCTAGTGTTGAAAGATATCAATGCCTTGAATTATCTACTTCAATTAACCAAGCACGAAGGTCTCCGCGTTGGAACAAAGCAATTGTAATGGCAAGAAGACGAACAAACTTCAAGGCTATGGCGTGGCAGAATACCATTAATTTGAAAGCAATTATGGCCCGATAATGTTGGTATTCTCAACTAGCCGAAACTCCCCACAAGGTTAACACATCAAGCCTAAAATGTAACCACTAATACAATATATCAAGGAGAATTGCAAGAACACAGGAAGAATAAGAGATGAGATGAGATTTTTAGAATCATGAACTGAAGCGAGATAGATCTGATTTTATAAAAAATAATCATACCCAAAACGGGAATCAAATAAATTTACGAGCAGTGGTTGCCGTAAACATTGTAATGGTAGCTAAAACATTTTGGATCCATAACGTTACAACCCGTTACAGACACCAACCAGTTCTAAAAATAGAGCTCAACTCATCTATATTCCCGTATCCCATGCCCGAGATCGATCCGACCTGGTCCAGACGAGCGAGGCGCGCGTGTGGTATCAAGTCCAGCCCAAGCACATGATGTCCAACCACAAAAGTATCATCACATACTAACAACTCAATAACAAGACGAAGGGAAGGTATATATTAACAAAGAGAACCCCCCCCCCCACCCACACACACACACACAATGGCGGATATTAGACTCTTAAGAAAACTAGGAGTTAGCTTTTACAAGCCCTATTTCCAATATTCTGATCCCTCCATAATAAAAATTTATCCCCTTGCATAATTAACGTAGCTAGCAATTGCTAATGAACCACGTTAAATCTTTATGTGTTCTATATTGATATCGTTCTTTATCTTTCTTGTCGACTCATTCTGTTACAACACCTAGCATGCACAACAAAAATAAAATTTGTATTTTGGAAAGTTAAATCATCCTAGACAATAAAGTTTTCATTTGGTCCAACCTTTAATCACTATTTGAAATTTTTTTGACTTTGACTTATAGGTTTAGTTAGCTCTTATTCCAAGCAAATGCTATAAAGAGAAATATATGTTGTACACGAATTTAGGATCGAATACAAGAAATAATGCTATTGTATATAAAGAGAAATATATATTGTATGAGAATTCATGATCGATTACAAGGAATATTATGTCATCCTCAAATCTCTCCAATCCTTAGCATAACTTGGCTGACTTATAGGTGTATTTTGGCTTTTATTGCAAGCTAAGCTTTTGTGTACAAGCATAAACATATGCCTTATCCTTAATGTTTCTAATTCTTAGCATAAACCACAAGACAAAGAACGATCAAGTCTTATGCGTAGAATATTTAGCTAATCACTACTAGCAGTAGATATCACTTGTAAGTGATAAACATCCAGTCATTGTTACTAAGAGGAAATTTGGTCGAATACCTATGACAAAACCTTATTATTATATGCATGAACGAATTGATGCCCCCCACCCCCACCCCACCCCAAATTACACATGGACCTAGTATAGTAACCTTAGATGAGACCTAATAGACAATAATTATGGCCTTTCTATTTCAAGATATAAGACATTTTAATCTTAATAAATTATAATATTCACGATTTGCTACGCATAGTCAAAATTTATAAAAGCTCAATCATATATATTCATGATATTATAAAAGAAAAATTATTTGAAATACTATATATTATAAATTTTTTGAATATGAAGCGTGAATAATTCTTTTAATGGTTGTTTTATTATGTCTGACGTGAAAAAGAATAATAAAGAAAATATATATTTGACGTGAAAAAAGAATAAGTAAAATACAATTTTTTGTGTGGTACGTGCTGAGCAAGGTCCTTCATGGATCTGCCCCTATTTATTGATTGAGGCAATTAGCAAAGAGATGAGTAGCATAGAGATAAGCAAAGATATAAATACATTGAATGATGCCCTAGTTAGGTCTAATATATTGGACAATCAAATTTTTGTTTTTGGGAATCAAATGGGCCAAAAGGTTTTAGCGCAAACAACAAAAACATAGGAATCAAACCCATGCACTGTCTTATAATTCTCCGTGTAATGATTCTTATTCAAATAACCATTATGGGAAACCAAGTTTGTGAATAAGAAGTGCGAACAATTCTTTTATTGGTTGCTTTATTATGTCCGATGTGAAGAAAAATATAATATCATTTTGTGGGACACATGTAACAGCCCCGATCAAATGAAATAATAAAATAATGAACAGTAGCGGAAATACTGTTGATCGGAGTGTCACTTGCTAATTCAAATATGGGTGTCTAATTTCATTAATAGAAAATCATAATTCAAATATTATCCAAAGTGAGGTCATAAGCCTCTTACAACCCAAGTCATCATATAATGATGAAATCCTGAAATGATAGTAAGTAAGAAATGATAACAAAAGACGAAATAAAAACATAAGCATAAAATCCTATCTCTCACTCTAGCCCATTAAACCACCCAATCATCATCTTTCTTTACCTGCAAAATATATATAAATGGGGTCCACAATCAGTGGGGAGCAACTAGCAGTCCTCCCAGGTTAAGTAAGATTCAATAAGCTAATTACGATAATCAACATCAATTATAGTATCCATAGCTTAGTCACATAACGACATAAAGATCAACCATAACATCATAATTTAACATAAACTCCTTCAAAATCATTCTATCAAAATAGACTCATTTTCCAAATATAAATACATTTCCAAAATGATAACTCAATACTTCACACAACGTCACATCATCATATCAACAACGTTGAGGGGAGAACTGAACGTAAGTGGATGGACATAAAACCACCCACGATCCAACATGGTGAAAGTATTAGGATACGCACAACCAGCTTAGTGTACGATCACACCTATGTCTGAGTTTTGCTAGAACTCTCAGTGCTAGTTTCAACGCACCCATCTCAGTGCGCCGTACCCATCTCAGCACAACCTAACACTGGACGACGACTAAAACCATGTGGTCTTACGTACCCAGCTAGGTAAGCAAGTTAAGCCCTAGTGCTATCTCACACTAGAGTGACAGTTCATACCAAAGACCCATCTCAGCCCATAGGATTTCTCTTCCTCAACAAAACAACCCATGTACCCAGCTCAGTACATGGTTTTTGACTAAATAAAATATCTTTTCAGCAACTCTATGTACCCAGCTTAGTACAAGAGCAAAATCATATCAGCATTACTTTGTACCCAGCACAGCACAAAGTAAAGATCATCTCAAAACAGTACCTTGTACCCAGCACAGTACAAGGTAAACATCATCTCAAAACACACTTTGTACCCAGCACAGTACAAAGTAAAAATCCTTTCAACCTTAGGATAAAACCATATAATAGTAATAGTAAACATGAGATTCCAATAAAATTATATTTAAAATCCGAAATACTCAAATCTTGATTTATTGCCACAAGTGGAACGAATCCGACTTAATATCAATTCAACAACATTTGGTTTGAAGATATATAATTTGGATATTATATTAAACCTAGGACATACAAATCTTGTATTATTGGCATAAGCGGAACTAATCCAACTTAATGTCAAGTTAACAACATTTGGTTTGAAAATATATAAGTTGAATATTATATTAAATCCAAAATACACGAACCTTGTACCATTGGCATAAGTGGAATTAATCCAACTTGATGTCAACTCAACAACATTGGTTTGAAAATATATAGTTTGAAACGAATATAAAAGTTCCAAGAAATCAACGAAATTGTTTATTAATTATCAATTTACATACTTTAGTTTAATCAAAATTGAAAATAATAATTTTCCTTAAACTCTCTATAATAAAATCATTTTATAATATAAATTTAACCTCAAATAACCTTTTAAAACGGACTAAAAGTTGCTGCCATTTTTCTGAAAATACTAAGGATTTTCGGCAATTAGGTTTTTATTAAGCAATAACTTTGAATTAAAACCATTAAATTATATAATAATAATCTAAATTGTTTTAAATAAATATAGGCACGAAACAAGGGGGTTTTAGCTAAATATTATCAATTTTATTTTGATTAAAAAGGGTAAGCTAAAATTTGTAATTTTTCGAATAAAACAATTTTACTAACCGATAAATAGTTCAACCCTTATACACAACAAGCCAAGTAAATTAATCAATATCATAAAATAATTAATTTAAATAATAAATATCAGTAATTTAACTAATTTTTGTGCATATAGAAAATATTTCATAAGATAGATTTAATTTACCCCAAAAAAATACTTTCGGTAATAATTGCACAATTAACAAATTAATTACCATAATTCAAATAAAATCATACCAAACAATTTTTAACATGCAAGAGCACATATACATTCCAAATAAATCATATATTCAACATGCATACATATATAATCAATAATATAATTTATACACTCAAATATACACATATGTAATTCAAAACTCATAATTACTAATTAATTCATAATAAATCCGAAAATTCAAATATAATTCACATAAATTTACATAATTCATACCAAATAATAATATAACTATTTATACTATAATAAATATAATTTACTCTAATTAACTTATTAATCAAAATTAAACTAGGATTAAAGCTAGTTACCTCAATTTCGGTGAAAAATAGAATATGAATAATAAGAGAATAAGAGCTAAGATCCTTCCTCTTCAACAAGCTCTAACTCTACTGCTTCACCTCCTAAAATTATCCCAACCAAAAATTGGAATTAGAATTTGAAGTAGAAATTGGTAGAAATAAATAGGAAATTGATGAAGATAACATTGTAAATTCAATAATAATTTTTCCAAAGCTCAAAAATTCTTAAAAATTTATAGAGAGCAAGAAAAATCAGTAGGAGAGGAGAGGAGAAGCTCACGGCAGCCACAATGGTGGAAGGAGGTTGAGGAATGAAATATTTTTGACCAAAACTCAATTAAATAAATGAATTTGACCATAGGGTCAAAGGGGCTACAAGTGGGGTCAAAGGAGGGGTTGCTTGTGCAGGAAAAATGCTGATCTTGTCCCCAAAAATCATTCCACATTCATCCAAGTGGTTTCCTTGGGCTCCAAGGTCAAAATTTTTAAAGATAAAAGCCTAAAAAGCAATTCTTTTGATGTTTAAATAATTAAATACCATAAAAATACGAAAATCAGATTTTATTAACACAAAATAATATTTTTATAATTAAATAAAATATTATATTTTAAATTAATTAAATAAAATTATTTTTATCGTTTTTTTCAAACAATTGCGCAAAACCGAAGATAAATCGATTAAAAATCCAATCTTCGTCAATAATTTTCACAAAAATTATTTTGGAATCATAAGAATAAATATAACATTTGAATAAAGTTTAAATATGATTTTAAATAATTATCTATTAAAAATAATATTTAATAAGTGAAAAATAGTAAAAACGGAAAGGAAATTAATTAAATAATGAAGGTTAAACGCAAAAAATTTAGAGTGAAAATTTGAGGTGTTACAACACATGCCTTTATATTTAGTTGTAAACAAGATTAACATAGTTATAGCATAATATGCGAAAACATATGAACTACATGGAGTGATGCTCTTGCTAGATATACTATTTTGGATGACAAAAAATTAGTCTTTGTTGGGAATCTAATGGGCCCATAACTACTAGTATGAACAACATGAACATACAAAGTATATTGTGAAATAAGCGAAATAAAATAGACCCCTCGAAACAAATATGTTTAGTTAAGGACGATAAATTGAGAGAATGCATGTAGTGGTGCTACATTGATAGATGGGCCCTAATAAATGATATATAAGAGAAATAGAATAAAATAGACCCCTCTAAATAAATTTGTCTAGTTAAGGACAAGTTGAGAGGATTGTAGCGGTGCTACATTGCTAGCTAGACCATAATAAATGATAAATAAGCGAAATAGAATAAAATAGAACTCTCGAACCAAGTATGTCTAGTTAAGGACAGGTTGAGAGAATTGTAGCGGTGCTACATTGATAGCTGTACCCTAATAAATTAAATGATAATCTGTTGAACCTCATTATTGCGCATATGTGGGGTTCCTATATTGGAGAAAGAGGGGAGACAAATCTACTATCACTATATGATTTTGAGATGAAACCTCATTGGGGTTGTATGTGGACCCGATTCTTTTCCTCGTTGGGTTTTCAAAGTCATCTCTAACTAATCTAAAAATAAACTCACTCTTGGTTTTCTATGTTCGTTCCTTGTGAAAGTTGTTGGCATTACAGGGTTTGGAATAACCTCGATGCATTTTCCAAAACATAACTTAATAAGAAGTTGTGTGACGTTGTTGATGAGAGTTTAAATTAAATGTGCCAAGGGGTATTGTACCACTCCTTTAGAATGTTGATGACTATAAGATTTTCCATTTCTATGACTAGGTCATTAATTTGCATGTTTGTTAGCTGAATTAGTCCATTTCGGAGGGCCAAGGCTTTGGCTATTAGTGGACATGTTTTTCCCAACCTATCTGCCTGCAATATTGTGCAAGAAGAATTCCTAAGCACGATGTCTTATGTTGTCGAGTCTTGTGTGGGGAATCCGTCGAAGTTGAATTTGATGATAATTTTTTTAGTTGGGGTCCAGTAGAGTTGGATGGTGGCAGGGGTGAAAGAATCTGAGTGCGCATCTATGGATCGGCCAAGTTGCCACTCTAGGTACAACTGTTTAGATCTTTGGAAAATGCGGGTCGGTTTCCATGTATTAATTTTTAAAATGATGGTATTCCTTTATTTTCAAAGGTGCAAGAATATTTCAGTAGAAGTCGACTGAAAGAGGGATGTAGTGAGTGGATGTGAGGTGTCGTAATGGTATAGGACATGAACTTAGTGGGGGCATTAAATCTAATCGGTAATAGAGTAGAGTAGCCCATTAGATGTTAAAGTTGGACCATTTTTAATGTAATGGGTTTAGTTTCATATGTGGTAATAGTAGAAGAGCAGGAGGTCCATAGTTTTGTAATTTCCAAGGTCAAGAATAGGAAATCATCACGAGTCCCAAGCCATGTCAGGATTAGGACGGGGCTGCAACTTGTATCGTGGCCCACGATAAGCTCCTCCGCGAGTAATGTCATGGCTTGCTGGTTGGAATGAGTTATTGTTTGTTGTACATTATTGATATAACTAATAGAAAACGTAGTTTCCGTGCTATAGAGTGGTTATAGGATTCCCTTGTTCATCAAACCTCTAACATTAGATTTATGTTAGTTTTCCTCCTCCTTCTTCAATGAGGGAATGACATAGGGATTTCCATTTTAGCGCAATATGAGGTCTTTGGATTAGCGTAACTACGTCATAAATGTTCATATTTGAGGTGTCATGTTCAAGCATTGCATGGAGTATAGGTGGGACTAACACATTAAAGTGTTGCATTATAAAAAAAATCTACTACTAGTAGGGATGACAAACTAGTTCAACTACAACCCGAGTCCACTCGATTCAAAGGAAAAAAAAAATCGAATATGAAAACATAAAAGTTCAAATCGAGTCGGATTATGGAAAATTTCTCTAACATCATTAGGCATTATCCCACCTCCCTTCTAATTACTGTTTGATGCAACTATCTTTGGGTTGTAATAGACTTTATGCCGTAATTAACTAGCTAATATATACATTTCCCTTTTCAACAAAAAAAACCACCGAAGCTAATGGTTTTATTTTGATTTTTTTGTTACAACACTGCCTCGACCGCTAAAACTTATGGTAAAATGCTACTTCGTGAGACACTACTATTACCCAATAAAGTTTTTCTTTGGTCCGACCTTTAAGTACTATTTGAAAATTTGTTAACGTTGACTTATAGGTTTAGTTAGCTTTTATTCCAAGCAAATGCTATAAAGATAAATATATGTTGTACGCGAATTTAGGATCGAATACAAGAAAAAAATGATATCGTATATAAAGAGAAATATATGTTGTACGAGAATTCATGATCCATTACAAGGAATACTATGCCATCTTCACATCTCTCCAATCCTTAGCATAACTTGGCTGACTTATAGGTGTATTTTAGCTTTTATTCCAAGCTAATGCTTTTGTGTACAAGCATAAACATATTCCTTACGAGCATTTATGATAAAATACAAGGAATGTTATCCTCAATGTTTCTAATTTTTATCATAAGCCACAAGATAAAGAACGATCAAGTCTTATGAGTAAAATATTTAGCTAATCACTACTAGCAGTAGATATCCACTGTAAGTGATAAACATCCAGTCATTGTTACTAAGAGGAAATTTGGTCGAATACCTATGACAAAACCATATTATATGCGTGAACGAATTGATGTTTATATGCCCTGGACCTAGTAGCCTTAGATGAGACCTAATAGACAATAAATTATGGCCTTTCTATTTCAAGATATAAGACATTTTAATGTTAGTAAATAAATTATAATATACACGATTTGCTATGCACAGTTATAATTTATAAAGCTCAATCATATATATATTCATGATATTATAGAAGAAAATTTATTAAATATTCTCTATATTATAAACTTTATGAATATGAAGCGTGAATAATTCTTTTATTGATTGTTTTATTATGCCTGACGTGAAAAAGCATGATAAAGAAAATATATGTCTGACGTGAAAAAGAATAAGGAAAATACACTTTCTTGTGTGGTACGTGCTGAGCAAGGTCCTTCATGGATATACCTCTATTTAGTGATAGAGACAATTAACAAAGAGCTAGCATTGGATAAGCAAAGATACTAAATACACTGAATGATGCCCTAGTTAGGTCTAATATATTGGACGATTAAATTTTTGTTTTTGGGAATCAAATGGGCCAAATTTTTTTTAGCACAATCAACAAAAACATAGGAATCGAACCCATCCACTTTCATATAATTCTCCGTGCAATGATTCTTATTCAAATAACCATTAAGGAAAACCAAGTTTGTAAATAAGAAATGTGAACAATTCTTTTATCGTCTTTTTTATTATGTCTGACGTGAAGAAAAATAAATATCATTTTGTAGGACACATGCCTTTATATTTAGTGGCAAACAATATTAACATAGTGATAGCATGGGTTGCGAAAACATATGAAGTACATGGATTGATGCTCTACCTAGATATATTATTTTGGAGGATTATTTAAAACTTACCACCTTAACTTTTCAAATTTTTCAAAATTACCACCTTTAATTTTTTTTCTTCAAAATTACCACCTAACATTTCCATTTTTCTTAAAAGTTCCCACCTCTAGACGATTTTTGTTGAAATTTGTTAACCAAATCATTAAATTAGTCTTACATATGCATTGTTTTATTATAGTATTAGCATTTTTTCTTGAAATTATCACTAACTCTTTGCAATTTTATTTCAAATTTTAAAATTTGATGAACAAATTTTACCAAAAATCGTCTAGAGGTGGGAACTTTTAAGAAAAATGGAAATGTTAGGTGGTAATTTTGAAGAAAAAAAATTAAAGGTGGTAATTTTGAAATACTTGAAAAGTTAAGGTGGTAATTTTGGATGATAAAACATAGTCTTTGTTGGGAATCTAATGGGCCCATAGCTACTAGTACGGACAGCATGAACATACAATGTATGTTGTGTAATAAGCATAATAAAATAGACCCCTCGACACAAATATGTCTAAGTTAAGAACAAGTTAGGAGAATTGTGGCGGTGCTACATTGCTAGTTGTACCCTAATGATAAATAAGCGAATTAGAATAGAATAGACCCCTCGAAATAAATCTGTCTAGTTAAGGACAAGTTGATAGAATTGTAGTGGTGCTACATTTCTAGCTACCCTAATAAATGATAAATAACGAAATAGAAGAAAATAGACCCCTCGAAATAAGTCTGTCTAGTTAAGGACAAGTTAAGAGAATTGTAGTGGTGCTACATTGCTAGCTGGACCCTAATACTCCCTCCGTCCCAAATTAATCGCAACCATAGCTTGTGCACATAGTTTAGGAAGTTAATAGAGTAGGGTGTAGGCTATATTAATTTATTGTAAAAGTTGATGTGATCAAAAGTGATATGGTAATTTTAGGAAGTTAATAGAGTAGGAGAGCAATAATTTTATGTTTGTCACATAAATCAATGAATGAGTGGGGTATAAATAACTACAAAAAAACATGTTTTAGCGACGATGCGAATCCGTAGCAAAAAGAAGACATTCCATCGCTATATGAGCGGAATTTTGTAGTGTTAGTTGGGTGAGATATAATAAATATTGGTGGGTCTATACTTAAAGTAGAAGTGTTGTAATTAATTTGGGACCGGGGGAGTAAATGATAATCTCTTGTATCTCATTGTTGGGCATATGTAGGGATCCTATATTGGAGAAAGAGGCGGGACTAATCCACTATCATTATATGATTTTGGGATGAAACCTCATTAAACTTATATGTGGACCGGATTCTCCTCCTCTTTGTTGGGTTGCCCAAGCCCATCTCTAAGTAATCTAGAAATTAACTCACTCTTGGCTTTCTATGTTCGTTCCTAGTGAAAGTTGTTGGCATTACAGGGTTTGGAATAAGCTCGATGCATTTGCCAAAACGTAACTTCATAAGAAGCTGCGTGATGTCGTTGATGAGAGTCTAAATGTGCTAAGGGATATTGTACCACCCCTTTAGAATGTTGATGACTATAAGATTGTCCATTTCTATGACTAGGTCAGTAATTTGCATATTTTTTAGTTGAATGAGTCCATTTCGAAGGGTCATGGCTTCGGCTATTAGTGGAGATGTTTTTTCCAACCTATCTGCCTGCAATATTTTGAAAGAAGAATTCCTGAGCACAATGTGTTATGTTGTCGACTATTTTGTAAAGTATCCGCCGAAGTTGAATTTGATGACAATTTATGAGGCGGAATCTAGTAGACTTGGATGGTGGCAGGGGTGAAAATGTTTGAGTGAGCATCTATGGAACGACCAAGTTGCCACTCTAGGTACAACTGTTTAGCTCTTTGAAAAATGCGGGTAGGTTTCCATGTATTATTTTTTAAAATGATGATATTCCTTTCTTTTCAAAGGTATCAAAGGAACAAGAATATTTCAGTCGAAGTCGGTTTAGAGAGGTATGTAGTGAGTTCCTAAAACCCCCTAACCAAACGCCCACTAATTATAATTGTTAGAAAAATCATTAAACTACTTTTGGATCATAATCCAGCACATTTATTTCTTATTCTACAAATTGTAGGAGCCATTCACAACGTTCCACTTTACGTCATGTCATGCCCATCTTATGGCGACCTCCTTTGCCGCAATGAACTTACAACGAGACCTCATTGTCCTCGAAATCTTTCTTCAACCTCCCAACCCATAACTTTGATGAACACCCTCGCAAGTCCAATCTCTTTGCCCAACTTGATCTACATGGAGCACTTCTTTCCACATACTTGTAACACTACAAGAAATCGCCTCTTTTTCAACTGGAAACACCGACATACTTGTATTACAGTAGAATTTTATAAAGTACTTCTACTTAGTTTGTGATGCGGTTATGATGCCCTTGTCATAAGTCATCACCTACTTGTTGATGCACATAATCACAAACCTTCATATATTGGAGCACCTCACTCCATGGATTTGATAGAGCACCTCACTCCATGCACAGTGCACCTCCCACCAATTTTTGCATATTCACTTTTTTTTTTTTTTAAATTAAGGTTGGGATGCCTTTCATCTACATCCACCGCTGACTACTCTCTCTCTCTTTTATGGCCTCTAAGGATCTAACCCGGCTCTCTTAATATCATTTTAAATTTTGGAGATGAGAGAAGAGTAATAAACAAATTGAGGATAAATTTGTATTAAACTTGCTCAATTAATTTTAATATAATTAAGTATTTAATCGATTAAATAAACATACAATAAAAAGACATTAACCTAAAAAAGTTAGGCACACAACTAAATAGTGAAGAACATCATGACTCACACTGTACTCTACAATATTAAATATTGTGAAAATAAACAACCGACTAACTTAGAAAAATTATTTGACTATTTTTGGAGCATAATCCGACAAGATTAAAATCTGAATGTTAGCAGTACGCACCACCATTTCTAATAATTAAAACTAGATGAGAGTGGTGGATATCTCAGTTGGTCAGAGCATCCAGTGGTGAAGGCAGTGTTGCCACGTTGGTGCATGTGCACTAGCATAAAAAATAAAAATCATTTTTTTTATTTTTTAAAAACGCACTTCGTGAGAGATCGTCTCATATCTTCTCCGCCCTATCTCTTACTCCACCCTTCATCTCCATCGCTTACTCCATCCTCTTCTCCGATTGGGATGGCTTGAGTTTTATTATGTTTTTTTGCGGTGATTTCGGAGTTTAATTTCGTGTTAGGGTTAATAATTTGATGCGAATTTTGGGTATTCTATTAATCAAATAACTAAATTCAGTAATCTCAAACTATATAATTTATAATAAATTTATATTCTACTTAATTTAATTAAATTACATGCAATGATACTGGTGATTGCCCAAGCCAACAACTAGTTATCCAATAAAAAAGTAGCGCACAAATAGTACACAATATTTTGAGCCAGAAGAATTGGATGCGACAAGATATGAGAAATTTAGTCTAAATAGAAGAGATAATTTTATCCATTTTTATACTGGCGTCCTTTTTCTTTTATAAAAGTTGCATAATAGTTACATCATTACCTAATTTAATTAGCAACTAGTTCTCTTTCACATATCCTCTTTTATCTCTCTCGCCCATGGGCTAAGGGCCTGTTCTCTTTGGCATAAAACAGCTGAACTGAACTGAGCCGAACTGAATTGAAATGAATAGTGATATGTGAGAGTAAAAGTATTGTCGAGAGCTGAACTGAACTGAACTGAACTGAACTAAATTGAACTGAACTGAACTGAATTGAGCTGAAAATAAGCTAGGGAGAACAGGCCTTAAGAGTATGAGAAAAATGGAGAAAGTGTAATACTAATGAATTCTTTTTTAAATTATTTTTTACTACTCCATCGTATCAACCATTTACAAAAATGTTATTATTCTTTGCCTTTTAATTAAAGTTATTCTAGTTCTTTTTGCGGCTCAATTTTTGTTTACTTGTCAGTTGTCACTATTGTAAAAATTTGTCTATTGTACGCTAGAGTGTGCATTCTCTTCCTCTTTCCTTCTATATATACTCAAATGGTTATACCGAGGGTCTTTAACAATCCAAAGCATAAACTTCTTACAGTCAGTGCGCTAGAGAGTAATTTCCTCTCCTTTTTTGTCTCTGAAATAATATAAACTGCCCTTGTTTTTCATTCATATATACATCAGGCATACGGTTTTTTGTGTAATGAACTGTGGAAGTGAAAATCCTTGTTTTTCATTCAAAATTAACATAAGCGAAAGTATGGAAGTATGTGGACTATGGAAGTGATGCTCTAGCTAGGTCTTTTTTTTGGATGAACAAGGAAGTCTTTTATTAGTCACTATTTTTATAATATGAAATTTTTTCACTTACCCTGCCATATATTAATATATATGTCATATTTCAATATACTTTTATAATTATGATAAGAAGAAAATCATGTGAGATGTCCTTGCACAGAGGCTCATTACAAGCCATACTCATCAACCACCCCAACCTCCCTATCTCCCAAGCAAATGCTTGGGGGTAGGAAATAGGAATTGAGCCCTAGACCATGCTAGGAAAGATGAGAAAACTCACCACTAGAGGCAACCCTAATCCCTATATTTTAAAATACTCTGCAAAGACACAGTACATATGTATTACACGAAACTATTTGCTTTTTTTAGGTTGGTAAGATGAAGTGGAACCTCGGCAAATTATAACATGTTATTGTTAACAATGTTTATCGAAATGTTATGACTTCTGTTTGAGGGTAACTTGGTATCCTTTTGCAGCAAGCTAGCTGAGCTACGATAACAATGGCTTCGGTGCAACAAGCTAAGGATGTGAACCAATTATCAAAGAAGGAGAAGGACGCAATCGATGAGGCAGTGAAGGAGGCAGAAAACAACCTCAAGAATAATGCCAAAGCAAGCCAAGAACAACTGGTAGTGGTCACAGGTGTAATGAAGAATCTCCAACAAGGGGATTTATTGCTCGCCAAAAGCCATGTATGGAAGGGCCAATTCATAAATGGCCCTCCTGAAAAATTCGATGAGACTGGTGCGTTTGTGCACGAGGGTGCAGTTTTGCAAGGGCAAAACCCTGAGGTTGTAGGCTCCAAGGCTGTTGTCATATACCAACAGTTCATTACTATCGGTGTTCCCCCTCTTGGATGGCTCTTGGCTTGGAACAAACCTCCACAGAACTCCCTTGGAATTAATCAAGTACGTAACCATAATTGTAAATTGCTTTTTGAAAATGAAACTTCAATCCTGGAGAAAATCTTGGATGGACCTGGTCCACACTAACAATAGTGTAGACCACCTAACTTTTGATTGCTAAACCCTAACTTTTAATTACAAAATCTTAACTTTTGAAACAAACCTTAACTTTTTATTTATAATGCGTAACTTTTAATTACAAAACCTTAACTTTTATTATTAAACTTGTAACTTTCAATTACGAAATCTTAACTTTTGGGCTTTGTAGTGGTTTACAATAAATTTAGTGTAGACCTTGTCTATATTAGACTTTACAATTATACTATTATGTGAAAAAGATATCTAAGATCCATTGTGTAAAACCTCAAGTGTACGTCGCAAGCCTGCAACTAATAAACACAGAGGGAAGTATCAAATCTATTAATCGCTTTGCAGGTATATGTAGAAGCTGGAGATATAAAAAGGCTGATGAACATGGACTTGAGTGAAATTGAACGAAAATTGGATGAATCCAGAAACATAAGTCGTTACTGGGACAGCAACACTGGTGCAACTGCTGCTGCTCGAATCGACCGCAACAACGGCGACAGAGTGGCCTTGGTTGGTGCCGCTTTTGGTCAGAGAGATGGGATTCCCCCTCAGTAAACCACCATAATCGACTTCTTAGATCCATCTGTGATATGCTTTTATCGTACAACCAAAGCGGCGCTAAGACTTAATAACCTGCATCTTATACTACCATACAGCTACTTATTTTAATATATATGTATTAATGCTTACGAATAAATAGGGCTCCTTTGTTTTGTAATTCTTGAAGATGGATCATATATCTAATGACTAATACTATCTATATTTTTGTGTTCTGTTGCTGTTTTGTTCTGATTTATTTTTTAATTAATATCTCTTTCTTTTCTTATCGTTGGATTTAATTTTGACTTTGTTTGGTTGGACCGCACCATCGTTGTTAAAATTGTGATTCAAATCGTAGAACCGCTTAATTTTGCAATTCAAATTTTGCTATACAATTCTATTTACGATTTTGTATCATTTTATAAATTACTTTTAACTAGTCAAAACTTTACGAATTTGAATCATATTGAATCATGCCTATAAAGTGAAGCTAATAATAGATGAATATGTTGTCTATTATCGTCTATTTAATGGTTAAATAATTAAAAATTATTAATTACTAACCATTTGAACATATATAATGACAAGACCCTAATGAAATTTAAGTATAGTTTTTTTATATTATGTATAGCTTCGTAGAATCATAATTTGATTTTACGATCCAATTATGAGGGCCGCTTTCGATTCCAAGAAAATCTCAAATCTGATAATATTGTTTGGATGACACCGTAACTATTAATAAAATTATAACCCCACAAAGATAACTTTTTGACTCAACACGGTAACTAGTACCTAAAAATTATAACTAATAACAAAAATCCATAACTATTAATCCAAAAATAAAATATAATTTTCAATACATTCATCATTCCCAATAGATTGCTCCGCGTCCAGTGCAGATCTGGTGCACCAGTGAAAATAAAAAAATTTAAAATTTCATAAAAATCATTAAACGCTCCTCACCCTTGCACGCCGCTGCTTCATGAAGACAGTCAAGAGACGCCGTCAATGGTGATGACAGTAAGTCAAGCAGTCTGTGAAGGAAGAAGAAAGCCTTATCTTTTTTTTTGGGGGCTTGCTAGGTCAGACACTCATCTCTAGAAGAATAGATTGATTTCCTTGCTTTACAATTTCCAAGTGAAGTTTATATACAAGCTATCAAATGGGTAATCCCACATTGCTATGCTAACTCTATATCATAGTGTATTAAGTTAATGCCAAGCCCATAAATGTAAATCAAATATATTATTCTCTAACAATTTATTTCAAGATTAACTATTCCATATTTGGAAAGATTACTGGTAATTTAGATCTCATCTCTTGTCCTTTTGACTTTTTTGGGCATGTGAGACTGTGACTTTTTTTTTGGGGTGTGTGATTGTAATTATAAAATAGGTTTTGGTCTAAATTACTGGAAATTAGGTTATTGATTTTGCTCTAAATTGTTCTAAATTACTCGAAAATTATTGGTATAAGAATCTTTTAAAATCGAAATTAGTTATTATGTGAATTTATAGATTAAGGTTTCATTTTCTTTCTTGAGAATTGATTAATTGCAAAAAAAAAAAAAAAATTTCCTTCTACAGTTGTTGGGATCTGTATATTGTTGTTGTTGGTGAACTGTCATAACATACAAAAAAATTAATAATTTCCTTCCACTAATTTGCTCGCTTTCACACTTTCGTACGATAGCAATTTGTATGTTATGGATGTTAATTTTCAGATTTATAATTGAGATTGTTCTTCTTGACCTTGTAATGGTTGAATACTTGAATTTCATGGTAATTTTTCAATCTTGTTAAACTTGGAATGTTTGAGGATTCATATTAATAATTAACTTAGATATAATATATGTGTTAAATTAGATTGTTTTATAGTTGAATACTTGAATTCATGTTAGATTTAACATTGTTGAAGTTTTTAGTTTAGATTTCAAATTGTGGTTATGGTTATCATTAATTGTTGGAGTTTTGATGTGACTGCTTGATTGAACTTGCAAAAGTCTGCAAAAGAATTTCTAAGTTGGGAATTGATTTTCTTTGATCATGCACTTGAGAATTTCATTATTGCGGTTAAAGAAGATGAAATTTGAGTTTGGCTTACGGTTAATAAACAAAATTTAACGGAAAACTTAGTGGCAGTTAGTAGTAAGGGTATTTTAGCCACGAATAGTGACCTTAGTGGCATCTGAGCTAGGTCGAAAATCAGAGGGGTACCCGAAAAATTAGCTCTAACTCCAGGGATACCTCAAAAAATTTCCCTAAAAAATAAGATTTGACCTCGCAATCTCAATCTATTTATCCCTACTTAGGCATACGCTTTTTAGTCATTTTATCGTGGCATCAGTAGAGAAATGAAAATCGATCAAAATGGCATAAATTTTTAAGATTGGAAGTTTCTCCCCGAACATCGTACCTTTTAGGGGAACAATGCCTTCGACGAACAAGCTTTGATATTAATTAGGAAAAATTGTTTTTAATAAGTCAACCTTAATGTCATATTCTAAAATTAAGTTCACCTTTGGATTATTCTGGAATAAGTTAAGCTTGTATAGGTATTAACTTTCAATGAGTTAAATGAGGTGTTGGGGTGGTGTTTGGGATCGAGGGTGGTGTTGATTATGATTATAGGCGTAGAAGGTTGGTAAAGGGAAAGAAAAGAGGGAAAAATTATTACCTGCTGTTAAAGTAACTGATCACTTTAACTCATTAAAAGTTAATACATCTACAAGCTTAACTTATTCCAGAATAATCTAAAAGTGAACTTAATTTTAGAAGATGGTATAAAGGTTGACTTATTAAAAACAATTTTTCCTATTAATTATAGGACAGTTTATATCCGTTAAAAAGAAAGGAGTGTGAGACAGAGCTAGTCAAGTAAAAGAGTACAACATCATTAAAACATAAGCATATACTATAACATTAGATGTATGTTTCCATAATCTTGAATTACATAACCACGGGGCACTATTTATTCATAAGCCTATAATTATAGACATAGTAATTGCTGCATATATATATAAGTAGAGAATGCAGGTTATGTATATGTCTAATCAAGTGCCCCAAATCATATGGATTATGTAACATATACTGGTAGTGTGTTTGATTACTGAGGGGGGAGCGGAGCCATGATTACATCGAAGGCGGCACCAACCAAAGACAGGTTACCAGCATGGTCCGTCATTTGAGCAGCAGCAGCAGCACTAGTCTCACTGTCCCAGTAGTGACTTACATTACTAGATGCATCCAATTTGTCTCTAATTTCGCTCTCTGGCATGTTCAACAGCCTGGTCAGATACCCAGCTTCCACATACACCTATAGCGCAAACAATTATTAGTCTAACTCATTGAATATGCCGAGGTACCTAAGCGACCAAAATCTAGTCCGCTTTCCGATCCGTTCCTATTAAATTGCTCTTCATGAATCATATAGGAAACTTTTGATCATGAATCTCCGTCAAATAAAACAATTATAATGTGAGATCTTATAGCAAACTATCAACTTTTAATAATTTTTAGGAATATATAATCAAAGACATCATGATCCAATTTTTCATATTCAATTTTTTTGAAGAAATCACCAGGAAGAATAAGTCAACCTTTTCACGGTCTTCTTTTAATAAGTTAATCTTTGAATATCCTGGATAACCTTAAGGGTATTTTCTTTTAACAAGTTAAAACCGGTTTAAGAACACAAAATTTGTTAGGGATGGAAAGTAGAAGAAGAGAAGGAACACAGAAATAATAAATTAAAATTTAAGAAAAGCCTCACATATTACCGGTTAAATAATTTATAAGTCATTTGACTTGTTAAAAGTTTAAGTAATATCAAAGTTAACTTATTCCAGGATTACATATCCAAAGGTTAACTTATTAAAAGAACTTCGTGAAAAGGTCAACTTATTCTTGACAATTTTTCCTATATTTTATCTTTTTTGTTCTTGAGGTATACATTTTATTTATAATATTGAATATTTATAACTTTCACTATTACCAATATAAGATATTGATAGTCAAAGATGTATTCGGAGATGGTGACGTACCTTGTCAAACTTTTTATCGGTCTTATCATCGTTCAAAGTGACAGACTTGTCCCAAGCCAAGAGCCATCCAAGCTTAGGAATAGCCTCGTCATTGTGACCATATATGACTGCACCCTTGGAGCCTAATACCACTGGGAGTGGGAGAATCATTGGAGGTAAACCCTCGTGCACAAATGCACCACTATCAACAATTATCGGGCTAGGCTTGGCTAGGAATTTCCCCTGCCATTCATAGGATTTTTGAAGCCCTATTTCTCGAGGCTGGAGATTCTTCATAACTCCAGTAACCAAAAGTAGTTGATCTTGGCTTGCCTTTGCATTCTTGATGTTGTTTGCTAAGACAGATTGTGCCTCCTTCACTGCCTCGTCGATTGCAGCTTTCTCCTTGTCACTGAATTTGTTGGCACCACGAACTTGTTGCGACGAAGCCATTGTCACCTCTTAACTTGGCTAGCTGCGACCACCACAAGGAAAATAATTCACAAGACTTCCATAATGTAGTCAAAGTATGTTACAATTAAATTAGACGAAGGGATCGGAGTAATATAATATACTCCTCCGTCCCACAAAATTCTTCCCATTTCATTATTTTATACCTCACATATATTCAAGAAGTGAGAAAAATTTTGTGGAACGGAGGGAGTATTTAATTATATAATTAAAAAACAATTAATTAAAAATTATCTTTATATTTCCTTTGTTTTTTTAGATGAATCATCTTGACTTTTAACTCAATTCATCATGAATTGAGATTTGACTATTAAAATGAAAATGTAGTCATGAAGTCATGTATAAGGTCTTGATAAATCCAACTAATTGTATATTTTCAAAATTAACAATTGAATTTATTTATTGACAAATGTGATAGAAGATATGGCTCCACGTTAAAACGAAGAAAGTTTTTGTTATGGTTTATAAAAATTCTCATCAAACGACCAAAAAGATATTCCTTATAACACATGCGCAATAATATAAGAAACATAGTATTCAATATATAGACATATGAAAGGATTATATAAAACCATGTATGCAAAAATGAGGGAAGAAGTATACCTTAAGTAAAATAATTGAAGAAGTAGGAGTTTTGCAATGCACATAAACCTTCAGTTTCGTCAGTCCTATATTTATAGGGTGAAGGGTTGAAGGTTGCGTACTCATGCATGCAAAAACTTTTTCACACAGTTGAAAATCGACAAGGATTTGGTCCAAAAAAAATAGAATAAATCTAAATAATATAGAGGACTAAAACGTGTTGTTCCTGTTAAAAAAATATTCTATATCTATGTTGTCAACTTTAAGAAATTATTTACTTTTATGAACGTAGTCGCCTTTAGTTCTATGTATAAAAAAACAAAAAGGGATAATAATTATGTATGCTAGCCTTTAGCACTAATACAACCAATTGATGGAATGAATTTCTAACTTATCTTCATTTTGGCAATTGATTTTAATACTGAGTTTGTGTCTCTTAGTACTACATATATATCATAATCCTTTTAGTTTATGTTTATGTATGCTAGCTTATGCGCGTATCATAAAGGATCGTTTAAAGAGTAGACATTATAATGTGTTCAAGAATATTATTATCCTTTGTCAGAGGTCTTGAATGTAACATGTAACACTATAAATTATGGTGTAATAAGGATGAATGTCGATAATTCCTCAAAGATTTTAAATCATTTTTTTTAATATTTTGTATCTTTTTTATCAACAAATTTGTATCGTTTTTTCAACAATTTTGTAACTTTTTTCACCAAATTTCTTTCCTTTTTTAACAGTTTTGTATCATTTTCTAAACAAATTATTTATTTTTGTCCTGTTTCTCTATCATTTTGCAACAATTTTATATCACGTTGAATCCCTATTTCTTGGCTTTCGATCCTCTTACACAAAGTGATATCATTTATAATGGAAAGCTTATCATTTTTATTGACTTATGTATCATTTTTGAACAATTTCCTCTCATCTAGCAATTCGTATCATTGTCACCTTTATCATTTTTCTATGATATTTGAATAGTTCTTGAATCATATTTGGATCAAATTGTATTATTTTCTTCTTGTCGTTTTTCAACAATTTTCAACATCAAAAGCACTCAACCCAAATTCACCCTAACCAACCGTAAACCACCCCCCACCGGCTGCCATCACCAACAAAACCACCCCACATCACCTGAACATCAGAGCATCCTTAATGCTATTCTCAAAAAAATCTCAATTGAGTTGAGAATATATTTTTTGAGAATAAAAGAGGTTCTTAATGGGGAGAGGGAAAAATCTCGAGAGTTGGGATATTCCCAAAATTATCAAACAATGGGGATTTTGGTGCTAAATCTCAATGAGGAGAGAACCAATGAGAGTATAAGCAGGAGAGAGAAAAACAACAAACTTTTCTTATTTTTCAAAACAATTATTATAAAATTTACAATTTAAAATTTTTAAAAAAATATATCATCATATAAGTATACTCTTCAAATTGATATACATATAGATATATATATATATTTGAACACTGTTTTTTATAACTTATAGCCAAAGTCGGTGAGAGAGATAATTGAGAATTTCCAAAAAAAATCATTGTTAAGAAGTGAAAAAAATCCTCAAATGAAATATCTCAATTGAGTGATGTGGAGGAGAGAGAAATGAGAAAAGAGAAGATTGAGTTTTTTTTTTCACCATCAATGATGCTCTCAGACAAACACACCCGACCAAACCACTAACTGTCGCATGAACCACCGCACTACCACCACTATTGTTAAGTTCTATATTAATAGCCTATAATTCAAACCCATTTCCACCATTTCCACCATCTCTCTAATTTCTATTTTTCAAATTCCCTTCAATTCTCTCTTTTTTTTTTTTTTTGAAGGTCCCTTCAATCCTCTCTTTTTTCTCTTTTGATTTCACTTTCAATTTTCAATTCCCTCGCTAGATAAGGAAAGTATATCGTAATGGAGTACTAGAATATTCTCAGGTTAGATTACTTTCAAGTCATTGTAACATATATATATACTTCCTCCGTTTCGCAATACTCGCAACATTAGAACAGTAACCACTATTCATCTATCAATCTTCTATTTACTCTTTTTCCAAATGTATAAGAAAAAATATAGTCAAATGGGGTCTTATTTGATTCGTCTTAATGCATACTATCATAATATCAACTTTTTATAATTTTTACTTATCAATAATTAGAGATATTAAAGTTCAAAGTATTGCATTGGATAGTGTGCAAACAAGAAACGTTGCAAGTATTGCGAAACGGAGGAAGTATATATTCTCAGGGTTGGAGTGGACCATAATCATTAGTAATGAGCCAATACAAGTTTATTGGTCAGTTTCATATTACTCCTCAATTCTTTACATAGGTAGTGTCTTTACAGCAACAACATTCAACTTCCTTCTAAAAGCTAATCCCTAGTAACTTTTTTTTATCCATCCAAGAACTAATATGACATTCAAAGAACATTTTGTGGCTGATGTGATTCCGCTACCATATCACAAATAGCATATTGATTAGCAAGACAGATATTGAACTGAGCTATTTATGCTGGAGTTTTAAGTATGCCTAGTGTTGAAAGATATCAATGCCTTGAATTATCTACTTCAATTAACCAAGCACGAAGGTCTCCGCGTTGGAACAAAGCAATTGTAATGGCAAGAAGACGAACAAACTTCAAGGCTATGGCGTGGCAGAATACCATTAATTTGAAAGCAATTATGGCCCGATAATGGTGGTATACTCCCCACAAGGTTAACACATCAAGCCTAAAATGTTACCACTAATACAATATATCAAGGAGAATTGCAAGAACACAGGAAGAATAAGAGATGAGATGAGATTTTTCGAATCATGAACTGAAGCGAGATAGATCTGATTTTATAGAAAATAATCATACCCATAACGGGAAGCAAATAAATTTACGAGCAGGGGTTGCCGTAAACATTGTAATGGTAGCTAAAACATTTTGGATCCATAACGTTACAACCCGTTACAGACACCAACCAGTTCCAAAAATAGAGCTCAACTCATCTATATTCCCATATCCCATGCCCGAGATCGATCCGACCTGGTCCAGACGAGCGGGGCGCGCGTGTGGTATCAAGTCCAGCCCAAGCACATGATGTCCAACCACAAAAGTATCATCACATACTAACAACTCAATAACAAGACGAAGGGAGGGAATATATTAACAAAGAGAACCCCCCCCTCCCCACACACACACACACACACACAATGGCGGATATGAGACTCTTAAGAAAACTAGGAGTTAGCTTTTACAAGCCTTATTTCCAATATTCTGATCCCTCCATAATAAAATTTATCCCCTTGCATAATTAACGTAGCTAGGAATTGCTAATGAACCACGTTAAATCTTTATGTGTTCTATATTGATATCATTCTTTATCTTTCTTGTCGACTCATTCTGTTACAACACCTAGCATGCACAACAAAAATAAAATTTGTATTTTGGAAAGTTAAATCATCCTAGACAATAAAGTTTTCATTTGGTCCAACCTTTAATCACTATTTGAAATTTTTTTGACTTTGACTTATAGGTTTAGTTAGCTTTTATTCCAAGCAAATGCTATAAAGAGAAATATATGTTGTACGCGAATTTAGGATCGAATACAAGAAATAATGCTATTGTATATAAAGAGAAATATATATTGTACGAGAATTCATGATCGATTACAAGGAATATTATGTCATCCTCAAATCTCTCCAATCCTTAGCATAACTTGGCTGACTTATAGGTGTATTTTAGCTTTTATTGCAAGCTAAGCTTTTGTGTACAAGCATAAACATATGCCTTATCCTCAATGTTTCTAATTCTTAACATAAACCACAAGACAAAGAACGATCAAGTCTTATGCGTAGAATATTTAGCTAAACACTACTAGCAGTAGATATCACTTGTAAGTGATAAACATCCAGTCATTGTTACTAAGAGGAAATTTGGTCGAATACCTATGACAAAACCTTATTATATGCATGAACGAATTGATGCCCCCCACCCCCACCCCACCCCCACCCCACCCCAAATTACACATGGACCTAGTATAGTAACCTTAGATGAGACCTAATAGACTATAATTATGGCCTTTCTATTTCAAGATATAAGACATTTTAATCTTAATAAATTATAATATTCACGATTTGCTACGCATAGTCAAAATTTATAAAAGCTCAATCATATATATTCATGATATTATAAAAGAAAAATTATTTAAAATACTATATATTATAAATTTTTTGAATATGAAGCATGAATAATTCTTTTAATGGTTGTTTTATTATGTCGGACGTGAAAAAGAATAATAAGAAAATATATATTTGACGTGAAAAAAGAATAAGGAAAATACAATTTTTTGTGTGGTACGTGCTGAGCAAGGTCCTTCATGGATCTGCCCCTATTTATTGATTGAGGCAATTAGCAAAGAGATGAGTAGCATAGAGATAAGCAAAGATACTAAATACATTGAATGATGCCCTAGTTAGGTCTAATATATTAGACAATCAAATTTTTGTTTTTGGGAATCAAATGGGCCAAAAGGTTTTAGCGCAAACAACAAAAACATAGGAATCAAACCCATGCATTGTCTTATAATTCTTCGTGTAATGATTCTTATTCAAATAACCATTCTGGAAACTGATATCACATATTTATATAGACTTTTCTCCCTTATTTACAAGCTAATTTGTGCGTCATTTGAGCTCTTGGGAGCTATTTTATGCTAACTATCGTATATAGTTGTGGTTCTGTGTTTTAATGTTGAATTATAGGTTTTAGGGAGTTTTCTCCTTATTTTCGAGCTATTTGGAAGCAACCACGGCTTTACGAGATGTTACGAGGCACGTAGGATGGCTCACGAGCTTTATGGATAGTTTAGGAGGTCCCGAGACCTCTAAACGTGAAGAATTGAGAGCCAAAGAGTCAAAAGGAGCTTCCCGTACTCTGATTGGGCAGAATTATGGCCCGATCGGGCGAAGATTAATTAATCGGGCGGTAAAGTTTCGCACCCGATCGGGCGGACATCACCCGACCCAATCGGGTGGAAAAGCAAAGAATTTTAGTTGGGCAAATTAAGCCCAACCCGATCGGGCAGGCCCAAGATTTATTTTCAACAAGTGCTGTGAGCTGCGTCCAAGACAAGGAGAAGCTATTGGGCCTATTATTGACGCGGCCCGATCGGGCAGAATCAGCCCGATCCAGATCGGGTAGGCTGAAAAGATTGCTGCTTCGCTGTGCGCCAAAGAGGAAATGTGCTGGGCCATCATTATTAGCCCAATGATCACGTTCCTCCTTTTATCTTGTTGGGTAGTGGGAGATATAAAGAGTTTTTGGTTTTGTTTTATGAAGGGGGGTTAGTTGAGCTTTAGTTTAGAATTAGTATGAGGGATTTACGCCAGTAGTTTCCATTCAATTAGTTTTAGCATTTGAATTTTCTTTCTTAGTTAAACACTTCATATTAGATCAGATTAAAGGTGATCGAACCTTGGATTATCTTCAATAAAAGTTCTTGCTTTCCGTCAATTGGTATTTTTCCCTACTCTAATCTCTTTTATTATTCTTGATTGCTTAGTTTAATTATGTATTCATTCATGATGCAATTATTAGGGTTTCATATTAGATTGTTTATTGTTGATTCAATTATGAGTGAGTAGTTTAATTTATAGGGATTTAGAGAGGGAAGCCATGTTTATACCATGATTATTTGAATTGCTATTAGTTTCTAGGCTTTGATGAGGTAGGTTATGGTGTGATTTGTTCTTATTGAGTAATTAACGTTATTGCTCAGTTTCTTTGATTACTTGAGGTTACTAATTATTTGCACAGATCCGTCTTACTTTTAGAGGCCTAGTACACACCAGTAATTCTGATTATGTTTGTGAACATGCTGCATATGTTGAATTATGAGCGTTGAGACTTAACCATAGCTTGACACGGCTCTAATCTATCGATTCTCGACCTAGGTTCGGATAGTTGTTTGATCCTTTGATTGGTATAAGCATGGTGGACCGAACTAATTCCCTAGACCTTTATTTCATAGAGTAAAATTCCACTTTTTATTGTTTTCTAGTAGTTAATTATTAGTTCAGTTGTTTCTTTCTGATCTTGTCTGAAGTAGCTTTTTAGCTGAATATTAACTTAGAACTCCATCTCTCTGTGGATTCGACCCTACTTCCCTTGACTACCATTGTTAGAGGACTTAGGAATTATCTTTGAATAGGTGATACGACTTTAGCCTATCAAATTTTGGCGCCGTTGCCGGGGAGACGGCTAGTTTCTAAGTTTTTGTTTGGTTACTTGGTCTACTTCTCTGTGCCTCATTGGAACTTCATTCTTCTAATTGAGGTACGTTTTTTTTCATTTTGTTATTTTTTTTTCATTTTTTTATTATTTTTGTAAATTCTTTCTTTCTTCCTCTCTTGCTTATGAGTTTATATGGAGTGGCCGGCTTATAATTCGTATGGGGAAGGTTATCCTAATTATCAGGGGGAATATAATAACTATAATGGATATTCCAATTTTCAAGGGCAATATGACAATAATAATGGATATTCCGATTATCAGGGGCAAGACTATAATAATGGGTATTCTAATTTGCAAGAGCAATATAATTTTGATAATGGGTATTACAGTAGTTATGTGTCTGATGCATATTCTTATTGTCAATATCCAAATAATTTGTGCATGAATTCCCATGATATTAACCATTTCCCTAACGAGTCTTATGCAACTGATTATACTTATTCTGACCCACATGGAGTCCATAATTATGCACAATCTGAATCTTCAGTGAGTCTAGATCTACTTAAGCAGATGATTGAGTCTTGTGCTGAACGAATTGAAAAATCTAATCAAGACTTGATGTGTTACCTCACAGGCTCACACATGTCTCAAATTATGAAAAATCGCTTGCTATGCAACTTGATAATCAACGGGCGATTTATGATGATAATGATTGTGTCGAGAATGCCATATTAGAGGTGAATGATAATAATCTGACTCCCTATATTGAAAAGAATGATCAAACTGAGGGGAGTGTGGATGTAATGAATGTTTTGATAGAGGAGGAACTCTTGGTTGAGAGCCCTTGTGTTGACGAGCCCATTATTGAGGATGGTGAAATTGTAAGTAAAACCGTCAAGGTTGAGCCTATTATTCCATGTCCCTATATTCCATCTTCACATAGACTTGATCTTGTCCCTTCTCTCCCTATTCGCCATGCCCCATATTTTCTCACAGTTGCGGTTGCTCCTATTATCTCCTTGAGGCCCTCACAGCCTTCGCCACCAAAGGGAAGTTGTTCATTGTCCTTCTTTTCTCCCTTTTATTTTGATTTTACTTATCTTCACAAATCATTTGTTTCTCCTGATATTATTTATGTGAAGATAGATGCGCTTGTCATCAAGCTATATCTAGTGCTCAATGACATGTTTGCAGGCGCATTTGATAAGTTACTCAAGGCATTGGACTCTTCCAATGATGATAGGATAAGATCGTGTATGGGCATGTTGGGGTACTATTTCTACAACCCTGTTCCTCATCTGACTGATGGTTGAGGTATTATGGTCGTGCGGGACATTTATAAACCAGCGCTGTGCGAGAGGCAACTCGTATTCTTTCCCTTTTTCCTTTTCCTTATATTTTTTTTCTTTCTTTTTTTTCTTTATTCCTTTTTTTTTATTATTTTTCTTCCTTTTTGTGAGCGAGAGTGATGGTACTAAAATTGTTTTTCCTCTTAGCGTGGTCCTTTGTTACCTTTTGTCATTGAGGACACTACCAAGTTCAGCTTGGGGGAGGAGTTCTGTTTGTATTCCCTATCTCTTTTACTGCTTTCTAGGATAGATTTACTGCTTTCGAAAAATTCTGAAAAAAATCAAAAAAAAATATGGTTCCCATGACTGGTTTAGTTGCCTCCCTGTGCCCCTTGTTGTGCTCTATTTGAAAATGATTTGACTTTATTTTCTGGATAGCTGGGCATCTGTGATCTTGAGGCTATGATTTGATGTTTGATTGCTATGATTTCCAGCATTTTTGGATTATATTATACCACTTTGTGCTGCATACCTGAATTGATTAGACTGTGAGGCCTCCTTGTAGCCTATTGGATTCATATTATTATCCAGTCTATTCTTGTGTGTTAGTTCCTCTTTAGTGGATTGATCTTGACTTTGACTTCGTACTTGTCTGATATTCGATGACTTGTAGCATTAGCTGTGATAGAGGCGTTCTTTTGTCTGATTCTTGAGCCTCAAAGTGAATTTTTGATATACTTTCATCCTCCTTAGCCCCGTTGAGCCTAATGACTTGTTTCTTGTTACTTAAACCCCTATTATGAGCCCAAGGCCTTCAACTTGATATTATTCCAAGCCTAGCTTGGGGGAGCTTTTGTATGGGTTGAGTTTGAGTTTGGTTTCATGGTTTGGTTTGGTTGTTGAGGAATTTAAAAGTGTATTTGTTGTGGCTTGAGGGTGAGAAAAAGGAAAAGAAAAAGCAAATTTGGAGTTGCGTGAATGAAGTTCAGAAAAATGAAAGAAAAATGAAATAATAGTTCAAAAGAATTCAAAGTTCTTTCATTCACGTACGTTCTTAAAGAAATATTCGCTTCATTGCTTGAAATTTGGGTTGTTATGAGTTTGTCATTGATTTATAAGAGTTGGGTTACTTTACGTGGTTTTATGGTGTTGTTGGGAGTTGTGTAGGCCATCTTAGGCCTTGTTTGTATGATTCATGCTCCCCCTTTCTTGGTTTTTCCACCACATTACCCAAAAGTATCCCCTACCTCTTACCTAAGCCCCATTACAACCCTACAAAGTCCTCTTGAGCTTGTGTCTGCATTGTTTATTTGATTGATTTCGAGTCAGTTTGTCAAAGTTAAAGAGTATGTCTGCTAATTGAGTTGACTTGACTAGGATGAGCGTCATTGAACCTTCTTAAGCACATGAGAGTGTGAGTGGGAAGGGTATTTATGGTCGGGTTGGTGAGTATTCGGGCATATTCTTTGCCTGCCACAAAATAGAGAGGAGTGACACCCTTGTGAGAGCCTTTTCAGGACTTGTATGCCTTGTGGATGCTTGAGTTTGATAAATCGCTTGAATGATTGGTGGTTGGATGGATTTGATTAGCCAAACTTGAATTTTGCCTGCTTGAACGATTCTTAGTCTTGAAAACGTTTTGAGCTTTGATTGATTTTTATCTATGGGGTGAGGCAATCTATTCCATGTTCATGTCCTGTTTGCTTGAGGACAAGCAAAGGTTTAGCTTGGGGGAGTTTGATATCACATATTTATATAGACTTTTCTCCCTTATTTACAAGCTAATTTGTGCGTCATTTGAGCTTTTGGGAGCTATTTTATGCTAATTATCGTATATAGTTGTGGTTCTATGTTTAAAGTTGAATTATAGGTTTTAGGGAGTTTTCTCCTTATTTTCGAGCTATTTGGAAGCAACCACGGCTTTACGAGATGTTACGAGGCACGTAGGATGGCTCACGAGCTTTATGGATAGTTTAGGGGGTCCCAAGACCTCTAAACGTGAAGAATTGAGAGCCAAAGAGTCAAAAGGAGCTTCCCGTACTCTGATCGGGAAGAATTATGGCCCGATCGGGCGAAGATTAATTGATCGGGCGGTAAAGTTTCGCACCCGATCGGGCGGACATCACCCGACCCAATCGGGTGGAAAAGCAAAGAATTTTAGTTGGGCAAAATTAAGCCCAACCCGATCGGGCAGGCCCAAGATTTATTTTCAACAAGTGCTGTGAGCTGCGTCCAAGACAAGGAGAAGCTATTGGGCCTATTAGTGACGCGGCCCGATCGGGCAGAATCAGCCCGATCCAGATCGGGTAGGCTGAAAAGATTGCTGCTTCGCTGTGCGCCAAAGAGGAAATGTGCTGGGCCATCATTATTAGCCCAATGATCACGTTCCTCCTTTTATCTTGTTGGGTAGTGGGAGATATGAAGAGTTTTTGGTTTTGTTTTATGAAGGGGGGTTAGTTGAGCTTTAGTTTAGAATTAGTATGAGGGATTTACGCCAGTAGTTTCCATTCAATTAGTTTTAGCATTTGAATATTCTTTCTTAGTTAAACACTTCATATTAGATTATATTAAAGGTGATCGAACCTTGGATTATCTTCAATAAAAGTTCTTTCTTTCCGTTAATTGGTATTTTTCCCTACTCTAACCTCTTTTATTATTCTTGATTGCTTAGTTTAATTATGTATTCATTCATGATGCAATTATTAGGGTTTCATATTAGATTGTTTATTGTTGATTCAATTATGAGTGAGTAGTTTAATTTATAGGGATTTAGAGAGGGAAGCCATGTTTATACCATGATTATTTGAATTGCTATTAGTTTCTAGGCTTTGATGAGGTAGGTTATGGTGTGATTTGTTCTTATTGAGTAATTAACGTTATTGCGCAGTTTCTTTGATTACTTGAGGTTAATAATTGTTTGCACAGATCCGTCTTACTTTTAGAGGCCTAGTACACACCAGTAATTCTGATTATGTTTGTGAACATGCTGCATATGTTGAATTATGAGCGCTGAGACTTAACCATAGCTTGACACGGCTCTAATCTATCGATTCTCGACCTAGGTTCTGATAGTTGTGTGATCCTTTGATTGGTATAAGCATGGTGGACCGAACTAATTCCCTAGACCTTTATTTCATAGAGTAAAATTCCACTTTTTATTGTTTTCTAGTAGTTAATTATTAGTTCAGTTGTTTCTTTCTGATCTTGTCTGAAGTAGCTTTTTAGCTGAATATTAACTTAGAACTCCGTTTCTCTGTGGATCCGACCCTACTTTCCTTGACTACCATTGTTAGAGGACTTAGGAATTATCTTTGAATAGGTGATACGACTTTAGCCTATCAGAAACCAAGTTTGTGAATAAGAAGTGCGAACAATTCTTTTATTGGTTGCTTTATTATGTCTGATGTGAAGAAAAATATAATACTCCCTCCGTTTCCTAAAAATCGTTACACTTGCAAAAACACAAGAACCAAGGAAATGGGTATAAAAGCATGACAATGATAGGAAAAAGTAACTTTAGGAGAGAGAATAAAGAATAAAAAATTAACTTTAGGAGAGTATAAAGAATAAAAAGTTGGTGGGGTCATATATCCCAAAATGGTAAAAGTAAAGTGTAACAATTTTTGTGAAACGTATTAAAAAGGAAAGCGTAACAATTATTGAGAAACGGAGGGAGTATCATTTTGTGGGACACATGCCTTTATATTTAGTGGTAAACAAGATTAACATAGTTATAGCATAATATGCGAAAACATATGAACTACATGGAGTGATGCTCTTGCTAGATATACTATTTTGGAAGAAAAAAAATTATTCTTTGTTGGGAATCTAATGGGCCCATAACTACTAGTATGAACAACATGAACATACAAAGTATATTGTGAAATAAGCGAAATAAAATAGACCCCTCGAAACAAATATGTTTAGTTAAGGACGATAAATTGAGAGAATGCATGTAGTGGTGCTACATTGATAGATGGGCCCTAATAAATGATATATAAGAGAAATAGAATAAAATAGACCCCTCGAAATAAATTTGTCTAGTTAAGGACAAGTTGAGAGGATTGTAGCGGTGCTACATTGCTAGCTAGACCATAATAAATGATAAATAAGCGAAATAGAATAAAATAGAACTCTCGAACCAAGTATGTCTAGTTAAGGACATGTTGAGAGAATTGTAGCGGTGCTACATTGATAGTTGTACCCTAATAAATTAAATGATAATCTGTTGAACCTCATTATTGAGCATATGTGGGGTTCCTATATTGGAGAAAGAGGGGAGACAAATCTACTATCACTATATGATTTTGAGATGAAACCTCATTGGGGTTGTATGTGGACCCGATTCTTTTCCTCCTTGTTGGGTTTTCAAAGTCATCTCTAACTAATCTAAAAATAAACTCACTCTTGGTTTTCTATGTTCGTTCCTTGTGAAAGTTGTTGGCATTACAGGGTTTGGAATAACCTCGATGCATTTTCCAAAACATAACTTAATAAGAAGTTGTGTGACGTTGTTGATGAGAGTTTAAATTAAATGTGCCAAGGGGTATTGTACCACTCCTTTAGAATGTTGATGACTATAAGATTTTCCATTTCTATGACTAGGTCATTAATTTGCATGTTTGTTAGCTGAATTAGTCCATTTCGGAGGGCCAAGGCTTTGGCTATTAGTGGACATGTTTTTCCCAACCTATCTGCCTGCAATATTGTGCAAGAAGAATTCCTGAGCACGATGTCTTATGTTGTCGAGTCTTGTGTGGAGAATCCGTCGAAGTTGAATTTGATGACAATTTTTTTAGTTGGGGTCCAGTAGAGTTGGATGGTGGCAGGGGTGAAAGCATCTGAGTGCGCATCTATGGATCGGCCAAGTTGCCACTCTAGGTACAACTGTTTAGATCTTTGGAAAATGCGGGTCGGTTTCCATGTATTAATTTTTAAAATGATGGTATTCCTTTATTTTCAAAGGTGCAAGAATATTTCAGTAGAAGTCGACTGAAAGAGGGATGTAGTGAGTGGATGTGAGGTGTCGTAATGGTATAGGACATGAACTTAGTGGGGGCATTATGTATCGAAAAAGCAGAAGTGAGTGGGAAGTCCACTCTAGGTACCGCGATGTCTATTGTTATCGAGTCTTGTATGGAAAATCTGTCGAAGTTGAGTTTGATGACATTTTTTAGGTGGGGTACAGTGCACTTAGATGGCGATAAGTGTGAAAGTGTTGGAGTGAGCATCTATGGAATGGTGAAGTTTCCATTTCAGGAACAAATGTTTAGCTCTTTGTATGATGCGGGTCTCCATGTATCATTTTTAAAAAACGATGTTATTCCTCTCTTTTCACAGGCTCCAAAGGAGAATCACTATTTCAATAGTAGTCAATTCGAGGACGGAATCAACGAGTGGATGTTAGATGTTGTAATGGTATAGGACAAAAATCCAGTAGTGGCATTATGTGTCTCGAAAAGGCATGAGTGACTAGACAGAGTATAAAAAAATGGTTTATATCTTCATCGGGGTTATGGAACATGGGGCATGGTTTCAAATCTAGATATTTCTTTTCATCGAGTTGTGTCTCGGGGGAAAACCATTATGGATAAATTGTCATATTAAAATTTGAATCTTCTTCAATATATGTTACTGACTGAAAACGACCTTAAATAGGTTTATAATAAAACTGGAAAGCGCTTTATTTAGTAAAGAAAGTCGCAAAAATCCAGCGTATGGTCAAGTCTCAATCTGCTTCTCAATACATTCGCCTGCCCCTCGAGCAATCTTGCTCGTCCGAGCCTAGAGGACATAAAGCGCTTCTTCCCTTTTCTTCTTCGTTTCACTTAACCTGAAAAGTAAGAATTTTGTGTTGCTTTGATCTGAAATTTTGATAAGACTTAGATTAAGGGTATAAAATTGGGATTTGGGGGCAAGGGTAGGATAAGTGTATCACATGGTAGCCAACACTGACATAGTTAGTCAATGGCAAGGAGTCCAATCACGTACAAGCCTAGTGGGTATCTATCCTAAACTACTAGTAATAGTTAGAGTACCCTACACTTATATGTTAGTTTTCTTTTTTACCTTTTTCAATGTGGGCTTCATACGCAGGTTTCCATCTTAATACTATTTCTCACATATGAAGCCTATCTTTTTCTTACAGTCTAAAATTGTCATATCATCATTGTTGGGCCTTCTTTAGGGCTTACAATATGAGGTTGAATGGTTTCCTCTCACGGCAACGAATTCCATTAGGCTTCTTTCTCCAAATAAATATTCAGATCTTGTCTTACTTTCTCCAAATAGATATTCAAATAGATCATATATTGAATTAGGCTTCTTTGTGGGGCATATGGTCGTATGCTCCAATACCATGACAGATCTTCAATGGGTATGTACACATAAGTTTAGGCTTAAAGGGACTCTAACCATTGATATCACGTATTTATATAGAGTTTTCTCCCTTATTTACAAGCTAATTTGTGCTTCATTGGAGCTCTTGGGAGCTATTTTGTGCTAACTATCGTATGTAGTTGTGGTTTCGTGTTTTAGTAGTGAATTGCAGGTTTTATAGAGTTTTCTCCTTATTTCCGAGCCTTTTGAAAGCAACCACGGCTTTACGAGATGTTACGAGGCACGTAGGATGGCTCACGAGCTTTATGGATAGTTTAGGAGGTCCCAAGACCCCTAAAACGTGAAGATTAGAGAGCCAAGGAGTCATTGGAGTTTTCCGTGCACTGATCGGGCAGAAATGGCCCGATCGGGCGAAGTATTTATGATCGGGTATGAAAGTTGCGGACCCGATCGGGCAATGTATGCCCGATCAGATCGGGCGAGCACACATGTGCCCAGACCCGATTGGTTGACCACCGCCCGACCCAATCGGGTGGAGTGCTGCTTGGTCTCATTCTGCTGCTGCTTTCGAGAGGAACTTGCTGACACATTTCGTCGCCTGGCCCGATCGGGTGACTACCGCCCGACCCGATCGGGTGGGCCGTTTTTCTCGCCTTACTGCTGCACTGCTGCTGCCAGAGCCCAGAAGTGAAGTTGGGAGAATTTGTATGTGGACCCGATCGGGTACTGTGCTCGGGCCCGATCGGGTCTGGTGCTTTATCGCGCTTTTTCACTTTTTGTTCCCGTTTTTAGTGAACTTGAGGGGTATTATAAATACCTATTCCTCATATTTTTAGAGACATCTTTTCATTCTAGTTTTTCCAGAGTTCTTAGTTTAGCTTTATTTTAGTCTAAACACTTAGATTAGTTTAAAGGTGATTGAACCTGTTCCGATTTCAATAAAAGTTCCTACTTTCCGTCAATTGGTACTCTTCTCTACTCTAATCTCTTTTATTATTATTAATTGCTTAGCTTATTTATTCAATTATTCATGATGCAATTGCTAGGGTTTCATATTAGTCTTATTGTTGTCAATTCAATTATGAGTGAGTAGTTCTCTTTCTAGGGTGTTAGATAGGAAAGCCATGTTTATACCATGATTGTGATTTAGCTTTCTTTCAATTTCTAGGCCTTGATTAGGGTGATTGTGATGTGGTTTGTTCTTATTGAGTAATTAATGTCAGTGTATAATTTCATTGATTGCTTGTGGTTAATAGTTGTTTGCACAGATCCGTCTTACGACTAGAGGCCTAGGACACATCAGTAGTTCTGATTACGTTAGTGAATATGCGGCGTATGTTGAACTATGAGCGTTGAGTCTTAACCATAGCTCAACATAGGCTCTAATCCCCCGACTCTTGACTTAGGTTTTGATAGTAGTTGACCCTATTTGATTGGTATAAGCATGGTGGACCGACCTAATACCCTAGACTTTTATTCCATAGTTTAATCCTCGATTTATTCAGTCTTCCGTAGTCTATTCCTTAGTTTAATTAATTCCTTCCTGATTTCATCTGGAGTAGCTGAATTGGTTGAATTTTGATTTAGAAACTCTGTCTCCCTGAGGATTCGACCCTGCTTCCACTGACTACCTAGTTAGAGGTCTGTAGGTTTATTTTTGATTAGGTGACACGACTAAAACCTATCAAATTTTGGCGCCGTTGCCGGGGAGACGGCTAGTTCTCTAAGTTTTTATTTAATTATTTGGTCTACTTCTCTGTACCTCATTGGAACTTCATTGTTTCAATCGAGGTACGTTTTACTGCTGCTTTTTGTTTCTTTTGTATGCCCAGGTCCCAAAGAAACGGTTCCCCAATTCCAGCGGACCCCGATCTCACTAGGACAATCAGGCGGATCCGAAAGATAAAGCAGAAAGAAAAGCAGTCTGTTCAGCTGAACACCTCCGGAACAGACACCTTGAATTCAGTTATGTTAAAATCACTGAAGTCATATGGGGTGCCCAACCCGGATGGTCTCTCCACTGGACCTACTATGCCCACCATTGCCGCAGCAAATTTCGAAATCAAGCCTGGACTCATCAACATGGTCCAGCAAAATCAGTTTGGTGGGCATCCTACTGAAGATCCGGCAAATCATCTGCAACGGTTTCAACAACTTTGTCGAACCGTTAAACATGCCGGCGTCACTCCAGATCAACTCAAAGTCATGTTGTTCGAGTTTTCACTGAGAGATAGAGCCCAAAAATGGTTGAACGATGTGAAAGAAACCGAGTGGAGTGAGATTTCTGCTGCATTTCTGAGAGAGTATTACCCACCCACTAAAACAGCAGAAATCAGAAATAAACTGGCCACATTTTCCCAAGAGCCTGATGAAACATTAAGGGAAGCGTGGGCTAGGTTTAGAGATTTACAGAGAGAGTGTCCACACCATAATATGGACAAATGGTTCTTGACGCAGACATTCTACAATGGTCTGCAGCCTCAGACGAAGTGTATTGTTGATTCGTCTGCAGGAGGAGTGTTTTTAGACAAGGCAGTTGATGAGGGTTATGAATTCATATCAAATCTTGCAGCCAATGACCATTCATCATCTAGGAGTTTGACTAAGAAGGTACTTGAAGTTGACGCTATTTCATTGCTTACATCTCAGATGGCGCAACTAACTCAGCAGCTAATGAAGTCTTCTAGTCCGACACCTCCACCCATGAGTATCAATGCTATGTCTGCAGTAGCACCCATTACCTCATCTTACTGCGAGGTATGCGGTGTTCAGGGTCACTTTGGGCATGACTGTCAGTTCAGTCAATTTTAGATGGAGCAGGCCAATGCCTTCCAACAAAGACCACAAACCTTCCCCCCTCCACATAACTACCAAAATCCACAAAACTATCAACCTCCACCTCCACAAAACTATCCTAAACCCTCATACCATCAAACCCCACAAAAATCCAATAGACCACCACCACAAAACTTCCATCACCATAACAATTTCCAAACTCCACAAAACTTTCCCACCCCACCTCCACAAAACAACAACCCACAAGAGCCCCCCATATCTGAAGTGATGAAACTGATGTTAAGCATGCAAAAGGCAAATGAGGAGGCACAAAGAGCCCAAGAGCGACAGATGCTAGCCATGCAAAGATCTAATGAGGAGGCACAAAGAGCCCAAGAGAAAAGCATCAAACTTCTCGAGGCTCAAGTTGCACAACTAGCAAGCTCTAATGCTCAGAGGCGGCAGGGGAAATTGCCAGGGCAACCCGTTCAGAGAGAACATGTGAATGCCATCACTCTTCGTAGTGGCATTGCATATGATGCCTCTCCAGTGCCCATTGATGAGGTTACCCCGACTGCAGGGAAGAAGAGGGTGGTAGAGGAAGGAAAAAGAAAGAATTCGACGTCTGAAGTCGATTTGTCTGCAGAAGCTGAACAGACAGGGAAGAAAAAGGAGAAGGTTTCTGAAACGCCTTTTACACCAAGGCTACCTTTTCCTCACCGGATGCAACAGTCCAAGGTCGATCAGCAGTTTGTTAAGTTCTTGTCTATGGTCAAGAACCTTGAGGTAACGATTCCATTCACAGACTTAATTACCCAAGTGCCTGTTTATGCCAAATTTCTGAAAGACATGATTACTAAGAAAAGAGACTTTGGTGGGGTAGAACGTGTCGCTCTTACTGAAGAGTGTAGTGCTTTTATTCAAAATAAAACCCCACCAAAGTTAAAAGATCCTGGTAGTTTTTCTATACCCTGCCATCTTGGACCTATTTTTATTGATAAGGCTTTGTGTGATTTAGGTGCTTCTGTTTCTGTTATGCCATTGTCTGTTTATAAGAAACTGAACATGGGAGCCCTTAAATGCACACAAATCACTTTACAGATGGCGGATCGTTCTATAAAATACCCTCTAGGTGTTTTAGAGGATGTCCCTGTTAGGGTTGGGAAATTCTATATCCCTGTTGATTTTGTGGTGTTAGATATGGATGAGGATGCCCAGATTCCTATTATCTTGGGTAGGCCGTTTTTGTGTACTGCTGGTGCTGTCATTGATGTCAAGTCTGGGTCTTTAACTCTGAGTGTTGGTGATGATAAAGTGATTTTTAAACTAACCAATGCTGTTAAGGCTCCTATGCTTGAACAATCTTTTTGCAAGGATGAGGTTCTGGATGAAGTAGGGGTGGAGAAGGTTCCAATTCCACCTAAGGTTGCCTCACCGTCTGGAGGCATTGTCAAGAACATTTGGAGGAGAAAGATGTTTGATGAGGGTGGCACTCATTGCCAAGCCCCTCCTATTTGAGAGAGGGAGGATTATGGTCGTGCGGGACCTTTATAAACCAGCGCTGTGCGAGAGGCAACTTGTATTTCTTTTCTTTCCCTTTTTCTTTCTTTTTATTTTTCTTCCTTTTGTGAGCGAGAGTGAGGGTACTAACATTGTTTTTCCTCTTAGCATAGTCCTTATCACCTTTTGGCATTGAGGACACTGCCAAGTTCAGCTTGGGGGAAGAGTTCTGTTTGTATTCCCTATCTCTCTTACTGCTTTCTAGAATAGTTTTACTGCTTTCGAAAAATACTGAAAAAATGAAAAAAATATGGTTCCCATGACTGGTTTAGTTGCCTCCCTGTGCCTCTTGTTGTGCTCTATTTGAAATTGATTTGACTTCGTTTTCTGGATAGCTGGGCATTTGTGATCTTGAGGCTTTGATTTGATGTTTGAGATTTCGAGCATGTTTGGATTATATTAGACCACTTTGCGCTGCATACCTGAATTGGTTAGACTGTGAGGCCTCTTTGTAGCCTATTGGATTCATTTTATTATCCAGTCTATTCTTGTGTGTTAGTTCCTCTTTAGTGGATTGATCTTGACTTTGACTTCGTACTTGTCTGATTTTAGATGACTTGTAGCATGTGCTGTGATAGAGGCGTTCTTTTGTCCTTTTCTTGAGCTTCAGAGTGAATTTTTGATATACTTTTATCCTCCTTAGCCCCGCTGAGCCTAATGACTTGTTTCGTTTTACTTAAACCCCTATTACGAGCCAAAAGCCTTCACTTGATATTATTCCAAGCCTAGCTTGGGGGAGCTTTTGTATGGGTTGAGTTTGAGATTGGTTTGTTGGTTTAGTTTGGTTTTTGAGGAGTTTAAAAGTGTATTTGCTGTGGTTTGAGAGTGAGAAAGAGAAAAGAAAGAAAGCAAGTTTAGAGTTGCGTGAATGAAGTTCAGAAAATAAAAGAAAAATGAAATAAAAATTCAAAAGAATTCTAGTTCTTTCATTCACGTACGTTCATAAAAGAATATTCGCTCCATTGCTAGAAAATTGGGTTTGGTATGCGCTTTTCATTGATTTATGAGAGTTGGGTTATTTTACATGGTTTTATGGTGATTGTTGGGAGTTGTGAAGGCCATCTTAGGCCTTGTTTGAATGGTTTATGCTCCCCCTTTCTTGGTTTTTCCACCACATTACCCAAAAATATCCCCTACCTCTCACCTAAGCCCCATTACAACCCTATAAAGTCCTCTTGAGCTCGTGTCTGCATTGTTCATTTGATTGATTTCGAGTTAGTTTGTCAAAGTTAAAGAGTATTTCTGCTAATTGAGTCGACTTTACTAGGATGAGCGTCATTGAACCTTCTTAAACACATGAGAGTGTGAGTAGGGAAGGGTACTTATGGTCGGGTTGGTGAGTGTTCGGGCACATTCTTTGCCTGCCACAAAATTGAGAGGAGTGACACCCTTGTGAGTGCCTTTTCAGGACTTGTATGCTTTGTGGATGCTTGAGTTTGATAAATTGCTTGAATGATTGGTGGTTGGATGGATTTAATGAGCCAAACTTGAATTATGCCTGCTTGAACGATTCTTAGTCTTGAAAATGTTTTGAGCTTTGATTTGTTTTTATCTTTGGGGTGAGGTAATCTATTCCATGTTCATGTGCTGTTTGCTTGAGGACAAGCAAAGGTTTAGCTTGGGGGAGTTTGATATCACGTATTTATATAGAGTTTTCTCCCTTATTTACAAGCTAATTTGTGCTTCATTGGAGCTCTTGGGAGCTATTTTGTGCTAACTATCGTATGTAGTTGTGGTTTCGTGTTTTAGTATTGAATTGCAGGTTTTATAGAGTTTTCTCCTTATTTCCGAGCCTTTTGAAAGCAACCACGGCTTTACGAGATGTTACGAGGCACGTAGGATGGCTCACGAGCTTTATGGATAGTTTAGGAGGTCCCAAGACCCCTAAAACGTGAAGATTAGAGAGCCAAGGAGTCATTGGAGTTTTCCGTGCACTGATCGGGCAGAAATGGCCCGATCGGGCGAAGTATTTATGATCGGGTATGAAAGTTGCGGACCCGATCTGGCAATGTATGCCCGATCAGATCGGGCGAGCACACATGTGCCCAGACCCGATCGGTTGACCACCGCCCGACCCAATCGGGTGGAGTGCTGCTTGGTCTCATTCTGCTGCTGCTTTCGTGAGGAACTTGCTGACACATTTCGTCGCCTGGCCCGATCGGGTGACTACCGCCCGACCCGATCGGGTGGGCCGTTTTTCTCGCCTTACTGCTGCACTGCTGCTGCCAGAGCCCAGAAGTGAAGTTGGGAGAATTTGTATGTGGACCCGATCGGGTACTGTGCTCGGGCCCGATCGGGTCTGGTGCTTTATCGCGCTTTTTCACTTTTTTGTTCCCGTTTTTAGTGAACTTGAGGGGTATTATAAATACCTATTCCTCATATTTTTAGAGACATCTTTTCATTCTAGTTTTTCCAGAGTTCTTAGTTTAGCTTTATTTTAGTCTAAACACTTAGATTAGTTTAAAGGTGATTGAACCTGTTCCGATTTCAATAAAAGTTCCTACTTTCCGTCAATTGGTACTCTTCTCTACTCTAATCTCTTTTATTATTATTAATTGCTTAGCTTATTTATTCAATTATTCATGATGCAATTGCTAGGGTTTCATATTAGTCTTATTGTTGTCAATTCAATTATGAGTGAGTAGTTCTCTTTCTAGGGTGTTAGATAGGAAAGCCATGTTTATACCATGATTGTGATTTAGCTTTCTTTCAATTTCTAGGCCTTGATTAGGGTGATTGTGATGTGGTTTGTTCTTATTGAGTAATTAATGTCAGTGTATAATTTCATTGATTGCTTGTGGTTAATAGTTGTTTGCACAGATCCGTCTTACGACTAGAGGCCTAGGACACATCAGTAGTTCTGATTACGTTAGTGAATATGCGGCGTATGTTGAACTATGAGCGTTGAGTCTTAACCATAGCTCAACATAGGCTCTAATCCCCCGACTCTTGACTTAGGTTTTGATAGTAGTTGACCCTATTTGATTGGTATAAGCATGGTGGACCGACCTAATACCCTAGACTTTTATTCCATAGTTTAATCCTCGATTTATTCAGTCTTCCGTAGTCTATTCCTTAGTTTAATTAATTCCTTCCTGATTTCATCTGGAGTAGCTGAATTGGTTGAATTTTGATTTAGAAACTCTGTCTCCCTGAGGATTCGACCCTGCTTCCACTGACTACCTAGTTAGAGGTCTGTAGGTTTATTTTTGATTAGGTGACACGACTAAAACCTATCAACCATATACAAGTGTAGTTTGATTCCATCTTAAATCTAATCGGTAATAGAGTAGAGTAGCCCATTAGATGTTAAAGTTGGACCATTTTTAATGTAATGGGTTTAGTTTCATATGTGGTAATACTAGAAGAGGAGGAGGTCCATAGTTTTGTAATTTCCAAGGTCAAGAATAGGAAATCATCACGAGTCCCAAGCCATGTCAGGATTAGGACGGGGCTGCAACTTGTATCGTGGCCCACGATAAGCTCCTCCGCGAGTAATGTCGTGGCTTGCTGGTTGGAATGAGTTATTGTTTGTTGTACATTATTGATATAACTAATAGAAAACGTAGTTTCCGTGCTATAGAGTGGTTATAGGATTCCCTTGTTCATCAAACCTCTAACATTAGATTTATGTTAGTTTTCCTCCTCCTTCTTAAATGAGGGAATGACATAAGGATTTCCATTTTAGCGCAATATGAGGTCTTTGGATTAGCGTAACTACGTCATAAATGTTCATATTTGAGGTGTCATGTTCAAGCATTGCATGGAATATAGGTGGGACTAACTCATTCAAGTGTTGCATTATAAAAAAAATCTACTACTAGTAGGGATGACAAACTAGTTCAACTACAACCCGAGTCCACTCGATTCAAAGGAAAAAAAAAATCGAATATGAAAACATAAAAGTTCAAATCGAGTCGGATTATGGAAAATTTCTCTAACATCATTAGGCATTATCCCACCTCCCTCCTAATTACTGTTTGATGCAACTATCTTTGGGTTGAAATAGACTTTATGCCGTAATTAACTAGCTAATTTATGCATTTCCCTTTTCAACAAAAAAAAAACCACTGAAGCTAATGGTTTTATTTTGATTTTTTTGTTACAACACTGCCTCGGCCGCTAAAACTTATGGTAAAATGCTACTTCGTGAGACACTACTATTACCCAATAAAGTTTTTCTTTGGTCCGACCTTTAAGTGCTATTTGAAAATTTGTTAACGTTGACTTATAGGTTTAGTTAGCTTTTATTCCAAGCAAATGCTATAAAGATAAATATATGTTGTACGCGAATTTAGGATCGAATACAAGAAAATAATGATATCGTATATAAAGAGAAATATATGTTGTACGAGAATTCATGATCCATTACAAGGAATACTATGTCATCTTCAGATCTCTCCAATCCTTAGCATAACTTGGCTGACTTATAGGTGTATTTTAGCTTTTATTCCAAGCTAATGCTTTTGTGTACAAGCATAAACATATTCCTTACGAGCATTCATGATAAAATACAAGGAATATTATCCTCAATGTTTCTAATTTTTATCATAAGCCACAAGATAAAGAACGATCAAGTCTTATGAGTAAAATATTTAGCTAATCACTACTAGCAGTAGATATCCACTGTAAGTGATAAACATCCAGTCATTGTTACTAAGAGGAAATTTGGTCGAATACCTATGACAAAATCATATTATATGCGTGAACGAATTGATGTTTATATGCCCTGGACCTAGTAGCCTTAGATGAGACCTAATAGACAATAATTATGGCCTTTCTATTTCAAGATATAAGACATTTTAATGTTAGTAAATAAATTATAATATACACGATTTGCTATGCACAGTTATAATTTATAAAGCTCAATCATATATATTCATGATATTATAGAAGAAAATTTATTAAATATTCTCTATATTATAAACTTTATGAATATGAAGCGTGAATAATTCTTTTATTGATTGTTTTATTATGCCTGACGTGAAAAAGCATAATAAAGAAAATATATGTCTGACGTGAAAAAGAATAAGGAAAATACACTTTCTTGTGTGGTACGTGCTGAGCAAGGTCCTTCATGGATATACCTCTATTTAGTGATAGAGACAATTAACAAAGAGCTAGCATTGGATAAGCAAAGATACTAAATACATTGAATGATGCCCTAGTTAGGTCTAATATATTGGACGATTAAATTTTTGTTTTTGGGAATCAAATGGGCCAAATTTTTTTTAGCACAATCAACAAAAACATAGGAATCGAACCCATCCACTTTCTTATAATTCTCCGTGCAATGATTCTTATTCAAATAACCATTAAGGAAAACCAAGTTTGTAAATAAGAAATGTGAACAATTCTTTTATCGTCTTTTTTATTATGTCTGACGTGAAGAAAAATAAAATATCATTTTGTAGGACACATGCCTTTATATTTAGTGGCAAACAATATTAACATAGTGATAGCATGGGTTGCGAAAACATATGAAGTATATGGATTGATGCTCTACCTAGATATATTATTTTGGATGATAAAACAATAGTCTTTGTTGGGAATCTAATGGGCCCATAGCTACTAGTACGGACAGCATGAACATACAATGTATATTGTGTAATAAGCATAATAAAATAGACCCCTCGACACAAATATGTCTAAGTTAAGAACAAGTTAGGAGAATTATGGCGGTGCTACATTGCTAGTTGTACCCTAATAATTGATAAATAAGCGAATTAGAATAGAATAGACCCCTCAAAATAAATCTGTCTAATTAAGGACAAGTTGATAGAATTGTAGTGGTGCTATATTCCTAGCTACCCTAATAAATGATAAATAACGAAATAGAAGAAAATAAACCCCTCGAAATAAGTCTGTCTAGTTAAGGACAAGTTAAGAGAATTGTAGTGGTGCTACATTGCTAGCTGGACCCTAATACTCCCTCCGTCCCAAATTAATCGCAACCATAGCTTGTGCACATAGTTTAGGAAGTTAATAGAGTAGGGTGTAGGCTATATTAATTTATTGTAAAAGTTGATGTGATCAAAAGTGATATGGTAATTTTAGGAAGTTAATAGAGTAGGAGAGCAATAATTTAATGTTTTTCACATAAATCAATGAATGAGTGGGGTATAAATAACTACAAAAAACATGTTTTAGCGACGATGCGAATCCGTAGCAAAAAGAAGACATTCCATCTCTATATGAGCGGACTTTTTAGTGTTAGTTGGGTGAGATATAATAAATATTGGTGGGTCTATACTTAAAATAGAAGTGTTGTAATTAATTTGGGACCGGGGGAGTAAATGATAATCTCTTGTATCTCATTGTTGGGCATATGTAGGGATCCTATATTGGAGAAAGAGGCGAGACAAATCCACTATCATTATATGATTTTGGGATGAAACCTCATTAAACTTATATGTGGACCGGATTCTCCTCCTCTTTGTTGGGTTGCCCAAGCCCATCTCTAAGTAATCTAGAAATTAACTCACTCTTGGCTTTCTATGTTCGTTCCTAGTGAAAGTTGTTGGCATTACAGGGTTTGGAATAAGCTCGATGCATTTGCCAAAACATAACTTCATAAGAAGCTGCGTGATGTCGTTGATGAGAGTCTAAATGTGCTAAGGGATATTGTACCACCCCTTTAGAATGTTGATGACTATAAGATTGTCCATTTCTATGACTAGGTCAGTAATTTGCATATTTTTTAGTTGAATGAGTCCATTTTGAAGGGTCATGGCTTCGGCTATTAGTGGAGATGTTTTTTCCAACCTATCTGCCTGCAATATTTTGAAAGAAGAATTCCTGAGCACAATGTGTTATGTTGTCGACTATTTTGTGGAGTATCCGCCGAAGTTGAATTTGATGACAATTTATGAGGCGGAATCTAGTAGACTTGGATGGTGGCAGGGGTGAAAATGTTTGAGTGAGCATCTATGGAACGACCAAGTTGCCACTCTAGGTACAACTGTTTAGCTCTTTGGAAAATGCGGGTCGGTTTCCATGTATTATTTTTTAAAATGATGATATTCCTTTCTTTTCAAAGGTATCAAAGGAGCAAGAATATTTCAGTCGAAGTCGGTTTAAAGAGGTATGTAGTGAGTTCATGCCAGGTGTCGTAATGGTATAGGATATGAAACTATTGGGGGCATTATGTATCGAAAAAGCATGAGTGAGTGGGAAGTCCACTCTAGGTACCGTGATGTCTGTTATTGTCGAGTCTTGTATGGAAAATCCGTCGAAGTTGAATTTGATGACATTTTTTTAGGCGGGGTCCAGTGGACTTAGATCGTGGTAAGTGTGAAAGTGTTAGAGTGAGCATCTATATATGGAATGGTGAAGTTTCCATTTCAGGTACAAATGTTTAGCTTTTTGTAAGATGCATGGGTCTCCATATACCATTTTTTTAAAAAACGATGTTATTCCTCTCTTTTCATAGTCTCCAAAGGAGAATTATTATTTAAATAGTAGTCAATTCAAGGAAGGAAGCAATTAGTGGATGTGAGTTGTCGTAATGGTATAGGACGCAAATCTTGTGGTGGCATTATGTGTTGCGAAAGCATGAGTGACTGGACAGAGTATAAAGAAATGGTTTATATCTTCATCGGGGTTACGAAGATGGGGCATGGTTTCAAAGCGAGATATTTCTTTTCATCGAGTTGTGTCTCGGGGGAAGACCGTTTTGGATGAATTGCCATTAAAACTTGGATCTTTTTCATTATGTGTTAATGACTTAAAACTACCGTAAATAAATTTATAATAAAACTGGAAAGAAGCTTTATTCAGAAAACAAAATCGCAAAAATGAAGAGTATGGTGAAGTCTTAATAAGCTCCTCAACACATTCACCTGCCCCTCGAGCACTCTTGCTCGTCCGAGTCTAGAGCACATAAACCGCTTCTTCCGTTTCCTTCTTTGTTTAACTTAACTTGAAAAGTAAAATTTTTTATGTTGTCTTGATGTGAAATTTTGAAAAGGCTTAGGTTAATTGTATAAAATTGGGATTTGGGGGCAAAGGTTAGATAAGTATATCACATGACTGATGACGTAGTTGGTCAACGGCAGGGAGTCCAATAACGTACAAGCGTAGTGGGGTTCTATCCAAAACTACTAGTAATAGTTTGAATAAAATTAGGCTTCTTTGTGGGCCGGCATATGGTCGTATGCTCCAATACCACGACAGATCTTCAATGGGTTTGTACACACAAGTTTAGGCTTGAAGGGAGGCTGACCATATATAAGTGTTTTTGGATTCCATCTTAAAGCTAATTGGTAATAGAGCAGAGTAGCCTATTAGATGTTAAAGTTTGAACATTCTTAATGTAATGGGTTTAGTTTCATATATGGTAGTAATGGAAGAGGAGGAGGTCTATGGTTTTGTAATTTTCGAGGTTAAAAATATGAAATCATCGCGTGTCCCAAACCATGTCAGGATTAGGTCGGGGCTGCAACCTATATCGTGGCCCACGATAGGCTCCTCCACGAGTTGCGACGTGGCTTGCTGGTCGCAATGAGTTATTGTTTGCTGCATATTATTGATATAACTAATAGAAAAGCAAAGTTTTCGTGGCATAGAGTGGTAATACGATTCCCTTGTTCATCAAACCTCTAACGTTAGTTTTGTGTGTTAGTCTTCCTCCTTCTTCAATGAGGGAATGACATAAGAATTTCCATTTTAGCATAATATGAGGTCTTTAGTGCAACTAGGTCATAAATGTTCATATTTGAGGTCTCATGTTCAAGCATTGTATGGAATATAGGTGGGACTAGCACATTAAAGTGTTGTAAAGGCATGGGCAAAAAAAAAAGGCAAATTTGGTTGTTTTCACCATTTACAACTATTATTCTTATTCTAATCTATCTCCTCACCTGATTCTTTTGTAATTGGAAATGATGAAGCCTAATTCTATGCATGCATGGGATACCCTCTTCAGCTTATCCTCCCTATAAATACACGATCAGTAATGACTGAGATTTTTGTGCAATACAAAGCATAACCTTCTTTCTAGTCCCGGTGTTAAGGTATTCTTTCTATCGTCTTCCCTCGTATAGTTGTATATCATGAGTTGTGCAATAGAAAGCATAACCTTCTTACAACTTTCAGATTATACCATGAGTTTTTCTTCATAAGCATGTGTACATATTTTTCTTGGAATTTTGATTTTCTCACTTATAATGGTACACCGTACATATATAGAGAGCGTAACATTCAGCTGACAACACTTCTTATTTGCGAACTGTGAGCATGGTAAAATAGTATTTTACTTTAGTGGAAATATAATGTCTTTTCTAAAATTTAAACCTTTACTAAAAAATTTATAATTAAACCAACTTGGATTACCTATTTGGTTGTCACACATTTTGGCTCCATATGAGGACAAAAAGGTTTATATTTTGGCTAGAATGGATTAATAAATTATCATTTAGCATTCTCACATTCTAATATAATTAAAGAGGGTTCTTACTGGAATTAAATCCAGGCACGAAATCGGGGGCAAGCTTAAGTCATGGCTCCCTATTCGTTTTGAATATCTCTTGTAAGTTCGAGGTAAAATCATCATTTAGTACTATAAAAAGTTGTATATAATTGGCCTCCGTTGTAGAAAAATCATAGTACTGCTACTTACTCAACCAGTATATATAGCAGATATAAGTTGGCACATATGGTATGCCAATTTCCAGGACCTCCCTCATACTTATCGCACTTACATACGAGACTTAAAGCAGACAATACTAGCTAGAGTGGTAGGCACAACACACTTTACATAAAGATTGCCTCTGATAATATTTTGCCAATTTTGCACGATCTATTTTTATCACTACCTTTTGCCATTTATGTCATTAAAGAAGGCAGCTAATATTTTGAACATCCCTTTTTCTTATGTGGGGTTACTTTGTATGCTTTTGTAGGCAGCTTGCTACGCTAAGGTAACAATGGCTTCGGTGCAACAAGCTCGACTTTCAAAGAAGGAGAAAGACGCAATCGACGAGGCAGTGAAAGAGGCAGCAAACAACCTCAAGAATGCCAAAGCAAGCCAAGAACAACTGGTGGTGGTCACAGGTGTAATGAAGAATCTCCAGCCTCGGGGATTATCGTTAGCCAAAAGTCATAATTACCAGGGCAATTTTCTAAACGGCCCTCCTAAGGCAATGGGTGAAACTGGTGCGTTTGTGCACGAGGGTGCGTTTGTACAAGGGCATCTCCCTGTGATTGTAGGCTCCAAGGCTGTAGTGATATACGGTCCCGTGGACGACGCTCTTCCTGCTCTTGGCTGGCTCTTGGCTTGGAACAAACCTCCCCAAAACTCTGAAGGAATTAACCAGGTAAGTAATTACGGATTTGTTTTGTGAACGTAAAACTTTGCAAATTTAATCTTTACCCTGTCTTGTTTTACTAATATATAAAGAATAATACTTCAATAGCTAACTTGTACACTTGTCAATTTAACGTTTAATCATTAAAATCTTATGTTATACTCCCTCCGTCCCCCAAAGGATTTCCCATTTGCTTTTTGCGCGGTCTCCAATGCACATCTTTGACCGCTTATATCTCATATTATTTATTAATAAAAATAATAAAATGTTGATATTTTGAATGTACCTATTAATACAAATCTAACAAGATCACCTATGACAATTATTTATATTATATATTAGTTATAATTTATGGTCAAAGTTTACAAAGTTTGACTTCAAGAAAAGCAAATGGGAAATCCTTTGGGGGACGGAGGGAGTAAATAACTAATATAATTAGAAGAAAAAAAATACATATCTTGATAATGCTATGTTTCAATGAATCTAACGACATCACATATATCATATATGACAATATTGGCCCTTAAATATAGATCACTAAATATAATTAGAGTAAACCATGTGAATAGTGGACAAATTAAATCAAATTGTTTTAACTAAAAGTGGTCGGGGGAAGTATTATAATTCTATATTTCTATTATACGTGATAAAAGATGTAGTTTTGTGAAGATTGATCAAAGTTGTACTTCCATTGGAAACAAAGGGAAGTACCAAATAGGAGGTTGTCCTCAAATTTTTTTAATCCCTTTGCAGGTGTATGTGGAAGCTGGGAAATTAGAGAGGCTTATGAAAATGGACTTGGGTGAAATTGAAAAAAACCTGGATGATTCCATCAACGTAAGCCGCTACTGGGACAGCGAAACTGGTGCTACTGCTGCAGCTCGCATTGAAGGCAACAATGGCGACAGAGTTGCTTTGGTTGGTGCCAGCTTTGACGATCACATGGAATAAAATCCCCCTCAGTAAATCACCATTATCGACTTATAGATCCATCTGTGATCTTTTTCTATCGTAAAACCAAAGGGGATTAAATAAGTAACCTGCATTGTCTACACACTATGCAGCTAATAATATTATAATGTGTAGTAAACTTATATATGAATAAATAGTGCCCCTTCAACCTTAGTTTTGTAATTCCTGAAGATGGATCATACATCTATAATAGTACTATATATGCTTATGAGCTTATCTTTTAGTACTGCTGTTGTGTGTACTGATTTTCTCAATTAATCTCTCTTTCTCCTATTCTTTATGCACAAATTATTAGGAAAGACTGTGACAAGAATATGGCAAAGGTTGCCTTTCATTAAACAATAAGGAGTATATATATACACACTAGGAAACAATAAGATAGAATTTCCTAATTATACTCTAAAAGATATTAAAGATATTATACTCTAAAAGATATTACTCCTAAATATTATCTCAACAATATCAATATTATCTTAACACCCCCCTCAAGTTGGAGCATGCAAGTCAGAAATGCCCAACTTAGAAAGTAAGAACTCAAACTGCTTCTTCCCAAGAGCTTTGGTGAACACATCTGCTAGTTGATTTGTGGTAGGAACATAGGACGGAGCAATGAGACCCTCCTGTATAGCATCACGCACAAAGTGGCAATCTACCTCGATGTGCTTAGTACGTTCATGAAATACAGGATTTTGTGCTATATGTAAAGCTGACTGACTGTCACAGAAGAGAGGAATAGCTTTAGGATGATGAACTCCTAAACTCAACAAGAGACCCTTGAGCCATTTAAGCTCACAAGTGATAGAAGCCATAGATCGATATTCAGCTTCAGCAGAGGAGCGGGAAACTGTATGTTGTTTCTTAGTCTTCCAAGAGATGGGAGAAGCACCAAGAAACACCAACCATCCTGTAAGAGATCGACGAGATATAGGACATGCTGCCCAATCTGAGTCGCACCAACCCTGGAGAGAAAGATCACTAGTAGAACTGAGAAGGATGCCCTGACCCGGACATCCTTTCAAATATCGCACAATACGATGAGCGCCCTCCAAGTGTGTTTGTGTGGGAGCATGCATAAACTGAGACAAAACATGAACCGCATAAGCCAAATCAGGGCGTGTAACGGCAAGATAGATCAGACGACCCATGAGGCGTCGATATGGTTCTGGATCATCAAGGAGAGCACCATCATCCCGACCAAGATGATGATTTTGTTCAATAGGCGTAGCTACGGGCTTCGAGCCAAGCAATCCTGTTTCAGAAATAATATCTAGGGCATACTTCCGTTGACACAGAAAGATCCCCTTGGAACTACGAGCAACCTCAAGCCCTAAGAAATATTTGAGAACACCTAAGTCCTTCATATGAAAACAACGCCCCAAATAGGTTTTAAAGTCCTTCAAAGCAGCGGAATCATTTCCTGAGAGAATAAGATCATATACATACACCAAAACATTAATCTGCACACCTTGTTTAGTGTATGTAAATAATGAGTAATCAGAGTAGGACTGGCAAAACCCATACTTTTTAAGAGCAGAAACCAACTTTGCAAACCAACAACGAGGAGCTTGTTTTAGACCATAAAGAGATTTGCGGAGACGGCAAACCTGATTTGACGACGAAGGTCCAAAACCAGGAGGAATTTTCATGTACACTTCCTCGCTCAAATCCCCATGAAGGAAGGCATTATGGACGTCTATCTGGTGTAGTTCCCAATTTTTAGAGGCGGCAATGGACAAGAAAGCTCGAACAGTAACCATCTTTGCCACAGGAGCGAAGGTCTCATTATAGTCAAGGCCTTCGGTTTGGTGATTCCCAAAGACCACAAGGCGAGCTTTTAATCTCTCAATGCTACCATCTGAGTTATACTTTATTTTATACACCCACTTGCTTCCTAGTGCCTTTTTGCCTGCTGGAAGTGTTTCCATCGTCCACGTGCCATTATTTTCAAGTGCTTGGATCTCAGTTTGCATGGCCTTTTGCCATTCAGGGTGTTTCATTGCTTCCTTAAAGGATTGAGGCTCGAAACCTGCAGTGATGGCTGCCAAGAAATGTCTATGCTTCACAGAAAAGTTATCACAATTAACATAATGTGCTATAGGAAATGGTGTACCTGAGGATGCCGTTGGAGCAGGTTGAGAGTGAGATGGACTTTTGGAACAAGAAGCCGTAGTAGTGTAGCTTACAAAGTCATTGAGAAGAACCGATTTCCATTTTTCACGCATGCCTCTCCCCATTTTATCATTGTTCTCCACATTATCATTATCATCCACACCATTATTTACATGATGATTACCCAATGAGGGTGTAGTATCATTAACCTGCTCACCCGCGGTTTCTTCCCGCGCCCGCGGAGATATGGGTGAAGGCTGCTCACCCCGCGCCCGCAGGCCACCCGCGGGCTCAGTCGTGGAGTCGTCACCAAACGTCTGCCCACCCGCAGGGTACTCCCGCGCCTGCGGGCTGCCTGGGCCAGCACCAACATCATCACTATTCCCATAAAAAGGCTCCGTGGGGTATGCCTCCCAATCACCACACGGAACATGGTCATGTTCAACATGCGGGGGCGTAAAATTAACCGCCTCATGATCCAAATATGGAAACACATCTTCAAAAAACTTGACATCACGAGATACAAAATATTCATGTAACTCAAGGTCATAAAGTAGCCATCCTTTCTTTGCAAAGGGGTAGCCAACAAACACACATTTGCGACTACGACTAGCAAACTTGTCCCCTTTAGACCTTTGATTGTGAGCAAAACAAAGACAACCAAAGACTTTCAAAGCATCAAACATCGGAGGAGCACCAAAAAGCAATTCATACGGGGTTTTCTTGTTATGTAACATGGATGGGGTCCGATTAATCACATGAGCCGCAGCTAACACACATTCACCCCAAAAGGATATAGGAAGGTGGGCTTGGAAGCGTAGAGCGCGAGCAACATTCAAGATGTGTTGATGCTTGCGTTCTACCCTTCCATTTTGTTGAGGGGTGCCTACACATGATTTTTGAAAAATGATCCCCACAGTGTGAAAATAACCCTCAAGACATTTAAACTCTGTCCCATTATCACTGCGCACAATTTTTATATCTGTGGAAAATTGACGTTTAATCATAGCAATAAACGACATGAATAAGCCAAACACTTCTGTTTTATCAACCATCTAGTAAACCCACACAGCACGGGAATAGTCATCAACTAAAGTCAAAAAATAACGAGAATCACAAGAAGAGGGTGTCGCATAGGGACCCCATAAGTCACAATGAACCATCTCAAAAATCCTAGATGCTTTATTCTCGCTCAATTTAAAACTAAATCTAGAGTGTTTAGCCTTATGACACACTACACATCCTTTATCTAAATGTGTTGCAGTAGTAACAAAGGGAAGTGACTTCACCACAGCTTCGGAAGGATGACCTAATCTCATGTGCCAGAGCGCCAAGTCAGAAGTAGCAGAACTGTCAACTGAGACTGTAAGTGCTGTAGATTGCTGCCGAAGGTAGTAAAGTCCATCCCGTCTCTCACCCGTTCCAATCAGCTCCCTCGAACGAAGGTCCTGAATAGCACAAATGTTAGAAGTGAAAGTGACAAAGAAAGACAATGCATCACTCAATTGGGTCACAGATATGAGGTTACAATGTAGATTAGGGACATAAAGAACATGTTCTAGAACAAGGAAGGCACTCAAATGAACCGTTCCTTCCTCGGTGGCAACAACGGATGCCCCATTAGGAAGACCAACAGGACAATCTATAATAGAATGAATATCACACAAGTAGGCACGATTACCAGTCACATGATGACTACATCCCGTATCAATAATCCAAGAGGAGACTTCGAACTTACCGTTCAAGCGGTTCGAAGGGGGTTAGTAGAGTTACCAAAGGTGGCAAAAAATGCTTGCCACTGTTCGGGAGAGATAGCGGGGGCGTTTTGTGTAGATGAACGTCCGATAGCGGCTTCAGTGGTGGCATTGGCACGAGCATGACCACGGCCGCGCCCATTAGAGCGGGGGCGAGAGATTGCACGTGAAGTAGAACTTCCATCGTCCGATTTGTTGCCATATTTCTCATACCACCAATCCGGAGTGCCATGAAGAGAGAAGCAAGTAGTGTCATCATGACCGGATTTGTGACAATGAGATCACATTAGAGTATCCTTGGGAGGACGAGAAGACGCAACGCCCCTCCCACGTCCCTCCGTTTGGAGAGCGAAACCAACCACTTCGGGTTTGTCATCCTTGGCGCGCGTGAAACCACGCACCCTTTCTTCTTGAGACACTTGTTGAAAAGCTTTATTGAGAGTGGGCAACGGATCTTGGGAAAGCAACGAGGAACGAAGGGTACCATAGTAGTCCGAATAGAGGCCAAAAAGAAATTGATGCAAATGAATACTATCACGTTGTTTTTGTAAGGCCGGGCCAAGTTCACCACATTTACACCCAAGAGAGGGTTCATGTAAAGCTAATTCATCCCAAAGGACCTTTAATTTGCCAAAATAAGTAGCAACGGGCATTGATTTTGTTTGCTCACAACGGATAATATCGGACCTAAGTTGATGAATACGAGTGCCATTGACAACCGAATAACGCTCATGAAGATCATCCCATAAAGTTTTAGCATTGTCATAGTATGAAAGGGTACTACTAACCTCGGAATCGATAGTATTTGTAATCCAAGAAACAAGCATATAGTGAATTGTATTCCAATCATCCTCCGAACATGGTGATTTCGGAGCCATAATAGTGCCATCTAAAAAACCGTACTTGCGGCGAGAACTAAGGGCAACACGTATTGCACGTGCCCATGAATCAAAATTATCGGCTTTGAGGCGAACGGGAGTAATGAAATCCCCGGGTCTGTCTTGTGGACCGAGGAAAAAGGGAGAGGAGGGCTCGATTTTGAGCGTAGCACCGCCGGTAGGTGGCGGCTGTCCGTCGGCCATGGTGCCGATGGGGAAGGGTTAGGGAATTTAGGGTTTGCTTTTAGTTTTGGCTCTTGATACCATGACAAGAATATGGCAAAGGTTGCCTTTCATTAAACAATAAGGAGTATATATATACACACTAGGAAACAATAAGATAGAATTTCCTAATTATACTCTAAAAGATATTAAAGATATTATACTCTAAAAGATATTACTCCTAAATTTTATCTCAACAATATCAATATTATCTTAACAGACTGCGTAATTATAATGTTATAATTAGGCAGCCCAAGCCCAATAGACAAAGTAAACCAGCCCAAAACTTCCCTTTCACCTATGTCACTACCCGACACCATCATAAAACAATTACGGCTCTGACGTCATCATCGGAGTTCTCGACACCGGAATCTGGCCGGAGCACCGTTCATTCTCCAACTAAAACCTCGGCCCGTTGTAAAGGCGCTCAGTTGTTGGATTCGTTTATGCATTGCCGACGACGATGCGTCTTTTGCTACATCAATAAAACGTTATGGAAGTCTTTCGATCTGTACTTGCTCTACTGTGTCTTCTTCTGTGCTGGTTCTGCTTGACCAGCACCATTGTAAATGTCGTCGGAAAAAATGGGGGAGTTAAGGAGTTGTTTGTTTGTGTGAGTGTGTTTGAAAGTGAAATGATTTAAGGAGGGGCAAGTGTAATTAAATGGAGGAAGAGGATTTGATGATGAATGATGGTGGTGAAATAAAAAGACATAAGAGAAAGACAAGGATTTTATGATGGATGATGGTGGTGAAATAAAAGACAGAGGAGAAAGACAGAGGAGAAACCAAGGAAACACCAACCTAAGGAAAGAAAGATTTTATTACTTGATTTGTTTATATAATTTTAATTTGTTAAATAGTCACTAATGAGATTAAAGTAGGTACGAGATGAATTAAAGTAGTCACTTGTTAAAATATATTATATTGAATAACCTTTGCCATTTTCTATTATTTTGGAATGTTCTTCGCAACATTGATTTAATGTTTAATTTAAACTACTCCCATAATAGATTAAAATATTCTCTCAAATGGATTAAAATAGTCTCTCAAATGGATTAAAATAGTCACTTATTCAATATATTAAGTTGAATTTTATCGCATGTGAATTTAAATTAGGCTCTAAATGGATTAACTTAGTGACTTAATGGATTAAAGTAACCCCTTATTGATGTATGTTAATCTAGTCTTTTATGTTTCAATTGGAGACAAATTAAAGTACTAAATGGATAGAATTAGACACCAAATAGATTCAACTAGTGACTAAATGAAATAATAGTAAGGAAAAATAGACTAGAATAATCCAAACTATGCCCGTTCTGCCGAGAATAATCCCAACTATGAGTTATTCATGTATAATCTCAACTATGAGGGACATCCGCCACAAGTACACCCAGGTGACTTGCAACCTGGTAACCGGGTAAATTTTTTTAATTTTTCTTTCTCCTCTTATCACCACTACCATATGACCACCTCCACTCTTCTTCCTCCCTAACCATCTCCATCTCCAACAACCAATAATATACACCACTAACCCAAAATCGTTGTCATTGCAAGCCCAAACCACCAACAATTTATTTAATTATAGTATTTTAATCAGATTAAATATTAATTAACCTTAAATCAACCTAAACTAATATATCCCCATAATTAAAGTACAACCTTCTCTCTAACACCTACATGTCAACTTCCACCATCATCACCACCAACCACCACTACTTCCATCATCTTCACAGCACCACAATACTGTCAACCACAACTCCACCATGGAATCAAGCAACCACCAATGAAATTGAAACTGAAAAGAAAAAGAAGGGACAATTGAGCAGCAACCCCAATTTTGGTATTAGACGACTCATTCCCCTTCATTGTTTCCTTTAATTGCTTCGAAACCTCGTCTGCGCCTTATTCACTTTCATCAACTCATTGTTGAGCTTTTCATTTGCTCTAATCGCCTCTTCTTTCCCTTTAATCGCCTCATCTCTATGAATTGCGCTTTCATCTTGCTCTTGATAGCCTTGTGATCCAGTGCTTTGAGTCGATCCAATTGAACTTCAGGCTTTTCATTTACGGTGGTGACCTGAATTTGTGGCGGTGGTGGTCGAATTCGGCAAAATCTATGTTTCTTTCGGTGTCGGGTTTGTGGTGTTTGCATTGTGTTTGTCGGGATTCGGGATGGTGATTGGTGTTGGTGGTGGTGGTCTAAAATCGTGTTCGACTGGTGATAAAATGGTGGGTTGGGTGGCTGTGATTGTGGATGCAGTGGATTTTTTTAATTTTTGGGGTTTATTGTGGTGGGAGGTGATGGGGAAGGGAGATGTGGTGAGAGAGGGCAATGTATTGGGTGGCGGTGGCTGGTGGGTTCGGGGAGGGGTGGGTGGGATGTTAGAGATAAACATAAATAAAAAAAATGACATGGAAGGTCACGTGCATGTCATGTGACCAAGTAACCGGTTATTATAGGTTAATGCAGGTCACCGGTGCATTTGTGGCGGATCTCCCCATACTTGGGATTATACAGGAATAACCCATAGTTGGGATTATACAGGAATAACCCATAGTTGGGATTATTCTCAGCGGAACGGGTATAATTTGGATTATTCTGGTCAATTTTTCCTAATAGTAATTTACTAACATAGTAAACATACTTATGCTTTAACAGTCTCTTATTGACATTTGATATCACGTATTTATACAGAGTTTTCTCCCTTATTTACAAGCTAATTTGTGCTTCATTGGAGCTCTTGGGAGCTATTTTGTGCTAACTATCGTATGTAGTTGTGGTTTCGTGTTTTAGTATTGAATTGCAGGTTTTATGGAGTTTTCTTCTTATTTCCGAGCCTTTTGAAAGCAACCACGGCTTTACGAGATGTTACGAGGCACGTAGGATGGCTCACGAGCTTTATAGATAGTTTAGGAGGTCCCAAGACCTCTAAAACGTGAAGATTAGAGAGCCAAGGAGTCAAAGGAGTTTTCCGTGCACTGATCGGGCAGAAATGGCCCGATCGGGCGAAGTATTTATGATCGGGTATGAAAGTTGCGGACCCGATCAGGCAATGTATGCCCGATCAGATCGGGCGAGCACACATGTGCCCAGACCCGATCGGGTGACCACCGCCCGACCCAATCGGGTGGAGTGCTGCTTGGTCTCATTCTGCTGCTGCTTTCGAGAGGAACTTGCTGACACATTTCGTCGCCTGGCCCGATCGGGTGACTATCGCCCGACCCGATCGGGTGGGCCGTTTTTCTCGCCTTATTGCTGCACTGCTGCTGCCAGAGCCCAGAAGTGAAGTTGGGAGAATTTGTATGTGGACCCGATCGGGTACTGTGCTCGGGCCCGATCGGGTCTGGTGCTTTATCGCGCTTTTTCACTTTTTGTTCCCGTTTTTAGTGAACTTGAGGGGTATTATAAATACCTATTCCTCATATTTTTAGAGACATCTTTTCATTCTAGTTTTTCAATAGTTCTTAGTTTAGCTTTATTTTAGTCTAAACACTTAGATTAGTTTAAAGGTGATTGAACCTGTTCCGATTTCAATAAAAGTTCCTGCTTTCTGTCAATTGGTATTCTTCTCCACTCTTTATCTCTTTAATTACTTTGATTGCTTAGTTTAATTATTTAATTGTTCATGATGCAATTCTTAGGGTTTCATATTAGTTTTGTTGTTGCCAATTCGATTATGAGTGAGTAGTTCTCTATCTAGGGTGTTAGATAGGAAAGCCATGTTTATACCATGATTGTGATTCAGATTTCTATCAATTTCTAGGGCCTGATTAGGGTGATTGTGACGTGGTTTGTTCTTATTGAGTAATTAATGTCAGTGTACAATTTCATTGATTGCTTGTGGTTAATAGTTGTTTGCACAGATCCGTCTTACGACTAGAGGCCTAGGACACATCAGTAGTTCTGATTACGTTAGTGAATATGCGGCGTATGTTGAACTATGAGCGTTGAGTCTTAACCATAGCTCAACATAGGCTCTAATCCCCCGACTCTTGACTTAGGTTTTAATAGTAGTTGACCCTATTTGATTGGTATAAGCATGGTGGACCGACCTAATACCCTAGACTTTTATTCCATAGTTTAATCCTCGATTTATTCAGTCTTCCGTAGTCTATTCCTTAGTTTAATTAATTCCTTCCTGATTTCATCTGGAGTAGCTGAATTGGTTAAATTTTGATTTAGAAACTCTGTCTCCCTGTGGATTCGACCCTGCTTCCACTGACTACCTAGTTAGAGGTCTGTAGGTTTTATCTTTGAATAGGTGATACGACTAAAACCTATCAACATTTGGCATATAATGGTCACTAATCGACAAATAATGGTCACCAATTGACATATAATGGTCACTAATTGAAATAAAGTTACTACGAGTGGATGGGTTGTTTAATGTGGAGCGTGGTATGATGCGTTTTTATATTGGGCTGATTAGCTATTGGGCCTGCCTTATTTTAACTTAAAATTAAGACGAACTATTCTCTATGTTGTTGGATTTCAGCTCGAATCTCATTACTTATTTTTACTAATTATTAGAAAAAGCATTTGATTATTTGTGGAGCTTAATCTAACTTTTAATTTTCCTAGAGAGAAACTAAGTAGTGACTAGGACAATGCCCGAAGTTGTGTAGTCTTATATTTATTAGGTGTTACTGAACGTATATAGTCCGTATTTAATTTACTACCTCACAACCCGTATTTTGCAATGAATTCAACCAAATTACCCTTACTTATCTCATCTCTTTAACTCCAGCAATCACCCAAGCATCCACCAAGTAATCCTCCGTCACCACCTCCACTTGAACCACCACCACCATGCCAATTCCGTGTTTTTTGAAAAAGAAAAATAATTGGAAACAAGGAGATTGGAGATTATGGCTGAATTTTTTTTTTTTTGAAAAAATTAACCAAAAATTTGTGGGATTTGATTATGCAAATTCAAAAACGGTCTTTTTTTAAAAAAAATCAGGAAACACATAACCGGAATCTCCACCGGGTTCCGTATTTTTCTAAAAAAAAGAAATTTTGAATTGATTTTTCAAGGTACCGGAAGGAGATTCCGGTTACGGGTACCAAAAACTCCATCCAATTCTGTGTTTTAAAAAAAAGCAATTTTTTTAAAAACTGATGATATTTCACCTTACCGGATGAAAATTTCGGTTTCGGGTACCGGAATCTCCATCTTGTTCCGTGAAAAATTGATAACTTGATGGAACCAGAACCTCCACTTGATTTCGTGAAATATCAGTTTTTTATGGAACTAGATGAATTTTTGGTACTTTGAACTGAAAACTCCATCCGATACCTTGAAAAATCAATTTTGATAAAAATTCGACAAAATTACGAAAATGGAAGCAGATCAGATTTGGGATGGAAGAAGTGGTGGTGGTGATGGTGGCGGTGGCGGCTCACGTGGTGGTGGTGGTGTGGAAGAAGTTTAGATTGAAATGGTAAAAAGTGAGTAAAGGGTAGAAAGGGTAATATAGACAATTATACCAAGTATTCATACGAATACGGTCTGGTAAATACGTGTTGCGTTTATGCGCACACTATTTATCTAATAAGTAATGAATAACTATTTTAAATTTTAATAAATACTGCTCAATCAGGTCTGATGGTAGCATTCCACCAGTATTATTTCGAACACAAGATATGTTCTTTGAATAGAAAAAATGGACTATAATAATCCAAAATACGACCTTTATGTTAAGAATAATCCCGATTATAAATTATTTATGTATAATTCCAAGTTCCCAGCTATCGATTATTACAAGGAATATTATATCCTCAATCTCTCCAATAATTCTTAGCATTACAATAATTTTTATTATATTTTATTCCAAGCTAATGTTTTTGTATATAAGCATAAACATATGCTTTACGAGCATTCATGATCAAATACAATGAATATCATCCTCGATATCTCTAGTTCTTAGCATAAACCATACGACAAAGAATGGTCAAGTCTTATGATTGGAATATATAGCTAATCAATACTATCAGTCGATACCACTTGGTCTTTGTTACTAAGGGGAAATTTGGTCGAATACCAAATCATATATATGCAATGCATGAATGAATTTATGCTTACCCCCACCCCCGGTCTTTGCATTTCTATTTATACATGGACCTAATAGACAATAAATTATGGGCTTTCTATTTCAAAACATCAGACAGTTTAATCTTAATAATATTCGCGATTTTCTATTCAAAATCAAAATTTATAAAGCTTAATCATATATTCATGATATCAACTATGATATATTATAAACTTTGTGAATATGAATTGAAGTGTGAATAATTCTTTTACTGGTTGTTTTAATATGTCTGACGTGATAAAAAAGGAGGAAAATACACTTTCTTGAGGGTACGTGCTAAGCAAGGTCCTTCGTTATCTCACCCTATATTTCTAGATAGAGATAATTAGCAACGAGATAGCATTGGATAAGCAAGCATGCTAAGCACATTAAATGATGCTCTATTAGGCGATTAATTTTTGGTTTTTTGGGGAATCAAAAGGGCCAAAAATTTCTAGCACAAACAACAAAAAACATCGGAATCGAACCCATCCACTTACTTATGATTCTCCGTGTAATGATGCTTATTCGAATAACCATTAAGGAAAATGAAGTTTGTGAAGATGGAGCGCAAACAATTCTTTTATCGACTGTTTCATTATGTCTGACGTGAGGAAAAAGAGAAAATATATTTTATGGCACACGTGCCTCTACGTCTAGTGGTAAACAAGATTAACATAGTGATGACATGGGATAAGAAAACATATGAAGTACATGGAGTGATGCTCTAGCTAGGTATACTATTTTGGATGATATATAAAAAATTACTTTTACGAACAGCATAAACACACCAAGTATATTGTGAAATACACTCGAAACAAATCTGTCTAGTTAAGGACAAGTTGAGAGAATGGGGGAGGGAAGGGAGTAGTAGCTGGCAGGGGTTGGGGAGCGGGAAGGGTAGGGTGGTTTTTTTCTAAAACAAAAGGTTATTTAATCATTTTTTGACTAAGAATTAAGAATTTAATTAAGAAATTAGGATTGAAATATATTTAATTAGCTGTTAGTTATGTTTACCTACCATTATAGGTCACCAACAGGTTTCGTACCATTATGAGCAGATTAGGTGCAAAGGTGGGATTATACCTGGATTATTCAAAGGTGATACCAGTGGTGGAAGACCGGCCAGATATGGGATTTTTACTGTCAATTTTTCCAAAAATATATAGATAATGTGCACAAATAATTGTAAATTGTTAATTTTATTATTGTCAATAACGGGTCACGTGCACCCTAAGTCCAAAAAACAGTTGTTAGATATATGATAAATATTGTTAGGATATTTTATATATTATTATTAATACTTATCTAATACTTATTGAAAATAAATCATAAGATTTTATTCCCTTAAGATAATATTATATCCTAACTACTAATATATCGTAAAGACATTTATCATATCTTTCGTATCATAATATATTTCTTACACAATTCAGCTGTGTGCCAAATATACAATTAGTATTTAGTAAAATTTGTTATTGGACTAAAAAAAGAACAAAGAATGAGTTATCCTCTACCTTTTACAATAAAGCTAAATCAAACGGTACTAATAGTTCACCTACAATTTTTTTTTTATAAAAAAAGCTACTACTAGCTCAAAAGTAGCAAGGATAACAAAATAGTTCAACTACAACTCGAGTCCACTCGATTAAAAGGGGAAAGAAAAAATCGAATATGAAAACATAAAAGTTCAAATCTAATCGGGTTATGGAAAATTTCTCTAACATTATTAAGCATTTTCCCACCTCCCTCCTAATTATTGTTTGATGCAACTATCTGCGGATTGTAATAGACTTTATGCCATAATTAAATACCTAATTAATTTATGCATTTCCTTTTCAACAAAAAAAAAAAACTCCAAAGCTAATGGTTTTATTTTGATTTTTTTTGTTACAACACTGCCTCGACCGCTAAAATTTATGGTAAAAATGCTAATTCGCGAAACATTACTATTAGGAAAAATTGACTAGAATAATCCAAACTATGTCTGTTCGGCCAAGAATAATCTCAACTATAGGTTATTCCTGTATAATCCCAACTATGGGTGACATCCGCCACAAATACACCATGACCTGAAGAAAACCGGTTTAATAGGTAATAAAGCCCACGTGTCGCGCTCTGATTTGCCATGTATATTAATTTTTTTTGCATTTTTATTAATTCATACTCTTAGATTAGAACCCATCTTCCTCTCTCACCCCACACTACCATCCAAACAACCGCATCCTCACCAACACCACCACTTTCCTCACCAACACCACCACTTTCCTCCACACAATTCACTCTGTCACTTCTCAACTCCACCTCCACCTCCACAAACCAACTTCCCCAAATGCCAAACCCCACGAGAGCAACAATTCCAAGCATGGGTGTAAACGTGTAATTTCTCAAACCCAAGTTCACCCCACTCGCCATTTGCCCGTTTTGGGTCTAATTTCTCAAACTCGGGTTCCCACCAACGCAGCTACACCCACGACGCATCCAACAAGGGAGAGGGAGAGGGAGAGCGAGTCGCAAGATAGGGTTGATTTTGAGTGGGTTGCTGCGGTCGTGGTGTTCATAATCTTCGTCTTCGCTGTCGCCTTCAACCAATGGAAGTTTCTCCTACAAGCCAATGCTACTACTGCAATTTTGCACTTTACTATTTCTTAATTTGAATTGAATTGTAGAGAATCGAGTGAATTGCGAAGGAGATGAAGGTAGAGAAACTATGTTTAAAGAATGAGAAGGAGAGATGAATCTATCTCCTACCGGCGAATGCTACGAATGAAACCTCCATTATTTTGGGTGACTGAACACAGTATTAGGAAGCAATAAAGGATTAGAATTATAAAGTCTAACAAACATAGATATTCTGTTTTCTTAACCTCCAAAAAAAAGATATATTGATTTCGGTTTAGTTTTAGTTTCTTATCATTTAGGATATTATTATATGAAATTATATCTTTTAGTTAGCGTAGGAGATCTTCAGCTTTTGTAGTATACTTATATCTCTGCATTGTACTTTTTATTCCTGTAACAATGGTTTAGCTGGGGTGGGTGGGGTTTTAGCGCAAATTAGACTGTGCAGGGAGGAGCATGATGCTCATGGTGCTCCCTGCACAAAACTGCACCGTTTTAAGGAAAAGAAGGCTGCCAAAATTTTTATTGTGGGCCAGCGTATACTTTTTGCTTTTCTCTCTCATCTGTCTTTCTCATTTATTTCTCCTTCTCATCTATTTCTCATGCTCATCTATTTCTCATCCTCATTTAATTATCATCCTCTTTTTATTTGTTAATATTTCTCATAAATTAAGCAGTATTTTTTTTTTTACTTTTTTCGGATATTAAGAAATGAACATTTTTTAGAAAACTTAGTGAATATATAATGGAAATTTGCAAGACAGGAAATACAAGGACATTTGATAAACTTAGTGTGTGCAAAATATTAATGGGTGAACATATAGGTTTACACAATGTACATGTGTATACAATTAGTGAACAAATAAATTACGGGGAGATAAAATTTTAGGATTCTTTTAAAAAGTGGGTCAGCTGATTACTTTTTGCTTTTCTCATCATTTCTCTTTCATCATTGCTTATTGTTCATTTTACATCATTCCCCATTTATTTCTCAATAACCATTTTCTTTCTCTCTCATTTTTTCCTCATCTTCATTTATTTGCAAAATTTAGTGCGCCCAAAAACTTAATAGGTAAACATATATGTTTAGACAATATACATGTGGATATAATTAGTGAACATATGAATTATGATATTGTACACATGTGTAAAGCGAGTGAACATTGGTAATTGTACAATAGCTTATATGTAAGTGTACAAAAGATCATATATGAGTGTACATATGTCAAATAATTGAGACTTTGATATATATAATGGATATTTGCAAGATAGAGAATACAAGGATATTGTTAATCCAAAAGGAACATTGATTAATTAGTCGGTAACTATACAAAAGTATTCTAAATTCCTAGAACATATATGTAAAGTAATTGCAAGATAGAGAATGCAAGCATATGTTTTTATTAACCCAAAAGGAACTATAATTCTAATTAGTCAATATATATACAAAAGTACTCTAAATTTATAGGAATTGTTGGATATATAGTATCAATGTTAATTACAAAAAGGAACATTATGAAATGTTGTTAAAAGGAACTTGATTTCATATATGATTCTTGGCATTTTTCCTTCCCCGCTTTTTTGGCATTTTCCGCAACCCATCTTCCACGCTTGTTGATTTTGCTCATGAGAATGTCAATGCAGTATTGTCTCCTAACCTGTTTGATCCTATCAAATTGAACGCAAAATATTTAATGGGACACATATGTAAGGACATTGTACTTTTAGACTAAAAGAGTGAACATTTGGGAAACATACAGTGTACATATGCTCAAAGAAAGTGAACATACAAGTAAAGATAGGGTTGTTCTTCATTTTTTTTAGGCATAATGAACATATATACATTTGTGTTGTACATAAAACAAGTATCCAGTGTACATATTACTTACTCTTCAGAGGCTGGGGCTTTCTTTTTCCCACGCTTGGGCCTGGACACAAGCTTTGAAATTCTTTATGAGAGTATGTACATATTATTAGATATAATGATTATGTAAGGATTTATAGCATACATAATCAATAACATAGACATTGTACAAATGAACAACACATATGGTGATATAGATGATGAACATATAAACATATGTATTGTACAACAAGAATATACACTATGAGCTGTGAGACTGTCATTGTACATATTGTTTTTATTAATGAACAACCATGAAATCAACAATGTACAAATAAACAAATCAAGGTAAAAGTACTTACTTGGCCTCAGTGTTAGGAATTGCTTCATTCTTAGTTGTGTGTACATATTGAATTTATTAATGAACAACCAGATAATCAACAATGTACAATTTTCTCAAGCACATCTATCCAATGTATGAATTCATAGAAACAACCAACAACCATCTAATGTACATTCTTATTCCGTTCATGAACAACCATGCTAATAGCAGTGTATAAATAAATGTATGAATCTGATATCACGTATTTATATAGAGTTTTCTCCCTTATTTACAAGCTAATTTGTGCGTCATTGAAGCTCTTGGGAGCTATTTTGTGCTAACTATCGTATATAGTTGTGGTTTTGTATTTTAGTGTTGAATTGCAGGTTTTAGGGAGTTTTCTCCTTATTCCCGAGCCATTTGGAAGCAACCACGACTTTACGAGATGTTACGAGGCACGTAGGATGGCTCACGAGCTTTATGGGTAGTTTAGGAGGTCTCAAGACCCCTAAACGTGAAGATTAGAGATCCAAAGAGTCAAGAAGGAGGTTTCCGTGCACTGATCGGGCAGAAATGTCCTGATCGGGCGAAGAAATACTGATCGGGTGTAGATGTTGCGGACCCGATCGGGCGAGGGTTGCCCGATCCGATCGGGCGAGGAAGCATGTCCCCAGACCTGATCGGGTGCCCACCGCCCGACCCGATCGGGTCCACACCCACTTGAGCTGCTGTGTTGTGCGTATTATTAGAGGAGTGTTGGGCCTCGTTTGCTGGCAACCCGATCACAGACCCGATCGGGTGCTGGATCGGGTTGGCCCAGATTTCCACTCCACTATTGCTGCTGAAGCTGCGCTGACCCAGGAGCGGATTGACGATGTTTTGCACTCGGCCCGATCGGGTACTGTCCTCGGGCCCGATCGGGTCTGGCACCCTTTTACGCGGATTTCGCCTTTTGTTTCCGTTTTTAGTTAACTTGAGGGGGTATTATAAATACCTTTTTTTCTCATTATCTTTGGATAAATCTTTTATTCATCTTTCATTAGCTTTAGACTAGTTTTATTCCTCGTTGTTCTTAGTTGAATTCAAACACTTAGATTAATTTAGAGGTGATCAAACCTATTTCGATTTCAATAAAAGTTCCTGCTTTCCGTCAATTGGTACTCTTCTCTACTCTTTATCTCTTTAATTACTTTGATTGCTTAGTTTATTTATTTAATTGTTCATGATGCAATTGTTAGGGTTTCATATTAGTTTTGTCGTTGTTAATTCGATCATGTCTGAGTAGTCTCTTTCTAGGGTGTTAGATAGGAAAGCCATGTTTATACCATGATTGTGATTTAGACTCTTATTGATTTCTAGGGCTTGATTAGGGTGATTGTGATGTGGTTTGTTCTTTATTGAGTAATTAACGTTATTGCGCAGTTTCGTTGGTTGCTTGTGGTTAATAGTTGTTTGCACAGATCCGTCTTACGACTAGAGGCCTAGGACACGTCAGTAGTTCTGATTACGTTAGTGAACATGCGGCGTATGTTGAACTATGAGCGTTGAGTCTTAACCATAGCTCAACATAGGCTCTAATCCCCGACTCTTGACCTAGGTTTTGATAGTAGTTGACCCTATTTGATTGGTATAAGCATGGTGGACCGACCTAATACCCTAGACTTTTATTCCATAGTTTAATCCTCGATTTATTCCGTCTTCTGTAGTCTATTCTTTAGTTTAATTATTTCTTCCCTGATTTTATCTGGAGTAGCTGAATCGGTTGAATATTAATTTAGAAACTCTGTCTCCCTGTGGATTCGACCCTGCTTCCACTGACTACCTAGTTAGAGGTCCGTAGGTTTATTTTTGATTAGGTGACACGACTAAAACCTATCAAATTTTGGCGCCGTTGCCAGGGAGACGGCTAGTTTTCTAAGTTTTTATTTGATTATTTGGTCTACTTCTCTATACCTCGTTGGAACTTCATTTATCCAATTGAGGTACGTTTTACTGCTTCTTTTTGTTTCTTTTGTATGCCCAGGTCTCAAAGAAACGGTTCCCCCATTCCAACGGATCCCGATCTTACAAGGACAATCAGGCGGATCCGAAAGAAAAATCAGAAAGAAAGGCAGCCTGTTCAGCTGAACACCTCTGGAACAGACACCTTGAGTTCAGTCATGTCAAAGTCACTGAAATCTTATGGGGTGCCCAACCCTGATGGTCTTTCTACTGGACCACCAATGCCCACCATCGCCGCTAACAATTTTGAGATTTAGCCTGGACTCATCAGCATGGTCCAGCAAAATCAGTTTGGTGGGCATCCAACTGAAGATCCGGCAAATCATCTGCAATGGTTTCAACAACTTTGTCGAACCGTTAAACATGCCGGCGTCACTCCAGATTAGTTAAAAGTCATGTTGTTCGAGTTTTCTTTGAGAGATAGAGCCCAGAAGTGGTTGAACGATGTGCAGGAAACTGAATGGAGTGAGATTTCTGCTGCATTTCTGAGAGAGTATTACCCACCTACTAAAATAGCAGAAATCAGAAATAAACTAGCCACGTTTTCCCAAGAGCCTGATGAAACATTAAGGGGGAAGCGTGGGCTAGGTTTAGAGATCTACAGAGAGAGTGTCCACACCACAATATGGACAAATGGTTCTTGACGCAGACATTCTACAATGGTCTGCAGCCTCAGACGAAGTGTATTGTTGATTCGTCTGCAGGAGGAGTGTTTTTAGACAAGGCAGTTGATGAGGGTTATGAATTCATATCAAATCTTGCAGCCAATGACCATTCATCATCTAGGAGTTTGACTAAGAAGGTACTTGAAGTTGACGCTATTTCATTGCTTACATCTCAGATGGCGCAACTGACTCAGCAACTAATGAAGTCTTCTAGTTCGACACCTGCGCCTATGAGCATCAATGCTATGTCTGCCGTAGCACCCATTACCTCATCTTACTGCGAGGTATGTGGTGTACAGGGTCACTTTGGGCATGACTGTCAGTTCAGTCAATTTCAGATGGAGCAGGCAAACACCTTTCAACAAAGGCCACAAACCTTCCCCCTCCACATAACTACCAAAATCCACAAAACTATCAACCTCCACCTCCACAAAACTATCCTAAACCCTCATACCATCAAACCCCACAAAATTTCACTAGACCACCACCACAAAACTTCCATCACCAAAACAACTTCCAAACTCCACAAAATTTTCCCACCCCACCTCCACAAAACAATAACCCACAAGAGCCTAGAAATTCTGAATTGATGAAACTGATACTGTCTATGCAAAAGGAACATGAGGAAGCACGGAGGAACCAAGAGAAGCATATCAAACTTCTCGAGGCTCAAGTTGCTCAGTTGGCAGAATCTAATGCACAAAGGCAGTAGGGACAATTGCCAGGGCAGCCCGTTCAGAGAGAACATGTGAATGCCATCACTCTTCGTATTGGCATTGCATATGATGCCCCTCCAGTGCCTATTGATGAGGTTACCCTAACTGCAGGGAAGAAGAGGGTGGTAGAGGAAGGAAAAAAGAAGAATTCGACGTCTGAAGTCGATTTATCTGCAGAAGCTGAACAGACAGGGAAGAAAAAGGAGAAGGTTTCTGAAACGCCTTTTACACCAAGGCTACCTTTTCCTCACAGGATGCAACAATCCAAGGTCGATCAGCAGTTTGGTAAGTTCTTGGCTATGGTCAAGAACCTTGAGGTAACAATTCCATTCACAGATTTAATTACCCAAGTGCCTGTTTATGCCAAATTTCTGAAAGACATGATCATTAAGAAAAGAGACTTTGGTGGGGTAGAACGTGTCGCTCTTACTGAAGAGTGTAGTGCTTTTATCCAAAATAAAACCCCACCAAAGTTAAAAGATCCTGGTAGTTTTTCTATACCCTGCCATCTTGGACCTATTTTTATTGATAAGGCTTTGTGTAATTTAGGTGCTTCTGTTTCTGTTATGCCATTGTCTGTTTATAAGAAACTGAACATGGGAGCCCTTAAATGCACGCAAATCACTTTACAGATGGCGAATCGTTCTATAAAATACCCTCTAGGTGTTTTAGAGGACGTTCCTGTTAGGGTAGTGAAATTCTATATTCCTGTTGATTTTGTGGTGTTAGATATGGATGAGGATGCCCAGATTCCTATTATCTTGGGTAGGCCGTTTTTGTGTACTGCTGGTGCTGTCATTGATGTCAAGTCTGGGTCTTTAACTCTGAGTGTTGGTGACGATAAAGTGATTTTTAAACTAACCAATGTTGTTAAGGCACCTATGCTTGAACAACCTTGTTGTAGGGATGAGGTTCTGGATGAAGTAGGTGTGGAGAAGGTTCCAATTCCACCTAAGGTCGCCTCACCGTCTGGAGGCATTGTCAAGAACATTTGGAGGAGAAAGATGTTTGATGAGGGTGGCACTCACTGCCAAGCCCCTCCTATTTGAGAGAGGGAGGATTATGGTCGTGCGGGACCTTTATAAACCAGCGTTGTGCGAGAGGCAACTCGTATTTTTCTTTCCCTTTTTCCTTTTCTTTTTATTTTTCTTCTTTTTGTGAGCGAGAGTGAGGGTACTAACATTGTTTTTCCTCTTAGCATAGTCCTTATCACCTTTTGGCATTGAGGACACTGTCAAGTTCAGCTTGGGGGAGGAGTTCTGTTTGTATGCCCTATCTCTTTTACTGCTTTCTAGGATAGATTTACTGCTTTCAAAAATACTGAAAAAAATCAAAAAAAAAAATGGTTCCCATGACTAGTTTAGTTGCCTCCCTGTGCCCCTTGCTGTGCTCTATTTGAAAATGATTTGACTTTGTTTTCTGGATAGCTGGGCATTTGTGATCTTGAGGCTATGATTTGATGTTTGATTGCTATGATTTCGAACATTTTTAGATTATATTAGACCACTTTGTGATGCATACCTGAATTGGTTAGACTGTGAGGCCTCTTTGTAGCCTATTGGATTCATATTATTATCCAGTCTATTCTTGTGTGTTAGTTCCTCTTTAGTGGATTGATTTTGACTTTGACTTCGTACTTGTCTGATTTTAGATGACTTGTAGCATTTGCTGTGATAGAGGCGTTCTTTTGTCTTATTCTTGAGCTTCAGAGTGAATTTTTGATATACTTTTATCCTCCTTAGCCCCGCTGAGCCTAATGACTTGTTTCGTGTTAATTAAACCCCTATTATGAGCCCAAAGCCTTCACTTGATACTATTCCAAGCCTAGCTTGGGGGAGCTTTTGTATGGGTTGAGTTTGAGATTGGTTTGTTGGTTTAGTTTGGTTTTTGAGGAATTTAAAAGTGTATTTGCTGTGGTTTGAGAGTGAGATAGAGAAAAGAAAAAGCAAGTTTAGAGTTGCGTGAATGAAGTTCAGAAAAATGAAAGAAAAATGAAATGAAAATTCAAAAGAATTCTAGTTCTTTCATTCACGTACGTTCATAAAGGAATATTCGCTTCATTGCTAGAAAATTGGGTTTGTTATGAGCTTTTCATTGATTTATGAGAGTTGGGTTACTTTACATGGTTTTATGGTGATTGTTGGGAGTTGTGTAGGTCATCTTAGGCCTTGTTTGAATGGTTTATGCTCCCCCTTTCTTGGTTTTTCCACCACATTACCCAAAAGTATCCCCTACCTCTCACCTAAGCCCCATTACAACCCTATAAAGTCCTCTTGAGCTCGTGTCTGCAATGTTCATTTGATTGATTTCGAGTTAGTTTGTCAAAGTTAAAGAGTATTTCTGCTAATTGAGTCGACTTGACTAGGATGAGCGTCATTGAACCTTCTTAAACACATGAGAGTGTGAGTGGGAAGGGTATTTATGGTCGGGTTGGTGAGTGTTCGGGCATACTCTTTGCCTGCCACAAAATAGAGAGGAGTGACACCCTTGTGAGAGCCTTTTCAGGACTTGTATGCCTTGTGGATGTTTGAGTTTGATAAATTGTTTGAATGATTGGTGGTTGGATGGATTTGATTAGCCAAACTTGAATTATGCGTGCTTGAACGATTCTTAGTCTTGAAAATGTTTTGAGCTCTGATTTGTTTTTATCTATGGGGTGAGGCAATCTATTCCATGTTCATGTGCTGTTTGCTTGAGGACAAACAAAGGTTTAGCTTGGGGGAGTTTGATATCACGTATTTATATAGAGTTTTCTCCCTTATTTACAAGCTAATTTGTGCGTCATTGGAGCTCTTGGGAGCTATTTTGTGCTAACTATCGTATATAGTTGTGGTTTTGTATTTTAGTGTTGAATTGCAGGTTTTAGGGAGTTTTCTCCTTATTCCCGAGCCATTTGGAAGCAACCACGACTTTACGAGATGTTACGAGGCACGTAGGATGGCTCACGAGCTTTATGGGTAGTTTAGGAGGTCCCAAGACCCCAAAACGTGAAGATTACAGAGCCAAAGAGTCAAAAAGGAGGTTTCCGTGCACTGATCGGGCAGAAATGGCCCGATCGGGCGAAGAAATACTGATCGGGTGTAGATGTTGCGGACCCGATCGGGCGAGGGTTTCCCGATCCGATCGGGCGAGGAAGCATGTCCCCAGACCTGATCGGGTGCCCACCGCCCGACCCGATCGGGTCCACACCCACTTGAGCTGCTGTGTTGTGCGTATTATTAGAGGAGTGTTGGGCCTCGTTTGCTGGCAACCCGATCACAGACCCGATCGGGTGCTGGATCGGGTTGGCCCAGATTTCCACTCCACTATTGCTGCTGAAGCTGCGCTGACCCAGGAGCGGATTGACGATGTTTTGCACTCGGCCCGATCGGGTACTGTCCTCGGGCCCGATCGGGTCTGGCACCCTTTTACGCGGATTTCGCCTTTTGTTTCCGTTTTTAGTTAACTTGAGGGGGTATTATAAATACCTTTTTTTCTCATTATCTTTGGATAAATCTTTTATTCATCTTTCATTAGCTTTAGACTAGTTTTATTCCTCGTTGTTCTTAGTTGAATTCAAACACTTAGATTAATTTAGAGGTGATCAAACCTATTTCGATTTCAATAAAAGTTCCTGCTTTCCGTCAATTGGTACTCTTCTCTACTCTTTATCTTTTTAATTACTTTGATTGCTTAGTTTATTTATTTAATTGTTCATGATGCAATTGTTAGGGTTTCATATTAGTTTTGTCGTTGTTAATTCGATCATGTCTGAGTAGTCTCTTTCTAGGGTGTTAGATAGGAAAGCCATGTTTATACCATGATTGTGATTTAGACTCTTATTGATTTCTAGGGCTTGATTAGGGTGATTGTGATGTGGTTTGTTCTTTATTGAGTAATTAACGTTATTGCGCAGTTTCGTTGGTTGCTTGTGGTTAATAGTTGTTTGCACAGATCCGTCTTACGACTAGAGGCCTAGGACACGTCAGTAGTTCTGATTACGTTAGTGAACATGCGGCGTATGTTGAACTATGAGCGTTGAGTCTTAACCATAGCTCAACATAGGCTCTAATCCCCGACTCTTGACCTAGGTTTTGATAGTAGTTGACCCTATTTGATTGGTATAAGCATGGTGGACCGACCTAATACCCTAGACTTTTATTCCATAGTTTAATCCTCGATTTATTCCGTCTTCTGTAGTCTATTCTTTAGATTAATTATTTCTTCCCTGATTTCATCTGGAGTAGCTGAATCGGTTGAATATTAATTTAGAAACTCTGTCTCCCTGTGGATTCGAACCTGCTTCCACTGACTACCTAGTTAGAGGTCCGTAGGTTTATTTTTGATTAGGTGACACGACTAAAACCTATCAGAATCCATAGAAACAACCAACAACCATCAAATGTACTCTAATTCTATTGGTGTACAACTTCCTCAAGCATATCCATAACACCCAACAATCACAGTGTACATTATAATTCTATTAATGTACAACTTCCTAAAGCATACCCATCAAATATATGGATTTAGTTGTTCCAACAACATCCAACCATGTGTACAACCATATTCAGTTATTGTACAATAACATCCAACAACCACCAATATACATTCTAATTTTATTAATGTACAACATATTAAACAATAACAATTACATCTAGTTGTTTGCATTTTCATAAAAATACATAATAACAATTCTAAATACCAGTTATTGTACAACAACAAGTCTTCAAAGTACATCATTAGTCTAATAATGAACAATTATTTTATTAAAAATACCTTTGTGGGGATGAAGAGCATTTTTGGAGTTCTTGCATTTTTTTATTTGAAAAGGACGCCCATCGGGATTTCTTCTTCAGATCTTGGAACGAAAAAGAGACAACAATTTACTAAACATATGTAAAATGAAATGATTTATTGAACATGAAAATGAGGAGAAGACTTACTCTATGGGTGTTAGAAGTGGATCTAGGTGAAGCATTTGAGAGGCTTTGGGCAAGGTAGCTTCTTTGGTTGCCTTGGTTTCTTCTTTTCTTGCAACTAATTCATCTCTAACATCTATAATTGTAAAAAAATGATGCTAAAATTCGAATATATGATGTTCAATGAGCAATTTCCAAAAATTTGGCAAAATTTTCGTGAATGGAAGTAACAGGAATTGGAGTTTTGAGTTTTTGGAGTTTTGGTAATGGAGGTTTGGAGTTTTTGGAGAGAGAAATTGGAGAGAGAAAGAGAAATGATGGAGTATGGGAAAGTGGGGAGAGAAATGGCTGTCCCCTTTGCATTTAATGTTCAGCATTAACTTGTCACATCAGTTTTTTTTTTGAATTTTGCGTGTACACTGGCGGACACTCAATGTACACTGAGCAGCGCGCCCAACTTAAAAAGCACGCGTTTTGTTTAATTTTGGCTGCGTTTTGGATAAGGAGCATCATGCTCATGGTGCTCCTTGGTGTATAATCTACTAATTGGGGTTTTAGGGGTGGCAGCGCAGGTTGCTCAATTTTTAAATGAAAAGGAAAGGAAAAGAAAAAGGTGGAAAGGAGAGAAAGAAAAGGAAAAATAATTTTTTTTAAATGAAAGGTCAAAATTTACCTGATTATCCGGTTTCAAGTCACCTAGGTGCATTTGTGGCGGATGTCCCCCATAATTGGGATTATACAGGAATAACTCATTGTTGTGATTATTCTTGTCCGAGAGGCCATAGTTTGGATTATTGTAGTCAATTTTTCCTTACTATTATCCAATAAAGTTTTCATTTGGTCCAACCTCTAAGCACCATTTGAAAATTTGTTGACGTTGACTTATAGGTTCAGTTAGCTTTTATTTCAAGCAAATGCTATAAAGGAAAATATATGTTGAAACCGAATTTAAGATTGAATACAAGAAATAATGCTGTTATATATAAAGAGAAATATATGTTGTACGAGAATTCATGATCGATTACAAGGAATATTATGTCATCCTCAAATCTCTCCAATCCTTAGCATAACTTGGCTGACTTATAGGTGTATTTTAGCTTTTCTTCCAAGCTAATGCTTTTGTGTACAAGCATAAACATATGCCTTACGAGCATTCATGATCAAATACAAGGAATATTATCCTCAATGTTTCTAATTCTTAGCATAAACCACAAGACAAAGAACGATCAAGTCTTATGAGTTAGTAGAATATTTAGCTAATCACTACTAGCAGTAAATATCACTACTTGTAGTGATAAACATCCAGTCATTGTTACTAAGAGGAAATTTGGTCGAATACCAATGACAAGACCATATTATATGCATAAACAAAGTGATGCTTATTTGAACCCCCCCCCACCCCCCCACCCCACACACACACACACACACACACAACCCAACCAATTACACATGGACCTAGTAACTGTAGATGAGACTTAATAGACAATAAATTATGGCCTTTCTATTTCAAGATATAAGACATTTTAATCTTAGTAAATTATAATATTCACGATCTGCTATGTACAGTCAAAATGTATGAAGCTCAATCATATACTTCCTCCGTAACAGAATTATTGCAACAAGTGGGTATTATTTGTGAGGTATAAAATATTCATTTGTTGCAATAATTCTGTTACGGGGGAAGTTTATACTCATAATATTATAAAAGAAAATTTATCAAAAATACTATATATTATAAACTTTGTGAATATGAAGCATGAATAATTCTTGGTTGTTTTATTATGTCTGACGTGAAAAAGAATAATAAAGTAGCAAGGATCTTCATGGATCTGCCCCTATTTGGTGATAGAGATAAGCAAACGGATAGCATTGGATAAGCAAAGATACTAAATACATTGAATGATGCCCTGGTTACGTCTAATATATTGGACGATTAAATTTTTGTTTTTGGAAATCAAATGGGCCGAAAGATTTTAGCACAAACAACAGAAACATAGGAATCGAACCCATCCACTTTCTTATAATTCTCCGTGTAATGATTCTTATTCAAATAACCATTAAGGAAAACCAAGTTTGTGAATAAGAAGTGCGAACAATTCTTTTATCGACTGCTTTATTATGTTCGACGTGAATAAAAAGAAAATATCATTTTGTGGGACACATGCCTTTATATTTAGTGGTGAACAAGATTTACATAGTGATAGCATGGGATGCGAAAACATACGAAGTACACAGAGTGATGCTCTAGCTAGGTATAGTATTTTGGATGATAAAAAATTGGAAAAATTACTTCTAATAATGCAACCTTTTGGCGATTCGCAAATAATAATGCAACCTTTCGATTATTCTGGAATAATGCAACCTTTGTACCCCATTTATTTTAAATATGATGAAACCGGTTGCAACCTGAAAAATAGGTAAAATGGGACATGTGTCACTTTATAATTGGTTCCAATAAATAAGTCTAAAAAAATTAAAAAAGATAAATAAATATAAAAACATAAAAGCCCCCACCCCCACCCCAATCAGTCCCCCACTTTAGCCTACCGCAACCACCCTTTCCCCACCCACCTAAACCACCCCCACCCCTACTCCCCTCGCATCCAATTCCCCTTCATCCGCATCCTCCACTTCCCGTCGCATCTCCGGCCTCCCCCCATTACCCTAACCGGAAGTTAACTATGTTTTCCGTCCATCGCAGTTGTTATCAATGTTGGGAATCCGATCGTTTTTTTAATCCCTTGCTCCCCCCCCCCATTCCCTACCCGAAATTGCTTTGTTTCCCCACCCTCCTCTCGATTTTCTCTCTCCTCACTTGGGTCGCATCTACTGTTTCATTTTTGTTTGAATTGCGTTTTTTCAAGATGAGGAGGATTTATTTGGCAACAATAGGTGGAGGGGAGCTAGGTGGTTGTGCAGGCAGGATTGGAGGATTGGGTCAGTTGGGTTGGGTCGGCGACAGTTGGGCAGGGGACTGGGTTAAGGTTGGGGTGGGGATGAGGGTGGGGTTCAGGCAGTGAGGGAAGGGTGGGAGCCGGTGGGGGTGGGAATTAGTTTAGTTTGTTATTTTTTAAGTTTATTAAATATATTATTATAATTAAAAGTTTTAATTAAAAAAATTACCTTTTCTTCAGGTCACCGGTAATTTGGCCTATTTAAAATAAATGGGGTATAAAGGTTGCATTATTCCAGAATAATCGAAAGGTTGCATTATTATTTGCGAATCACCAAAAGGTTGCATTTATTAGAAGCAATTTTTCCTAAAAAATTAGTCTTTGTTGGGGATCTAATGGGCCCATAACTACTAGTACGAACATCATGAACATACAAACTATATTGTGAAATAAGCGAAATAGAATAGACCTCTCGAAATAAATATGTCTAGTTAAGGATATTTGAGAGAATTGTAGCGGTGCTACATTGCTAGCTGGACCCTAATAAATGGTAAATAAGCGAAATAGAATAAAATAGACCCCTCAAAATAAATCTGTCTAGTTATGGACATTTTGAGAGAATGGTAGCGGTGCCACATTGCTAGCTAGACCCTAATAAATGATAAATAAGCAAAATAGAATAAAATAAACCACTCGAAATAAGTTAGTCTAGTTAAGGACAAGTTGAGCGAATTGTAGCGATGCTACATTGCTAGTTGGACCCTCATAAATGATAATCTGTTGAACCTCATTGTTGAGCATATGTGGGGGGTCTTATATTGGAGAAAGAGGGGAGACAAATCCACTATAGTATATGATTTTGGAATGAAAGCTCATTGGGTTTGTATGTGGACCGGATTCTCCTCCTCCTTATTGGATTGTCCAAGCCCATCTCTAACTAATCTAAAAATTAACTCACTCGTGGCTTTCTATGTTCGTTTCTAGTGAAAGTTGTTGGCATTACAGGGTTTGGAATAAGCTCGATGCATTTGCCAAAACATAACTTCATAAGAAATTGCGTGACGTCGTTGATGAGAGTCTAAATGTGCCAAGGGGTATTGTACCATCCCTTTAGAATGTTGATGACTATAAGATTGTCCATTTCTATGACTAGGTCAGTAATTTGCATATTTTTTAGTTGAATGAGTCCATTTCGGGGGGCCACGGCTTCGACTATTAGTGGAGATGTTTTTCCCAACCTGTCTGCCTGAAATATTTTGCAAGAAGAATTCCTGAGCACGATATCTTCTATTGTCGGGTCTTGTATGGAGAATCCCTCGAAGTTGAATTTAATGACAATATTTTGAGGCGGGGCTCAGTAGATTTGGTTGGTGACAGGGGTGAAAGTGTCTGAGTGAGCATCTATGGAACGGCCTAGTTACACTATAGGTACAATTGTTTAAATCTTTGGAAAATGCGGCTCGGTTTCCATGTATTATATTTAAAATGATGATATTCCTTTCTTTTCAAAGGCTTCAAAGGAGCAAGAATATTTCAGTAGAAGTCGATTTAGAGAGGGACGAAGTGAGTGGATGTCACGTGTCGTAATGGTATAGGATATGAACCTAGTGGGGGCATTATGTATCGAAAAAGCATGAGTGAGTAGGAAGTCCACTCTAGAAACTGCAATATCTGTTGTTGTCGAGTCTTGTATGGAGAATCCGTCAAAGTTGAGTTTGATGCTATTTTTTTAGGCGGGGTCCAGTGGACTTAGATGGTGGTAAGTGTGAAAGTGTTGGAGTGAGCATCTATTGAATGGTGAATTTTCCATTTTATCAGGTGCAAATGTTTAGCTCTTAATAAGATGCGGGTCTCCATGTATCATTTTTTTTAAAATAATGTTATTCCTCTCTTTTCATAGGCCCCAAAGGAGAATGATTATTTCAATAGTAGTCAATTTGAGGGGGGAAGCAACGAGTGGATGTCAGGTGTCGTAATTGTATAGGACATACATGAACTAGTAGTGGCATTATGTGTCTCAAAAGCATGAGTGACCGGACAAAGTATAAAGAAATGGTTTATATCTTCATCGGGGTTATGGAAGATGGGGCATGGTTTCAAATTGAGATATTTCTTTTCATTGAGTTGTGTCTCGGGGGATTACCATTATGGATGAATTGTCATCTTAAAACTTGGATCTTCTTTAATATGTGTTAATGACTTAAAACGACCTTAAATAAATTTTTAATAAAACTGGAAAGAAGCTTTATTCAGAAAAGAAAATCGCAAAAATGCAGTGTATGGTTAAGTCTCGATCTTCTCCTCAATACATTCACCTGCCCCTCGAGCACTCTTGCTCGTCCGATCCGAGAGCACATAAAGCGCTTCTTCCATTTTCTTCTTCGTTTCACTTAACCTTAAAAGTAAAAAATTTATGTTGCTTTGATCTGAAATTTTGAAAAGACTTAGGTTAAGGGTATAAATTTTGGATTTGGGGGCAAGGGTAGGATAAGTGTATCACATGGTAGCCAACGCCGACATAGTTAGTCAATGGTCGAATCCGAGCTATGGTATTATCTGAAACAAATCTTCTGATTTTTGCTTGTAATGTGCCAAGGCTTTTTATATGGAGGTTTCCGACAAAAAAGGATATTTATAATGTTGTTTCTAACAAATTTTCATAATATTTTAATTATATATATACCAATAATGTTATCACATAGACCGCGATAAATTGAGTTTACAACGAAAAATTTAAAGTATTATTAAAGGAAAATTGACTGGAGTAATCCAATGTATGGTCGCTCAGCCAAAAATAACTCCAACTATGGGTTATTCCCAACTATTGGGAATGTCCGCCACAAACACACCCAAGTGACTTTCTACCTGTTAGCAAGGTAAGTATTTTATTTTTCTTTATTTTTTCTTTTTATTTCTACGCCCACCACCACTTCAGCCACCCTCCCATGTTCCCGCAACCCCTGCTCACCACAACCATCACAACCCTCTTCCTTTCCCTCTATAAAACCACCCCATCTCTCTCACCTCCACTTCTCTGCCATTTCAACCGCCGCTGCCATCAACCTCAAACGCACGCCTTCGCGTGAAACCCATCAATTTCAGCTCTTGAAACCCTTACAACACACCTTTTAAGCGATACTCATGATTCCATTTCTCCTAAATATCAAGTCTAGCCCTTCAGAAAGGGTGGTTCTTTAGCGGGCTTGAGTTCGGGCTCAAATTAGCATCTGGGTTGGCTTAGTTTAGGGGATCGTAAAGTTTTGTTGGTTGATTCTGTAGTGAAATTGAAAAAAAAAAGTTCATTGATCTATGTGGCTTCAAAATCAGATAAGAATTATGTTTATTGGGCTATTGATGTTTCTAAAGATGATAAGTTCGTTGATTTATGTGGCTTCAAAATCAGATGAGTATTTCTCTTTTGTTGAGTTGAGGACTTTGATGGTTGTAAGCGAGTCTTCTGATTTACAAGCCTCGCCGGAGCAGCTCTCGTTGGTCCTTTGACTATCTTTCTCTTACTCTTCTTTCTCCATATCCTTTCTTTCTTCCTCTTCTTTCCTTTCGTGCTCCTTGTTATGTCCAGATTTTCCGAAGCTAGCTCTACAGGTTCCATGTTCACAGGTTCTAGCTACTAAATGCTAGCTTCCGAGTATTAGCTTCCAGATAGCTATTGGATGTAAGCTTCCAGCTAGCAGTTACCAGTTAGCAGCTATCAGCTTCCATCTACCAGCTTCCTACTACCAGCTATCGTCCGCCAGATATCGTCCACCAGCTATCGTCCGCCAACTATCAGTCACCAGCTTGGAGCAGGTCAACGTATGACTCAACAATAGCTTAAGATATAGGAGAGATTGTTATGAAGACCAAGTCAAAGTCAGTTAGAAGAATAAGTCAGCCCACATGCCTAATATAGTGGGAGACTGATTCAAAGCAAGCTGCACAGGAGATATTAATAGATTCCTTGATTTAAGGAAGTTGTTATAACACCTTACCTATATTTTAGGAAGTTGTTCCAGTAGTCCAAACAAGCTAATTTGAAGCCTATTTAAGCTGTAAACGTATCATTAGATGAAGATTACAAGCATATAAGCTATTTCTCATTGTTCTAGGTTTAGAGAATACTTCTACTCATATTTTACACTTATCATTGGTATTTTTATTTAGCATTCATAAGGAAACACTTTATTGTACTTGTAATTTACATCGATCATAGTGGATTGGTGGACTCAAACCCACCCGCGATTTTTAGACCCTTATTCATGTGGTTTTCCGCGTCACCATTCTTGGTGTCCTTCTCTTTCTTGCTTTCTTTGTTCTTTCTTATTTTATTCTTCTTAATCAGCATCTTATGCTTACTAGCTAGTTGTAGGTCTCTCTAGCTAAGTTTTGCCTTGTGCAGAATTTGGCATAAACACTCCTTCCTTTTGATCTCCCCATCTCTTCCTTTCTTCCTCTGTTGGGTTGTGCCAACTCGAAGGTGGTGATGGCGGTGGTGTTGATGGTGGTGTTGATGTCGGTGGTGTTGGTGGGGTGAGGGAGGTTGTGTGGTTAGGGGTGGCAGTGGGTGGGGAGTTAAGAAAGAATAAGGGTGGGGATCAAGAAATGCAAAAAAATAATAATAATTGAAAATAGCCAATGAACGTATGACACGTAGCCTATTTACGTGTTAAATAAGTTTCTTTCAGGTCACAGTGCATTCGTGGCGGACAACTCTATAGTTGGGATTATACAGGAATAATCCGTAGCTGGGATTATTATCAGCGGAACGGCCATGGTTTGGACTCTTCTAATTAATTTTTCCTTTTTTAAATAAGAATCGTTCACATAAAAAAATTCTTCATATCAAATTTTAATAATTTATTAAATGTGTTTTAAGAAAAAAAAAAGGGTTATTAGAATGGATCACAAAATATAAAATGAAGACATTGATTAGAGGAACAAAAAAAAACGAAACTAGGTGCAATATATAAAGCGTGTATGAAATTTGCCACGTGTCATCACCTCTTTCAATATGCACGCCATTATAATATATATTAGAAAGAATTGTCATTGTGAAATTTGATCTCGCAACCTAAAGTATATATGGAAGAAAGAGTTCCAATCATTTCTCCTCCATATTGCTATTGTTTCTTCCATCATATAATTAACATTGATATATGAATAGAAACCAAATATAACTAGTTTGTGGCACCGCCAATGCCCCGGGTCAATTGTTATATGAGTTAGAATAATATCCTCATTAATAATAAAAAATTAAAAATTATTTATAAAAATTAAAAATTTAAGGGCATAATTTATGAACCAAATAATTTAGAGAATCATGAAAGATTGTAATGAAGGAAATCTCTTTACTTTTTCCCAAAATTTGATTAAGGTAAAAGGAAATGAAGACTAAGAAAATAAAATAATTCATCTTATCAATATCATGCATTTGATTGTAGTTTAATTCTTGATTTTTATTTAAACCCCATAATAATATTTTTATTTGTGATAAGAAAAACATTAAGAGTGTGATAGCGCAATGGTTAAAACTCTTTGTTTCATATGCAGATGTCATAGGTTCGAAACTAAATATTGACGACATGGATAAAATGCAATTCAGGAAGGGGAGAGTGTTTGCTTACCCCTTCTGATATATATCTATATATATAATAGATTGTATCTTTTGAGATTTATAGCACTATACTTGGAAAGTTGTTGATGGTCCAACACGACCTTGGTTGACTTTTAGGTTTAGTTAGTTTTTTCCTCCAAGCTAATGCTATAAGGAGATTTACATGATGTACGAGCATTCATGAGCAAAAACAAGGAATTCTATGTTGTACGAGAATTCATGATTACATACAAAAAATATCATCCTCAAGCTCTGCAATTCTTAGCATACCTTGGCTGACTTATAGGTGGATTCCAAGCTATTAAGCTAATGCTTTTGTATCTTAGCATTATTTTGAAATAAGGATGGAGTGAAGTAGTCAATTGGTCACCTTGTTGGACGTCAATAGTTAGTTCGATTATGTGGTTTGTCCGAAGAAAGAGAAAGAAGGAAATCCACGTAAAAACTTATAACCATACATGTAATTTGTTTAATTTTTCTCTTGTGTAAAACATTTGGCCTACAATTATCATTCTTATATTGATCGTCTTTAAAAAAAGGTTTTTTCTATTTGGGCCACCCTTCACACTTATCACTTATATTCATGTCCATTAACCAGATTTACGTGGGACCAACACCTAAAAAAGTATTGGCTGAAAGAAAAAATAAATTCTTATTATTCACCACATGTAGTTATTCTTGTTCCAATTAATCTTTTCGCTTGACTCTTTGATTGGGTAGTGGTATAGTGACAACTTATTCTATGCATGGGTATAAAAAACATACACTCTCTCTAATCTCTATAAATACACAATCGGTAATGACTACAATCTTCGTGCAATACATACCATAACCCTTCTTTTCTGTCCCTGTCTTAAGGTATTCTTTCTTTCTTCTTCTCCCCCTTCTTTATATTGTTGCAGATTATATTTCAAACTCTGACCAATAATATACTACTTCCGTTTCGCAATACATGCAACATTGGAAAATTTGCACTATTCATAGACTAACTTTGACCATATTATTTTACCAATATATAAAAAGAAATGTTACCATATGATATAGGAAAAATTGTCAAGAATAAGTCAACCTTTGCGTTGACTGCTTCTAACAAGTCAACCTTAATTTATTCCATTAACAAGTAAACCTTGTAGCCAATTTTGCTTTTAACAAGTCAAAACTGGTTGTCACCTCTTATTAACCTATTTAACAGGTTAAAATCACATATGTCACTCATCATTGGATATTTTGAAATTTTATATTTTTAAAACAAAATTAAAGAATCTTGTCATCTTCTTCGTTGTTTCTTCAGTCTTCAAAAAATCTGATGTATTGTACGTTGTTCTCACAGAAGATACAACATTGGTCGGAACCCATTAATTTGTTCTAAGTGTATGAGCACTAAGAAAGGGAGGCAAGGAAACAAAACCCTTAACATAGATTAACTCATTGCTGGTTATATGAGAATTAAGAAAGGGAGGTAAAGTGATAAACCCCCTTCACATAGATCAGAGTCATCTGACACATTGCTAATCAACATTGCTTGGACGGATTGGTGAAGATAATTTATCACAATTACATTCATCACGATTTCCCCCTCTCTAATCTTTTCTTTATTTATACCATTCTTATCTAACAACAACTCAACTCACTGACTGCAAAATAAAAAAACCCATTTTTGATTTTTAGTGAAAATGTCAAAAATGAATTCTGGAGGAAAATCTGGTTCTGGGTAACTCTCTTCTACCTCTGGCTCTTCCAATTCTTCAACTGGACGCTTACATTCCCCCAAATTTAAGCCAAAACAAAGTGATTTACACATCCTGAATCTGCTGCAAACCCAATCACAACCCTTTTGAATCACCTGCTGAGCATGTTATCACATAGGGTCTTGAAATTAATTAAAGTGTCTGCTCTTTTGTAATTGTAAAAAAAAAATACTTTGCTTGTTTTGGTTGAATCCTAAATGGGTTGGTGTAGGAATTGTGTATACTGTGCACACTGCCATTTCTTACTTATCTTTTTTTTCTGTTTGGCGGGGAGGGAGAAGGGGAAGGAGAGAGAGAGAATCACAGTCAGAATTGGAATTGGGGAGAGAAAGCGGCGCGTGAGGAGGTGGTGGGGTGGGGACCTTCATGGTCTATGAGAAGGAAGATGAAGAGATGATGTTCGTGGTTAAGGTAATGGTGTTACAGAGTGATTTCGGAAGTCAAAGTCAAAGGGAAAGGGGAATGAAGAGGAGGGTTTACAGGTTTATCAGGTCACCGGTTAAAAAACTTGTTAAAAGAAAAGTGGTTACAAGGTTTACTTGCTACTGGAATAAATTAAAGTTGACTTGTTAGAAGCGGTCAACGCAAAGGTTGACTTATTCCTGACAATTTTTCCTATGATATATTGTTGGATTAGTCTCGATATGTAAATTCAAATTATCAAATTTTTATAATTTTTCTAATTAATAATTAGAGTTATTAATGGTCAAAGTAGTGCATTGACATGTGTGCAAGTCAACATGTTGCATGTATTGTGAAACAGAGGTAGTAATATATAACCATGTTACTAACTTAATATTTTTTTCCATATATTTAAACTAGATAGGCATATTCATGAATAAAATTAGCAGTATTCTAACGTTAGTTTTTATTAATTAAGTCTACAGTAGACTATAGAAATGTTAGTTGGTAATTGTTATATTCTATTGAACGCAGCTAGCTAAACTAAGCCCTAAGGTAACAATGGCTTCAGTGCAACAAGCTAACGGTGTGAACCAATTATCAAAGAAGGAGAAAGACGCAATCGACGAGGCAGTGAAGGAGGCAGCAAACAACCTCAAGAATGCCAAACCAAGCCAAGAACAACTGGTTGTGGTCACAGGTGTAATGAAGAATCTCCAGGACGGAGGAATAACATTAAAGCTCGCCAAAACCCATGAATGGAAGGGTCATTTCATAAACGGCCCCCCTAAGGATTTGGGTGAAACTGGTGCGTTTGTGCACGAGGGTGCGTTTCAACAAGGACATCTCCGTGTGATTGTAGGCTCCAAGGCCGCAGTGATATACCAACAGATTATTGCTGTGGGCTTTCGCCCTCTTGCATGGCTCCTCGCCTGGAACAAACCTGCTCAAAGCATAAATGGAATTAATCAAGTACGTAATAATTATTAAATTTATTCTGGAAGGGAAACTTTGCTAATTTTGTCGTTTCATATAATTAGTCGATTAGTTTCCACAGTTTGACTTTTGCATTATACATATGTAATACTTTGATCATAATTTTTAATTAATCTAAAACCAAATACAGTACTAGTAAGTAAAGATTCTCTTAGATATATGTGAATGTAGAATTCCAACTTATCATCATTTTGACATAACTTTTACTAATTGTGATTAAATTGATTAATGGTTAAAGTTGTAAATTGACAAGTGTACGTGAGTCAAACTATTGCAACTAATATAGAACAAAGAAAATATTTATGTTAAATGAAAAAGTAAAGAAACAGTAGAAACCATTAATTTGAATCAAAATTCCAACATATAGAAGTAATATGCTATCATGCATTTGTCATAGTACATATATATATATTAAGTACCAGCATTTGATAATTTTACTATTAAGTGAATAATTTTTTTATGATAAAAGTTGTACTTACATTATTAGACATCATGGAGTTCCATTTCCAACTAATTTAAAATGGAGGGAAGCGTCAAATGTAAATCAGAAGATGCACTAGGGTGTAGCATATAATACATCATAAACTAATAAAATTAGTCTCAAATTTCTTAACCTTTTTGCAGGTATATGTGGAAGCTGGGTATCTAGACAGGCTGGAGAAAATCGAGTGGAGTGAAATTGAGAAAAACCTGGATGCATCCAGCAATGTAAGTCACTACTGGGACAGCGAGACTGGTGCTGCTGCTGCTGCTCGAATTGAAGGCAACAATGGCGACAGGGTTGCTCTGGTTGGTGCCACCTTTGATCGCATCAATGGGCTTCCCCCACAGTAATTCACCATTATCGACTGACTACATCCATTTCTGATCATCAGTTTTATCGTACAACCAAAGGGGCATTAGGACTTAAATAACCTGCATTATCTACCATGCTGATGCAGCTATTAATGTTATTATGTCTATGAAGCTAGCTTATGAATAAATAGTGCCCTTTCGTTTTGTAATTCCAGAATATGGATCATACATCTAAAATATGAAACTATCTATGCCTATCTATGCCTATCTCTAATTAGTACTGATGTTGCGTACTAATTTTTTTTATCAATATCTCTTTCATTTTATTGTTGAACTTAAGCTCGAGCCACCATATTTAATTTTTTTTTATTTTTGAAAAAACTACTCCATCCATATATTTTTTAAGAGGGACGTTTGTTTTTTCAGACGGATTAAGAAAAAGTGCAAAAATAAAAGAGAAAAATTTAAAAAGTTAGAGCAAGTCCGGCCATAAGGCTGTGCAACCAGCCCGATAGCACAGGGCCCTAAGATATTGGAGGGCCAAATTTCTCAAAAACATAAACTGAATTAGGCTCACATTAGGCGTGTAGGCAGGTGAACTGACAAACTGATTCATGTTACCACACTTGAACGAATAGCAACAGTAAAGTCAATGACTTTTATTTTTTACTTTTGATGTTTCCAAAGCTTCAATTAATTCCATTTAATTATTTTTGTCATTTTTCTCTTTTGCTTCTATTTGTCATTCTTTCTCTCAATTGTAATTAATTTCTTTTTAATCAAAGTTGCATTAGAATACCGTTTCCTTCTTATATCAAATGATTCAATTGAGCAACAATTATTAACAAATGGTGGGTTTTGTGATAAGATCTGATAAGTATTTAAGAATAATAATTTATGTTAATAAGGTTTGTCCTTCTTACAAATGAGATTTGAATAAGTTCATTTTGTTGGAATTAAGGCTATTGAAAAGCCTCATTTAGGTATGTGTAACGGTAATTTCATGACTGAAATGGTTTTAACGTTACACTTGATGGCCATTAAATTCGTCCCTTGATTCCCTCTGCCCATTAATTACCTTTGTTGTTGTGGTCTAATTATTTGCTATATAATCAGACCTTTTGTCTATGTTTGATACAGACAAAAACATTATGTTCTTCCTCCTCTCTTTTTCTCTTTCTGGGTACGTGCTATACAATCTCCAAAGCTTTTCTCTGTTAGTGGTGACTTAGAGAGGCTGCTGTGTTAACCTTGGGGAGCTTTCCGGCCAGTTACGATTACCACCATAGTCGGGCCGTAATTGCTTTCAAGTCAGTGGTCTTACCACGACACAGCCTTGAAAACATTTCTTATTCTGCCATTACAATTCACCAGCATCCAACAATTTGAAAGCAATTAGGTTAGAGGCTTGATTTTTCCATCCTTGATTAAGTGTTAAAAAAATCAGGTCCAGTTTGGTGTCTCTACTGTTCAACAAGAAATTTTGTGTGGCAAAAGGAGAAGCTTTTGAGTGAAAAACAAAATCAGTCCGTGAAATTGGTGACAATGTTTGGTATTTGGGTCATAACTTTTTCACTGCAGCTCCATTTGAGGCGTGTAATATGTCATTTTAAAGCTAACGGAAAGAGCTACGACTTTCTAGCAGAATCTGAGAGCAGGTTATATCGTTTACATAGCCTAAATTCAGTGTGAATGTCGTTACGGTGTATTGATAGGAAATCAGGATATGTGGAGCATTGGGATTTGGTTGGACGAGATGTGTTAATCTCATATTTGGAGAGGATTACCAGCTGTCTCATGGTAAATTAATTTTGAAAGGATCGCACCAGGTACAATCGATCTAAATTAATTATTGCAAATGGCTAAAGATGATTATGGAAATTGGTGTCTAGGTTATAACAAATATATTTGTTTGTTGTTTTTGTTCTAACTTGGAATACCTCTCCAAAAGTCTTGTTGCTTGTGATACCTGTTGGAATTACGATACAATTTTTTCTCCTATAGCAATATCAATGTGATCTGCTTAGATTTGAGAATGAAACTGCATTATGGTTCTGCGCCCTAATTCATTACTCATGAAGTTTCTACTTATGTCTTATGAGAATGCATGTATATTCATTTGTTCTTAAGCTCTTGTGATCATGAGTTGAGAACAGTTATGGTACTTTTTACATGTTTGTGTAAGAGGTGAAGCATGCTATTTTATGACTATTAGTGATAGTCATAACTTCAGAATTTGAGTTTGAAACTTTTGTTTTTATTGTAACAAAGAGTTAGAGGGTATGAGAACAACTCTTTGAATTACCATTGTGAGAAATTGGAAATTATTTATGAACTTAGTACACCCTTTGTACCTCAATGGTAAAACTGAACGGAAAAATAGGCCTTTGAAAATTTTGATGAATGTTATGCTTGTAAGCTCTGGGTTGCCTGATGAAATGTGGGGGGAAGCAGTCCTTTCAGCCTGTCATGTTCTTAATCGAGTACCTCACAAAAGGTTAGATAAGACTCCTTATGAATTGTGGAAGGGGTTTCCTCCAAACTTGAGCTTCTTGAGAGTGTGGGGGTGTCTAGCTAAAGTTGGGCTACCTGACTATAAAAGGTCAAACTTTGGACCCAAGACCTTTGATGTAGTATTTATTGGTTATGCTCATGCTGCCTATAGTGATAGGTCTATTTGTGAGTACAGAGACGCTGAGTTCTTTGAACATGTTTTTCCCTTGAAAAAGGGTGATGCTGCTTCCATGCCTTCATGTTCTTCTCCTACTGTTGTTTTACCTACTTGTTCTACGCACGATGTTTCTTTACCTACTAGTGATGTTCCTGCTGATCTGACTTTAAGTAGTACTTCAGTTGATTTGCATGCTAGTAGTTCTGGTGTTGTAGATGAATCTAGGAGAAGTAAAAGACCTAGAGTAGCAAAAGACTTTGGTTCGGATTTTGTTACTGCCTTTCAGTCTGTGAGCTCTTGCATTGACTTGTTGAGTGATGAATTGGTCTATGCTTTCATGATAGAAGAGGACCCTAAGACTTTTGAGGAAGCAATGAGATCTGTGGATGCTAGCTTTTGGAAAGAGGCCATTAAGAGTGAGTTAGATTCCATAGTGTCTAACTCCACTTGGGAGTTAACTGACTAACCTAAGGGATCAAAAACCATAGATAGCAAATGGATCTTTAAAAAGAAGTTGAGACCTAATGGGACTATTGAGAGCTTTTTTGCCAGACTTGTGATTAGGGGCTTTACTCAAATGAAAGGACTAGATTACTTTGACACTTATTCTCCTGTGACTAAGATAGCCACCATTAGGACCCTGTTAGCTCTTGCTGCTATTCATGACTTAGTCATACATGAGATGGATGATAAGACTGCTTTCCTGAATGGTGACTTGGAGGAGGAGATTTATATGTCTCAACCTGAGGGTTTCGTGGTGCAAGGTCAAGAAGATAAAGCAAGTAAGTTGAGGAAGTCCTTATATGGTCTCAAACAAGCACCAAAACAGTGGTATGAAAATTTTTGACAGTACTGTTGTGTCAAATGGCTTCATTGTCAACAACTCTGACTCTTGCGATTATTCAAAACTAATAGGATTAGATTGTGTAATCATATGTCTTTATGTGGATGACATGTTGATCTTTGGTAACAATTTAAAGGTGGTCAATGATACTAAACTTTTCTTGGCATCGAAATTCGAGATGAAGGATTTGGGAGAAGCTGATGTGATCTTAGGAGTAAGACTTAAGAAAACCTCCGGCGCATCTCCCTTAGTAAGTCTCATTATGTGGAAAAGGTGCTTAAAAAGTTTAAATCCTTTGATGTTGCTCCAGTGAGTACACCTTATGACCTAGTATTCATTTGACTAAGAATTTAGGAGAAAGTGTTTCTCAAAGTGAATATGCGAAAGTCATAGGTAGTCTGATGTACCTCATGAACTGTACTCGACGTGACATAGCTTATGCAGTGAGTCGACTGAGTCGGTATACTCATAACCCGAGTAATGAACATTGGAATGCTCTTTATCGTCTTCTTAGATACTTGAAAGGAACAGTTGATCTATGTTTGCACTATTCTAAATTTCCTACTGTACTTGAAAGATTTTGTGATGCAAACTGGGTTTCAGGTAATGATGAGATTAGTTCAACTAGTGGTTACGTGTTTACTCTTGGTGGTGGTGCTATTTCGTGGAAGTCTTCGAAACAGACTTGTATAGCACGCTCAACCATGGAGTCTGAGTTTATTGCACTCGAGTTGGCAGGGCAAGAAGCTGAGTGGTTGAGAAACCTTTTGTCTAATGTTCCATTATGGGGAGGGCAGGGTGCTCCTGTCTCCCTTCATTGGGATTCTCAAGCAGCCATTGGCGTTGCTAAGAACAGTGTCTACAATGGCAAGAAAAGACACATACGGATCACACATGGAGTCGTGAAACAACTCCTGAAAAATGGGGTAATTTCTTTGGACTATGTGAGGTCCGAAAGACATCGGGCTGATGCCTTTACTAAGGGATTATCTAGGAGAGTTGTCCTAGAGTCGTCGAGGGGGATGGGGCTAAGGCCCATTAGTTGAGAGTTTATGGTGGATACCCATTTGTTGGTCAAACGAAGCCATAGAATCTTAACTTGCACTACATTTCTCATCCTTATGGCGTGTTGGTAGTGCTTTCTAAATCCATAGCCTACTTGGTGGTGCTGTTGAGACGCACTTGATGGATTTATATTGTGAGGTTGAGCTTTCGCTCTTAATGGTTCCATATCCCTTCGGGGTGGTGTTATTGAGGAACACTTGATGGACTACCTACGTAAGTGTGGAGGTTAAGCCGCCTTCTATGAAAGACTGGGCTGTCTTTCTAGAGCACTTATGAGACTCAAGGTGTGCGCATGGCTATAAAGCGCATGTGTTGTATCGCGGAGATTGCACGTTCTTAAGGTAGGTATGTGTTGTGGGGGTCTCAACGGAACTCTGGTGAGTTCAAGAGAAATTCACTCACTAGAAAGTAAGTTGTTGCCTCATTTCACTATGTATCAATTCAAATCGAAAGATATTGATGCTTAAGTACTTCCTTTTCCTTACCCAGGAATTTCTTTTGCTTTTCAGAACCTTTGTGGGGGATTGTTGGAATTAAGGCTATTGAAAAGCCTCATTTAGGTATGTGTAACGGTAATTTCATGACTGAAATGGTTTTAACGTTACACTTGATGGCCATTAAATTCGTCCCTTGATTCCCTCTGCCCATTAATTACCTTTGTTGTTGTGGTCTAATTATTTGCTATATAATCAGACCTTTTGTCTATGTTTGATACAGACAAAAACATTATGTTCTTCCTCCTCTCTTTTTCTCTTTCTGGGTACGTGCTATACAATCTCCAAAGCTTTTCTCTGTTAGTGGTGACTTAGAGAGGCTGCTGTGTTAACCTTGGGGAGCTTTCCGGCCAGTTACGATTACCACCATAGTCGGGCCGTAATTGCTTTCAAGTCAGTGGTCTTACCACGACACAGCCTTGAAAACATTTCTTATTCTGCCATTACAATTCACCAGCATCCAACACATTTAATTGCTCATAGTTTCAAAAGAACATACCCTAAGAAATGCAAAAGAAAACGGTATCCGAATTGAAGAGGAATTCTTTTATGTATGTGACAGGGTTATGTTAAATCGTGTTATATTTAACAAATATAAAAACGGTGCATAATATTTCACTACTAAGGGCCCAAAAAGTATTAGCAGTTCTGCACAGGGCAACAAAAATGTTTAGTACGGCCCTGAGTTAGAGAAAAGAAGAGAAAAAGTATGAGAGAAGGATAATAATTAGGTGGGCCAACCTATCATTTATAGTAAAAGGGAGAAGTGTCCCAATTAAATAAAAAACACCCCTAATGGGAAAATGTCTCTATTAAAAAAACAGAGGGAGTAATAGGATGCACTTGCTTGGACAATGTTAGTTGTTGTTCTAAGGATCTAATACTCGTTTTAGGCACTGACACATTGTGCAATTGAGAGTATAATATGCGGAAAACGATAACAGAAAATAATAAGAACAAGCCATAACACAGTGTAGATGAGTTGAAATAGGGGATCTTTTTCCCGTTGAACATCTTTAAATTCGTTGCTTTAATAGAGGAAAATAGTAATTATGAAAATGGAAAGTTTTAGGAGAATCGACTAATTTATCGGTGAGGGGGAAATAAAAAAGTTTTGATGTAGAAAGGAGATGAAAACATTTGTGATTTTGAAAACGTATTAAGATTAAAAGTTGAAGAGATTAGAATTGGAAGATTAATTTAATGGAGAAAATAGAAAATTGAAGAGCAGAGGAAAATGGCAAGAGGTTGAAGATGCTCGGCTCTGGCCTCTTCACGCGTATACTTAGACTTTGTCATTGAGCTTTTTTTTGCCCATTCGACTTTCACCAATTTTGGGATCTTCCAAAATGAGGCCATATTCTATAGAATATGTTAGACATCTCATGAGTCGGGCCTGAATATCAATTGTGCAAAATGAAGTAAATGTCTAAGCAAGCGTTGATATTGACATTTTTGATGACGATAAGAAGGCCTTTGTATTTGAAAGAAGAGAAAAAAACATTAACTAAGTAAATGTTGAAGCTAGGCATGACGATGTTAATGATAATCAGGTCGGAGATAATGAAGAGATGCGAGATCATTTGGATTAAAATAATTATGAAATTTTAAGTAGAGTTGAATATGTTATGTAGTTGAATTCATGTTATTACTAGAGTATTATTATTTTGAGCCAAATTGCAACCAAATTTAATTTGGTAAAACAATAATAATAATTTGACAAACGATCCCTCCGTCACGCGAATCTCTTACTTTACTCCTAGGATGATGGACTTGATGTGTGTGTTGACTTGACTGGGTCATCACCTTTGTCACAATCTAGAATGTCTAACTTCGTGCCTTGATGTGTGATGATTGATGCGGTGCAGCGCAAACGTGCAGTGTCAAGTATCAGGCTAAATGTGTGCAGCATTTAGATATGGCTTCTTACCTTTCTCTTTCTCTTCTTTGGGAGAATTAGAGACAGGTGTTATACATTGCTAAAACGTATATAGAAATTCTCCATGGCTCAAGATCTCCGAGCACGGGCTGCTGCCCACATCTTCACTAGGATTAGTTTTGCTATTGCGAAAGGATTGGGGGTCCAGATAGTATCTCGACTCCCCTCTAACTTTTTGTAAATTTTATGAGCTTGTTTGTTTAATAATAATAATAATAATAATAATAATAATTATAATAATAATAATAATAATAATAATAATAATAATAATAATAATAATAATAATAATAATAATAAGAAGAAGAAGAAGAAGAAGAAGAAGAAGAAGAATAGTAATAATAATGAATAGACGTCTAATATGTAACACGATAATAATAAAACAAGCAAATAAATCCTTTGGGCTAGGTAGTCCCTATTTTCATGGTCCTTCAAGTCTAATAATTGATTTGAGGCAACCCCTTAATTTCATCTTTCAATCCTTCATTAAGAATGCCCAAATTATGCTTTTATAATGGTCAATTATAAAAACATACAGGAAAATCCCAAATCAATAAATCAAAATTAACCCAAGTTAAAGCCCAATGTTCAATCTAAATTAAGGTTTATGAACTCATCAACGACTTCAACCTTTTTCCAAGGAAGAACTATTCAAAAATCATGAAAAATTATACAAGTATTATTAACAACTATATTTATGAAACCAAATCTAATCTAAGGTAGACAAATAAATTAAACAGAAAATAGATCAAAATAAGTAAATAAAGCAATAAAAAATAAGAAAGAGTAAGAAATTGTCATTGATATTGAAAGGATACTCAAAATCTTCAAGTTTCCTTCTTAGGATCTTCAAATCCAAGATCTATTTGTATTTTTTTCACTTTCTCTCTAAACTAATCTATGGAGTTTAATCCTCTTTCTGAAATCCTATCTAAGTTACAACCAACTCAATTGAGGCTACTGCCTAGTCCTACTAACAGTCTCCCTCAAAGTATTTGGGGGTTTACCCTTTGAAGGTTAAAAAAAAGCTTCATTAATTAATTAGCCCAAACACACAAACATGACCTCTCAGGAAGCTTAGACCCTCAGCTCCAGTCAAAGGTGGAGCGCTTGCTCTCACTAAGCAGACAACTCAACTTCGAACGATCATATATCTCTCTCGTATTTTATCGAAATTAGGCATAAACACCTTTAAAATGCGTTATTTTGCTCCAATTAACTATTCTATGCTCGGTAGGCGAGATGTAAACTTTCGAGGTCGATCCAAAAATATCAAACACACAAGAATCAGAGTAGTCCCTAGAAAGACAAGCAAAATTATTATCATTCACAAATGAGCTATAATTTACTCAATTATTCTAAAATAAGTAAAATAAGCTAGAAAATGCAAAAATAAGAATACAAGACTCTAAACAAGGTAGAAATAAGGGGGTTTAAATTGGCATAAATAACACTCATCAAATTCACCCATAACTTAACTTTTGCTCCTCGAGCAAATAAAATAAAATTTGGAAATATACCCTAAGAAAGCAATATGAGAGCTCATACATATAGTACTAAAATCTCTATAAAAAAGTGCCTTTAAAGACAAGCAATAAGCGTTTGGGGCTGTCACATGAAGGCAAGCAATAAACGTCTGGGGCTGTCACATGAGACTCGTAGGCTCCCAATACAACTCAAAGAGCATCAAAAATATCCGGAAAGTCTCAAATCTTAATAAATCCACTTTCGCATAAACTAGGCACATATCTATTAGAATACATACACATAGTACTGAAATCTCTATCAAAAAGTGCCTCAAAACATGTAAAATAGACTCATTAGTAGTATACAATATAGGAGGGTCCGTGAATTTTCATGATGTACTTTTAAGATTTCAAACAAAGACCAAGATACCATAAAATCTATGGACTATAATATAAAATCAATCTCAAACAATACCGAAAAGAAAACAGTAATTTAGAGAAAGAAACCTAATTGTAGAAGAATATCACAAAAGACTCAGCATTAACAATCTTGTTTATAAAAAGTGACTCCTTGTTTACGAGTAACTCTTTTAAGGGTATGTTCATGCGCTAGGCTGTAAAACAACTGAACGGAATTAAATAGAGTTTAACTAAACTGAACTAAATGAAACAATAATTAATTAAATAATGAAATTTAATAACAATATTTAATTAATAAATTCAATAATAATAACTTATGAAATAATGACATTTAATAACAATATTTAATTAATAATGATAACAATTATTACTCTATACACTTTCCTTCTTTATCCGTCCCAAAAGCTCTATGCACTTCTACTTTTAGACATGACCCACTACTACCTTATTCTTTTGACTTTTCAACCATGGCTCACTACTCTTTCACATCTAAATAAAATAATGTTCCACTAACTCCTATCACATCTACCTTTTTCATGAAATAGAATTGATAACCAAAAACAACTTATCATCTAAAACTACATGTTCGATGAAGTGTATAAAGGGAGTATTTTATTATAAATTAATAATTGTAAATAAATAACAATATTAATATTAAATTAATATCATATATTTAAGTAGAATTATTAATAATATTACTTAATAATTAGTTACTTTTATGCTAATAAATATTTAACAATAATTATAATAATATTTTTGTTTATTATTATTATTCTTATTATATTTAATGTTATTATATAATAATAACGATAATCATAATAATAACAATAATAATGAGTAAAGATATAATTCTCAAAATAAAATTTGGCAATAATAGTATTAATAATAAGTAAAATAAATTAGATTAATAATAATAATACAATAATATTAATAAAGTGATCAAATAATGGATGATGCTAAAATGAAATTGTCTAAACTAAACTCAACTAACCTGAAGTCAAAAAGTTTGTGGAATAGATTATGCAGTTAGTGGAATTCCTTTCATATTATAAGTTTGTGAATGGAGGATTACATGATATCTTCGAAGGAGAAAAGGGATTGACCAGTGGATATAGTTATAATATTTATGACCATAATATTAACTATTTAAAATATCATAAAAATACTTCTATTCTCCCTAATTCATTTTCATTTTTGTATTCAGTTCCTCTTTATTAAATTGTTTTCAGACGAACAAAACAAACCGTACTATTTACTTTTATTCAACTTCTATGTAATTAAATATCGAAAGTGAGAAAATCATAAACCTTTCTTAAGTCTACTTCTAAAGTGCAATTAGAGATATTCCTTTTACTCCTTTTGTCAAAGCATTGGTAGGTAGAGCTGAAAAGTTCTCCAATATAAATATAATGGAGGAATTTTCATTGTGGCACAAGTATGCCTCCCACCCTTCTTCCTAACTCAAGAAGAGAGAGGATTATCTACAAGGTGGTATGTGATGATTTATGTCCTTTAATATAATAGGACATTATCTTTTCTAATTGGTTATGTCCTTTAACAAAAAAGGACTAGGCCATTATTAATTTTTGTTACATGTCTATCCCAGGTAATGTCATATTTTATTAAAGGACATGACCATGTAAATAGTACTAATATAAAAGACTTCTAATAGTCATAAACAACCATAAAATTTTCAGATGGTATGAGATGCAAACCTAGATTATGGATATGGCAGTAAGGAAGGCAACTCCCTTACCACCCCACCCTTGCTGTTATGTTCAAAAGAAGAGAGAACTAATCAAGTAAACAAAGTACAACATCAATATATAAAAGATGATAAGCATAGATAATATTAAATGTATGTTCCATAATCAGGAATTACAAAACCAAGGGGCACTATTTATTCATAAGCTTATACTGGAGTACTTAGAAAAACATATATACTAGCTGCATGTACTGGTAGAAAATGCAGGTTATTCAAGTCTAATTAAGTGTCCCATATCATATGGATTATGTAACATATACTGCTGGTGTGTTTGATTACTGAAGGGGAATAGGAACCACCATACGACTGAAGGCGGCACCAACCAAAGCCATTTTGTCAGCATAATTCGTCAATCGAGCAGTGATAGGCTAAAGTCGTATCACCTATTCAAAGATAATTCCTACAGTCCTCTAACAATGGTAGTAAAAGGAAGTAGGGTCGAATCCACAGAGAGACGGAGTTCTAAGTTAATATTCAGCTAAAAAGCTACTTCAGACAAGATCAGATAGAAACAACTGAACTAATAATTAACTACTAGAAAACAATATAAAGTGGAATTTTACTCTATGAAATAAAGGTCTAGGGAATTAGTTCGGTCCACCATGCTTATACCAATCAAAGGATCAAACAACTATCAGAACCTAGGTCGAGAATCGATAGATTAGAACAATGTCAAGCTATGGTTAAGTCTCAACGTCCATAATTCAACATATGCAGCATGTTCACAAACATAATCAGAATTACTGGTGTGTACTAGGCCTCTAAAAGTAAGACGGATATGTGCAAACAATTATTAACCTCAAGTAATCAAAGAAACTGCACAATAACGTTAATTACTCAATAAGAACAAATCACACCATAACCTATCTCATCAAACCCTAGAAACTAATAGCAATTCAAATAATCATGGTATAAACATGGTTTCCCTATCTAAATCCCTAGAAATTAAACTACTCACTCATAATTGAATCAACAATAAACAATCTTATATGAAACCCTAATAATTGCATCATGAATGAATAAATAATTAAGCTAAGCAATTAAGAATAATAAAAGAGATTAGAGTAGAGAAAAATACCAATTGACAGAAAGCAAGAACTTTTATTGAAATCGAATCCGAGGTCCAATCACCTTTAATCTAATATAGAGTGTTTAAACTAAATAAAACTAAACTAAGAACTATGAAAAATAAAACTAGAGAAAAAGATGTCACTAAATATAATGAAGGATAGCTATTTATAATAGCCCAAATTCTAATTAAAAAAAGATAGAATTTCGGAAAAGAGTTGTCCGTGCTTCAGGCCCGATCGGGTCAATTCCCGCCCGATCGGGTGGGTAAACTGCAATTCTGCATCAACTTGCGAAGGCCGTATCTCTCAAACCAGAAGTTCGATTGGGGCGTGTGACCTATCATTGGAAAGATCTTGAAGTCTAGAATCCAACCCAATTGGAATTTCTGGATTATAAATTTTCTACCAAAAGTTATAATGAAAATAGTGAAGGTGTGTCAGTTTTGGCACTTCTTTCACTAACTCTTTGCTTCATACCAACTCAAAATTATCCCAAACGGATGCATTGTGATCCTTGTGCAAGATACATTCATCTTCAATGATTAATAGGCTACATCTTTGGTACTCATGATCACTTTGTATCAAAATAACCTGAAAATCATCGAAACACACAAACGGGGGAGTAGTAGAGCACAACTTGTGTAATTCATGTCATTATGCACCTAAATGCTCAAAAAGGAGTTCTAAATGCAATCTAAATGCATCTAGAAACTATATATAAATGTGATACATCAAACTCCCCCAAGCTAAACCTTTGCTTGTCCTCAAGCAAATAAAACATGAACATGGAATAAATTGCCTCACCCCATAGATAAAAACAATCAAAGCTCAAAACGTTTTCAAGACTAAGAACCGTTCAAGCAGGCAAAATTCAAGTTCGACTAATCAAATCCATCCAACCACCGATCATCAAGCAATTCATCAAATTTTAGCATCCACAAGGCATACAAATCCTGAAAGGGCTCTCACAAAGGTGTCACTCCTCTCTATTTTGTGGCAGGCAAAAAACATGCCCGAACACTCACCAACCCGACCATAATTGCCCTTCCCACTCACACTCTCATGTGTTTAAGAAGGTTAAATGACGCTCATCCTAGTCAAGTCGACTCAATTAGCAGACATACTCTTTAACTTTGACAAACTGACTCGAAATCAATCCAATAAATAATGCAGACACGAGCTCAAGAGGACTTTATAGGGTTGTAATGGGGCTTAGGTAAAGGGTAGGGATATTTTTAGGAGATGTGGTGGAAAAACCAAGAAAGGGGAAGCATGAATCACTCAAACAAGGCCTAATATGGCCTAAACAACTCCCAACAACACCATATAACCACGAAAAATAACCCAATTCTCATAAATTGATGAAAGCTCACAACAAACCCAATTTTCAAGCAATGAAGCGAATTTTTCTTTATGAATGTACGTGAATGAAAGAACTTTGAATTCTTTTGAACTTTTATTTCATTTTTCTGAACTTCATTCACGCAACTCTAATTTTGCATTTTCTTTTATTTTTCTCACTCTCAAACCACAACAAATACACTTTTAAATTCCTCAACAACCAAACTAAACCAAGAGACCAATTTCAAACTCAACCCATACAAAAGCTCCCCCAAGCTAGGCTTGGAATAATATCAAGTGAAGGCCTTGGGCTCATAATAGGGGTTTAAGTAGCACGAAACAAGTCATTAGGCTCAGCGGGGCTAAGGGGGATAAAAGTATATCAAAAATTCACTCTGAAGCTCAAGAATAAGACAAAAGAACGCCTCTATCACAGCACATGCTACAAGTCATCTAAAATCAGACAAGTACGAAGTCAAAGTCGAGATCAATCCACTAAAGAGGAACTAACACACAATAATAGACTGGATAATAATATGAATCCAATAGGCTACAAAGAGGCCTCACAGTCTAACCAATTCAGGTATGCAGCACAAAGTGGTCTAATATAATCCAGAAATGCTCGAAATCATAACAATCAAACATCAAATCATAGCCTCAAGATCACAAATGCCCAGCTATCCAGAAAACAAAGTCAAATCAATTTCAAATAGAGCACAACAAGGGGCACAGGGAGGCAACTAAACCAGTCATGGGAACCATATTTTTTGATTTTTTCAGTATTTTTCTAAAGCAGTAAAACTATTCTAGAAAGCTGTAAAAGAGATAGGGAATACAAACAGAACTCCTCCCCCAAGCTGAACTTGGCAGTGTCCTCAATGCCAAAAGGTGATAAGGACTATGCTAAGAGGAAAAACAATGTTAGTACCCTCACTCTCGCTCACAAAAAGAAAAAAATAAAAAGAAAAGGAAAAGGGAAAGAAAAGAAATACGAGTTGCCTCTCGCACAGCGCTGATTTATAAAGGTCCCGCACGACCATAATCCTCCCTCTCTCAAATAGGAGGGGCTTGGAAATGAGTGCCACCCTCATCAAACATCTTTCGCCTCCAAATGTTCTTGACAATGCCTCCAGACGGTGAGGCAACCTTAGGTGGAATTGGAACCTTCTCCACACCTATTTCATCCAGAACCTCATCCCTGCAACAAGATTGTTCAAGCATAGGTGCCTTAACAGCATTGGTTAGTTTAAAAATCACTTTATCATCACCAACACTCAGAGTTAAAGACCTAGACTTGACATCAATAACAGCACCAGCAGTACACAAAAACGGACTACCCAAGATAATAGGAATCTGGGCATCCTCATCCATATCTAACACCACAAAATCAACAGGAATATAGAATTTCCCTACCCTAACAGGAACGTCCTCTAAAACACCTAGAGGGTATTTTATAGAACGATCCGCCATCTGTAAAGTGATTTGTGTGCATTTAAGGGCTCCCATGTTCAGTTTCTTATAAACAGACAATGGCATAACAGAAACAGAAGCACCTAAATCACACAAAGCCTTATCAATAAAAATAGGTCCAAGATGGCAGGGTATAGAAAAACTACCAGGATCTTTTAACTTTGGTGGGGTTTTATTTTGAATAAAAGCACTACACTCTTCAGTAAGAGCGACACGTTCTACCCCACCAAAGTCTCTTTTCTTAGTGATCATGTCTTTCAGAAATTTGGCATAAACAGGCACTTGGGTAATTAAGTCTGTGAATGGAATCGTTACCTCAAGGTTCTTGACCATAGCCAAGAACTTACCAAACTGCTGATCGACCTTGGACTGTTGCATCCTGTGAGGAAAAGGTAGACTTGGTGTAAAAGGCGTTTCAGAAACCTTCTCCTTTTTCTTCCCTGTCTGTTCAGCTTCTGCAGACGTATCGACTTCAGACGTCGAATTCTTTCTTTTTCCTTCCTCTACCACCCTCTTCTTCCCTGCAGTCGAGGTAACCTCATCAATGGGCACTGGAGGGGAATCATATGCAATGCCACTACGAAGAGTGATGGCATTCACATGTTCTCTCTGAACTGGTTGCCCTGGCAATTGTCCATGCTGCCTCTGTGCATTAGTTTCTGCCAACTGGGCAACTTGAGCCTCGAGAAGTTTGATATGCTTCTCTTGGTTCCTCCGTGCTTCCTCATTTGCCTTTTGCATAGACAATATCAGTTTCATCAGTTCAGAATTGCTAGGCTCTTGTGGGTTGTTGTATTGTGGAGGTGGGGTGGAAAAATTTTGTGGGGTTTGGAAATTATTGTGGTTGTGGAAGTTTTGTGAAGAGGGTCTTTGAAAGTTTTGTGGGGCTTGATGGTATGAGGGTTTAGGATAGTTTTGTGGAGGTGGAGGTTGATAGTTTTGTGGATTTTGGTAGTTATGTGGAGGGGGGAAGGTTTGTGGTCTTTGTTGGAAGGCATTGGCCTGCTCCATCTGAAATTGACTGAACTGACAATCATGCCCAAAGTGACCCTGAACACCACATACCTCGCAGTAAGATGAGGTAATGGGTGCTACTGCAGACATAGCATTGATACTCATGGGTGGAGGTGTCGGACTAGAAGACTTCATTAGCTGCTGAGTTAGTTGCGCCATCTGAGATGTAAGCAATGAAATAGCGTCAACTTCAAGTACCTTCTTAGTCAAACTCCTAGATGATGAATGGTCATTGGCTGCAAGATTTGATATGAATTCATAACCCTCATCAACTGCCTTGTCTAAAAACACTCCTCCTGCAGACGAATCAACAATACACTTCGTCTGAGGCTGCAGACCATTGTAGAATGTCTGTGTCAAGAACCATTTGTCCATATTGTGGTGTGGACACTCTCTCTGTAGATCTCTAAACCTAGCCCACGCTTCCCTTAATGTTTCATCAGGCTCTTGGGAAAACGTGGCTAGTTTATTTCTGATTTCTGCTGTTTTAGTAGGTGGGTAATACTCTCTCAGAAACGCAGCAGAAATCTCACTCCATTCAGTTTCTTGCACATCGTTCAACCACTTCTGGGCTCTATCTCTCAAAGAAAACTCGAACAACATGACTTTTAACTGATCTGGAGTGACGCCGGCATGTTTAACGGTTCGACAAAGTTGTTGAAACCGTTGCAGATGATTTGCCGGATCTTCAGTAGGATGCCCACCAAACTGATTTTGCTGGACCATGCTGATGAGTCCAGGTTTAATCTCAAAGTTGTTAGCGGCGATGGTGGACATTGGTGGTCCAGTAGAAAGACCATCCGGGTTGGGCACCCCATATGACTTCAGTGATTTTGACATAACTGAATTCAAGGTGTCTGTTCCAGAGGTGTTCAGCTGAAAAGACTGCTTTTCTTTCTGCTTTATTTTTCGGATCCGCCTGATTGTCCTAGTAAGATCGGGGTCCGCTGGAATTGGGGAACCGTTTCTTTGGGACCTGGGCATACAAAAGAAACAAAAAGCAGCAGTAAAACGTACCTCAATTGGAACAATGAAGTTCCAACGAGGTACAGAGAAGTAGACCAAATAATCAAATAAAAACTTAGAGAACTAGCCGTCTCCCCGGCAACGGCGCCAAAATTTGATAGGCTAAAGTCGTATCACCTATTCAAAGATAATTCCTACAGTCCTCTAACAATGGTAGTAAAAGGAAGTAGGGTCGAATCCACAGAGAGACGGAGTTCTAAGTTAATATTCAGCTAAAAAGCTACTTCAGACAAGATCAGATAGAAACAACTGAACTAATAATTAACTACTAGAAAACAATATAAAGTGGAATTTTACTCTATGAAATAAAGGTCTAGGGAATTAGTTCGGTCCACCATGCTTATACCAATCAAAGGATCAAACAACTATCAGAACCTAGGTCGAGAATCGATAGATTAGAACAATGTCAAGCTATGGTTAAGTCTCAACGTCCATAATTCAACATATGCAGCATGTTCACAAACATAATCAGAATTACTGGTGTGTACTAGGCCTCTAAAAGTAAGACGGATATGTGCAAACAATTATTAACCTCAAGTAATCAAAGAAACTGCACAATAACGTTAATTACTCAATAAGAACAAATCACACCATAACCTATCTCATCAAACCCTAGAAACTAATAGCAATTCAAATAATCATGGTATAAACATGGTTTCCCTATCTAAATCCCTAGAAATTAAACTACTCACTCATAATTGAATCAACAATAAACAATCTTATATGAAACCCTAATAATTGCATCATGAATGAATAAATAATTAAGCTAAGCAATTAAGAATAATAAAAGAGATTAGAGTAGAGAAAAATACCAATTGACAGAAAGCAAGAACTTTTATTGAAATCGAATCCGAGGTCCAATCACCTTTAATCTAATATAGAGTGTTTAAACTAAATAAAATTAAACTAAGAACTATGAAAAATAAAACTAGAGAAAAAGATGTCACTAAATATAATGAAGGATAGCTATTTATAATAGCCCAAATTCTAATTAAAAAAAGATAGAATTTCGGAAAAGAGTTGTCCGTGCTTCAGGCCCGATCGGGTCAATTCCCGCCCGATCGGGTGGGTAAACTGCAATTCTGCATCAACTTGCGAAGGCCGTATCTCTCAAACCAGAAGTTCGATTGGGGCGTGTGACCTATCATTGGAAAGATCTTGAAGTCTAGAATCCAACCCAATTGGAATTTCTGGATTATAAATTTTCTACCAAAAGTTATAATGAAAATAGTTAAGGTGTGTCAGTTTTGGCACTTCTTTCACTAACTCTTTGCTTCATACCAACTCAAAATTATCCCAAACGGATGCATTGTGATCCTTGTGCAAGATACATTCATCTTCAATGATTAATAGGCTACATCTTTGGTACTCATGATCACTTTGTATCAAAATAACCTGAAAATCATCGAAACACACAAACGGGGAGTAGTAGAGCACAACTTGTGTAATTCATGTCATTATGCACCTAAATGCTCAAAAAGGAGTTCTAAATGCAATCTAAATGCATCTAGAAACTATATATAAATGTGATACATCAAGCAGCAGCAGCAGCACCAGTCTCACTGTCCCAGTAGCGACTTTCGTTGCTGGTTCTGGGTGCATCCAGTTTCTCTATAATTTCGCTCTCCGGCATGCCCAACAGCTTTTCCAGATCGCCAGCTTCCACATACACCTATGTGCGCAAACAATGATAATTTAGTATACACTTCTTGAAAAAAGGCCACTGCAGTTAATCAATATGAGTCACACGATTAGACCACGTCAACAATGGTTATTTGGCATTTACTTAACTTTCTTTTTTTTAATTTTCGTATTTTAGTCAATTTTGCTTTTGATCGTATTTCGGATTTTCGATATTACTATATCATAAACTGCATAATATAAGAAAATTATACTTTGATATACATATATTTAAACCTTATAGTATATGATATTATACAATGTAATGTACTTCCTCCGCTTTTTTTTAATGGCTACACTTCTCATTTCACGGACTTCTAGGAAAAAATTTGATGAGTGAGTAAAAGTGTGTAAGAAAAAGTGGTAGGAGAGAGATAGATAGGAAAAGTTACTAATAAGGGAAAAAAAGGAGAAGTGTAGCCATTAATTTTAAACTTCCTAGAATGGAAAGTGTAGTCATTAAAAAAAACGGAGGAAGTACAAAAATATATTTTAAAACGTGGCACATATTGTTAGATTAACAAATTATCATGTTCAAGCTTGTTAGGTTGGTTCAGATATATTTCCTTTTTTTTTAATATGAACATTTTTTCATTTTGGGTGCTTTTTAAATTGGTTCGGTACACTTCTACCTTTTCCCATAAATGAAACATTGGCCCACCTAATTATTACATTTCTGTCATACTTTTTCTTTCTTTCTCTCTACCTTTTCACTTTTTCCTTACTTTTACTATCATTTTCTCTTACTTTTGCACTTTTCCTTAGTCCGCGCGCAAAAATGAATGTACATATTTAATTAAAAAACGGAGAGAGTATATGTTAAAACTTTTATAATTTTTACTAATAGCTTATAATTTAAAAGACTAGTAGTTGGATGTGACTGAAGATTGTAAAATGAAAAACGTACCTTGTCGAACTTATTGTTCATCACAACAGACTTGTCCCAAGCCAAGAGCCATCCAAGCTTAGGTTCGTCGCCATCACTGTGACCATATATGACTGCACCCTTGGAGCCTGATTCCATTGGGAGTGGGATTGCTAGAGTTGCACCCTGGTGCACAAACGCACCACTATCAACAATTTCCGGTGTAGGCTTGGCTAGGAATTTCCCCATCCATTCATAGGTTTGTTTAAGCGCTATTGGTCGTTTCTCAAGATTCCTCATTACTCCTATAACCAAATACTGTTGATCTTGTCTAGCTTTCGCATTCTTGATGCTCTTTTCTAAGACAGATTGTGCCTCCTTCACTGCCTCGTCAATCGCGGCCTTCTCCTTGTCACTGAGTTGGTTTGCACCACGAACTTGTTGCGACGAAGACATTGGTACCCCTTAGCCTAGCTAACTGCCATTATTATTACAGTAAGTGCGCGCCACAAATTAAAACAAGTACACTTCCTATATATGTACTCTACAATATATAAGGCTTTTTTAGTTATTTACATAGCCTATGTCATACTCCGTCCATTTTCTTAAGTTATATCCACTTATTATAGCTCCAAAAGCCGAGGAGAATAGAAAAGGGGTCACCTCGTGTGTTTTTAGTTACTTTTGAAGACAAAAAGAAGAAATACGTCTCATATTGTGAGGAATTGGAGGATAAGGAAAAAAGTTTATTATGTAAGAAATAAAGGAAAAGTGGATAAAAATTTTAAAAAAAACATATGTAAACGGAAAATTGGTAGAACTTACGGAAATTGAGGGAGTATATCTTATATTCCAGCAGCACAACCGTTGAAGATATCTAAATATTATAGTACTAGATGAATTTTTAAATAATAATTTGACTTTCAAACTCGTCAACACAACACTCTATCTAGACATTACTCTTTCCATCTCTTTTCTTTGCTATAGTATTTTGCGATTTGTTTACAAATACTAAAATATAATACACATGTTTGATTTATCTTAATGATTTTTTTCTAAATGTTATCTTTTGTATAACGTTTAGTAATATATAATGAAGGAAATTGGTGGTCAAAGTGTGTGCATTGGAAAGAGTACAAGCCCTAATGCGAGAATTAGTTTGGATAAAGGGAGTAATATATTTGATTATTAAGAAGTATAATAAATAAATGAAAATATATGATAAAACAAGTCTCAAAAGATTTCATATATATATAACTGAGTTTTCCCTTGTGTATAAATCAACAACGAAATGGCAATATCGATATCGATTACATATATTATACAAACATACATAGAAAGTGTATGGGTTAACAATTTGATGTGTTGATGTTAGATTCATAGCATTACCGACATATAAAATCTTATCTTACGCACATATTGCGTTCAAGTTAATGGGTTTATCTATATACGTCCTTTGTTTCTTTTTAGATGATCTATCTTGACTTTTGACATTATTTACAAATTTAAATTTGACTATCAAGTGAAAATGTAGTTATGAAGCCATATAAGGCCTTAAGCTTGTTAGATTCAACTCATTGTATATATTTTCAAAATATAAATTTTTTATAAATTTTACTTAATAATTACTCAAGATATAATCAATTGAAATTAGGTATTGACATGTGTGATAAAAGAAATCGGGCAATGAAAAAATCGAAGGAGTATTTGGTAAAAATTCTGATCATACCCCCAAAACGTTCCTTAAAACACATATGCGCGATAAAACAAGAAACACAATATTCAATCTATAGACATATGAAAGAATATAAATTAATGTAAAAAATGAAGGAAGAAGAGTACCTGAAGTAAAATAATTGAAAGAAGTTGGAGTTTTGCAATGCACATATACCTTCACCGTCGTCAATCGTGTATTTATAGAGTGGAGGGGGAAACGTTAGCGTACTCATGCATGCAAAAACTTTTTCACACTCTTTCAAATTCGATAAAGATTTGGGTCGAAAAAAGAATAGAATAACTCTAGAAAATGTGTTTACAAGAGAAGAATAAAATGTGTTGTTCGTGTTTTAAAAAATATTTTATATCCATTGTTGCCAACTATAGAAAATTATATAATTTCAAAAGTAAGAGAATTATTACTATAGTTGTCCTTAGTAAGAGAATTATGTATAAAATATTAAAAAAATAAAGGAAAACTATTATTAGATTAGCACTAATAACACTAATTGACGCAATGAATTGTCAACTTAATAAGTACATCATTTTGGAAAATTGGTATAATACAAATTCGTGTCTCTTGGGACTATATATATTATAATTCTTTTAGTTTTTGTTTATGTATGTGCTAGCTCATCTACGTCTCAATAAAGGATCATTTACAAGAGTAGAAATCACAAGCAATGTGTTCAAGCATATTATTAATATCATTGGTCTTTGGGTGTATTTGGGATAAATTTCGATCATTTTTCAACCATTTTATATCATGTTTTTGGTTTTTTATCTTTTTCAAAAAAATTTGTATTGTTTTTTCAAAATTTCAATACCATTTTCAACAAGTTTCTTCCTAAAAAAATTGAGAAGGTATTGGGTCAGACGCGTCTGACCATAACATTTGGTCGGACGACTTCAGTTGATTTCAATTTTCGTTCAGTTGGTTTCAATTTTTGTTCAGTTGGTTTCAATTTTTGTTCGGTTGGTTTCTATCTTTGTTCAGTTGGTTTCAATTTTCTTTCAGTTGGTTTCAATTTTTTTTTTTACAGTTGGTTTCAATTTTTGTTCAGTTGTTTTCATTTTTTTCCAGTTACTTATACTATCCTTTCATTTAGTTTTCTTATTCATTTATTTAACAATTAACTGAAAATAAAACTTAAGTAAATGAAACTAAGTCAACCTCTAACTAAAAAGAGAATAAAAGCAAATGAAAAAAAAAGAAGTAACTAAAAACATACCTCCTCTAAGTAGAACAACCAATTATTTCAGTTGGTTTGTGGTGGCCATGGAAAGGAAATGAAGCAGTGAGAAGTGTTTCCTTGCTCCAAAATTCTCTTCCTGCCTCATATTTTCTCTTCCTTCATGAGAGATTTGAACCCGGTTTCATGAGTTGTTTACTTTATATCTAATAAAGCCAAATCTCTTTTTTTGCGATATTATATTATATTAAATTCTATATACTTCCTCCGTTTCATATTCAGTGATACACTTTCCATTGTGGAAAATTTCAAAATAAGTGATAAATATTGGTGAATTACTTCATTTGGTAATTTTTAGTATGTGGAATGACCTTATTACCCTTACTTTTTTAAAACCATCATTAACATTACTTAACAAAACTAATTAAATCAACCTAAATCTACCCAATGCATTAATAATTCCCACTAAAATCTTAAATCCCAACCAATACCACAAGCCCCGATCTTAAATCTGAATCATTTTGGATTAAAACATATAAACCTTCATATATTTCAATTTTTTCGTACTTATATCACATTGGGTTATTTCTCTATCGTATCAAAATCGAGTTTTTAGAATTTGATAATGTCTTCCTATATCCAAATATTATCAAGATAAAGTTTATGTTAATTGTTGATCGATTTCGGTTCGGGTTAATTTAGATTACCGATAAAAATCGATTTGGGCTAAAATCTTTTGGGTAATTTGGGTATCGAATTGTTATTTTTAGTTTAAATTCCATTTATTTTGGGTTTAACTTAAGTCTAGCTTTAATTAGTGTCTTATTAAACATATAGTGAACATTAACAATCTGACATTCAACAATGAAATTAACAATTAAACTATCAATTTAAAATAAAAATATATAAATTACTAGAAACAATCAAATTTATTGAGCATATAGTGGACATTAACAATCTGACGGCTATTGTTGAGATTTGTAGATTTGAACATATATTAAGATGATCATCTATATTTATTTGACTTATTCACTTTTATAAGACCTTATCTAAACTTATAAATACTGGAAATAAGTTGAAAAGAATAAATCCTATATATTATCATGGTTATTGTTACTAATGTGCAGTTGATCACCAATTTGATCCCAACACTGGCGAATGAATACTTTACCGGAGCAATGTCGACTTCTCTTACTCAGAAGGAGGAGTTGATACTTCTGGTGACGGGTCTTCAGGCGAAGATGCCTCATTAAGCAGCTAGTGTGCTGGACATCACAGAGGAAGTTGTTTTGACTTCACTTCAAGTGGCATTCCGTTCTTCTCTTGACTACTAGCTAGTGTTATTAGTTTGCTCAGCAAATTCAACTATTAAAATGATTTTTAAAGAATTTGTCAAATTTCAATTGACACCTATTGTTGTTAGTACTATTATTTTGGTGTGGTATGGATTAATATAGAATGTTCTACAAAAGAAGCATATATTTTGTCACTTTGTACCAAGGGTGAGATATTAATGATTCATTAATAAAGTGTGTTATTATTTATAGCCCGTATTATCCCGTATTTTTGTTTGAAATGTCTTATTTATCCTTCATTGATTTTATTTTTTTACAAAAGTGTTGGAAAACAAAGAAATAGGTTAATCTAATTTTAATTTGTTATTTTTTTTTGAAAAAATATTGTCACAAAAGGGTGGAATTTGACTGAAGAACGATGAATCTAGCGTAAAATATGGAAAAACAAAGAAACCAAATCCTTACTCGGTTCCATGTTTTTCCAAAAAAAAATAAAATTCTTGTTGTCATGGAACCGGATAGAGATCTGGTTTCCGCCACGGTGAAACCGGAAACCTATCTAATTACGTGCACATGGTCAATTTTTTAAAAATTTTAAACTTTTGAAATTAATAATTTTTTAAAAAACTGATATTTCACGGAACTGGGTAGAGATTTGTTTTCCGCCATGGTGGAATCCGGAAACCTATCCGGTTCCTTGAAATATCATTTTTTTCACGGAATCGAGTAGAGATTTGGTTTCCACCAAACCGGAAACCTATTCAATTGGCAACCTCAAAGAAACTGTGATAAGCTTCACTACATGGGTATATTGAGAAAGATACAAGAAACTGATTTAGCCGGTTTCTTGCACTGGCAAGAATTCGGCTTGTCGCCTCTTTGTGTTGCATCCTTCAGTTTTGTTTAGAAAGGAAATTATGTCACTTGATTAAGCATACTTAATCTTTCTAATTGGAAGATTTGTAAGGAAATACTTTTGTTAGAGCACTTTTTTGAAATAAATACATAGGTTAAATAAATAGCTTTATTAACTATACCAATTAACCATATGACTCGATACAAAGCTTGACCCAAATTCGGTGACCAAATTTTCACCCGAAACTTAAATAAATCAAATCCAATCGAAAAACTTGAATGAACTTAAATTCAAACCGATTTTTACCCGAAACCTAAATCAAGCCAAATCGAAATCAAACCCGAATTTAATTGACATATATTCGATTTGAATAAGACCTCTATATAAAATGAATTCATTAAACTCAATATGACCCGATAAATCTTGAATTTAATACGAACATAAACCGAATTAACATGAGATAAACAAGAGAATCGAAAGATTTGGATAGAGATTGGTTTTAATCCAAAACGACCGAATTTTGACTAGAACCAAAAAATCAAAATATTAGTTTTTAGTGTTTGTACGAAGGATCATGCCTGTATTGGCCCTTGAATATCCTCCCCTAATGAAATTGCCCTAAATATTCGTTTTTCTTCTTTTTGTAACTGTATTTTTGATATGTAATTGTTTTTATGTGTAAATATGCATGGATTTAAAAAGCTTGATGAGATGAAACAAGAGGTGAAGAAATCAAGGAGAAGGCAGATCAGCAGAATTTCAGCATTCTTGGATCAATCTGATCTTTATGAGGTAATTGATAAGATTAGGAGAAAAAATAGAATTAAGAAAGTGTTTATCGGGCATTCATTAAAGATTACAACTTATATCTACGGTAGAAATAGTTTATATAACAAATACACGATACCGTAAAATATGTGCATCATAATAACTAAGAAAATTGTATTATCATATTAGTTGTCAATAGAAGATACAAATTATTAATACAAGATATTCAAAATTACAAAGGTAAAAAATATTCAATACTGTAGAAGTTGGAACACTTTGCATTTAAGTTTGGAAAAATTGTCAGGAATAAGTCAACCTTTGCGTTGACCGCTTTTAACAAGTCAACCTTCGTTTATTCCATTAGCAAGTAAAGCTTGTACATGAATTTGCTTTTAACAAGTTTTTTTAAATGGTAACCTGGAATAGTAGGTTCCAACAGGTAACTTTAGATCCGTTAGCTTTATTGCAATTAATTTTTAAATTTTTACCCACCTGTTATAAAACCCACCCAACTGCTTCTTCCTCCCTCTTCTTTCATACTTTGCTTCTTCCCTTCTTCATCCTTTTCGTTTTTTTTTTGCCTCCCTCTAAAAAATGTCAGCGCGCAGACAAAGCTCGTGTGGGTCTGGGAATTCTTCGAATTCAGCTAGGGTTTTGTACCCAAAAGTGCAGTGCAAGTGTGGAAATGATGCCGTGGTCAAAACCGTGAAGAATGAATCGAACCCCGGTGCGAAATTTTATGGATGCCCACTTTGGCCCGTAAGTTAATTTGATTCATTGAATTTGTTTACTTTGCTTAACAAGGAAAGCTAATTTTTTTCCAATTTCAATTTGTAGAATACTAAGTGTGACATGTTTAAGTTGGTGGATGATGTTGATGATTTGCAATTTCGGCTGCTCGAGAAGGATACTACAATAGCAGAATTGGAGATGTTGCAAAAGTTCAGTGAAGATAAGATAAAGGAATTGAAGAAGAAGATTGGAAACTAGAAGCAGAGGTGAAGCAATTGAAGAAAGAGGGTTTAGAGTTCAAAATGTGTGCTATGAAGTATGGTTTGACAGGAATGATGGTTGCCCTATTTTTTTCTATTTTTATTTTTTTGGTCTTTTTGATTCTTAAGTAAAAGTAGTATTTAGTTGATTGTATTAGGTTATTAAGTTCCTATGAAGTTATGTATTAATTGGCTAGGTTAACAAAATGTATGGTTTGAACTTTGATGAATGAAATCTGACATTATTTTGATCATGTTGTAAGATTCTTAAATTGAGCTATACTATGTTGCACAAAAATTGTACATAGCTAATAGTTGCTTCATTTTACATAAGTGGCTTCAAATGCACACCTAAAATGATAAGTAAATCAAAATTTCACCAAAATATACTAGCTTCATTGATAATCATCGAACATAATTTCCAAAAGTAAAGCAATAATGTTTTAACATCCGAATATCCGAATATCCATACTTTGAGCTAGACCAACTAAAATACTAGATTATCTATTACAAATTTTCTTGTTTTCAAAAGGTAAACTTGCTAGTACACCAACTTAAATAATTGTAGCAATGCAGCATCCTCCTACTGTGTCGGGTTAAAAACAGTTGAAGCTTGGCTTGATTGGGTGTCTATGTAAACCCCAACACCAACTGGTACCTACACAAACACCAACACAAATCATTTTTCAGTTGAATATGTTATGCAAGTGTAAAAAAACCAACTGTAAATTACATTTATACCTGATTTCCTCTTATGCCCCTGCCTCTTGCATTGCCTCTGCCACCTGCTTGTCCAGTCCTCCCTCTGTCAGCAGCTTCTCCAGTTCTCCCTCTGCCACCAGCTTGTCCAGTCCTCCCTCTGCCTCTTGCATTGGAGCCTCCTCTTGCACCTACTCCTTCCAAGTTGGGTTGGCTGAGCAGTAGTAGAGTGATGATTGGCAGAAGGTTGTGGTTGTGGAGGTGGTTCAGTAGTTGCTGCTTGTTTCTTTGGCCTTCCTCTTGGCTTTTTGTTTGGAGGTTGTTGTTGTGCAGCAGAATCTTTCCTAGGACAGCCCCTCTTGTTATGGCCCTTCTCATTACAGTTGGTGCAAGTCATTTGCATACCATGCCTAGTTAGAACACCAGGCTTCTTAGGATCTTCATATGGATCTCTTATCCTGTTTTTTCTTGGCCTCCCTGGACCAACTTTTATTTTTGGTGGATCTAGATCACACTCAACTCTTGGCCAGAACCTTTCACCCTCACAAGGTGGTATAGAGCCCCCATAAGCTGTCAAATATGCTTCTCTCCTATAAGCTTCATCTACATAATCCTCTGCTTCCTTATTCAAGAAGAATATACATGCAACTGCATGACAACAAGGCACTCCAAGCATATCCCATTTTCTACATGTACATGTCCTAGAATCTAGGTTTACAATGAGCTGATCAAGATAATATCTGACATTAAAAATGTGCTATTTGGAGGGCATCACATCACAATTAGCAGCCTTATCCTTCTCTTTATCAAGCATAGCTTGGATCCTAGGACATATCTTGACACTTAACTTCTCCATTGACTGCCTCTTATTACATAATCTTTGCATAAGTGCCACCCTAATATCCTCCATCATGTAAATCAAATGCTTGGTTCTAGCATTGATTATAAAACCATTAAAAGTCTCAGCCATGTTATTAGTGATGGCATCAGATTTAATCCTAGGACTCATGAATGCTCTACAAAAAACAGGTGGCTTGTAAGCCCTAAAAGCAGCAGCAGCATCTGCATTTTCTTTTTCCAACTCACTCAAAGCATCCTCAAAATCAGCCATGTTGTATGCCTTACAAATTTTCCAGAAAAGTAGTTTCATCTCATCTCCTTTATATGTTTTGTGCCAATGAGCATAGAAATGTCGAGCACAATGTCTATGCTCTGCCTTAGGTAATACCTTAGCAACAGCACTCAGAATGGCCTTCAAAATAGTAGTAAATCCAATTAGAACTTTATGTTTAGTGGATATGCAAATAAAGTAAACCTAACTGATTTAGTTAGCTAGCTAGGTTAGTTTAGATAAGTTTTACTTACAAGTTAACCTATTGATCTAGTTAGCTAGCTAGGTTAGTTTACTTAAGTTTTACTTACAAGCTAACCTAACTGATCTAGGTAGCTAGCTAGGTTAGTTAAGCTAACCTTTACTTAGAAGGTAACCTAAATGAAATAGTTAGCTAACTAAGTTAGTTTAGATGTGTTAAAAGTTGAAATTCATGTACTTAGTTAGCTAGGTTATTTATGATATGCTAGTTAGTAACATTTAGGTAGTAGATTATGATATGCTAGTTTGCTAGGTTAAAAGTTGAAATTAAACTAACTAATGTACTAACGTACTTGAGCAATTACAATATAAGTTATTTAAAGAATAAAGGTGATAGAGACTGAAATATTACCTGATGCTCATCTGAAACAATTGCATATCCATCTCCATCACCAAGCTCCAAGCATGATTGTAGATGTGTGAAAAACCATTCCCATGATAGTAAATTCTCTCCCTCCACCACTGCCCATGCAATGGGATACATCTGCTCATTAGCATCCCTACCAACAGCTGATATAATCTGCCCCCCTAAGAAAGTCTTCAAAAAAGCTGCATCAACACATATTATTCTCCTGCATCCTTCCTTCCAACCTTGCCTTAGTCCTTCAAAGCAATTAAATAACCTCTGGAATGTGGGAGGGTTTGTTCCTAGACTGCCATCCACTACTAACTCAATTACAGTTTGAGGACTTCCCTTTTTCAAAGCTGCAATATATCTACCTAGTTTCCTGTAATGATCTTGCATAGACCCATGTAACATCTGATGTGCATGGTACTTTACTTTATATGCAAAATCTTTATGCACAATCACCTTATAAGCCCTCCTCATTGTCTCAATAATCTCCTTGGCTGACCAATGTGGCCTAGCCTTAAACACTTCCAACATCTCAGCAATCAAAGGGGTTTTCTGTTTGTTTATGTTTGGATGAAGAAGGTGGATCTAGTGTTTTTGAAGAGATGGCAGTTTCTGTTTGAGTGGATATGAGGTGAACTGGTGATTTAGTTTGAGGAGGTTTTGTAGCTGCTTCAGTAGATATGGGAGGAGAAACAGGTTTTTGAGAAGTTTTTTATGTGGATAATGGATGAACTGGAGAAGTGTTTGGAGTTAGAGGCTGTTGTTGTTCTGTGGGAGAAAGAGGTTTTGAAGTAGGGTTGCATTCAGATGCAAAAGCTGCATAGTCCAACACTATAACATCATCTATTCCCTTTGACCTAGATCTAGTTCTTGGGGGAATCTTTGTAACAGGTGGTAGGGTCCTTTTTGGTGTAAGTTTTTGTGGTTTTAGATTTTTAATTGTGTTTCAGGTGGTTGAGAAAGAGTTATTGTTTTACTAGGAGATTTGGAGGGAGATTTATGTGGGAAGTGGGGGCAGCCTGCTGATGCAACACATACAAGTCCACACTTTTCTCTTTCTTTGCTATATCACAGAGTGCAAGCACACCCTTGTCATCTTCTACCTTTATTAACCCATCTTCTAAACCCATCCCAGGGAGTAAATAGAAAACTGCCTCAACTGTGCTATAATCACCACATTTCTTGGCCAAATCCATAACCTCCCAATAACATAACTCATAAGGAACAACACCAATTGTCTTCCCTCCCCCCCTCCTGCATATATTAACTCCCCTGTACTAGCTTCCTTAAACCTCCCACCATGACAATACCTTAAGGTAACAGTATCCCAAACACTACTAGCCATTGCCACCTAAAAAATTCAAATTATTTCTCAATATAAGTTCCAACCCAGATTTTATTTACTTAACAAACAAACCAAACACATAACAAAAAACTTGGAAAGAAACCCTAAACTAAGTAACTGATTCATCATCAACAACCATAATTGAACCCAGAATTGCAACCATAATTGTTTACAATGAACATCAAACCTATTCAAAGCATCTAATTAACTAAAACGAATAAATCACTCAAACAACACACACATGCATTCAGCCAAGAGTTTCCAATAAAAAAATTGAAAAATTCCACAAAATTCTGGTGCGAAAAACGAAATAAAACAAAATACGAACTTACCTCTGCTGCAAAGATTCGAACTTTGAATTGCTTGAGCTTCAATGCCTGACTTGGAGAAGAAGAATAGGAAAGAGAGAGAGACTGGTATACGAACAGTTAGGGGAAAAGAAAATGTGGAGGGAAATTTTTTTGCCAGAGTCAATAAGTCAAAGGGAATGGTAAGTTTTAAATGAAAGTTTACAGGTTGTTGAGGTCATAAGTAAAAAAAACTTGTTAAAAGCAAATTCATGTACAAGTTTTACTTGCTAATGGAATAAACGAAGGTTGACTTGTTAAAAGCGGTCAACGCAAAGGTTGACTTATTCCTGACAATTTTTCCTTTAAGTTTTTTATTAGAGAATAAAATTTGGATTGTATTCATTACAAATTTTAATGGGTATTTGTTATCAAAACTAGAGAGGTAATTGTTGGAGAGGATTACATAAGGAAGATACAAAATAACATAGGGCAGAATATTAAATAAAATTTGGTCTCGGCGGTGTCATTCTAGCAAGTATCAAACATTTTTAAGCAACTTATCAATTAAAGACTCAACTTCAATAATCATTTGCCAAATTTCTATTAACATTTAGTGTTTTAGTTTGTTAATTTGTTATGGTTTATACACTTAATGTAGTTTTTTAATGGTGAATTTAATTTGGTTTCAGTTCTTTGTTATTAGATGTTTTCCTGATTTTTATTACAGTTTCGATTCAATTTTTTTAGAAATAAGGTTGTGCTATATAATCGTGTCTACACTTAAATTCCAGAACGCACTTTACTTTCCCCTTTACTTCAAATTGTCAATTCAAAAAATGGACCAAACAGAGTGAATCTCATTCTCATCAAAGGTGTGACTCTCTGTAAGAATAATGTCTTTGATTGAAATTGGGGATTAAAAAAATCAAACATTAATTCATTCATTTTTTTTACGGGTGATTCATTCATATTTAAAACTTTGTCAAAATGTGCTTTTTCAAAAAAAAACTTTCACGTCCCGATGAGAGCAATCAAAAATAGAGAGACGAATTTTTTTTTTTTGAGAAAATTACTTTTATTGTCAAATCTACGGTGTTTTTGCATGCTCGCGCATCACATGTGTACGAGTTGAAATTTGGAAGGAGGATAACATATAGAACACTATAATATGACAAGGCTAGATTAAAACAACAATACAGTTTTATTTCCAATTTGGGGTCGGGTCATCTAACATAAATCGTCATCTAAAACTGTTAAGATGGCATCGAAACAAGTGTGAAAAAAATAAATATAAGGCAAACACAATGAAAATAAACAAATAAGGAAATCATACTCCTCCTTCCACGCGAATCATTTCCCTCTACTCCACACTCTCCAACGTCATGCTCTCCTTGATTCCAAGTAAACGAATATCACTTTAATTACTTTCATCCGAGTCATCTTATGTCTTTCCCTACCCCTTACAATTTTAATACTTCTATAATCGTCTTCTAGTCTTCTAATCGGCGCATCACTTGGTCTACGTCTCACATGACTGAACCATATATTAGGCGATTTTCTCTCATCTTTACTTCAATAGATGCAACTCCAACTTTTTCCTGGATCACCTCATTTCTTAAACGGTCCCGGCCTCTTTGTGTGGTCACACCTCCACTATAACATATGCATCTCCCGTCATATTCATCTTATGAACCTGACATTGTTTCACTACTCAATACTCGATGTCATATAATAAAGAAGGCTTAATTGTCGTGCGGTTGAATTTTCCCTTCAACCTATGAGGAACGTCAAAATTATAAAGGAACTTGGTGGAGATTTTCCACTTTAACCAACCTCCGTTAATTCTATGAGTCACATATCTCCCTCGAGTACTCCATCCTTTTGGAGAATAAATCCAAGGTAGCAAAAAACGTCCCATTTTTTAACCATGTTGCCATCTAATGTGATTGATCAGTCTTGATTTTGCTCAATATAAAACCATGGGCTTCCAAGGTCTGTCTCTAATGCCTTGAATCTATCTATCTAGAGCTTCAAACGAAGAAACATGGTTGTCTAGCTCATTGTTGTCTATTCCATTTTTTGTTTTTTTGAGGCTGTTTTTAGCTTAGCTTATTTAGGTTATCAGGAGAGCATTATATAATTACAAACGCTCAATCTCCTTTCTACCTCCATATCTGTAATATGTATTATCTCTCCTCAAGATAATAAATTAATTTCTCCCCCTATGCCTTTAGACGTAGTTAACACATTATTAGTCAACCATGTTGAATCTCAGTGTTTTTCTTTTGAATTTTTAATCATTTACTTGTTAATTAATTGCTTCTGTTTTGATATTTATTTCTAGTACCTATATATATATATATCAATCAATGTCATTGCACTCAAGTTGAGTAGTTCTACCAAATCTAGCATTATATCACAACTTAGGTTTTAGTATAGGGTCCCACGATTATTTTCAGTGGCTTTCTTGTTTCTTTTTCGATCCCTAGCAGTTCTGATCGGGTCTATCGTTGCTCCCACCGGTATTTGGTTGGGTTGAGAGTGTATTCAATTTGATTGAAGACACATAGAGTTAGGGTAGCACTACTAGAGTTAGTAGTGAGGGAATCATAATATCAAAGGTGAGATATTAGTGAATCACTAATAAGAGGAAAGGGTTGGGTGGATGTAGATGTCACAGTTGAGATTGAACCACATTAAAATCTTGTGGTCTCATTTTTATATTTGCTTTAATTATCTTCCCGATCAAAACTGGTTTTCAAATCTACAACATGGTGGAGGGCACAGTGCCATAAGTCTGTTGTAACCAAAAATTGATTAAAATTTGTCACTCAATTCAATCCCCTTCTTGAGTGTCGCCTTTTACTCTATCAGTGTGACTCGTGTTGCCATATGCATTTAGCTTTTCTTAAACTTCAATGCTCTCCTTTTTCAAGAATTCTTCTTGTAATCCAACTTCCACGTAAACCTGCAAACAATTTGGAACCAAAGTCTATAATATTATTATTTGTCCTTACAATATCGATCAATGTCAATGCACTCAACTTCCATTTTTCTTTGTCCCAATTACATTTCTCATGTTCTTATTTAGATATGGTCAACCTGACCTATTATAATATTATTTTTCTTACAAAGAGCAATTGATCGACCTCACTCTCTCTTAATAAACAATTATAAATAATATCTACTGCCTTATTTTTCAATTATGAATGAAAATTTAGACTCACACCAAACTCCCTCCTTAACGCCCAAAAGAAATGGAAAATTCTTTAAAGACCGAGGGACTACTCAATAGTATGATTTTTCCCTATGCAAGATTAGGCAACCTTTCCTTTCTTCCTCTAAAAAACATTGCGCAAGGCATAAACTTCGTTCTCTTTGTTTTGTGGGTATTTATTACGCATTGGTATCCATTAAAGGCAGCTAGCTAAGCTAAGATAACAATGGCTTCAGTGCAACAAGCTCGCGATGCGAACCAACTATTAAAGAAAGAGAAAGACGCAATCGACGAGGCAGTGGAAGAGGCAACAATAACCTCAAGAATGCCGAAGCAAGCCAAGAACAACTGGTGGTTGTCACAGGTGTAATGAAGAATCTCCAGCCACCTCGCGGATTAGCGCTAACCAAAACTCATGAATGGAGGGGACATTTCCTAGCCAACCCACCAGAGAGAATGGGTGAAAGTGGTGCATTTGTGCATGAGGGTGCACCTGACCCAGTGGTTGTAGGCTCCAAGGCAGTTGTGATATACAAACAATACATTGTTAGTAGTTTTCCTATTCTTGGGTGGCTCTTGGCTTAGAACAAACCTCCTCAAAACTCTAATGAGATTAATCAGGTACGTTACATTAATGTAAAGAATATATATAAAAAATAGTAGTCATGTGAAATCTTTTGAACCAGTCACCACATATATTTCTATAAGACTCCCTCCCATGTTTCAGACTCTGCCACATCACCTTTCCACTAAATTTATCTACTCTTTAATATTTCAGACTCACATAAGACTCATTCCAGTTTTGATCTTTATCCCTCAGACTGCCTTTCAAACTCTTCAACAAAATTTGATTATATTATATTGACATGTGGCAACGCACTATTGGTTCTCTTTTATAAAGTGAGTCTTAAGGTGAGTCTTGGATTTCTAAGACTACCCTTAAGACTCCCCAAGCCTTAAAGTATGTTTATTGGGAGTCTTTGATAAGACCCTACAAAGTCTTATCTTAAGACTCCACCTTAAGACTTCCAATAAACATACCCTAATTAGACAGTATGTGAAAAGGTAGTATATTTTTTTGTCAAAGTTGTAACATTGGACACCGAAAAATAACAAATGTTGCAACTAATTAAAAGGAAAGAAGTATCAACTTAGGAGATTAGGCACAAATGATATGTTCTTTTTTTTTAATTTGTAGGTGTATGTGGAAGCTGGGGATATACGTAGGCTGATGAAAATGGAATTGAGTGAAATTGAACAAAAATTGAATGCATCTAGCAACATAAGTCGCTACTGGGACAGCGAGGCTGCTGCTGCTGCTCGGATTGACGGCAACAACGGGGACAGAGTGGCTTTGGTTTGTAGCTTTAATTTGATCGCATGGATGGGATCCCCCTTCAGTCTTAATAAATCACCATTATCGACTTGTAAGATCCATCTGTGATCTGTTTTTATCATACAACCAAAGGGGCACCTAAGACTTACATAACTTGCATTTTCTACAATGAACCTGTTACTATTATTACGTCTATTTTATGAATAAATAGTGCCCCTTCGTTTTGGAATATTTCAATATTATGGTTCTTACATCTAACATTATCTATGCTTATTGCTTATGTATGTTCTATTGTTGGTGTCTATTAATTAGCTCGATTCTCCTCACTTAATTTGTACTATTTTCGAGTAAAACTAAGTAGTTAGTGACTCGAGCAATGGGTGAGTACTTAGGTGTCCTAAACTCCTGATATACTATAAGTTATAAAAGATATTATTAGCAATTCATTAGTAATGTTAATTTGGTGGGGAAAGATATAATAGGTTAGAAAGAAGAAGCAAACACTCCCCCTTGTTCCTTTTTGTGTTGGCTACAATCTTTCGTCTTAAGTTGTTCCTTTGAGCTCCTTATCTTCAGCCATCTTTGGCCATGTATTGTTTTTATATACTATAACATATCTTTATTTTACATATATATCCCTATTTTATTAAAAAATAAAATGTCACTGTCTGCTTTTATCTTATTTTTATCCATACAATAGAGCATCTTTCCTGATTTCCTCCCCTTTTCCCAACTTTTTCTTAATTATATTCCATCTTTGAATATGATGCTATTATGAGCTTTTCAAAATTAGCTTATTTTGAGTAATCCGCTAATGAAATTTACTTGTTACCCAATATTAAAATTAGCTTTTTGGATGGTCAAAACTTTTAAAGTGCTCTCATATCTGAATGTGGAATTCCAACATATCATTTTTACTAATTGTGATCAAGTTTAACAATGGTTAAAATTCTGAATTGACAAGTGTACGTGAGTCAACCTATTATAACTAATATAGAACAAAGAAAATATTTGTGTTGAATGAAAAACTAAAGAAATACTAGAAAAGTTTGGCAAAGAACACAAAGCCACGGCAGATTTTCTTTCAGAGTAAAAGACTCAATACAAACATGTTTATATAGCATAATAGCACTACAAAAATCATCTAACTCTCCATCTAGAGGATATGCAGCTAGAGGAGTGAAGCTACACCATAAGCTACCTACACCTTGCTATACTCCATCTTTCCTCTTGTACATTCTGTTACATTCTGTTATGCTCAATAACAGAATGGTTTATGTCATCACTACTATAAATAGGAGCATTGTAATAAAGACTCTTAGCTAATCAGTTTTCATTAGTTCATTCTAATAATAAAGCTTCATACTTCTTTCTATGATTCTCTCTAAGTCTCTCTTTGTTATTTGCTCTCTTTTATAGAGCTTACATATGATAATGAATAAGGTTGATTGTTTATGATCTTTGATCATACAAATAACATGGTATCAGAGCATCTCCTGTGGTTAGACCTCCATCTCAATCTCTTTTTGTTCTTATTCGAAGTTTGATCTCATTTTCAGTTGTTGTTGTCCTAATCTCAAGTTCATCTACATTCTGTGCGAATTTTGTTCTAAACACATCAGTTTCTCTTTCATCAAAACTTACTTGTTCTTCTTTGATCTCTTCTTTTAATAACTCATAAACAGATCTAACTTCTTTGTTCATCTCTCACAAAAACACACCTACATTTTTTCAGTTCTTCATCTGTTTGAAATTTTTTCAGACAGAGTTCTTTTCTTGACCATAATTCTATCAAATTCTGTTTTACAATGGCTGGAAATGATCCTTCACAAGATCCTACTTCTCATTTTTACTTACATCCTTCAGATAATCTTGGAATGAGATTAGTATCTCTACAATTTGATGGAAATAGTTATAATGACTGGAAACGTTCTATGCTTATCAGTCTATCAGCCAAAAATAAGCTAGGTTTAGTTGATGGAACAATTACAAAACCTGCTAGTACTGATGCAGCTTATAAAGCTTGGAATAGATGCAATAGTATGATGATCAGTTGGATACTAGGCGTTCTTGATCAGAATATAGCTAGAAGTGTTTTATACTTTAACACAGCTAGAGAGATTTGGCAAAACTTGGAAGAAAGATTTGGCCGATCTTCAGGAACTCTTCTATACTCACTACAACTATCACTAGATAACATTGAACAAGGTACATATAGTGTTTCAGCCTATTTTACTAAAATCAAAATGCTATGGGATGAACTGGATGCACTAGATCCATTGCCAGTTTGCTCTTGTGCTTTATGTGCTTGTGGTGTTAGTCAAAGATTACTAAAGTCACAGCAGACAGAAGATTAGTCAAATTTTTGATGAAGCTTAATGAAGGATATGAGGTAGTTAGAGGTAGCATTCTTATGCTCCATCCTTTACCTCCTATTACACATGCTTATAGACTTCTGGTACAAGAAGAGAAACACAAGCAGCTGTTTAGATCATCTTCAATAACACATTATGAAGAATCTACAGCATTAGCTGTTCACAAAAGAAGGTTTAATGATTACAGGCAATCAAGGAACAATAATAATGCATATTCTAGGCCTCCACCTAATACTGAACAAAGAAGAGCAGCTGTTAATTACTATAGTGATCACTGTAAAGTGCCTGGACACAGCATTCAAAGATGCTTTAAGCTGCATGGATTTCCAGAAGATAAACCTGATTTTTCATCCAAGTATGAGAAAGGAAAAAGAGTTGCTGCTGCTGTACTTGATGATGATGATGAAGCAGATTATCATACTTTCACAGAAGAAGATACACAGCAAAACAACATGTTTACACCAGCTCAATGTCAACAGATCTTTGATATGATCAACAGCAACAAACAACAACAAGAAACTAAAGATCTTTATTCTAAATCTGCTCATGTAGCAGGTAAATTATGCTTATATGCTTCTACACAACATGGTTGGATAGTAGATAGTGGTGCAACTGACCATATTTGCTATGATCTCACTATGTTTTCTTCACATTCTCAACTTCCTACACACACTGAAAATTTCATTACTATTCCTGATGGAAAGAAAGTGTTAGTGACTGAGATTGGCACCATCACTCTTTCACATGGCATTATCCTCAAAGATGTTCTTTATGTGCCTGGATTCAAGTTCAACTTGATTTCTATTCCTAAGTTATGTCATGATCTAGATTGTACAACTGTGTTTACTAACAACACATGTATTATTCAGAGGCCTTCTTATCCACCTCAGCTTCTTGGTAGCTTACAGAATGGGCTATACTATGCTGAGCCATCTCTTGTGCAGCATCTCCACACACAACATACTGTTGCTGTTGCTGATACACAACATTCCAAGACAGCCAAGCTTTGGCATCTCAGAATGGGGCATGTTCCATTTTCTCAGCTTCCTTCTCAAGGTGTTTCCACTCCTTGTACAGATTTCTTTTGTCAAATTTGCCCTCTAGCTAGACAAACTAGATCATCTTTTCCATCTAGTTCAATAAAGACTTTGAGAGATTTTCAATTGTTACATTTAGATGTTTGGGGACCCTATAAAGAGCCAACACACTCTAAATGTAAAATGTTCTTGACTATTGTTGATGATTTTACAAGAATGACTTGGTTTACTTTTTACATCTCAAATCTGATGTAGTCTCTATTTTTGAGCATTTCCTCAACTATATAGATACACAATTCCATACTACTGTACATCATGTGAGAACTGATAATGCAAAGGAATTATGTGATGGTTCTATGAAGCTTTTATATTTGAAAAAGGCATAGTACATCAGAAAAGTTGTCCTGGTACACCACAGCAAAATGGGGTGGTTGAAAGGAAGCATAGACATTTATTAGAAACAGCTAGAGCCCTTTATTTTCAGTCCAAACTTCCTATACAATTCTGGGATGCTTGTGTGCAATGTGCAATTCATTTGATTAATAGAATGAATCTTTCTGTGTTGAAACATGTAAGTCCATATGAAAAGTTGTTTGGCATGAAACCTTCTTTCGATCATTTGAGGGTCTTTGGCTGCTTATGCTTTGTATCTACTCTCAAACAACACAGAACTAAATTTGATCCTAGATCAACACCTCATGTTTTCATTGGATATTCACCTGGCCAAAAGGCTTACAAGGTTTTAGATTTAAACACTCTCAAGATTCACATTTCTAGGGATGTTGTCTTTCATGAACAACATTTTCCTTTTCACTATCACACTTCCAAATTGCCTTTTCAGTTTTTCCTTCCTACTATTACAGATTTCATTCCCTATTTGGATTCTGATCTCATACCTCATATTTTCCAACCTCTTTCTGAACCTATCTCCACCATTACACCACTTTCACCTCCCATACCTTCTTTTACACCTGATTCTCCTTCATCTACCTCTCCCTCTTCTGATTCCGTCAATCATTCTTCCTCTCCTCCTACTCTTCCTTCCTCTTCTCCTTCACCTCTTTCATCTCCTATACCTACCTCTATTCCTTCCTCCTCTACTCTCATTGATATTTCTCCTCCTCTTAGACATACTACAAGAGTTTCTAAACCTCCAGCTCACCTTAAAGATTTTGTTTGTCAACTACCTTCTTCTAAACATTGGTGTAATCTCATTAGTTATCTTCACTTCCTACCATCACATCAAGCTTTTCTTTCTTCTGTTTCTTCTCTTCAAGAACCCACAACCTATGCTCAAGCTGCCAAAGGTCCTCAATGGGTTGTTGCTATGGAAAAAGAAATACAAGCTCTTGAACAAAATCATACTTTGACTCTTGTTGATTTACCTTCTCACAAGACGCCTATAGGGTGTAAATGGGTTTTCAAGATCAAACTAAAAGCAGATGGTTCAATAGAGAGATTTAAAGCTAGGTTGGTTGCTAAGGGTTATACTCAACAGTTTGGGGTTGATTATCAAGAAACATTCAGTCCAGTTGTTAAAATGGCAACTGTGAGGTGTATTTTGGCTGTTGCTTCACACAGAAATTGGCCTCTCTATCAGTTAGATGTTAATAATGCTTTTCTGCATGGTGATCTCATTGAAGAAGTTTATATGCTAGTTCCTGAAGGTGTACCAAATCCTCATCATCAAGTGTGCAGACTCCTGAAATCTCTTTATGGTCTAAAACAGGCTTCTAGACAGTGGTTTGCTAAGCTTGTCACTGAGCTCTTATCTTTGGGTTTTCTTCAGTCTAAGATTGATTATTCACTTTTCATTCATCATTCTTCTTCTCTTATTACTATAGTGGCTGTTTATGTGGATGATATCATCCTCACAGGCAACGATTCTCATTGTATTTCCCATCTCAAGGCTCACTTGGACCTGGTTTTTAGCATCAAAGATCTTGGAGTACTCAGTTTCTTTCTTGGTTTAGAGGTTGGTTATCTTTCTACTGGTATCTGTCTTTCTCAGAAGAAGTTCACCAAGGAACTATTATTGGCATATCCTCCTACTTCATCCAAACCTGCTGTTACACCTCTTCCTCTGCATCTAAAATTATCTTCCTCTGAAGGTGATATTTTTGAAGATGCTACACTCTTTAGGTGTATTGTTGGGAAGCTTAATTTTCTTACTCATACTAGGCCTGATTTGGCCTATACAGTTCAGCATCTCAGCCAATTCTTACAAACTCCTCGAGTGCCTCATTATCAAGCTCTACAACACACTCTTAGATACATAGCTTCTACTGCTGGTAAAGGTATTATTTTGAAGGGTACAGATCATCTCACACTTCAAGCTTTCTCAGATTCTGTTTGGGGTGCTTGTTTGGATAGTAGAAGGTCCATTTCTGGTTAGCTCATGTTATTAGGCCAATCTCCAGTTAGCTGGAAGTCCAAGAAACAAAGTGTTGTCTCTAAAAGCTCTTCTGAGGCTGAATATAGGGCTATGGCAGCTGCTGCTTCTGAAATTACTTGGCTTGTTCGACTCTTGGACGAATTGGGTGTTACTTCTCTGCAGCCTATCACACTTCATTGTGACAACCAGAGTGCTATACATATTGCTAAGAATCCCATTCATCATGAAAGAACCAAACACATTGAGATAGATGTACACTTCACTAGGGATAAGGTCTTGGAAGGTTTGATTCAACTTACTTATCTTCCCACTCATTCTCAGCTTGCTGATGTGTTCACCAAAGTTCTGCCTTCTCCTCAATTTTCTCACTTACTTTCCAAACTAGGCATGTATCCCATGTCTAGTTTGAGGGGGGATGTTAAGGATATGCAGCTAGAGGAGTGAAGCTACACCATAAGCTACCTACAGCTTGCTATACTCCATCTTTCCTCTTGTACATTCTGTTACATTCTGTTATGCTCAATAACAGAATGGTTTATATCATCACTACTATAAATAGGAGCATTGTAATAAAGACTCTTTGCTAGTTAGTTTTCATTAGTTCATTCTAATAATAAAGCTTCATACTTCTTTCTATGATTCTCTCTAAGTCTCTCTTTGTTATTTGCTCTCTTTTATAGAGCTTACATATGATAATGAATAAGGTTGATTGTTTATGATCTTTGATCATACAAATAACATATAGCATAATAGCACTACAAAAATCATCTAACTCTCCTAGAGTATCCCGTGATATAATTTGAATCAATATTCCAACAATATAGAGCTAACGCTATCATGCGAATTTTTTTTATTATATTAGAGTTTAGGAAAGCAGTGTATTAGAGTCCTATAATAATAATCAACTAGCCTTATATGCCCGATATGGATGCGAAACAATAACATATAAGAATTTTGGAGAAATGAAAAAGTATGGCTAAAAGATTGACATTCTTTATTAAAAAAAAAAAACTAAAAACTTACCTTCTTTGATAATAACAGCTTTAACTTTCTTAATTTTTTTAATTTTTTTTCTTCTTTTTTATTTTGGTGTGCACCCCCCTCTTCCCTAGTAGTATAGAGATATACTTAGCTAATAAAATAAAATAATTGAGGATCATGGGTAAGCCTAGTAGTTTGAGATATTATGCATCATACACTCGGATGTACATGATCATGGTACACCCAAGGCTATTTGAGCAAAAAAGTAGTTTTGGAGTGTACCATGAGCATGGTACACCCTGTTAGAAACTGACTGTTTACAATGACTGAACAAAGACAAAATTCAAGGCTGTGTCGCGGTAGAAGACCACTGACTTGAAAGCAATTACGGCCCGACTATGGTGGTAATCGCAACTGGCCGGAAAGCTCCCCAAGGTTAACACAGCGAACTTTCTAAGTCACCACTAACAGAGAAAGATCTTGGAGACTGTTTATGCATGTACCCAGTGTTTAGAAGAGAGGAAGAAGAAGAGAAGAGAAATGATTTTCGGATGCCAAACTGAAGTAGCAGTGGACTGATTTTATAGTAAAAGAATCCGGCCAAATAAAGAAGGTAATAAACAGAGGGAGGAAATCAAGGGCGACAATAAAGGCCATTAACACTGTAATAAAGGCCATTTAACACTGTAACGTTTAACAACGTTTCAGTTTTACATGTTACCGTTACACACAGTTGGGCTCGGGTCCAAAAAGATAAGCTCCAGCTCAGCTCTTCCCAGAACCCAGAACCCAGAACCCAGATCCCAGATCCCAGATCCCAGGTCCCAGGTCCCAGGTCCCAGGCCCAGGCCCAGGCCCAGGTCCGGTCCGGGCGGGCGGCGCGCGCGCGCGTGTGTGTGTGATAGCAAGCCCAAACCCAAGTTTGATCTCCAACCACAAAAACCAACCAAGTACTCAACTCAATAAACATAAAGAGGAAGGGAGTTAATAAACAAAGGCAAGCTCCCTTCCATAGGAGATGTGGGATGTTTGGAAAAAACACAAGTAGGCTTTGCAAGCCTTAACTCCAACAATCCCCCACAAAGGCTTTGAAAAGCAAAAGAAATTCCTGGGTAAGGAAAGAGAGGTACTTAAGCATCAATATCTTTCGATTTGAATTGATACATAGTGGAATGAGGCAACAACTTACTTTCTAGTGAGTGAATTTCTCTTGAACTCACCAGAGTTCCGTTGAGACCCCCACAACACATACCTACCTTAAGAACGTGCAGTCTCCGCGATACAACACAAGCGCTTTATAGCCATGCGCACACCTTGGGTCTCATAAGTGCTCTAGAAAGACAGCCCAGTCTTTCATAGAAGGCGGCTTAACCTCCACACTTACGTAGGTAGTCCATTAAGTGTTCCTCAATAACACCACCCCGAGGGATATGAAACTATTAAGAGCAAAAGCTCAACCTCTCAATATAAATCCATCAAGTGCGTCTCAATAGCACCACCAAACAGGCTATGGATTTAGAAAGCACTACCAACACGCCATAGGGATGAGAAATGTAGTGCAAGTTAAGATTCTATGGCTTCGTTTGACCACAAACGGGTATCCACCATAAACTCTCAACTAACGGGCCTAAGCCCCATCCCCCTCGACGACTCTAGGACAACTCTCCTAGATAATCCCTTAGTAAAGGGATCAGCAAGATTTCTTTCGGACCTGACATAGTCCAAAGAAATCACCCCATTTTTCAGGAGTTGTTTCACGACTCCATGTCTGATCCGTATGTGTCTTTTCTTACCATTGTAGACACTGTTCTTAGCAACGCCAATGGCTGCTTGAGAATCACAGTGAAGGGAGACAGGAGCACCCTGCCCTCCCCATAATGGAATATCAGACAAAAGGTTTCTCAACCACTCAGCTTCTTGCCCTGCCAACTCGAGTGCAATAAACTCAGACTCCATGGTTGAGCGTGCTATACAAGTCTGTTTCGAAGACTTCCATGAAATAGCACCACCACCAAGAGTAAACACGTAACCACTAGTTGAACTAATCTCATCATTACCTGAAACCCAGTTTGCATCACAAAATCCTTCAAGTACAGCAGGAAATTTAGAGTAGTGCAAACATAGATCAACTGTTCCTTTCAGGTATCTAAGAAGACGATGAAGAGCATTCCAATGTTCATTACTAGGGTTATGAGTATACCGACTCAGTCGACTCACTGCATAGGCTATGTCAGGTCGAGTACAGTTCATGAGGTACATCAAACTACCTATGACTTTCGCATATTCACTTTGAGAAACACCTTCTCCTAAATTCTTAGTCAAATGAATACTAGGGTCATAGGGTGTACTCACTGGAGCAACATCAAAGGAGTTAAATTTTTTAAGCACCTTTTCCACATAATGAGACTGACTAAGGGAGATGCGACCGGAGGTTTTCTTAAGTCTTACTCCTAAAATCACATCAGCTTCTCCCAAATCCTTCATCTCAAACTTCGATGCCAAGAAAAGTTTGGTATCATTGACCACCTTTAAATTGTTACCAAAGATCAACATGTCATCCACATAAAGACAAATGATTACACAATCTGATCCTATTAGCTTTGAGTAAACGCAAGAGTCAGAGTTGTTGACAATGAAGCCATTTGACACAATAGTACTGTCAAATTTTTCATACCACTGTTTTGGTGCTTGTTTGAGACCATATAAGGACTTCCTCAACTTACACACTTTATCTTCTTGACCTTGCACCACGAAACCCTCAGGTTGAGACATATAAATCTCCTCCTCTAAGTCACCATTCAAGAAAGCAGTCTTAACATCCATCTGATGTATGACTAAGTCATGAATAGCAGCAAGAGCTAACAGGGTCCTAATGGTGGCTATCTTAGTCACAGGAGAATAAGTGTCAAAGTAATCTAGTCCTTTCCTTTGAGTGAAGCCCCTAATCACAAGTCTGGCTTTAAACCTCTCAATGGTCCCATCAGGTCTCAACTTCTTTTTAAAGATCCATTTGCTATCTATGGTCTTTGATCCCTTAGGTAAGTAAGTTAACTCCCAAGTGGAGTTAGACACTATGGAATCTAGCTCGCTCTTAATGGCCTCTTTCCAAAAACTAGCATCCACAGATCTCATTGCTTCCTCAAAAGTCTTAGGGTCCTCTTCTATCATGAAAGCATAGACCAATTCATCACTTAACAAGTCAATACAAGAGCTCTCAGACAGAAAAGCAGTGACAAAATCAGAACCAAAGTCTTTTGCTACTCTAGGTCTTTTACTTCTCCTAGGTTCATCTGTAGCACCAGAACTACCAACATGCAAATCAACTGAAGTACTACTTAAAGTCAAATCAGCAGTAACATTACTAGTAGGTAAGGAAACGTCGTGCGTAGAACAAGTAGGTAAAATAACCGTAGGAGAAGAACATGAAGGCATAGAAGCAACATCACCCTTTTTCAAGGGAAAAACATGTTCAAAGAACTCAGCGTCTCTGTACTCACAAATAGACCTATCACTCAAAGTCATGAACCTATAGGCAGCATGAGCATAACCAATAAATACTGCATCAAAGGTCTTAGGTCCAATGTTTGACCTTTTATAGTCAGGTAGCCCAACTTTAGCTAGACACCCCCACACTCTCAAGAAGCTCAAGTTTGGAGTAAACCCCTTCCATAATTCATAGGGAGTCTTATCTAACCTTTTGTGAGGTACTCTGTTAAGGACATGACAGGCTGAAAGGACTGCTTCCCCCCACATTTCATCAGGCAACCCAGAACTTACAAGCATAGCATTCATCATGTTTTTCAAAGACCTATTTTTCCGTTCAGCTATACCATTCTGTTGGGGTACATAAGGTGCACTAAGTTCATGAATAATACCCAATTTCTCACAATGGTCATTCAAAGAGAAGTTTTCAAACTCTCTACCTCTGTCAGATCTAACCCTCTTGATTTTCCTATCAAGTTGGTTTTCTACTTCGGCCTTATATTTGATGAAAGTTTCCCCTGCCTCACTTTTGGTTTTGAGAAGGTAAATCTTAGTGTACCTCGAACAATCATCAACAAATGAAATATACCAGAATTTTCCTCCTCTACTTCTAGTGTTCTGGAAGTCAGCTAAGTCCGTATGAATCAACTCTAGAAGTTGTGTGGTCCTTTGAGTCACAGTTTTGCAAGGTTTCTTAGTGAATTTTGCTTCAACACAAACTGGACACTTAGAAAACTCAGTAGTCGACAGATTAGGAATTAAAGCTAAGGTCCTTAGTCTCTTAATGGAAGCAACATTCACATGCCCTAATCTACCATGCCACAAATTTAAAGACTCAGCAATATAAGCAGAACCAGAAACAGTTTTATTAAAAACAGCAGAAATAGAAGAAGCAACATTCAGAATAAATAACCCTCCACTTAAATACCCCTTCCCAACAAATTCCCCACCACGAGTCATTACAACTTTGTCAGCCTCAAAAACAATTTTCAAACCAGCTTTGTTTAATAAGGCACCAGACACTAAGTTGCGACGCATAGTGGGAACATACAACACATTAGAAAGGGAGAGGGTTTTTCCAGAGGTAAGTTTAAGAGTGACCTTTCCTCGTCCAAGTACTCCAGCAGTTGCAGCATTGCCCATGTAGACACACTCGCCTTCAGAAGCATCCTGAAAATCATGGAGCAGCTCCTTGTTTGCACAGAAATGTCTTGAGGCCCCAGTGTCCAGAATCCAATCAGTACTGTTCTCGATCAGATTTGCTTCAACAACCACAGCAGCGACAATGTCGTTTGATTCAGCAAGGTTGGCCTGAGGTCCTTGTTTTTGCACAGAACCTTGGCGTTGAGGGCATTGGTAAGCCTTATGATCTGGCTTGCCACAGACATAACAGAGGACAGACTTCTTTTGAATCTTGCTATCCGGTTTGTTAAATTTGCCTTGCTTTTTTCCTTTGTTATTACCCTTTTTCCCTTTTCCCTTAAACTTATCAAAGCCTGATGGAGCAGCAGATTCCACCAGGTTAGCTTTAGTGGTATTAACAGAAACTGAATCTAGATTGTCTTTAAGGCGATTTGCCTCTTCAATCCTCATATGACTAATTAATTCCTGAAGAGACAGGAATTCTTTTCTGTGTTTCAGATTATTTCTAAAATCTCTCCAAGAGGGGGGAAATTTTTCTAGTAAAACATTAGCTTGAAATACTTCACAAATTTTCATGTCCTCATTAAGAACATCAGCACAGAGATTTTCGAACTCATGAACTTGATCCATGACTGGCTTATCATCAACCATACGGAAAGCCAGCCACTTGCCAACAACATATTTCTGTTTTCCAGCATCATCAGCCCCATATTTTTTCTCAAGGGCCTCCCAAATCAGTTTTGAACTTTTATGAACCATAAACAAATCATACAGATTATTGATCATCAGATTAAGGAGGTGGAAACGGACAGTTTTATTATCTTTTACATATTTTTGAATTTCGTCCTCTTTCTTCTTAATTTCAGTAGCAGAAGGAGAAGAGGATGAGTCACCTGTAGTAGTAAGCGCAGTGGGACAGTCCTTGAAAAGGACGTAGTCAATGTCCAATTGCTCAAAGAACATAAGCAGTTTGGAAGACCAACGTTTGTAGTTGTTTCCGTCAAGAGATTCGAGCTTGGACAGATGAGACACGGATTTGCTTGAAAAATCAGCCATTGCAAATTATTTAATTGCTTTCAAATTGTTAGAAACTGACTGTTTACAATGACTGAACAAAGACAAAATTCAAGGCTGTGTCGCGGTAGAAGACCACTGACTTGAAAGCAATTACGGCCCGACTATGGTGGTAATCGCAACTGGCCGGAAAGCTCCCCAAGGTTAACACAGCGAACTTTCTAAGTCACCACTAACAGAGAAAGATCTTGGAGACTGTTTATGCACGTACCCAGTGTTTAGAAGAGAGGAAGAAGAAGAGAAGAGAAATGATTTTCGGATGCCAAACTGAAGTAGCAGTGGACTGATTTTATAGTAAAAGAATCCGGCCAAATAAAGAAGGTAATAAACAGAGGGAGGAAATCAAGGGCGACAATAAAGGCCATTAACACTGTAATAAAGGCCATTTAACACTGTAACGTTTAACAACGTTTCAGTTTTACATGTTACCGTTACACACAGTTGGGCTCGGGTCCAAAAAGATAAGCTCCAGCTCAGCTCTTCCCAGAACCCAGGTCCCAGGCCCCGGTCCGGTCCGGTCCGGTCCGGTCCGGTCCGGTCGGGCGGCGCGCGCGCGTGTGTGTGTGATAGCAAGCCCAAACCCAAGTTTGATCTCCAACCACAAAAACCAACCAAGTACTCAACTCAATAAACATAAAGAGGAAGGGAGTTAATAAACAAAGGCAAGCTCCCTTCCATAGGAGATGTGGGATGTTTGGAAAAAACACAAGTAGGCTTTGCAAGCCTTAACTCCAACACACCCAACACTATGAGCAAAAAATAGCGTATAATAAAAAATTGTAGTGGTTTGAAGTTTTCCCTGTTCTCCATGTGATAGAGGATCGATTCTCACCCCCTGATAAAAAAGAAAAGAAAAAATATGACATAAAATAATTTAAGTACCGGATGTACCTTACAAGGTACACTGTAAACTAAAATTAGCCTTTCTTAATCTCTTTGCAGGTATATGTGGAAGCTGGGTATCTAGACAGGCTGGAGAAAATCGAATGGAGTGAAATTGAGAAAAAGACTGGTAGCATCCGAGGACGTAAGTCGCTACTGGGACAGCGAGACTGTTGCTGCTGCTGCTGCTCGAATGAAGGCAAAATGGCGAAAGGGTTGCTCTGGCTGGTGCCACCTTTGATCGCATCGATGGGCTTCCCCCACAGTAATTCACCATTATCGGCTGACTATATCCATTCTGATCATCAGTTTTATCGTACCACCAAAAGGGCATTAGGACTTAAATAACCTGCATTATCTACTATGCTGATGCAGCTATAAATATTATTATGTCTATGAAGCTTATGAATAAGTTGTGATCCTTCGTGTTGTAATTCTTGAAAATGGATCATACATCTAATATACTCACTACTATCTAATATCTATGCCTATCTTTTAGTACTGTTGTTGCGTACTGATTCTTTATTAGTCTCTCTCTCCATTTTGTTCTTGAACTCAAGCTCGAGCCACCTCACTTAGCTTATTCTTACATTTTGAGAAAAGCTAATGGGTACTTGCTCGGACAACGCCTGAAGTTGTTGTAAGGATCTAACCCTTGTTTTGAGCACTTACAAATTGTACGATGAATAGTATAACATGTGGAAAACCATAACAAGAAGTAATAAGAAGGATTATTTTGTCAAAAACCACCTTTTATAATACATATTGGGCCTTTCTCTCCAACTTATTTTCAATTCAGTTCAGCTCTAATAAGTTCAGTTTAATTCAGTTCAGCTCCAATAAGTTCAGTTCAGTTAGATCAGTCAGCTCCAATAAGTTCAATTCAGTTCGATCAGTTCAGCTCCAATAAGATCAGTTTAATTCAGTTCAGTTTTAATACGTTCAGTTCACTTCAGCTCCAATCAGTTCAGTTCATCAGTTCAGCTCCATTCATTATTTAACTATTTTGTTTAATAATTATTGGTCTAATTTATTTTACTTATTATTATTGTTATTATTCTTATTATTATTTTATATATTAATTTATTATCATATCTTTACTCATTATTATTACTATTATTATTATGGCTGAGTATGGCTTGGGTTGGTGCGCAGTTCAACTAAATTTGATGTCAATACTAGTATTCTAATTTGCAATTATTGTTGTATTTTGCCGACTAGATATTTACTATCAAATCATACAAATAAACTACAAAAAGCTAGAAGATATTAAATAATTACAAAGTTATTATATGTACATTTGCTTTTGCGCGCGGAGCAAGAAAAAAGTGCAAAAGTAAGAGAGAAGGATAATAAAAGTAAGGAAAATGTGAAAAAGGTAAAGAGAAGGAAAGAAAAAAATAGGAGAGAATTGTAATAATTAGGTGGGTCAACCTTCCATTTATGGGAAAAGGTAGAAGTGTACCAATTAAAAAAATACCCCAAAATGGAAAAATATATTTATTAAAAAAATGGAGGGAATATTATTTAAGGTACAACATCATTGTTACGTTGAATATTAAAGATAATTTGGTAGTTTGTGGTGGGGGTTAGTTTATAAATATTATAGACCAACCCACCACAAATCGTGGTTTGGTAAGAAACACACCAACCCATGTTTTAAGCTAATTATTATTATAATCATAATATCAATTTACTTCTTAGATATTATTGTTATTATACCATCATCATCAAGTATTAATATATAAATATTAATAATAGTAATTACACATTATTAATTATTAATAATATCATTAATTATTATTTTTAAAATTAATTAATCACTATTAATATTATTTATTTATTTATAACTACCATTATAACATCAAAATTAATATTATCATTATTCATTTAAAATTATTCAAAATTATTAACTATTATTTATTACTATTACTTAAATTCAGTTCAGTTTTAATAAGAAAAACATTTTGTCATTTAGGGGTGTTTTTATCTAATTGGAACACTTCTCCCTTTTACTATAAATGTAGGTTGGCCTACCTAATTATTACACTTCTCTCACACTTTTTCTCTTCTTCTCCCTTACTTTTTCAATTTTTCCTTACTTTTTTTCCATCCTTCTCGATCTCTTACTTTTGCACTTTTTCCTTGGTCCACTCAAAAAAGAAAATGTTCCTATTAAAAAAAACAGAGGGATTATTATTTACTTATTATTTATATATTTATCACATTTCAATTCAGTTCAGCTCAGTTCAGTTCAGTTCAGCTCCAATAAGTTCATTTTAGTTCAGTTCACCTACAATTAAACGAAGAGAAAAAGCCCATTGTAGCTTTGACCACCTTGTGTAATTTTTTTTTAAAAATAATTACCTCGTATATCTAAAACTAGTAAGCTTCACTACCAAAACCATATTCAGGCCAATTTTTTTATTATGACCTTTTTCCCTTTAATGGTTTTCAATCATATATTTCAATTTTCCCCCAATTTCATTCGTATCCTCATTTAGGAAAATTTAGGGAAAATTCGAATAATCTTTTCAATTGGACATTTAATTGGGTAATAATTCGTGAATCAAGTGTCTTCAACATCTCAATTGTCAGTCATGCATCCCAAAATCAAGGAGGTAAGTAAAATTAGGGTTTCTTTTTTTTGAAAATTGAAATTCAAGTAGGAATTGAAATTGAAAACTGAATTAGGGTTTATGCTATGTAACTCTACTCCAAGTTTCTTGCAACAGGAGTTGGCTTCCTCTTTAACATCTCAAAGTCCATTAGGCTCTAGGAAGTGCAACTGTGGAATACCTCTGAATTGGAACTTGTACAAAACGGTAAAATTCAGTAACTGTAAAACCTGGCATGGCTCAAAATATAGTTCTGGTATACAAGAGGAAAGAATGAAGGCGAATCCACACGGCGGCCGTGTTTCGAAATAGAGAAAATGTAGTTGAAGCTTCCAGTAAACAAACTACTATGAGATCCCATGGCATTCAGCATCACTCTAATTACATTATCCCAATTGACATAATCATACGCCTTTCTTTATAAGTCTACTTTTCAATTAGGTGTATTATTCTGTTTACACCTTTTGTCATGTCCTCGGCAAAGAGCTGAAAAGTGAAAATTACAACAAAAATGGCGGAAATTTTCAAGAGGAGAGAAAACTAAGCAAGTAAAAATATACAACATTAATAATGAGAATAGATAATAATATTATATATGTTTCATAATCAGAAATTACAACTACAAAACCAAGGGGCACTATTTATTCATAAGCGTATAGTAATTACTAATTAGTTATACATGATAATTTATTCTGCATGCACGTACTGATAGAGAATGCAGGTTATAATTAAGTGCCGCAAACCATATGGATTATGTAACATACACTGGTGTCGTCCTTGATTACTGAGGGGGAAGTGGAACCGTGATTATATCAAAGACGGCACCAACCAAAGCCATGTTGCCACCATAGTTGGTCATTTTAGCAGCAGTAGCAGCAGCAGTCTCACTATCCCAGTAGCGACTAACGCTGCCGGATGCATCCAGTTTTTGTTCAATTTCTTTCTCCTCCATTTTCAACAGCCTGCTCAGATTCCCAGCTTCAACATACACCTATATGCATACGCAAACAATTATATTAGAGTTATGGTAAGTATATTATATTAGAACCATAGACTAATAAGGAAACGAGTGTAGTTTCCTTATAGTGGTAAACAAATTATTAGTCTTACTAGGCATATGCCAAGCTGCCCAAGACCAAAATCTACTACATTTTTCTGTTTATGTTCTTCATAAGTAAAATGTGTCCATTATGTAGCAAAGTATTGTCACCATTGTAAATGAATACTACAAATAAAAGGAACAAAGGAGGTCATTGCAAAAAAAAGAAAAAGAAGAAATGTTTTTATCGTATTTTGATTTTTATACTAAGGACGAGGAACAAAGGAGGTCGTTGCTCTATTTGCTCTTCCGCTCTTCCCCCGTTTCTTTTTAATTTTTATACACTTCCTTTCATTTCTTGCTCATGTAATAAGAAAATATTACTACTCAATGAAGGTTCTATCCCAAAATCATTTGGAAATGGATGAAGTAGCTTTTCAAGCTTAACAAGTGGTAAATTCTCTCCTCTTTCGCGAGTCTGAGGTTCAACACTCTCCCTCACGTGTGATTGTCCTTATAAATAAAGCACACAAGAAGGCAACAATAATATTAAATCCTACTGAGAATGAGCGTCCAATTGAGGTCCTCAACTAGTAGCATAAAAGGCCCAAAATATATGAAACAAACACAACATGGATTGTGTTAATGGGCCATGGTTGACCCATTCTGATACCTTGATAAATTTGATAGAAAATTGAAACTAGGCCTAAACTGCCTAAAACAAGTAGGATGGGAGTTTGAATTCGACCACTTACTTGTGCATAGGGGTGTAAACGAGCTCGAGCTCAGCCAAGCTCGGCTCGGCTCGTTACCATATTGATCGAGCTCGAGCTCGGCTCGAAGCTCAACGAGATGGCCAAGTCAAGGCTCGAGTTCGACTCAGTTGCAAAACTTTGAGCTCGAGCTCGGCTTGATTTTTTTCCCCGTTATTTAATGGTTAATGTTCTTGCAAATAAAAGTAAAATACGTAATAATTCAATAGAGATAAAGCAAATAAGGTCTTTATTTCACGTCAATAGCCGAGAATGTTAATCATCTAGTTAAAGTTCAAAATTTAAGAATAACAAAATATATATCTTTAAAAAGAGTTGAATAAGCCGAGCCTTGTTGGGCTCGCGCTCGGGCTCGGATATTTAGGGCTGGCTCGAGCTTAGCTCAGGCTCAAAATTGACCGAGCTCGAGCCGAGCTTTGACCAAGCCGAGCTCAAGGGCTCTACAAGCCAAGCCTCATTTACAACCCTACTTGTGCATCATATATATGAGGTTCAACGTTATGTGCGGTATTGTTAAAATCTTAAATGATTTTCAAGTTTGTATTTAAAAAAATTACATTTATAAATTTAACAATATAAAATAAAAATATTAGTAGTCGAAGATGTGATTGGAGACTATGGAATAACAAACCTTGTCGAATTTATTGGTCAATATAACAGACTTGTCCCAAGCCAAGAGCCATCCGAGCTGAGAAAGAGCCTTGTCAAAGTTACCATATATCACTGCACCCTTGGAGCCCAATGCCTCTGGAATACCGAGAGCAATACCCTCATGTACAAATGCACCACTCTCACCCAATCTCGAAGGAGGCTTGGCTAAGAATTTTCCCTTCCATTCATAGGATTTTTGAAGCGACATTGTTCGACCTTTTAGTTTTTTCATAACACCAGTCACCAAAATCCGCTGATCTTGGCTTGCCTTCTCATTCTCGATGTTTTTTTCTAAGACAGACTGCGCCTCCTTCAGTGCCTCGTCGATGGCGGCTTTCTCCTTGTCACTGAATTGGTTTGCAGCGGAAGGTTGTTGCGATGAAGCCATTGTTACCTCTTAGCTAAGTTAACTGCCATAAGATAAAATTAGAAACCTAATTTCCAATACGAAAATTCTTAGATGTAATTGTTACCCTTAATTTAAGGTGTAATAGCCCAGTCAATATGAAATACTCCCTCTGTTTTTATTTAATAGGGATATTCAAACTTTTCATGTATGCCAATGCATATCTTTCACTACGGATATCTTTGATTTCACATGAGCAAAAATTATGAAAAGTTTATATTACAAAATTACATATTAAGATAAATCAAACAAGATCCAATATGACTATGTCTTTCCTCACGTATAAATAACGTGAGATAGTTAAAGTATAAACTGTGAATAGTAACAAAAGTCAAAGCATCTCTATTAAATTAAAACGAAGGGAGTACTTCCTTTGTTGTTTTTAGTTGTTGCACTTTTTTTTCACAAACCCCTAAACAATTTTTGTGTGAGAGATCGATCGGGAGAAAATTTTTAATGGGGTTCATGTGAATGGAGAAAGATTGAGAGAAAGAGTTTATCAAAAAGAAAAGTGTAACATCTAATTTAAAACTTCTCAAAATGGAATGTGTAACATCTAAAAAGACAAAGTAATAAGTATAATTTTGGTACAGGTTGTATCATTTTTTATGCTTAGTATTTCCTTCATTTTTTTTGTTTGCTTGGTTTACTACTATAGCACCAAATTGTCAAGGAGGGTGATGAAAATATGATGTTATTGTCATGTAGTGGTAGAGCTGTCAAAAGTTTACACGACACTACAACACGACACAAGCCGGATACGAAATAAGTGGGTCAACACGAATTTAATCGTTTAATAAATAGGTCGGGTTAGTGTGGAGATTTTCAACACGAAACTGACACGATTATATCCGTTTAATTTTAAAACATAGATATTTATAAAATTATAGTATGATATGAAGGTTATAAAGAGAAATTTTTTTACTTCATTCTTTATATTATATCGCAGAAAATGGTTTGTGGTTAGCCAAACATGAATTCATACGATGACAGAACAAAATTAGACGCGAAAAATTGATTTATCATCATAGTTTTCTAAACCGTATAGCTTAAACAGATTAAATGGGTTGACACGGGTAACCATTTAATTAAACAGGTCGGATTAGTGTCAAGGGGCTTTGACACGATTAGTTAAATGGGTTAGGTTAGTGTCAAGGGTTTTCGACACGTTTATTTTTAACACGAACACGAAGTCAACACGACACGACCTATTTGACAGGTCGTAGTGGTAAAGGGTAAGGAAAGAGAAAGAAATGTTGAAAGGATATGTGAGACCAATGAGTGAAAGTAAAGTTAAAATGGAGAAAATCTTATAACAAAAAAGAAAAGATTCTAAGTAAGACAAATACAAAAATTAGGACAAACAAAAAAACGAATGAAGTATATCATTTATTTAAATACAATTTTGAATAAAACTTTTTCAATATGTTTTATATTTTTACATTTTTGTATCATTATATACGAGTTTATATCATTTTTCTTATATTATCTTGTTAATACTTTCAAAGTGTCCCTAGAGGAGATTGAACCCTACAAGATTGAAATACCTTCTACTTTCCACTAAACCAAGTCTTACTTGATTTCAACTATCATGAAAAGAAAGCAATACATGCAATCTATAACTATATCCGAAAAATATAAATTTTATATGCAAAGTACAGGGAAGAAAGTATACCTTAAGTAAAATAATTGAAATAACGAACTTGCTGCTTTGCAATGCACAGACGCATTTCAGTTTCATCAATCGCCAAATTTATAGTGAAAAAAAAGAGGAAAAGGTTGCGTACTCTTGCATGCAAAAAATTGATTCTCGCTTTGGAAATTCAATCAAGATTTGAGTAAAAAAAAGAAGAATAGAATCACCCTAACGAACAAGAATTTCATTTTTTTAAGTATTCTAAAGAAGAAGAATAAAACGTGTTGTACCGTCAAGATACATATTAAATAGTTATGTATATTGTACTATCTCTATTTTTTTATTTGTCCCATTTACTGTAGGTTTAAATGGCAAAAAAGATAATGTTATAATTAAGTAGTCTACTTATTTTATAGTGAATGTGGTGATTAAAGTAGGTGAGAGAAAATTGTAAGATATATGTGAAACCAAAAAGTGATAAAATATGGGTAAATGAGTAATATAATTTTCTCATATAAGGAAAGATGAAAAAATAGACAAACATAAAGCAACAGATAAAAATGGAAAGTAGGACAAACAAAATGAATCGAAGAAAGTATGTGGTAAAAGTGTTAAGATACGATCAATTACGGTCGTTCCTGCCTTCTTGACAAAATTTAGGACCAGATAGGGGAAAAAATGGTCCCGTGATAGCAAAACAATATTTATCGAAAAAATGAGAAAAAAAATTAATTAATTCTTTTTGGAGTTTCATAGATTCTCAATGTATCACAAAATAACAAGTCTAAATGCAAAAACAAAGGTACCATACTGTAATCACATCGTTATTTACTCTTCATTTTATCGCAAGCCTTAAACTTTACAGTTTACACTAATATTTAAGTTTTTTTATTTGGCTAAGCAAAGTGTTTTCTAGAAAGCAAGGTTGAACACTGAAGGAGTTATTGAAGGAAGCCAGAATTTATTATCGGAAATTTGAGAAATGGGGGATTTGCAAGGATATCATGCATAAGCTGACAACTGTAAAGCAATTTTACTTATTAGCATATTATTTCTATTTTTGATATTTTTATAACTTGACTAGACTACAAAAAATTAGCATATGGATCCTTTTCTATTTGGGCCTAGGGCGACGCCCATCCTGACCAAAGGGTAGTGGCGGTCCTATGGGTTAGTAGGGGTTTTAGGGTGAGAAAAATTAAAGTACTTTCAATTAGAGTTATGTCATTTCTTAGTATTCCCTTCTATTGGCCTCCATCATCAAATAGATTTCTCATTTGCAATTTTTATGACTTTTAATGTACAACTTTAACCATTAATATATCTATCTGTGTGTTGGTAAACATTATAAAAATTGATATTTTGAATGCACACATTAACACAAATCTAACGAAATCCGACTTGACTATGATCAACATTATATATTGGTAAGAATTTATAGTCAAAATTTATAAAGTTTGCTAGAACAAAGCAAACGGAAAGTCTAATGGAAGGATAGAAGGGGTATTACTGAAAATTAATGTTGGCTCGAGCGATTCCTTGGGGAATTTCATGTAGTACGATATCAATATTTAATTAAATTAAGTGGCTGGATTACAAACTTATATCGTACTTTGAGTCAAAATTTAGTTACTTCTAATTTGACATCAAACTTCTATTTAAAATATCATCTAAAATATTATTACAGTCTCAATCAAAACTAGGCGGAAATTTTGGTTAACCAATAATAAAACAAACTAGTTTAAAAGTAGTTTAATTTATCAAGATAAAACTTGTTGTTGGGCCTGAGCGATATCCTGGTTAATGTTAGCAATCTGCATTTGATCGGGTTAGAATAAATAATTTATTTTAATTATATGATTGTTAAAATAATTTTTATTTTGTAAAGTTAATTTCTTAATGGCATAACATAACAAAAGTTTACATAATTTTTTGAAGGATAATGAATGGTGTGATCAGGGGAATTTATTCACCTTCTACAAAAAAGTAATCAAGTAAAAAAGATTAGAATATGACAACTAAAAGCGATATAGTTTGGTGGTAGAGATATGATAGTATTTCAAAATAATTAATCACAGGTTCAAACCTTCTAACACGCTTTGCTAAAATTTTAAAAGATAATTGACATGTCATATGTACAATGTCGCCATAACGTGGTGACACCTGACGAACTACAATGCATGAATTTAGTTTATATATTGGATTACTTATCCTATACTTTTAGGCATTTGTTTAAATTGCGAATTGTACGTGCGTGGTATAGAACTTGTTATTTTTGTTCATTAAGTTTCGTGAAGTTAGTTTATAAACAAAAAAAAATTCCAACAGTCTTGTAAGAGAATAAGTGAGCCAAGTTCAAGGAGTGTCTTAGTGGGAGAGATTGCTCAGAACTATTGTCTTAAAATTAGCATAAGGCATAAAGTGTTTTTCCCCTGCTTGATTAGTAATTTTTTAAATATTATAGTGGGCTCCACTGTAGGAACATATAGATGCGAATAGCGGAATTGCAGGAAACTTTTTCCTAACATCTATCACAGAATCATGCATAACAATTAATCGAATTATATATAATTGCATATTTACTTACCAGTTGTCACGCGACTTGAACAGGTATGAAGAGTCTGAATACTGCAAAGTATATTCACGAATCTGATTACTTCAGAGATAAAGAACTACACTTGTAGTTCCTCTATTCAGTCCACGAACACCAATTAATACCCACGTCTGCTAGAACGGAAGAGTATGAACTATTCACTCTCTTGCTTTTGATGGGTTAGTCGCCTAGACTAAAGAGGGAGAAGGTTTTTCTTTTTTCTCTTTTGTGTTACTGACTAACTGAATTCCTTGTATCTCTCTTCTTATTATATCTATATATAATAGACAGAGATTAGGTTAAGAGAAACTCTAATCACCCTAATAGTGGCCGGCCCCTTATAAGCTTTTATGGGCTTATAATTTATTTATTAATCGGTGTTACTTAGTGTGACCTTATAGGATTAATTATATTAGTTGTAGCCCAAACCAATTTGTCTACTAACCGTAATTTATTCTCTAGCAAGCAAATACGGTTACTAAAATAATTAACTATATTATCTCAATAAATACAATCCTATTTATATTCAGTAATTGCGGAAATTGTCTAAGGACATATTCCTTCAATCTCCCACTTGTCCGTAAGACAAGTACGCAATGTCAAACTCCTTAAGTCTCTTAATGCCAAATTTGATAACACAATGTCATTCTCAAATTTTGTTTCTTGATTGTTGAGTTCGAACTGTTCTCATAAAAGGATTAACACTTTAATCACATTCCGCATGGCCATGCAATTTTTCAGTTCTTGCTCATCAAGAGGCCCATACACCATTCCTATCTGATAGGAGGACTTATCCACTTTTGTATGACCATAACTCCCACTCAACTTTTAGTTAACCTGAACATTGCCTTTATAACCTCCTTTTACGGCACGGCGTTTAACAATGTCAAGGTTAAACCAATTATATTATGGTAATCATGACATACTCATGTCTAAGGAATCCACCAAATATATTATATTTTGATTCTACTTTTAGAATCTAATTAGGTCAAGTCACAATGTATCGAATATACATCCGTATAATCAATTAAACATCTCTATGTTTCCATAGCCCATGGAACTGCGCTATCAATTAATTATACACTAGCCTTTACATAAATCACTTATGTCCAATTTAGTGATTTGGACTAGGGACTTTTAAATAATGTTGTGATTCAGTTCTCTTTATAGGGTTCCATTATAAAAATTTTTTTGATAAATCCTATTTGAATTCACAAATTATTTGGACATTTTATTCAACGCTAAACCAAACGATTAAATAAGAAATAAACATTTTATTTTATTGATAAATATTCAGAACATAATGAAAGTCTTTACAATTGCAAACAAGAAGTAAACAACCTAAAGCCATTCTCCCATATGTTTCAGCCCCATAGACCTAGTATGAATCTCATGCTTAGGTTGAGCAAGCGGTTTAGTAAGTGGGTCTGCCACATTCTCATCAGTGTGAACCTTGCTTACTTTTACATCCTCTCTTCCAACGATCTCTCGAATAAGATGGAATTTTCTGAGCACGTGTTTCGATCTCTGATGTGATCTAGGTTCCTTCGATTGAGCAATGGCACCATTGTTGTCGCAAAACAACTCCATACCATTCTCAATGCTAGGGACCACACTAAGTTCTGAAATGAACTTCTTGATCCAAACACCTTCCTTTGCCGCATCGGCTGCTGCAATGTACTCTACCTCTGTTGTAGAATCTGTGATGGTACTCTGTTTGGAACTCTTCCAGCTCACAGCTCCTCCATTGAGACAAAAAATGAAACCAGACTGGGATCGGAAATCATCTTTGTCACTCTGGAAGCTCGCATCGGTGTATCCAGTAACAACCAACTCTCTTTCTCCACCATATACCAAGAAGTGATCCTTAGTTCTTCGTAAGTACTTGAGGATATTCTTTGCAGCCATCCAGTGTGCGTCACCTGGGTTAGCCTGGTATCTGCTACATATACTCAAAGCATATGCAACATCTGGTCGAGTGCAAATCATAGAATACATAATGGAACCTATCGCTGAAGCATAGGGAACATTACTCATTCTCTTGACCTCATCAGGCGTTGATGGACACTGAGTCTTGCCAAGTGATGTGCCGTGTTGCATGGGAATGAAACCTCTCTTAGAGTTTTCCATCTTGAACCTAGCAAGAACCTTATCAATATAAGTTTCTTGACTAAGTCCAATAAGCCTTTTAGATCTATCTCTATAAATCTTGATTCCCAAAATGTACTCTGCCTCTCCTAAGTCTTTCATAGAGAAACAATTCTTAAGCCATCCTTTGACTGACTCAAGCATGACTTTGTCATTTCCTATCAGAAGTATGTCATCCACATACAAGACTAGAAAGGTTATACTACTCCCACTCAATTTATTGTATACACAAGATTCCTCTTCATTTCTGAGGAAACCAAACTTTTTGACTGCCTCGTCAAATCTGAGGTTCCAACTCCTGGATGCTTGCTTTAGTCCATAAATGGACTTCTTAAGCTTGCATACCATCCCTGGATTTTCTGGATCTTCAAAACCTTGAGGTTGCGTCATATACACATCCTCTTTCAAGAAACCATTCAAGAAGGCAGTTTTGACATCCATTTGCCATATTTCATAGTCATGAAATGCAGCAATCGCAAGGATTATCCTAATGGATTTTAGCATGGCTACTGGGGAGAAGGTTTCGTCATAGTCTATACCATGAACTTGTCTGAAACCTTTTGCCACTAACCTAGCTTTGAAAACACTAATGTTTCCGTCTTTGTCTGTTTTCAACTTGAAAATCCATTTGCATCCAATGGGTTTTACTCCATCAGGCAAATTAACCAAGTCCCATACTTGATTTTCAGACATAGACTCCATTTCGGATTTCATGGCTTCAAGCCATTTGTCGGAGTCCTGACTCTCCAAAGCATCATTGTAGCTAGTAGGTTCATCACTTTCTAAAATCGTTAATTCAGAATTTTCAGTCAAGAGAAAATCAATAAATTTCCTTGACGGAATGATGGTCCTACTAGATCTACGTTGGGGAACAACAGGAGAAGGATCTCGGTCGTTAGACTCAGAAACTTCGCATGGATTAGATCCAAGTGGGACGGTAGGAGGTTCATGGATAGGATTCACCACCTCCTGAGCATTTTCATGCCGGGCCGCCTCTAATGGGGTGTTAACCCCATCCATTTGTTGCTCATCTCGAACTTCTTCGAAGGTATATATTTCTCCCACTTGTCTTTTTGGAAACAAATTCTTTTTCAAGGAAGACACCATCGCGAGCAACAAACACTTTGTTTTCGCTACGGTTGTAGAAGTAATACCCCTTGGTCTCTTTGGGATAACCCACAAAAAAACACTTGTCAGATTTGGGTGAAAGTTTATCAGAAATCAAACGTTTCACATAAACTTCACATCCCCAAACTCTCAGAAAAGACAGCTTAGGAACATTTCCTGTCCATATCGCATATGGAGTCTTATCTACTGCTTTGGAAGGAGCCCTGTTGAGTGTAAATGCAGCTGTTTCTAGAGCAAAACCCCAGAAGGAAATGGGGAGATCAGCAAGACTCATCATGGATCGTACCATATCTAATAGGGTCCGATTCCTCCTTTCAGAAACGCCATTCCATTGTGGTGTTCCTGGTGCAGTCAGCTGTGAAAGTATTCCACAATCTTTCAAATGATTACCAAATTCTTGGCTCAAATACTCACCACCACGATCAGATCGCAATGCCTTGATTTTCTTACCAAGCTGGTTTTGTACTTCATTTTGGAACTGTTTGAACTTTTCAAACGATTCCGACTTTTGCTTCATTAAGTAGACATATCCATATCTACTTACATCGTCAGTAAAAGTGATGAAGTAACTGTACCCTCCCCTAGCCGTAGTACTCATAGGTCCACATACATCAGTATGTACGAGAGCTAAAAGGTCATTGGCCCTTTCACTTGAGCCAGTAAAAGGTGACTTAGTCATTTTTCCCATCAAGCAAAACTCGCATATATCAAAAGATTCAAAGTCAAATGATTTGAGAAGTCCATCTTTATGTAGCTTCTCTATGCGTTTTGAGCTTATGTGGCCTAATAGACAATGCCATAGGTAAGTAGGGTTTGAATCATTTGTTTTCGTTTCTTGCTGTCTATGTGATAGATATGATTTTGTAAGTCTAGAACATACAAACCATGTGATAATTTAGCAGAAACATAGAAAACATCATTCAAATACGCAGAACAACAATTATTCTTAATATTAAATGAAAAACCTTCAGAATCCAAAACTGGAACTGAAACTATGTTTTTGGTAATAACAGGAACGTAATAACAATTATTGAGTTCTAATATTAAACCAGACGGCAAATGTAAACTATAATCTCCAACAGCCAAAGCAGCAACTCGTGCTCCATTGCCCACTCGGAGATCTACTTCACCTTTGCCCAAACTCCTACTTCTTCTTAGTCCCTGCACATTACTAATAATGTGAGAACCACAACCAGTATCGAATACCCAAGAAGTAGTTGTAGCTAAATTAACTTCTATAACATATATACCTGAAGTCGAAGCACCATTCTTCTTCTCCTCCAGATAAACGGGACAGTTCCTCTTCCAGTGGCCAATCTTGTGGCAGTGGTAGCACTCATGTAGTGCTGCTACTTTAGCCTTAGGAGTAGCTTTTGGTTTAGGAGTCACATTTGCAACAGATTTGCCCTTGTTCTTCCCTTTAGGAGTCCCTTTCTTCTTGAACTGTTTACCCTTCCTAACCATCAGAACATCTTTATGCTCAGGTTCAGGAGGTAAGCTCCTCTCAGCCTGAACAAGCATACCATGTAACTCTTCCAAGGTAGGCTCCCCTCCTTGCATGTAGAAATTCAAACGAAAGTTTTGAAATGTTTCAGGCAAGGACCTGATCACAATATCAGTAGCCAGTTCATTTGGGTAAGGAAAGCCCAATTTTTCCATGATCTGAAAATGTCCGATCATATCGAACACATGCTGACCAACAGGTTTTCCTTTTCCCAACTTGCAATCTAGTAGCTTATAGTGTGCCTCAAACCTTTCCATCCTAGCATTTTTCTGAAACATTGTCTTAAGCTGCTGGATTATGGTGTAGGCATCTAGATCTTTAAAACGCTTTTGAAAATCATGTTCCATGCAAGCAAGCATCAAACATGTTACTTGCACAGAATTAGCCTCTAAGGATTGTTTAGCTCTCCTTTCAGCTACAGTTGCAGTTGCTGGCAAGGGTCCAGGGAGTGGATTGTCAAGAACACTTTCTTTTCCTTCGGCTTTGAGAACAATTCTCACAGCCATTTCCCAAGCTAGAAAGTTGGTAGCATTTAGTTTATCTTTATCGAGTACAGAACGCAGATTAAAAGCAGAGGCGTTGTTGTTGTTGGAATTAGACATGATAACTACAACAAAATATAAAGCAAGGTTCAATGAATATCTATCAAAAAACAGCAATTAAACAAATTTTAATTGACTACAAAACCTTTATTCAAAATTAAAATCCCCATTGAATAAAGAAATAACCAAGATCCTCTCCCACTATAATTAAACGGACTTTGGCCCTGCCTTTAAAATATAGTAGTTAAGGTAAGTAAGCATTTTACTAATTATAACTAATTATAATTCCTGGTAGACAGGTTAATAACTCTTTATTAACTCTATCTCATTGCTTCAAAACCCAAAACTTTGTCTTTTGATGATTTTGTTGAGTCAAACCAAACATTAACTTGTAGGTTTCCAAAAACCTATCCTACTATCCTTGGAATTATGAGTAACACCCTGCTTTGGCAGAACCTATTACTCATGATCTAAGGCTTTATAGGTGTTGTTTGGAAAAGCATGTAAACTCAATATTATAATTTTGAGGACTAAAGTTTATTAATATGGTCAATAATAAGTGAACACATAGAATAACAACCATAGGTATCAAACTTTAGTAAGCATGCATTTATAATAAAATAAATGCAAAATAAATGTGAACCTAGTATGGCCCCTATCCTCGAAAATTTAATCTTCATAAATCCTCCCTTGAGACTTTCTCGAATCTCCATCTTGGATTCTTCATGAAACTTCGATCTTGATCTTCATTTAAATTTATACTAAGCAGAAAATTTAAATTACAGAAATACAAACGATACGCAGATCGTATTTGAATTACAAAAATACATAACGATGCGCAGATTGTATTTTCTATCCTAGATTTGGGCCATACTAGTCACAAACATGTAAATCATAATATCATTCATATTATATTAAACATGCAAGCATTTATAATATCAAAATAAAATAAATGCTTAAAAGGTACTCATTAACAATTAATAAGCGAAGAAAACCTTTCTATAATAATTATATAACTTTAACAATTTAAGTCATAAATTATTAAAGAAATATTATTATTTTTATTCAATTACCATGATAAAAAATAATTAATCACCATTAATTCAATTGCAAAAAATTGTAATGTATTATCATGCTCAAAACAAAACAAAAAATGGCCTTGCTGTACGTGGCCAACCAAAACAAAGAATTAGAAGTGTTGGGGGGAAGGCCTCCAATGGCACGCGGCCCACAGAAGATCCAAATTTGGAGATGGTCAAGACATAACGCTGGGCCAAGACATAAACCCAAAAGGGAAGCAGAAGGACGTGGCCCAACGGAGGAAAAAAAAGATTGAGGTCTGTACCTTTCTCTTTTAACCAAAAACGGTTATTAATCCAAATTGGAGATTTAGATTAAGTAATTAGGGTAAATCTTTTGAAATATTTTTAGAAACAGAAAATCTAAATTTTCATATCTTTATTAACTAAATCTGAATTTAATTAATAAAAGATAATTGGAAAGATAATCTTTGTTATCTTTACTTACCCACAAATCTACCCAATTCCTTAAAATAAACCAAAAAATATTCCAAAAAATCAGAAAAAAAATTTAAACTGATCTTTATATATTTTTCGATTTTTTTTTTTAGGATAATTTTACTGATTTTTACAGTAATTAAAATCAAATATTCTAATTACTATACCAAAATATGAATTTAAATAATAAAATTCATAAAAAACTAGAAAAATCATGGAAAAATTCCGAAAATAACAACTTTATTTTCTAAAAGATTTTAGATCTTACGTGGGTTTTGATAGAATTTTATAATGATTAAAATCAATTATTTTATCATTAAAGATCAAATTTTCACGTTTTAATCTTATTAAACATAAAAATTCAACAAAATTCTATCAAATTCCGAAAAAACAATAAAAATAACATTTTTATTTTTAATGAAAATTTTCGGAACTAAAAAAGGGATTTTCGAATTTATTTAACAATTTAACTTTAATTTTATGCTTTAATCAACATTTAAACATAAAATTAAACTAAATTTGGAAAAAAAATGAACAAAAAACAGAATTTTTGATGGAAGATTCACGTAATACAGGTCCATCAGAAATTGTGAGCATGAATTAATGTTAAATCAATTAATATTCATAATATTAATTTTTGCAATTTATGACATATCATCCTCCTTTAATTGAATGAAAATAATAAACATGCATATAATACAATCAATTAACATTATGCATAAGGCTAACTGATACCACTGTAGGAACATATAGATGCGAATAGTGGAATTGCAGGAAACTTTTTCCTAACATCTATCACAGAATCATGCATAACAATTAATCGAATTATATATAATTGCATATTTACTTACCAGTTGTCACGCGACTTGAACAGGTATGAAGAGTCTGAATACTGCAAAGTATATTCACGAATCTGATTACTTCAGAGATAAAGAACTACACTTGTAGTTCCTCTATTCAGTCCACGAACACCAATTAATACCCACGTCTGCTAGAACGGAAGAGTATGAACTATTCACTCTCTTGCTTTTGATGGGTTAGTCGCCTAGACTAAAGAGGGAGAAGGTTTTTCTTTTTTTCTCTTTTGTGTTACTGACTAACTGAATTCCTTGTATCTCTCTTCTTATTATATCTATATATAATAGACAGAGATTAGGTTAAGAGAAACCCTAATCACCCTAATAGTGGCCGGCCCCTTATAAGCCTTTATGGGCTTATAATTTATTTATTAATCGGTGTTACTTAGTGTGACCTTATAGGATTAATTATATTAGTTGTAGCCCAAACCAATTTGTCTACTAACCGTAATTTATTCTCTAGCAAGCAAATACGGTTACTAAAATAATTAACTATATTATCTCAATAAATACAATCCTATTTATATTTCAGTAATTGCGGAAATTGTCTAAGGACATATTCCTTCATCCACTAACGTCTTCCGTTAATTTTTTTGACAAAAATGTGAATAAGGTAATGATACCACACTTTTATTTTACAAATGTAGGTAGTTATTTGGCATTTTTTTTAAACAGGGTAGTTTTTCACAAATGAGCTATAAATGTGGGTAGTTCCCAACAAAAATTCTTAAATAAATATGTAAATGTAAGAAAGAGAAAAGTATGATGGGATAGGAGGGAGAAGATGTTATACTTAAAAACAAGTCATTGTTAATAAGAAAAGGTTGAAAATTAACCTATTAAAAGAGAGAAAATAAATAAACAGTACCATGAACTTTTGCTAACAGCAGTGAAGATTGGAATTTTTGGATGAGGGGATAGAATTAACAATTTGAAAAATAAAATTGTATAAAAAGAATATTGATATGCAGATCTGAACTCGATTTCATTAGTTGTTTACTTTATTTCTAATAAAAAACCAACTAAGCCAAGTCTATTTGGTGACATTATACTACATTAAATTCTATATACTTCCTTCGTTTCATATTTAATGATACACTTTTCATTTTGGAAATTTCAAAATAAGTGATACACTTTAGTAATTTACTTTATTTGGTAACTTTTAGAATGTGAAATGACCTTTTTACCCTTACTTTTTTTTAGGACATCATTAACATTACTTAACAAAACTAATTAAATCAACTTAACTCTCTCCAATGCATTAATAATTCCCACTTAAATCTTAATTCTCAACCTCTCCCACTAGCCCCCATCTTAAATCGAGTCATTATTCAAACATATAAACATTCATATATTTCAATTTTTCATACTTATATCACATTGGGTTATTTCGGCTTCTGTTGTACCAACTTCGAGCTTTTAGAGTTTGATGATGTAATCCTATGTCCAAATATTAATCAGACAAAATTTATGTTAATTGTTGATCGATTTTTGTTCGGTTTAATTTGGATTACGGATAAAAATCGGCTTGGTTAAAATATTTTTTCATACTTATATCACATTGGGTTATTTTGGCTTCTGTTGTGTCAACTTCGAGTTTTTAGAGTTTGATGATGTCATCCTATGTTCAAATATTATTCAGATAAAGTTTGAATTGTTGATCGATTTCGATTCGGGTTAATTTGGATTACCGATAAAAATCGGTTTGTGTTAATTTTCTTATACTTATATCACATTGGGTTATTTGTATCAACTTCGAGTTTTTAGAGTTTGATGATGTCATCCTATGTCCAAATATTATTCAGATAAAGTTTATGTTAATTGTTGATCGATTTCGGTTCGGATTGATTTAGATTACTTATAAAAATCGATTTGGGTTAAAATATTTTGGATAATTTGGGTATCGAATGGTAGTTTTTGTTTAAGTTAAATTCATTTTGGGTTTAATACTAGGTCTAGCTTTAACCATTGCCCTACTGAGCATATAGTGAACATTTACAATCTGACATTCAACAATAAAATTAACAATTAAGCAATCAAATTTGAACTAAAATCTTGAGGGTCCAATCCATTTGATGCCTCCAGAAGATGTGGCATGCACCTCCGTGCATGAGAGTTTCAAGCTTTTACACCGATACCTCGAGGCTTGTGTGGTGCAAGGATTGTGAACTTATTCGCTCACCGGGTGATCGATTATTCAGTATATCAAGATCTACTAATACTAATGATTATTTATAGTTTGGATTCTGGTTTTCCTTATAATTAATATCTTTTATGCTTATAGGATGAACATGCATCAGTAGCACTTGCTATGTTGACCAGGTATCAAAATGATAATAGTAGTGATATATTAGTTGTTATTAATTGATCATTTTAATGATCGATTTCGATTTGGGTTAATTTGGATTACCGATAAAAATCGATTTGTGTTAATATTTTTTTATAATTATATCACATTGGATTATTTGTATCAAATTTGAGTTTTTAGAGTTTGATGATGTCATCCCATGTCCAAATATTATTCAGATAAAGTTTATGTTAATTGTTGATCGATTTCGGTTCGGGTTGATTTAGATTACTGATAAAAATCGATTTGGTTTAAAATATTTTGGATAATTTGGGTATCGAATGGTAGTTTTAGTTTAAGTTCAATTCATTTTGGGTTTAATACTAGGTCTAGCTTTAACCACTGCCATACTGACCATATAGTGACCATTACAATCTGACATTCAACAATAAAATTAACAATTAAACAATCAAATTTGAACTAAAATCTTGAGGGTCCAATCCATTTGATGCCTCCAGAAGATGTGGCATGCACCTCCGTGCATGAGAGTTTCAAGCGTTTCACACAGATACCTCGAGGCTTGTGTGATGCGAGGATTGTGAACTTATTCGCCCACCGGGTGATCGACTATTCAGTATATCAAGATCTACTAACACTAATGATTATTTATAGTTTGGATTCTAGTTTTCTTCATAATTGATATTTTTTATGCTTATAGGATGAACATGCATCAGCAGCACTTGCTATGTTGACTAGTTATCAAAATGATAATAGTAGTGATATATTAGTTGTTATTAATTGATCATTTTAATGATCGATTTGATTCGGGTTAATTTGGATTACCGATAAAAATTGGTTTGTGTTAATATATTTTTTATACCTTATATCACATTGGGTTATTTGTATCAACTTCGAGTTTTTAGAGTTTGATGATGTCATCCTATGTCCAAATATTATTCAGATAAAATTTATGTTAATTGTTGATCGATTTCGATTCGGGTTGATTTAGAATACTGATAAAAATCGATTTGGGTTAAAATATTTTGGATAATTGGGTATTGAATGGTAGTTTTAGTTTTAAGTTCAATTCATTTTGGGTTTAATACTAGGTCTAGCTTTAATCACTGCCCTACTGAGCAAATAGTGAACATTTACAATCTGACATTCAACAATAAAATTAACAATTAAACAATCAAATTTGAAATAAAATCTTGAGGGTCCAATCCATTTGATGCCTCCAGAAGATGTGGCATGCACCTCCTTGCATGAGAGTTTCAAGCATTTCATTCAGATACCTCGAGGCTTGTGTGGTGCGAGGATTATGAACTTATTCGTCCACCAGGTGATCGACTATTCGGTATATCACAATCTAATACTAATGATTATTTATAGTTTGCATTCTGGTCTTCCTTATAATTGACATCTTTTATGCTTATAAGATGAACATGTATTAGCAACACTTGCTATGTTGACCAGGTATCAAAATGATAATAGTAGGGATATATTTGTTGTTATTAATTGATCATTTCAATAAATGAATCAATAATAGTAATGAGAATAATATTTAATTAATATGAATAAGTTTCAATTTTGCCACAAACATTTTTTCATGGTGTGAAAACAACAAAATGAATAACAAGTCACAATACATGCTAGTAATATAATATAAATAGAAGTTGTTATGTATTACTTAATTAGAAGTAATCCCCTGGAGTAGTCGTTTAGGTAGCTAAAGCGAAGATTTTGGAATACTAAAACATAGTTCACTCGTTGTGTCTTTTTGCATCCATGGCTGAGTAATGGCGTTAAATACAGTTAGAAGTTTGTCCTAATTGTACGACTTTGGTATGATGTCTTTCTAACGTGGATTCGCGTAGAACATCATGCCCCCATACAAACATGGCTTATAGGATAAAAATAAGGCCCAAACTTAAAATTGCTGCACCCCTTGAAATGGCAGCGAAGAATAGACTGACTACATTTCCCATAAGAGGCGAGCGCGCATTTCTTTATCCATAAAAAACTTTCAGATGCCTCATGGGATACCGAAGGTGAATCAGGGAAGATGACAGCCCGTTAAAGATTTTTTTGCTAGATGTTATGGCCTAAATGCTCTAAGAGTCTTACGATACTTGAAAGGGAGCACCTGCGCGGTTACAAGTGACGGTTACAAGAATGGTCTGCTTGGCTTTGGTAGTGCAACTATTCTTTCTCTCATAAAGGAAGGATTTGGCTAGGGTGGAATGCTGATGATCTCTCTGTTGATATACATAGCCCTAACCAGAGTAGGCTTGCCTAGGTCTTTTAGGGGGAACTCTTGCCTAGGAATGCTTCTATCTACTCACCTCTCCGGACACAATATCCAATGAATTGCATTAAAAGAGCCATACACTTCCTCAAGTGGTCCCCGAAAAGGTCTTTCAGGGGGAGTTGCCCCGATTGCGCCTCGTCCTTTGAACGTTTGTTCAGTTTTTCAATGATAACAAGACAACCAACACATAACATGAATGCAACAAAATTTCACTTTTGTCTTGGGATTAAATAATGTAATTAAATAATTCCAATTGACCAAGAAATTAATCCTCAATTTATTTGTTGACTTAAATCAACAATCGAAATGTCCAAAGACAATAAACATACATATCCTGAAAAGCCCTCGGTCTTTGCAAAGTAGTAAAATAATAATAATAATACCAATCCAACTTACTCATAAAGTCCTCGGCCTTTGAGAAGTAATATAATAATAACAAGCTAAGGGAAACAATACCAAAATCCATAAACATATTTATAAACCCTTATGCGAATTTATAAAGAAACTTCCCTTCCCAAACATGCTGAATCAAATATCGATTCAATTATATAATAAAATCATTGGCAATTAACATGCTCAACAACACGTAATTCCAATTCAATAGCCACATATGAACCATAAAAAGAGTTCCCTATACAATTATACATGATACTATATGAAGTATAATCCTAACCTTAGGACATGATACTAGTATAACACATAACGACATGTACGTACAATGTGTAGACAAAATGAGAGGCCACTTTACAAACACTAGAAATCACTTAGGGCAAATTCTCCGCCTACCAAATGATAAAATAAAATTGAATTAATACTCTAATTAATTCACAACAATACAATTTATTTTAAAATGCTTCGAAACTCAAATTAAAATACTATAAAAACACTAAAGTTTAACCTTTAGCAACCTTTTGACCTGGCCAAATTTCGAAAATGCCTACTGATATCGCGTATTTATATAGACTTTTCTCCCTTATTTACAAGCTAATTTGTGCGTCATTGGAGCTCTTGGGAGCTATTTTGTGCTAACTATCGTTTATAGTTGTGGTTTCGTGTTTTAGTGTTGAATTGCAGCCCGAGCCATTTGGAAGCAACCACGGCTTTACGAGATGTTACGGGGCACGTAGGAAGGCTCACGAGTTCTATAGGTAGTTTAGGAGGTCCCAAGACCTCTAAACGTGAAGAATTAAGAGCCAAAGAGTCAAAAAGGAGGTTTCCGTACTCTGATCGGGCAAAAAAGGCCCGATCGGGCGAAGTATTTATGATCGAGTACAGAAGTCGCGGACCCGATCGGGCAAGCTGTGCCCGATCGGATCGGGCGAGAAGACATGCACCAGACCCAATCGGGCACTCTCTGCCCGACCCGATCGGGCTGGATGCTTGTAGCTCTTATTTTGAAGCTGCTTGAGTTGCGGCTGTGCTGGACCATTTTGCTCCCAGGCCCGATCGGGTGGATGCCTCGGGCCCGATCGGGTGGGCCGCAATTCTCTGGTGTTGTGCTGTGCTGCGCTGCTACGCTGACCCAGAGGAGAAGTTGGTGCTGTGGTGTCTCGGCCCGATCGGGTGGATGTCTCGGGCCCGATCGGGTCTGGCACATTTATTCGCGAATTTCGTCTTTTGTTTCCGTTTTTAATTAGACTTGAGGGGGTATTATAAATACCTTTTTCCTCATTATTTAGAGAAGATTTTATTCATCTTTATACTGCTTTAGACTCTAGTTTATTTCTCATTGTTCTTAGTTTAATTCAAACACTTTAGATTAGATTAAAGGCGATTGAACCTATTCCGATTTCAATAAAAGTTCCTGCTTTCTGTCAATTGGTATTCTTTCTTACCCTAATCTCTTTTATTATTCTCAATTGCTTAGTTTATTTATTCAATTATTCATGATGCAATTATTAGGGTTTCATGTTAGTTTTATTGTTGTCAATTCAATTATGAGTGAGTAGTCCTCTTTCTAGGGTGTTAGATAGGAAAGCCATGTTTATACCATGATTGTGATTTAGATTTCTATTCATTTCTAGGGCTTGATTAGAGTGATTGTGGTGTGGTTTGTTCTTAATTAGTGATTAATGTTAGTGGCCAATTTCATTGATTGCTTGTGGTTAATAGTTGTTTGCACAGATCCGTCTTACGACTAGAGGCCTAGGACACATCAGTAGTTCTGATTACGTTAGTGAACATGCGGCGTATGTTGAACTATGAGCGTTGAGTCTTAACCATAGCTCAACACATGCTCTAATCCCTCGACTCTTGACCTAGGTTTTGATAGTTGTTGACCTTGTTTGATTGGTATAAGCATGGTGGACCGACCTAATACCCTTGGTTTTTATTCCATAGTTAAATCCTCTGTTTAATTCGTCTTTCTTAGTTTAATTAGTTCTCCCTATTTTCATCTGAAGTAGCTAGTTAATTGGATATTAATTTAGAAACTCTGTCTCCCTGCGGATTCGACCCTGCTTCCACTGACTACCTTAGTTAGAGGACCGTAGGTTTATCTTTGAATAGGTGATACGACTAAAACCTATCACCTACTAAACGAGTAGCAACGAGCCGGGTTTTCAAATAATATTTAGAGTGAACTTTTTCGGACTGAATACGACGTTTTTTCGGAAAAAGGACTGTTAATAATATTGAATATTAGAAATTAGGAAAATATATCATATATAGTTTGTGGTGTATTCCGATTTAATAAATAATTACATATCTTAGGATATATGGTAGTATTATCTTGGAAGATTGCTTAGGTATTTATACAAGCCTAAGATAAACTAAGATAGGAAACAATCTTCCTGACTTCCTCAAAATAGTACTACCATATATCCTAAGATATGTAATTATTAATTATATCGGAAAATATTACAAACTATATATGATATATTTTCCTAATCTCTAATATCCAATATAACTAACAAATATGCTCCCAATTCGCTAAAAACTAATTCAACAACTCACAACCAACCAAATTAATCTTAGTCGCTATAAGATCCACTGTTTCATGTTGCAGCATTGCAAAACCAAGGAACTCACTTCTTTTTATTCATAGATAATATATTACACATGATAAGAGCTGCATAATTATAATGCAGGTATGCAGTTTATAACTAACGGTAGGTACGCATTTTCTGCAGTGAAGGATCACACAATAGATTAAGCCTGGGATATGGGAGGGGTGTAAATATGAAAGCTGGCAGCAAGCGAAGCCAATTTGTCACCCTGGTCCTCAATTTTAGCTGCAACTATAGCACCTGTGGCGCTATCGAAGTAGCGACTGAAGCTCTCAGACGACGCATCCAGTTTTTGTTCAATCTCACTCCATTCAATTTTCATGATCCTGCTTAGATCCCCGGCATCCACATAAACCTGCGACAAATATATATGAGGTTAACTTTTTATCCGAGACAGCAAAGTATGAGATTATATTGACGAATAAAAGTTGCAAACACCTAGCTTCAGGAGAGTGCATTTTACCTTTTACGTACTCTAAGGGAAATTTGAATTGAGGTAAGGGTACGTATTAGTCGAAACCTCATTTTATATTGTTTTTAACCTAATTAACCTTCCATTAGACTACTAAAAAGTTAATATTTTTTATTTTGCAACTCCAAAACTAATCATAAAATATTATGATTAATCATAGAATTTTTACCAAAAAAAATCGGTTCGATTCCACTCGATTCACTTGTAGTATTTGGCTTTCACTATTTTAGTAAAATTAATTTATGTTGAGTTCAAATTGATTTAATTCACTTCAGTACTTAAATCCAAAAGAACATAGTCTTACTTGACACCAACACAATTTACTTCTTGTGTGAGCACTTAGCTCTAGTCTCTTTAATCAAACCTTTGATGAAACACTTATATGCCTAATGCCTATAATTAGTGTACACTATCCAATTTGGAGTGAACACTTAGATCTCACCACTTTCCCTTCTTTTATATTCATGAGAGATGGCAACATGTCGTATCTAGATGGAATCCTGTTGAAACCAAATCCGATTTTGGAGTGGATTTGAATTCGGGTTCGGAAGATCCTGGAATTAATTATCCATATTCGTGGATCATCCATGAGTCTTAATTTTTTTTTAAAAAAATGCACAAATGATGTACACTTTTTAGTAGAATTTCCTATCACTTAATGCTACCTATCGGCTTTCTCCATCAATATAGGCATATAGCACATACGTCATAATATTTATATATTTATTAGGATCTTTCACTTTAAAACTTCTACGAGTTTAAAACCTTGAACACAAAAACATCTTCATTATTCTAAAGATTATTCCAACAATATAATTGACACCCTAAAACTAAATTATGAGTTCGTCATGGTATGTACCTTGTTAACTCCATTGGAGTTTTCAGGCTTGTCCCAAGCAAAAAGCCATCCAAGATTATTAGGAAGACCCAAATCAGAGTGACCATATATGATTGCACCCTTTGAGCCTACGAGCAGAGGCAAATTCCCTTGCGAAATAGCACCCTCGTGCTCAAACGTACCAGTTGCATGTTCAGCAATTCTCTCAGGAGGATTAATTAAGAACTTTCCATTCCAGTCATGTGTCTTCTTAAGCAGTACTTCACGCAACTGGAGATTCTGCACATTGCCTGTCACCAGAACTAGCTGTTCTCGATTCGCCGCTTTCGCTTTTGCATTGTTGATGTTCTTTTCAATGGAAGCTTGTACAACCTTCACTGCCTCTTCGATTGCTGCTTTCTCTTTGTCACTTAATTGGCTTGCGCCTCGGACGTGTTGCACTTCGGCCATTGTTATTACCTTACTTTGGTAGCAAGCTGCGTCCAAATTAACGTTACAAAATAACAACAAAAATAATATTTTGTATTTGAACCCAATAATTGACAACAACAACTAAGAGCCTTATTCCCAAAGTGACAACAACAACCCAAATAATTGACATGGTAGAATAATTCGTCTAACAAAGTGCATACTCAAGACTGCATTCCCTTTACCTTACAAAAATTACGTTTAGGCAGATGAACATTAGTTGTAAGGGAACATCATGGCAGCTCATCTCCAATAAGTTCATATAAAGAAAATATACCCACAACTAGGGATACTAATTGAATTTAGGCAGCTTGTGAGAAACTCAAACTCATCAGTCAAACTCGATTTGGCTCGAGTAACTCGACTTGATACATGAACGAGCGGAGTTGGGCAAGCCCAAACTCGAGTTGACAAGGTCGTGAGCAACTCGATAAATAATTAATTATATGAAAATCACTTAATTTCATATTTTAAATCTTTTGAAAATAAAATATTAAATTGATTATTAACAAGTCAATTGAAATGGATATCAAAATTAAAAACTTTAACTAAAAGGTGTGAAGTAAAGATTTCATAAATAAATAATAGCTTAATATTTAGTGCAACTAACATATTGTATCCCTTCAAGGTCGACTCAAACTCGACTGAAGCATTAACGAGTCGAATCAAGATAGAGACTTTCAAATATGATAGAAATAGCTCAGATTGAACTCGATATTCTAACGAGCCCACTCAAGCACAAGTCCACGACTCACTTCATAAGCACCCCTACCAACAATTAGATATGAAGGCCAAAGCCATTGCAACCCTGATTAGCTAGCTTGCTGATGGTTCCAAATTAGCAAATGATCAGAAGAGTTTGGTAATTAATCTCAGATATAGAGGTGATATGCAACAATTGATATGGTAAAGATAAAGTAACAAGTTGACAAGTCATACATACAATAAAAATAAAATAAATTAATATACATACGGTTCTATCAACTACTATGACAATAGTATCATAGTTATTTCCTAGTTCCCAAAACTAACTAAAATCTCAACCATATAAACAGAAATATATTTAAAAGAGTGAATTCATACAGAGAGAAATGAGTTCTTTTTTTTTTTGTAGTGAGTTCTTCACAAACTTTCTATTTTAATTAGTTTAGATATTACCTTAAGATAGAAAGGAAGAAAGTATACCTTCTGTACAGTAATAAAAGAAGTTGAAGACTTTCGACAGGGGCACATAAACTTGGTGTCCCAAAACAGCATATTTATACGGGAAACATGAGATGGTTGCATAGCCAATCAGCCATGCTGCCCATGCATGTATACCGAAGTGGTATTGGCTGGTCATCATATGGTATGATGGTAAGGTTTAGATTTCAAAACTTTTGAAGTTGCGGGATCAAATCTTATTAGGAACGCTTTGCTGATGGGATTAGCCTTATTCACTCTTATGGGTCATTTAGTTCTTTATTTTTATAATCCAAGAAACATAATCAATTATCGATTTCCATACCTCTTGTTTGTTCACCTCCTCCTATTTAGGGCATGTTTGGGATGGGGAAAATGTATTAAGGGGTAATAAAAGTCAAACATAAGAAATCTAAGGTATTTGGGGGTAATAATGAAGGAGATAGAGTGGTGGTGGAGAGAATATTGTGGTGTTCGTAGGAAGAAAATGGAAGAAAGAGGAGAACTATTACCCTCATAATAGGGGTAATAATTACCCACCACCACCACTAGGTAACTATTACCCTCATATATTCACTCAACCACTATATATTCACTCTCTTTCTTCCATTTCCTTCCTACCAACACTATATATTCACTCAACCACCACTCCATCCCCTCAATCATCACCTCCAAATACCTTAGTTTTCCTATGTTTGACTTTTATTACCCCCTTAATACATTACCCTCATCCCAAGCATGCCCTTAGTAGTAATGGATTCCCCAATTTGTTACCCTCCTGTCCCCTTCAAATAACAAAAGCCAGTACTTGGTGGTAGTGGTTAGCACTCCCATATTATTTCACGACTTAAACCAAACATTGTATAAAGGTAAGCTTATCAGTTACCATTCTCCTCCTCCATTTGTTTCCATTCTCTTTCCATTCTTTGACTTGAACCAAACGACCCTTAATAATTGTGTCTGATAAGTTAAGCCTGATAAACCCATGTGAGAATTCACTCCAATTGGGAAATTCAATCCTTACAATCCAAAAAAAACACACGCATAGTTAAATCTCACACTATTATGGATAAAAAAAAAGTGGAATTGGGATGATTTTATGGTGGTCTTTTTGAAAAAGATTACCATAAGCCCCTAATTAGGTTTTGTCCATTAACATGATAGGACATTGCCTTTCTTAATTTTCTTAATTGCTTATGTCCTTAAACAGAAAGGGAGATTACCATTATTTATTTTTGTTACATGTTTATTGATGGTAATGTTCTGTTAAAGGACATAACCAAATAAATAATAATATAAAATACTTATAATAGTCTTATTTTTAGAAGACAACCATAAAATTTTCAGTTGAGTTGGAAAAAAAAGAATGAGAATAACTTTAAAGGTAAAAAGTTACTTTGTAGAGTAAAGAAAATTTTGTTTATCAGAATATTGCGAATAATAATTATTTTTTAGATAGGTACATAGAAATGCTCTATCGTACTAGAAGACTAACCTAGCCTCTTAACAGGGTAACTAGGCCTCTTAAAGTGAGGGAAAAGGGTAGAATGAATCCTCACCTCAAAGTGTTCACAATATCAAGATTGTAATATATCAATCTTACCACTAAATCAAGTACTTATTAATGCAAAAAAATAACACTAAAGTAAGATGGATAATAAAATGCTTTGTTGGGTTAAAACTTAATTTATGCTATACGTAGCTTTAGTATGCTTTTGGAGTTTTGGTATATCAGGTGTATAGTATATAACAGGTTAATCATTTTCTAATCACATAAAAGTCAATTTTGTATAAAGATTGTTTTTCGGGTTGACTAAACATTTTTTCAATAATGACCTTAAACTAAATGTTTAAATTTTTCCCGTAGTGTAATATCCAAGAATTGATAATATGATTTGATTTTGAAATATTTGTATTAACAAAATGCATCTTTCTTTTAGCGAGTTTCGCATACTAAAATAATCTATGATTCGACGTGCTCGTCTAATTTTGAGACTAATGAGAAATGACCTCCCAAAAAGTTTTACAATGGTGTATATTGGAGACAATACGCGTTAGAAGGAGAATGTTGAGGCCCGATAGCTTGCATGTTCAATCGCCCAGCATAATGAGAATGTTATATGATACTCAAGTCGAATTGCATTTGTAATACCCAAGATTGCTTAAGTAAGATGATTGGATTTTACATCCTATATTAACAAGGTACATTTTTCATTTAGGAAACTCATATGATAATAAGATACTCCAAAACTAAGCATGTGTGGCTTGGAATAGGTTTGAATCGGATGACTTTCTTAGAGATAGCCTTGGGTTTCATTGGAGTGAGGAAAAGAGTGAGAGAAGGCATTATGAGTTGGTCAATGGGTCTATGGAGCCAAATGTCAGTCTTAGATACACATTTCGTTACAACTCGTGTTAGAAACTGACTGTTTACAATGACTGAACAAAGACTAAATTCAAGGTTGTGTCGCGGTAGAAGACCACTGACTTGAAAGCAATTACGGCCCGACTATGGTGGTAATCGCAACTGGCCGGAAAGCTCCCCAAGGTTAATACAGCGACCTTTCTAAGTCACCACTAACAGAGAAGTGGACAAGTAGGCTTTGCAAGCCTTAACTCCAACAACTCGCAATTGGTGAAGGATCAATATTGGAAATATGAGTTGTACTCGTATTAATAAATTATATCACATATTAGCCTTCATGTGATAGTTGATTACGTATCATCTCCATTGTTAGGCAAGTTGTTATTTGCTTAACAATGGAGATATGTAATCAACTAACATAGGAAGGCTAATATATGATATAGTTTCTTAATACGAGTATTCCCAATAACGGGTTATGTTACAATTTGAATGAGCCTAGCTGACACATAAACTATAACCAACATCAAAGTCCGAAATATCCTTTATTTTCTCCTTTACTTCCAATTGTCAGTTCAAGAAGTGGACCAAACGGAGTGAATCTCATCCTCCTCAAAGGTGTGGCTCTCTGTAAGAATAATTTCTTTGATTTAAATTGGGGATAAAAAGAACAAACAAAAAAAGGCAAGCATTGATTCATTCATATCTGAGACTTTGGCAAAATGTTCTTTTTTTCAATAAAAAAACTTTCACGTGTCGATGACAGCAACCGAAAACAGTGAAAGAAAATAAATTTTTTGAGAAAATTAAATTAAATTTAATGTCAAATACTCCGTACTCAAATATACGATGTTTTCGCATGCTCCCGGATCACATGTGTGCGATAGTGAAAATCTGGAAGGAACATACACAACAATAACAATAACAGTTTTATTCCATGAAAATTTGGAGTCTCTAACATGAACTGTCATCTAAAATTGTCAAGATTATCGAAATAAGTGTGAAAAAATCAAATATTAGACAAACACAATGAAAATAAACAAATAAGGAATAATACTTCTTCCTCCACGCGAATCTTGTTCCCCACGCCATCCTCTCCAACGTCATGTTCTATCGATTATAAGTTAACCTATATCGCTCTTAATTACCTTCATTCGAATCAGTTTAGTCTCTATAATTTAATTAAATGTTAAAATTAGGTTTTTAGGAGGTCAAATCTTTAATATATTTCCAATCTACTAAAAGCTAATAAAAAAATCACAGCCAGCCAAACAGAGTCACTACTATAAGAGAAGCATATAATAATATCATTATATGTATGCTGTTGCAGGGGGAGAAGGGCGGGGAGGGGGTGTAGTGGGCTGGGTAGGGGGGTTGATTAAGTGAAGGAGAATTAGGAGGGGAGGAAGGGTGAAGGGACGTGGAGGAGGCCCGATGGGCTTGGGCCGTAGACGAAGTGGACGGGGACGGGACTTGGAGGAATTCATAGTCCAGAAGGGAAGGGGAATGAAGAGTGGAGTAGGGGAAGGTGGATTCGTCAAAGGTCACGTGACGAGAGACGATTATTTTGCGAGAAGAGAGATCAAGACAACGGTACCCGCGATGATTGGGAGGGTATCCAAGAAAGAGACAAGGGGTAGAACGAGGACTAAGCTTATGAGCCATGGTGACACTAGTGTTTGGATAGCAAAGGCATCCAAAAGTGCGGAGATGGGAGTAAGACGGAGCACGATTGTAGAGACGATGAAGGGGAGTGAGGAATTTGAGTGTTTTAGTGGGACGAATATTAAGGAGATATGTGGCCATATGAAGGGCTTCGACCCAAAAGGAAGGGGGGAGAGAAGCGTGGAAGAGGAGAGTGCGAACCACGTCATTGGTGGTTCGAATCATGCGTTCGGCTTTGCCGTTTTGAGAAGAGGTGTAGGGACAAGAATGACGGAAAACAATACCATTTGTAGCACAATAAGATTTGAACTCATTTTTGACATATTCAGTGCCATTATCACATTGGATCGTTTTGATTGTGGAGTTAAATTGATTTTTAATGTGAGCGAGAAAGAGAAGAAAGGTGGAGGAGACTTGTGATTTAGATTTGAGAGGGAAAGTCCAGAGATAGTGAGAGTAGTCATCCAAGCATAATAAATAATAACGATAACCAGTAGGACTAATAACAGGAGACATCCATAAATCAGTGTGAATAATAGCAAAAGGAGCATGAGTAACATTATTCGAAGGAGAGAAAGGTAAACGACAATGTTTTCCTAATTGACAAGCATGACAAAGAGGGGATAGGGAGTCTTTATTACACTTGATGCATTTATGAATCCTAAGAAAATCTATGATAGCATTGCCGGGATGGCCAAGCCGGTTATGCCAAGTGGAAGGAGAGATGGCAGCAAAGGTAGAATGTGTATGAGTTGGTGAAGCTGAAAGTGGATAGAGATCTCCGGAACTATTGCACCTCGTCAAAGTCGTCCCCGTCCTCAAGTCCTTCACAGTAAAACCAAACGGATCAAATTCGACAGAAACATGATTGTCAGTCGTAAAACGGCGGACAGAGATTAGATTTTTGACTATAGCAGGGGCATATTGGATATTACGTAAAGTAAGGGGAGGGTGGGGGGATGAAAGGGTGGAGGTGCCGGATCCTTTAACTGGAATTAATTTGCCATCACCAACCATAATATGAGAATTTAAATTACGCCAATTAGAAATAATAGGAAGAATACCTGGATCATTCATGAGATGAGTAGACGCGCCCGTGTCAAAGTACCAATTTTCGTCCGGTTGTTGAAGTGTCATGGCATTAAACAATTGCGGGAGCTCGGTTGGTGTTGGGGGCGCGGACTGATCAGGAGATGGCGCCACAAAAGCTTGTTGGGGCTGCTGTCGGTATCCAGGAGCTGGGCCGAGAAGCCCAGTGTGGCGAGTGGCAGCAGGGGGCTGTCTGGGCTGCTGAATGGGATACGGGCTTGGGGGAAAGCCCAGAAGGGCTGCCATGGTGCGTATGGACCATAAGGGGCGTACCCGTATGGCTGATAAGGAGGGGCAGAGACGGATGCTGAACCACGGCCGCGGCCCTGCTGCTGTTTGCCGCCACCACCACGGCGCTGCTGTTTGCCGCCGCCGCCACCGCCACGGCCACCGCCGCGGCCAGAGAAGTGCGAATGAGAGTTCGCTGGTGGGGGCGAATTTGCGGCAGCAACGAGGACAGTATTTGAAGGCGAGGAAGATTTCTTTGATTGATTCCGGCGAGTTTCTTCCAACGCAATCATAGACCTTGCGTTTTGGAACGAAGGTAATGGTTGAGATTGTTGAATGAACGTTGCTACGGTGTCATATTCATCGGTGAGACCCGCAACAAGTTGAAGAACGAGTCTTTCATCCGAAACGGGATGACCCAAACTCGAAAGTTGATCGGCAACTGACTTAAGAGATTGACAATAGGCAGCGGAAGAGGGAAAATCTTGCATTTTTATGTTGCCGAATTGATTTTCGAGATGAACAATACGAGTACCTTTGTTATCTTGGAAAAGGTCGCGGAGTTTACCCCAAGCCACCATTGCCGTAGCCTTTTCGTCAAGAATAGCATAAATTAGGTCCTCATGTATGGTGCCATAAATCCATTGAAGGACTATGGAGTCAAGACGATCCCAAAGATCGTCATCAATGTCGCTTGGACGTTTGGTGTTGGAATCTATGTGATCCAAAACTTGATATGCACGGGCCGTATTGCGGAAAAGGGTTGCCCAAGCATTATATTGGGGTTTTTCCATGTTGAGGGTGATGGGAAGAGCGTTTTTGTAGTTAAGGTGAAGAGCGGGATGGAAGGAAGAAGAGGAGGGGGGGCCGTTTCTCTGCTCGGCAGCCATGAGAGGCGTGCAAGGTGAAAAAAAAAAGAGGAAGATGCCGTGTGAGAGAGAGAAGGGAGAGAGAATTAGGTGGCTAGGGTTTAGGCTCTGATTACCATGAAAGATAGTGATAATCTCCTTGAGGAGGCTATTCAATTAATTAACAATATATAGGTTACAAACTAGGGTTTACAAGGGAATATTTACCGAAATAAATACACAATTAAATATTTACATATTTATATTCTAACACCAAGGAACTCACTTTTTTTTATTCATAGCTATATTACATTTTATTCTTCATAGTTACTTACGTGACATAGAATGGATACAATTCATACAAATAGTGACCTAACTACTTAGGGGTTGGGGGAAATCCTATCAAAGGAGGCACCAAGCACAGCCATTTTATCACCTTGGTCCTTGATCTCAGCCACAGCTAGAGCGCCAGTGACGCTATCAAAGTGGCGACTTACGCTGCCGGATGCATTTAGCTTTTCTTCAACTTCACTCCACTCCATTTTCAGGAGTTCTTCTAGTAATCCAACTTCCACATACACCTGCAAACAATTTGGAATCAAAGTCAATAAACACATAATATTGCTGAAAAAAGCAGGGGCTTAGGCCTTATAGAAAATAGAGGGATGAGTATGTAAAGGATTAACGGGCTTTAACTGTGCTAATGTTAAGGATTTGACCCTATGAAACACCATATATGAGAGTCCACATAGAGACGCAGGGGCGTCTAAGGCCATGTGCAGGGTGAGGAACCGCACAGGGCCCCAAAATTTTAGTCCCGAATTATTAACTTTTCGCCCAAAGTAAAAAAAAAACCTATTTATGCATCTTGACACGTGAGACAGTAGATACTAACTTGAAGCAATATTCTCTCCTCGATCAGTCAACTTTCATTTAGTTATTTAATGTCTTTCAATTCCCAAAACCAAACCCCATACTACTAAATAGTCATTTACTTCTGAACTTCTCCATGAAATCATGTTCGTCTCTTTCTCTTCTCCATGCTCAAGCTTTACATTTCTCCATCTAAAACAATGGAATATCCTTAATTTTTCTATTTGATTAGCCGGTTGTGAGTTTATCCCCAATTTCTATTTAGCATGTCTTGAATTTTGTTTGAAAAAAACAACTTCTATTTATTGTATGAAAGTTCAATTTGATATCAATATATAACGATATTTTTTTAACCTTATGGGGGCCTCATATTAATTTTGCACTGGGCCCCCAAATTATACGAGACGGCCCTGTAGAGACGTATCACCTTATAAAGCTAATGCTACTCCCCTAATGCCATATGATTTTTTTTATTATTTTGTAAATCGGACTCTATTCTTTCTTATAGGTGCGGCCAAGCCCAACATTTGATTCCGAAGCACAAATTCATATTTCATTTTTTACAATTTGGTTTGGGACTGATTTAGAAACTGAATTCACAACCTGAAGATGGAACCAAAGTCATTCGGATCTAGTCGAGTCTAGTCCAAATTTTGGGTTGGTTCATGCTCACCCCTATTTGTATACTTGGTCAGATTCAATAGGGTTTTTCCTCTTGCCTACCAAAAAAATCTAATGCCAACATATCATAAAATAGCATTTTGAACCATTATACATCCTACGTAGCGCAATACCTTCTCGTCATCGGAACTCTGAGCTTTGAACCAGGCCAATAGCCATCCAAGTTGAGGAAGAGCCTTATCGTACGTACCATATATCACAGCAGCTTTGCAGCCTACAATCACCGGGCCTAGACCGCCTCCCGGGATATGTGGGAACGACGGAGCCCTATGCACAAATGCACCATTACCATGACCCTCGACAGTCTCCGTAGGTTCGACTACAAAAGTTCCGAATCCATCAAGCGTTTTGTTAAGCATCATTGGTCGATCCTGGCTATTCTTCATTGCACATGCAACCGTGGCTAGCATATTTGCATTTCCGTCGTTGTTGTTGTTGTTTGCCAGCAGTGTTTGTGCCTCCTTCATTGCCTCACTAATTGTTGCTTTCTCCATGTCAGTGAATTGAGTCGCACTTTGAACGCTAGAAGCCATTGTTGCCAAGCTAGTCAGCCCAAAAGAAAGTAAGTTAAGAGAAAATAAGAATTGATGCTTATAATTAGGGTGTTAAGTTTGAAAAGGCACAACTATATTATCCTAACCATGCTTGCTCGATCTAATTGCAATTATCCCTGCCATCTTAACATAAACTTATTTGTTTTTCAAAGGTTAAACATCTAAAATTATGTTCGGTCTATTCTAGTATATTTTAGAGAGGTTTAACCTGAATCGTTTTTAAAAACCAAAAGCTCGATATCTTTCCATGTATTACTTATTAGTGACTTAAAATAATTTTTTCATTTGGGTTTTGTAAGCATCGGGTTCAATTTTCATAGATTTCATCGTAAAGTAAATGGAGTATAAAAACAAGGTGTATAAAAAATTCAAGTAAATCAATAATTATTTCTTATAAAAATTTAGTTTCCATTACAATAAAAGAAATAAACAATGATTAAAGTATGCTTTGGAAGACTAATACTACTACTTATAACAATTAACAACAACAATAATTATATAATAATAAGAAGTAAATAAAAAACATATTTCCTCCGTTTTTTTTAAATGTGACACTTTCCAAATAAGAAAGTTTGGAATTAGTTGTGACACTTTCTTTTTGGGGCAAATCCTTCTCTCTATCTCTCTCCTATCACATATACGTGTGATAACGAGTCGAGTCGGGTCGAGTTTCGCATAACTCGATTCGACTCGACTCGACTCGTTAAGATCTCGATTCGAGTCAGTCAAAATCGAGTCGAGCTTCGATCGAGTTTTTGATAACTTGAACGAGTTCGAGTCGAGTTTGACTCGAGTCAATCTCGAGCTATTTGCTAGTTTTCCAGTCGGCTTATAACCGATAAGATGCATTATATATAGAAATTGAATATTTTAATCCTCTATTATATCATTCAAGTTTCTCGTGAGTTTTCGAGTCGAGTTTTGCGTATCTCGACTCGGTCTCATTAGTGTTTCGAGTCAACTCGAGTTTGATCCGAGCTGACTCGAGTCGAACATCGACCGAGCTTTGATCAAGTCGATCTCGAGTAGCTCACGAGTTGTCTCGCTCGATTAGCACCCGTATTCACATGGGTCCCTTTCTTTCTTTCTCTCTATCTCTTTCCTCTCCAAAACTTGTCTAAGAGTCCGTAAAATCAAAAGTGTCACAACTAATAAAAAAGGGAGAAAGTATATGCGTACTAATGCCCGAGAATATTTTCTTACTACTCATTGCTCATTTGCAAATGTCCTCATGAGCAAAATTCTCACTATACTGAGAACTTCGAATGGGCAAATTTGCAAAAAAGCATATCGGGTGCAGGATGGGTGTAACCGTGTAAGTTGAAGAAGCTCATGTATGTGGAGAAGAGGGGTATTAAAAAATGAGTTCAAACGTGATTATCAAATAGTTAATGGAAGTTATTGTATAAAGATACAAAAAAAAAACCTAGAAAAGAATGTATACCTCACTTAAGTACGAATGTACGATAACGGACGGTCCCAAAAAGAAGTACAATAAGTGCAAAGAAAGTTGTGTTTTGTGTATGAAGATCTTTGGTGTTACCAATTGTTTAATTTGTATGTATTTATAGAGTGCCAACTATATTTTTCTAGAAAAAAAAAATATTCATATTTTTGGGCGGCCAGAAATAAATCTTGGTCAAAGGAGATGGATTGCCGACTAGTATTCATCATCAAAATGCATGTAATGAAGTAGTTATCCAGCTAAGCTTATCCTAAATGAAAGATAAAAATACTTTTTTTAGTGAAAAAGGCATACTCATTCAAATACAAAATAGAAAGCGTTTAGGCACTAGGCCTATCACAACATACAAATGGTTTAGTAGACAAAAAATACTTTCACCAGTTAGGTGGATTGCACATTGCAAGATAGCCATCGCAATCTAGAGTATTATCTAGTACGTGTTCATTACAACGAAGGTGTACCCATTCACAAAGTTTATTTAAGTATAACGAGATAATGAAACAAGTGACTGTCAGAATGAGTAAGACTGCCAACACATAGCTTTATAAATGATCAGCTGGATGCGTACGTCAAACGTAGTACGATCATGTACACACGGAACTCATGGCTTTAGTTGTTACATATTTGAAGTATGGTTGTGTCCAAGGCTGCACGCGAAACGGAAATTGGATACTCAAATGCGGAAATGCGAAAACGTAGAAATCGGAAAACGTTTTTTTCAAAATGAGGAAACGTAGCGAAATGTGGGAGAACTGAATTAAAATTAAAAAATTGGAGAAACTACATGTTGTTATAGGAGGAAATAAGATAATGAGAATGGATATATATAAAGTATGCCTAATTTGTAAGCGATTTAGTCATTTCAAAGGGAAAGAAATGGATATATTGTGAGAACGTTTTTAATTTAATAAATACTATCATACGTTTATTAGAGTTTCGGAAATATTTTGCTAAGTTTCCGAAAAGGGAACGTGCCGGAAACGGGAAATGTTGACCCTAAAGAGAGTTTTCGTGCTTTAGAGGTTGTGCCATTAGATATGGTACTGCAGGAATGCCTTCGATGAGTGGGACAGCGAGGACTTCCGAATCAAAGGATGCCTCTAGTACGTTATAATGCTTTTCATGGGTGCCTTAACTCAACGAGTTACTTGAGTGAATGAGGATGTGGTAGCGGAAGAATGGATTCTGGCACCGCGGAAGAAGTGATATGGTTATGGTTATGGTAGAAGAGAGAATGGAGAGAAGACAAAAACGTTAATGAGCTATCTTAGAATATCAGCGAGAGAAAAGGAGGCAAAGCTGTGAGAACAGGAATAACTAAAGCAGTAGAGAAGAAAGATGGAGCTGTCGTAATAGAAAGAAAGCAACTGACATAGTATTAGATGCAATTTCAAATACTTCCATTTATGCCTGTATAGCTGTATGGGCAGATTCAAAAATCTTTTACATGGGCCAATTCTAAAATCTGAATTCGTTAACATCCAATCACATGACTTCACATCGAATTCCATATTTACAAATGAAATTCGAGTATCCAAACACTACTTAAGGAAAGAACAAATTCTTGTTCATCATCCTCTTCCATTTTCCAACAAAATGCCCTCAAGTAGAGAAGGGTGTTGATTTTCTTTTGTGCTTGGCTTAAGCTCAGATGGAAACACGAATCGTTCGAGTTGGATCATTTTATTATGACAATATGCTGTATGCGTATGTGCCTAAAAAATCTTGAAAGGTATGGAGAAACAGTATGGAAAAGCATATTGTATTATTAAAGATTCGACATATAAAACCAGAGTTCTGAACTTAAGTTAAACAAGCACCTTCAGTGAACTTAAGGCTAAAACGTGTACGTATAAATTAGGAAAGTAATCTATAAAGGATAGGAATTCACTCAAAAAGGTCTTAGCAAACACAATATAATTGAAAATCAGCTGAGTACGGGTCATCAGTAGACCTGCAAGAGTAGAACTTAAGTAAATAACCAGAAACAAGGTATTATAGATGAGTTCTGAGGAATGACAGTAGCACAAGTAAGAAATAATACAAAATACACCTCCTATTAGGAAGAGTAATCTATATAGGATAGGAATTCACTCAAAAAGGTCTCCTAAGGATTGATAAAATGTTTATTCAAACAGGAATTTAAATATGTTGAAGCGAATATAATAAGAAAGAGAAACTTTAGGATTTTTACGTATCAAAAGACTACATTCACGTTATGCAAGACCACATACATACACCACAACCAAAAGAACATATTAATATCACGGAAACTAGACAAGAAGAGAATGGCAGACCTTTTCCTTAGGAAAATCTACTAAGAACCAACCTTCTTTTAGTTTTACTCTTTCTAAAACAGGATTAGCATGCCAAATGTTGCATCTGAAGGGTTATAGTCCACAATAATTGAGGAAACAAGAACCAAACCACATCATCATACAAGAATCTCCCAAAATCATAATTTATATAGAGCACGAAATAAAAAGAAATACATATTGCTGGTAAAGCCTAAGGGCAGACTAAGAGAAATGACAGTCTTTTTCTTAACCAAAATCTTGTACGAGACGATCTTGCAGTATAATACAGTACTTTTTCTTTGTAGAGGAGGAGGTCATATATTTTTTTCCTTTTTTCGGAAGGGGGGTCGTTTTCAATGTCGTCCAATAAATTTGTGTGAGACAGTCTCATTCCAAACCTGCTCTAGCCATTTGTCAAAAGTGACTTCTTGGTTTTTCTTACTTTAGAGTTGCTGCTGAAAGTTTCCCTTGAATATATGCAGGTACCAAATAATGAAGCATAAAGAACTATCTACAAAGAAAATTCCAAATGCAAGATAGACATACAACAGACCAAAACATAAACAACAGGCTAAGAATCAGGTCAAGGGGAAGTCGCCATTGCCAGAGGCAACATGGAAGAACAAACTACATACCTAGCTGCAGGAACCCTCTGCCGGAGCATCAACATCACCCACATATTTGAATTCCTGAACTTCCTTGAAGTTCATCCATGGCTTAACCCAGATTTTCGCTTCATAAACCTTCTTCTTGTCGCCATCAGTTGCCTCAAGAGTAATATAGTACATAGTACCAGCAACTACTTGTTCCTTTGTATTTACAACCCTGTGAAATTCGAGCAAAGCATTCTGCAAGGATATAAATACACTCCATCACTTCTATTCTTAGACACTTTAAAAAAATGTGAACAGGGTATAACAAACAATTTACCCTAACCGAAACAAAATTAGCAATATACAGGTTTCCATAAATCAGATGTCAGGTTCATTTCACGGGTGGCAAAACTCAAAATCACGGACTACTCGGATACCAATCCTACATACGACCATCTCCAAATTAACCATAGTTCTTATATGCAGTGTGCCACACCATTAGTTGGTGCATCGTTGTCAATAATTAGCATAAATTAGCATATTTTGGGTTACCGAAATATAAATTACAAAGACTGAAGAGTGACAATTAAAAATGGGGCTAGTAATAAGACAAGTAACGCATATATGCAGTTATTTATGATGATGAAATGCAACATCATTTGAGCGTGCGACGCATCATACAAAATACGGGACATATGGAGTTTTAGGGCAAAAAAGCAATCAGCCAATGCAGTTTTTGACTCGATATGAAGCTTTTTACAAGGGTTGAAGTTGCAAACAATTATCATCATCGTCATTCGAATTTTGGAACCATACAACTTCAATTGCTAACAGCAACTAGGAGATTAATTTTGCTAATTATGATTATATTGTTAGGCTAGGTGTGGAGATGGTCAATGATCATGAGGTACGAGGAAGGAGCAAAGTGAGGAGATGAGGGCAGCTTTGGCTCGCGAGTCGCGAGGTGCGAAGGTCGCGGGTCGCGTCGGGCATCGCGGGTCGCGACCAGGGCCTGCCCCCTGCACCCTGTTTTCGCAATTATTCTCACGTTCAGCCGTTTTTGCTATTTACGGGGGTGATATAAATACCCCTCTTTTCCCCATTTGTAAATATGATATAATCGCACACATTTCAAGATACTAGGGAAAATTTCTAGGGTTTGTGCCTTTGCGTGTTTAGCTTGAAATAGCTTGTATCTCTCTCAATCAATCATCAAGATCAATACTACTCCTTAGTGCTTGTGGGTTTTTACTCCCGGATTCTCGAGTGTTCCCACGGTGCCATTACTTAACTCTCTCTTATTTATTTCTTCATTTATTGTTGCTTTGCTTGCTTGGTTGGTTGTTGGCTTCCATTAGTTATTGTTGGTGATTGCAAATTAGTTTCCACTTGATTCTATGTTCTCAACATATATTCAGATGCTTGAGCGGATAATCGGAGGTCTAATACTCCAATCTATTGTTTTACTTGTAATAAACTGCTAAACAAATGTCAATTTGATTATAGCTACAAAAATCCATATGCATATTAGAAAACGCTTTTTTCTTTTATTGAATATTATGATTACATCATTGATCATTCAATTGTTCATCTGACTCTGTAATTCTTCCCAGATTGTCCTATAATACATGAGGATCAATCACGATTCATGATCAGAATAGCTGCACACTCCAAAAGTGAATATTCCATACACAAATTTGAGTACACGTTGAACCAAATAAACCTCATCGAAAAACATACCAATTAGATTGCTAAATGTAAATTACTACTCTATATACAATTGAACTGTTCATCCAAAAAACTGAAAAAATTAGGTTAAAATTAACATCATACAGGAGCATCAAAATGCGATTTCGACATCATTCATATTGTAAAAAAAAATCAGAATCATTAAAATGAAATTAATACTACCTCTTTTTTGTTGTGATCATCAACGGCGAATTTAGCGAGTGAATCGATTTCCAAACTGTTCTCCGATCCATCTGTCTGTTTAATGCCTCCAACTGTCGCCATTTTCTCTTTCTTCTTCTCTGATGAAATTTTCTTCTGATGAGTTAAGATCTTTCAGGAAAGCTTGTGTAAGATATTTATGGTTGGATAAAAGAATTCCGGGTGACTTGGGATTTCGGGAAAATCTTGAGTCAATTGGCTGTACCTCACGATGTATTCTGAGAAGTCGGGCCGTCCATCGTACATTTAACATTCGCATCTTTTAAAAATGTGATCCATCATCCATCTATAAAACAAAGTATTCCCTCCGTCCCCCCAAAAGATTTCTCATTTGCTTTTCTTGAAGTTAAATTTTATAAACTTTGACCATAAATTATAACTAATATATAATATAAATAATTGTCATAGGTGATCTTGTTAGATTTGTATTAATGAGTACATTCAAAATATCAATATTATCATTTTTATTAATAAATAATATGAGATATAAGCGGTCAAAGATGTGCATTGGAGACCGTGCAAAAAGCAAATGGGAAATCCTTTGGGGGACGGAGGGAGTAGTACTTAGTCTAGTAGAAAGAAGAGTATCTTTCCAATCTCTAGGTTGGGGGTTCAATCCCCATTATGGGCACTTTGAAGGTGGGGATTTCCCTTACCCTTCCCCTTACCCTCAAGTGTCTGGCCCAATAGAACCCGATCGGGGTCCGGGCTAATATTTAAATAGATTATTTTTAAAATGTAATAACTCGGTTAATTGATTTTGTGATAGTTAGATCTATTTAGGGAATATATTCGCTAAGTTTGTTGTATCATTTATTAAGATTGATTGTTGTAGTTCGAGATTTAGATTTCAAAGAGAAACAAAGGAAAGAAAAGAGAATGAATGATTAGTTGGTGTGAAATGTCCATAAGTGTTGAATTAGAGTGAGATGGACTGGACTTATAGAAGAACGTTGATTTGAATTGATCTATTTTACTTTAAAATTAGATCGTATGTTCAAAATTTCTCTTCCTGTTTAACCATGAACATCGTGTTATTGACCGGCTATTCCACTTTCAAAAACAAAAGAACCAAACAGGTCTAATCACCACTACCCAACCAATAAAGTTTGTTCATATGATTTTAATGTGAATTCAATATGGTTAATCAGCTCCGATCAGATTTTATAAGTTTAGGTGAAGAGAATGCACTCCAAAAAAGAGATTCTTGTAATTTCTTTACATTTTTCTTACAAATTCTAATGTTAGCACTCATTCCCTTATTTCGTTGGCCATATTTGGTCAATAACTTCGTTTTCTATTATCAGTTTTTGGCTTTTCCTATGGTAAAAAAATTAATTTGTATGTAGGAAAATGGTTTTGAGTTGGCTTATAAAACGAAATGAACATCTGTCAGCCACAGGTATAGAAGTCTTGGCCCTAAAAAAAAACAAAACACATGAACCAAGGAATGTTAGCTAAATTCGGATTGTCAAATCTTAACAATCATTTGGCCTTATAAAAAATATTTTTAAAAAACTCCTTGTTTTTCGAGTGTACTTCAAAACCCACTAAGCCACCAACCTGAAAAGTAATTCTTCAAGCTCGTGATCTTATTCGAAGAGGTATTAGATGGAAATTTGGTTCTGACTTTGATTTTTTATATTTGATGGACAACTGGCGTACTCAAAATAGTCTCATTGTAAATGTTAGTATAGACGTCTTCACGACAATTAATATCCATGTCAAAGTTAAAGAAGTAATCTTCCCTAATATGATTTGGAAGATAGATCTTTGGTTTCTAACCACATTTCTCATGAAGGTATCCCACTCTGTGTTGAGGATAAACATCTTCAGGCGATTTCTTAGTCAAATTTGTAACTTAGCTCGCTCATAATGTTACTCCTTCCAAATTCCAAAATGGTCTTTTGTCTGGATTTGGCAACTAGACATCCAATCTAAAACCAAAGTTTTTATTTAACGGCTTTTACTTAACGGCTCCCTACTAGGGACAACCTAAATATCGTTGTTCCTACTTATGTCCTTCATGCCAAGATTCCCCTTAAAACGTCAATTATCTTGTCCTTTTATACACAATCTCACAAACTTTATATTAATCGGTTAGTAACCCATGTCCTTGGAACAAGAAGTCAACTAAGAGATATCCATTCCAATATCCTAAATTTCATAACATGGCCGAAACTAACAACAAAACTATTCCAGGTTAGTTGAAATTTATGGAAAGAACGAAACACGATAATTTTTCAAACAAAAATGTCTCAATCAACCCGTGTGTTTTTATAAAGCTAAACATAAATAGAATGAAAACTATATAATTCCATTGACACTAACTTTTATGTTAATACCCCTACCTTTGCAAGCCTAAATATACCATCCAAGTCCACATGACAATCTCACCTTACAATTTTATCAAACTCTACTTTGATGGTTCGACTACTCAATCCTCCACTACAAGTGGTATTGTCCAACACAATAACTATGGTCAGATTTTCACTACATTTGCTTACAATTAAGGACAATTCCCCCCTTTCACATTGTGGAAGCATGTGCCTTGTGAAATGATCTCCTTCAACCTCACAAGATGTGACTTCAAGATCCTTACATAGAATGAGACAATCTAGTATTTGTCAATATTCTCAAGGGTCATTTCAAGACACATTGGTGCATTTAAACGCTCATAGATAATAATCTTATTTTAATTATCACTCTAATTTAATTGTCCATATCTTATGTGAAACCTATCAAGTAGCATACCATCTTTCATAAAAAAGTATGATTAACTAACCAAAGAGCTTATATATAATGTCCTCCAAAATTTAAATTTGTATTTACTTTCTCCACCAAGTCTTTTTACATGGCAAATTTAAAAGAGCATGGATCATCTGTTCCACATGGTGTTCCATTAGCTATTATTTTGTTTTCACTAGGTGAAGTTAATTTTTTAATTTTTGATTTTTTTAATAGGCTTTACTAGTACGGATCTCGTAGAATTACAAAAATAATATTTTATTTAAGTTACGAGACAAAATAATATGTGAAACGAATGATTCGGACTCGATAAAAGAGGGTGTTTAGGACAGAGTAGCAAATTATACATGCTGTCTTGAAGCACAATCTTTACCCGCTCAAGTTAACCCATGCTCAAATAAAAACTCCGACGAAACACTTTTTGTAGTAGTTGTATAGTCAACGGCGCCAAAACACTGCAATGACCTCAAAATCAGAAGTAGAAAGAGAAACAATGGAGATTCCATCTTCATCGCAAGAGAATCATCAATGGAGGAATTTCAGAACCCTAACTTCGCTCTACTCGAACTATCTATGGACTCGAATTTCCAGTTCTTCTTTACTCGGCAAAATCTTAAGTTTCTCTCATCAATTTGGCCGCGCTAGGTCTCGTCGCCAAAAGCTTTGCTTGCCTCTTCCACTTCCTTCGAAATCGCTGCATTCTTCACTGTAATTTCTCTCTAACGATCAATTTGAGTTCAACTTCAACTTTTTCTGTTGTATTAGTTGTATTGAACTTGAATCTTGTGGAATTTTTGTTTATTATAGCATTTTATGTGAAATGTTGGTTTCTTGAAGTTGTGTTATGGTTTTAGATTATGATACTTTGTGATAATTGAGATGTTATATAAGTAATTGGCATTGATTAGCTTGCTTGAGCTAGAATTATCTTCTTTCCGATGATAGAATTTGTTGTTGAGATTCGAGTTTATCGAGGACTACTGAAGAATGCTTATGAGGTTGAGAGTCACAGTCGAAAAGATTCAAGAAATTGAAGCAAGTGAATCATGTAGGCTAATTAGATATCCAAGCAAGCTAAGAAGAAACACAATCTGAGAAGTTCTTTAAGTATCGATTTCAGAATTTCAGAATTGCAGAATGCGGAGGTAGCCACAGTTTTTTCAGCATTTCAGAAAAATGAAAAGTAAATTCTGGTATGAATGTGGTAGAATGATGAGCAGATTAAAGAACTTAGCTCAAGTGTTGATTTCGGCTTCGGCTGCTGTGATACCATGTAATAATTTGCAATCAAGCTCCATTGAAGAACATTCACGGTATTATTTCACTACTTGGACTTAGAGAGAGAAGACACGAAAATAGTAGACATTTCGATGATTTTAGAGCTCCACGGGTCCATAGTAGAATCACTAGAATGTTCATGTTTTAAGTTACATCTTGTTAGTTTGTTTTATGCAATGTTGTGATAAATTTCTGGATTTTTCCATGTTTCGTTTGGAGGATGTTCTTTTGATTGGATATGTATGAAGCTCGAGAACTTTCTGACTTATAGTAGGATATGATCAAAGTTATCATGTTTTCACTTCATGCTCAATATTATACTTTTTCGCAATGCAGAGTTTTGACAGAAACATCTCGAATTCTCGATGTGTTGGAGGATGTTTTTGAGCTTATATTTTCAAACATGCACAATGTTCAGAAGAATTTGGAATATTGGCGTGATAAAGCAGAGGTTATTTGACTTTCTACTTCCAATTATCTCTCAGCATGTGATGGTTATATAGTTGAAGTTTAAATGTTTTTTTTTTTTCTGGGCGCAGGGGTCAAATCTTCAGAAAGCTTATTTTATGCTTTTCGAGAGAGGGCCACGGGCCTTAATTGGTGAAACTGTTGGGTTTGTGAAAAATTTCATTGCTGAAGATTCCTCATTTCAGATTCTTTGCCATTCTGCTTCGGACTTCATATCGGAGAGAGTTTCTGTTTTAGATGGCTTACGATGTGCACTGGCTACATTCTTGTCACAGGTTTGGTCAAGTTTGTTAATCTTGCTTGAGACTCGCAAAATTTGATAACTTTGTGAGCTAGAAGATTTTATAAAAATGAAATGTGGAATGCTTTTAATAAATGTATGTTTGGCAAATGGCTGAAGTTGAGGCTTCCTATTCAAGCTTTTTATGAGTTTAGTTGTTTTGTTTTCACTTCTAGACATAGGAACTATTTAGCATAAAAGCGTGCTTGTCTTGCTTTATTTATCTACTTGTGTAATTTTTTACCCCTCGATGATGCGAAGGGATGGTTACGAATTGCCAATAAGGTGGCTTTTGTGGATCATGTTAATCAATCACTTCCTGGGATTGGTATTAGATACCTCGTTGAAATAATCATACTTGTTGGCCAATGAGCTTGACAAATGAAAGTCAATACAATTTTTTCTTCTGCCTCCTGTTTCCACCTCCTCTTTAATTGCTGCTTATCTTGAAGACTACACTCTAGCCACAACGCACCAGCATGAAGTGCCAATGACAGCAAGGCAAGCGATAATCAGATGCAGCTTTGCTGCTGACGAGAAAAGGAGATGTCTTGTTACCTCATAAAAGTTTCACATTTGTATGCCTTTTTTTTCCTTGCAAAATTGAACATGACATACCCTCAAACTTGTGCATGTTTTAGTGCTAGTTGTAATTATGGCCTATGGGCTTATAGCGCGCTTGCAGTTACATAAGTTCCTGGAGATGTGGATTTCTATTACCCCTATTCTGATATCAAAGTGAAATTTTGCACTATTTGTTTTGATAATTTGATTTTCCAGCAAATGACCAAGTTATCTCATTTAGGTGTATATGGTAATTGAGAAACAAAAGGAGGACCTGATGGTTGATCCACAAACGTCATTGCCAGCATTATTGGTCACCATTAATGGGTTTTTTTCAGATCTTGAGGTGTCCATTGCTCAATTGCATGTTTCCATGTCCCAGGTACTTGTGGATTTTTATCTTTTTGTATATGTTTGACGAACTTTTTGTGTTCTCCCACCATGGTAATCGTCAATCTTGCTTGTGTACCCTATGCAATTTTCATACAGATAGATTCGTGTGCTGGGGAGAATAATTCACCCTTGCTCGTATTCAATAAACTGACAGAAAGGCAGGGGGAACAATCACAGTGGACAGATGGTGAAATTCGAGATGCTATAGATATAGTGTATCAGAACCTCCAAAGGCTGGACTCGTGTCTATCTGTCCTTGTAAGGCTATCAATGCTTCTTTATTAGGAGGACCTCTTTCCATGTTCTTAGCTTTCTTATTTTTAAGCTATTAATTTGGTGTTGTGTTGTATTTGTGTTGTTCAGTTTGGTTTTGTTTTGTTGTATGTTTGACTTTACTCTTTCTTGTATAATTGAAGTGATGCAAACACTGTTGCTGCAATTTGATATACCATATTGACTTTTTAGCATTCTTGCTGCTGAAACTGTTGATTGTGCCTCTTTAAGTGCTATAAGAATGAACATCCGGATGTAATATGAGGGTACACACGTAATTACTTTTCCACTCCTCCTGCTAGCCATTTAATTGTTCAGTAAACATTTTGTTTTCTGAGACAAAAAATGCTGACCATTACGGACCATTTTATCGATATGTTTCTTAATCAGAGACTTTTGGTCTATAATTATTGTGAAATAAGAGATTGTCACACAGAGCATGATACATTACAATCTGTATCCTATACCAACTCTGCCTGCTTAAATTATCCAATAGCCACATTGTACCTTAGCTTTACTCATTGCTGCTGCTTCTTTTCCTTCAGTTACTTTTCATGGTAGCTTCTATGGAGTGTTTTCCTTTCCAAGTACGTAATTAATATGTAACTTACTTCTTACCCCAAAGATCCCCGTGTAGACATGGCACTTATCTAACATTCAAACTCTAGCTGATACTCATGGTTTAAGCTTATGTTACATATTTATCTTTCACTACCAGTGTTGGATCCTTGGATCCCTATTCGTAATGGATACTCTTGACGAGTCTGAGGAACATAGCATATATATCTATTAAGATTATAGATTCTATATGATCAAGCTTTTAACAATGGACATTCTCTTGTGTATCGATTAGAGAAAATATTTACATACCGATAAAGTCAATGTCTTGGAACTCTCTAACTATCAACCTTCACTGGGGCATGGTGTTTTTTTTTTCCTGAAGGCTTCTCTGTAAAACCGCTGCTCTTCGTGCGATATGGTTTATTTGAGGGGTGTATTGCAGATTTCTTCTTGTAAATTGTAAGTCTAAGTTGCATGCCAATTACCATATCCAAAAAGTAGAACCACTTGGGTTTCCATGGCTGCTTTCAGTATATTGCCTTCAAAATTAAACTGCTAAAGTTGGGATCTCACTTGGTGAAGATTGCTCAAAAAATATGGAACCACATCTTTAACTTTGCATCAATCTTATCAACTTTCTTTATTAATTCTCCTTCTGTCTTTTAGGTTGCTAGGCATCAGAAGCCCAGGAAAATGACTCGTTATTGGGTCAGGTATACATGCGGAGCAGTTGGCCTTTCTGTTTGTTCACTGTGGATTGTACGTCACAGTAGACTGGTTGGAAGTCCTGATATTGACAACTGGATTCGTGAAGCAAAAGATTCAACAATTAGTTTCTGGACAGAGCATGTGGAGCAACCGGTATAGTGGTTCTCTTATAGTCATCTTGTTCTGTTTCAATGAGTATTCAAATTGGACACTGGTCATTAATTAATGTCTAGAAATAAGAGTTTGTGCTGTGCACAACTTGCATCTGGTACTTTTGAGAATTTATCAACCGTTGAGGACGAGGTTCCTCATAGATGTATCTGTTTGGGACCCTGGGCATTGAGAAACTACAAATGTGAACGAGCTTGTGCTTAACTATGTGAAAATCTTGTAGGTGGACATTATTGCTTCATATCCGTTCCTTTTGATATTGGAAGGCATCATCTCTTGCAGGCTATATTTGCAAAGCTTTTTGCAGTTATTTATATGAGGTGGAAATACCTGAATTGATGTTATGTTCATCTTAGGGCTCTTATTAGTAATATGTACTCTTGTTACCTTCCTTGGATTACCATTTTTTTTAACTTGAAGGAAAATGTCTTCTTTCATTTATACCTGGGTGTTTCGTGCTGATGTGTTAAAAGTCTCCTACATATTGCTTAGTCCTACTCTATTTCTTATGCAAAGTTCAGTTACATGTCTTTAGCAAGTTTCAAAAATCTTACTCACGTGTTGCCTCAATGTTCTACCAGCTTTTATCAATTAGGGATGAACTCTTTGAGACATTTAGAAAGAGACATAAAGGGGTAATGGAGGCCGATGAGGTGCAGTTGACTGCTAATTCGCTGCACAGGTACGTTTCTTCTCTCAACTTTTTGTTCCTTATATGAGTAGATTCTGTAGCATGCCTTTGCTCTTTGCTTGTTTTGTAGAGGTCCTCATCAACTGTAGTGTTTTTGATATTTTTATACTGATTGTCTACAAGCTGCTAAATGCCAGGATTATAGTTCATATTGATCCGTGAGATGGTTGTATAGCTTCAATGCTGAAAGTAGATGTAAGCCCTTGTAGTGTCCAACTACCGGCTCTGTGAATTTAGACATGGTTTCTACTTGATAGAACTTACCCTTAAGTTTATTTGGAATTTTCTCTAAACAGGACTCCAGAAGCACTCTTTCTTTTTATATATTTCACTCAACAACATTGACACAGTATATTATCTTTTCCATCTCAGCATTACTTTGAATACTGGACTTGAGATAATCTAAATAGTCCGATAGTATAAAATGTGTGTTAAATTCCAACTTTTAGGACCTAGACTTCCCTCTGCTCAAAGATGCAATTATTTTGCTATAATCTTGTCCTATTCAGTTAAAACCCTTAGGCTCCAAAGTGCGTCCAAGGTTTTAACTTGTCATCAAAACCTCTTGTATTGTCTAGTAGAACTATGTCATCCATGAATATACCATATAGTACTCCCCATTGTGCAGTATTTCACAGTAAGCTTATCCTTAACAACTACTCCCTCCTATATGTTTTCGCCTTTTCTTAGTATGATGTCCTAGATTGTTCTTCAAAATTCTTTTTTGGGTAGAAAATACTTTTGTTCTCTAAAATATCCCTATGGGCACAAATCTCATATGATGCCTTTTGTCTCTCTCTTTCCTTAAGAATGCTACATGCCTTCATATTCATTTTAAAAAAATTACTAGATAAGCACATCAACTTACATTATAGGCTTAACATTAAGGGGAAAAGGGAGTAGAAACAGGATAAGTGTCACGGTCGAGTGTGGTTGGATTCTAACAATAAGACTCAATGATGCCAGACCCAGTTTGATGTCAAAGTATATGGCATACAAATTATTGTATAAAATTGAATCACTTATTGGTTGTTTAATGGGCATGTCTTGATGTACCTTTTTTTTTTGCTGAACAGAATGTTAGTGGCTTTCTGTGAGCAGACAAATGGCCAAAAGTTCCCAGAGAATGCTACAGACCAGGAACTTCTTGAATTAGTCATGGGGAGGTGTGTTTCCTTCTGCTTTTTGATAAATGCAATCATGCTCCCAAAGTGTGCCCAATAAATGGTACTTTTTTGGAGTTTTACATATAACCCGAAGCAATCCATATTCTTCTTAATTAAAATAAATGATTTAGAATTTTGTCTTTTAATCCCCTAGAGTTGATGAAATGAGGATGTTAAAGTAGATGGATATTTCTGCTCTAAAAACGGAAGAGAATCATTGTATTCATTTTGAGGTGAAATTTCAGTGTACGAAACTGAGAGGAAGGGCGTTTAGAACTGTCTAAATTTCCACTAGGAACCAAATATTTTGTCTGATTAATTAAAGCATGAGGCTGAAGCTGCTTGCACTTGATTGTGGAGTTGTGAGTTGGGACTCATGTATAACTGATACTTCAAAAATCAGAAGTATATATATGCCTCAGACTTCAAAATTTACAGAAATTGATGGATATATGTAGGTTTTTTTTCCTTGTTTGTATTTAATTGTATTTCTGGAGGGGCTTCGGTGGTTGGTTTCAGGTGTTGAGGATGTTGGCAAGCCTGTTTCCTGTCAGATATTGATTGTAAGCTCATGTTCATTTCACTCATGGGATCTACAGTAATCTCAGTTCACTTAATCTCCACAGAACTGAATCTGGCTAACTGATGCTTTATTTTATAATAATGAATGCAATTACGAGCCTATTGGTTCATGTTCTCTGTAGTTAATTTTTGGGTGGGCTTTTCTTGCCCCATCAGTAACAATGATCTGGTTTTTAGTGCAGATATGAGAAGGAGATGATGCATCCCATCAAAAGTGTTGTTGCTGGTGGAGAGCTTCCGCGTGCTATGCTCATCCAGGTTAAATCTGTTTATATTTTTTTCTGCAAGAAAGTAAAGAAAAGAAGTGTTTATCAAAACTCTTATACGGGACAGTGATGTTCTCTTGCAGGTTCAAAAGCTGAAATTAGATATTGAGACGTGAGCATAATCATATCTTGTGTCAATTATATGGTGTTCTTTTTTAGGAAGATATACTTGTTTCTTCTGACAATCTTCTTTGGATAGGGCAATGCTTGAATTGAATCAGATTCTGAAGGCAAATGAAATCAACTTTGCTATTTTAGCTGCATTACCAGCTTTCGGTCTCGTTCTCCTATTAATCATGTTAGTGCGTTCATGGATTACGCAGGTATTTATTCCTATGTCCTCCTCTGTGCTGATAAAATTCATTTGCATCCTTGGTTCTCCTTGCATGATAATAATAATCAGATTGAATGATCCTTTGGAACCAAGTTTTTCAATATTCTCCTCTGGTACATCTTACTTTTTAATAACTCTATGTATCTCACTCTTGGGGGACTTTGTATATATTTCTATGTACAACTCCTATGGAATATCAACTATTTTTTTGTCTAAAACCCCAATCGTTAGAAATCCTCCCTATTTTTAGCATTATGGTATGAGTTAAAGACTTAAAGTATGCTCTTATGGCTTTATCAATAAAGCCCCATCCCTGTGTATCTTACCTGTGATACGGAAATGCAAATGTCTATGTGCTTGCATCAATGTAGGTAGATGTGTTGGTATGCTCGCGTTTTTATGGTAGTGGACTGCCCAACAATGTGTTTGTCAGCCTCCTGCAACGTTGCAGTTGAGGGTGTCTGTTTTGCGTTAGGTTTGCATGTGCGTGGCTGTCCCCTTAGCGGATCTGGACCTACTTCACCATTCGTCTTACTTAGATTTGCTATTTCTCGGCTTCTTAATTTGGTGAAAATTAAAAGCATATAGAAGTTTGGGGTGTATTATGGAAATACACCTTTCGCACTGGTGCGAAGAACCCGAAGGTGACTGCAACGAGTAAAAATCTCACTCACCGGCCTAAATGACGAGCAAAGAGTCGAACGTGAGAGCAAGGGATCACCCAACAAATGGACGAGCTCCGAGGAGGGAGGCAAAAACCATGCTTTCAGAAAAGTGGCGATCCGTCGGATTGAAGAGATTAGAGCTTTAGACCCAGTTCAGTTTGATGGAACCACAAGGAAGTCTACACGAACAGTGAGGAAAGCAGCTTCATTCAAAAGATACGTAGATTGGATATTTGTTGAACGTAACTAATCACCCTTTATATTTGGAGGCTACCCTGTTCGCACCACTAAGTGCTTTTTCTACAGTGAATTTGTATTATATCAAGGTTTTGCTTGAACTTCATTTATATGAAATGTGGCTGGCTTTGCTGTATAATTTTGACACTCTTGATCGGATTCTATCCACTGTATTTGTGGGCTAATAAGTAAGTGTACAACATGCAGTTTCAATTTTTTTTGGCTCAGCTTTGCTGGTTAACATTTACATGTATTGTATTAGGATAAGGGAGCAGAAGGAAGGGGCAGACTTGCTCGGCGTCAGAGGAGGTTGCTCATTGTGGAGATTGAGAAAAGGATCATGCATTTTCAATCTTGTATGGATCTGGGACAGGTATCAGGCAAAGCTCTTCTTGGATACTTTGTTAAGTCTTGTTTTACTGATTGGCATAAGCATGCTCGTTCTAGTTTCTAATGTTTCAATATATTTTAGCGGTATATGCCCGTATATGCTCATTTGGAAAGTGATTGGCACACTTGTGCTGTAGAATTTATGGCAGCTTTAGATGCATAAAATACCTGCTCACGGGCTTATTTGGAAAATGATAGCCACTCTTGTGCTGTAGAATTTTATGGCAGTTTTGAATACCTCTTTTATGTTGTACTCAGCAAATGTACACTGAAAATTCATTATCATATTAACTGCCACCAAACACATGCTCTAGTGTAAACATCAAGGTGCTATAGATCCACGAACTGTATATGGTATAATGGTAATTTACATGCCTCTATGTGCCGAATATACATATATGAGTGCTTTTATGGAAGCTACTAGGCAGTAAAATCACACTAGAAGCTCTGTTGGATATGGCTCAATTGGACTTCCTCGCATTGTTACTTGTTAGTCATGCTCTACCAGTCTACCTTCTCTCTTCTGTTATCAAGGCAATGGCCCTTTGTCTGCCCTTTGTTTGTGTCTGTATGACCGCTTCAAGCTGAAGGCTTGTAGATAGATGATTGATTCTCTTAATTGCATGCACTCCTCTGGTTTTCTGTTGGAAAAGAATCAGAAGATCATCAAAAAATTGCTAGACATTGTTAAACTATGAATGTAGGCACACAATTTGATGCTTACTTATGAAGAACTTCAAATAGGAACACGTTATTTTCAGTTGTATTACACAACGCTCCAAAAATATAACCGTTTCTGGTAGAAGAGTTATAATTGATGAGCAGTTGCATGTTCGCTAGTCCCCTTTCCAAAAAAAATTAAAAATAAATTGAGAAATGTTTCAGTTTTTCTTGATGCATGTGATCCCTTTATTCTTAGATATGTGTCTTATCATCAATACCTATGCCTATGTTTGTGTAAGCAAAATCTCTTGGTTCTTTCCGAGTTGCTGGGGCAAAAATTTACTTGTTTGCAATTGCAGGCACAAGATGCTAGATACAGCTTTGGTTTGGTGTTGTATACTCTAGATCGTTTGTATCGTGCAGTAGAGAGACATGCAAAGACTACTGGAGAATGGTCATGGTCAGTTTACTTGGCTCTTTGAATGTGTGTTGGGGAGGAAACATGAACCGATTTTGTATACCATATTTACTAACAGAGAAGTAATGATTTTGCAGCTTGAAACAGGATATTATTGATTTGGCAAAACCAGATCTTCATACTACATATAAGCTGACTATCACTTCACGCATGGAACGAGTTTACGACTGTTTGCTTCCTTCATTGAATTAGGAGATCTAGCCGCTTCTTGTCATAGGTCCCTGCCCCAATGTCTGCATCATACATTTACTGGAGAATCAAAAGACGAATTTTTTTGCTCGAAGTTCAAATCTCTAGGAGTATCATTTTTGGTCAATTTACATTTCAGGGGCGATTACAATCTTGTATATGATCATTGATTTTGAAATGTGAACATATATATAAAGGCAAAACATTACCTATTAGTGGAATGAACAGAAAAAATACGAGAAATAACAATTTTGTTCCTCAAGTGTAATTATATGATTTGCGTTCTTATTAAGGCCGTTATTGAAAGGCTAAAGGCTATAGCCTATAGGCGTACACAATGCGAAGATAAGCTTATCTACATACATTGGCATTTTGATCTTAGTATTATTACATACATATAAAATAGAGAGTATTTATCAATATCCAGATGTATTATGTACATCCGAGTGTCTGAAAAAATTATATATATAAAACGATAAGTACATAGAGACTAAACAATTTCTCGATGTCATTCTTCGGCAAATGATTTGATGTCATACTCTTATTTCATTATTATTATCCTCATATTTATATATATATATCTTTAATATTTGAAACTTGTAATTCTAGAACATAGTGTAGAGTGTATAAGGAGCCACAACTGCAGTATAGCGATCAATTTCAAGACTTCTTAAATTCGGCAAATATACTTTGACTAGCTGATCTAACCCTAACTCTTTTAAATCTCTAATTTAGTTATAGTTGTCAAGATACCAATTCAACCACACCGATAATTGAGAATCAAGGACACGTTATATACGCTATCATATTCATGCTCCCCCACCCTACAAGAGCCGAGGGGCTAGTGCTATTGTATTCCATTTGAAAGGAAGGGTGAATGTGATCCGAACCTATGACCTTTGTGTCACGCTGGCTTTGATACCATGTCAAGTAATCGACTCAATCAAAAGTCTGTGCTGCCTGTTGAGACCGAAAAATATGTTATGTACTCTATCAATAGGAATTTTATACCACCTCCGTTCATTTGACACCATTTACAAATTTCACTTTAACTATCATTTGACACTATCTCGACATGTTCTTTCAGCATATACATTTTCTTATAATTTTCACAATATACGACATTTAAACATTTACATTAACAAGCGTGAAAAGTTAAAGTGTAACTATTAAAAAGAATCAGAAGGTGTACAATATTTTAGAAAAAAAATATCAAATTAAACTTTCAAAATATCCCCTATTTTGCTACAAATTTTCTAAAATATATATATATATTTTTATCAAAATCACCAATCTTACTTTGGAGTTTGGATAAGTTGCTCTTGTAAACTAGAGAGCAATCCCATAGCCCAACAGGCGGCAAGCGCCTCTTTCTTCCCTACTTCTTTCTGTGTTAATTCAACTTGGTATGATCAGAGGATTAACAAACACAGTTATGGAAGGTCTAACACTAAAACCTCCATCTTTTCACCACCATTTTAGCTCTTCTCTTCAAATGCGTTGTTACAAACACCCTTCATTTTCTCCTTCTTCTTCTTTTTCTTCTTGTTGTCTTTCAACTTCTGCATCTGCTTCTTCAATTTTAACAGAGAATGGATCAGTTTCACTTGGGCACTTCACCAAACCTGATTTCCCTATTCTCCACCAGGTATATTTTTACTCATTTCCCTTGTTTTTGAATTCTTTATGTTGTAATAAATCCAAAAATTCTGATGAAATTTTAGTATAGTTTGATTTTACTCACCTGGGTTTGTGAATTTTAGTATAGTTTGTGGAAAGCAATGAATTTTATTTATGGGTTGTTTGTATAAGAAGTTAATTATTACTGATTTTATAATTTTTCTTGGGGGTTACTTTTGCTGAGCTAATTTCACTCACTTTGATTTAGTGTTACCTAATTTGCTAATCGCCCTCCGAATTGCGAATTGAGACGAGTTAATTATGGTCGGTTTTGGGTTATTTTTGGCACATTATGGGCGAATTGCAAATTGAGAAAGGTGTAGAGAGTTAGGTTACACTGCCTTGGTTGTGGTTGTGGAAAACAATGATCTTTTGGGAGTATGAACAAATGAAATTGCTCTTTTTGTTAATGTAAGGAGCAAAATTTTACTATGTGGTCAATAACCCTCCGAATGGCGGATTGAGTCAAGCGAATTATGTCGGTTTTGGGCTGTTTTTGGCCTGTTCTGGACGAATTGCGAATTCAAGTAGTGGTATGTAATGGACTGATATAATCAAAGATGATGATAATGAAATGAAATGGAGTTTGTGATTGATAAAATGGAAATACCGGAAAATACAAAAGGAAATGATAGATTGCCAAGTATTCGAGTGACTTGGTCACACTCCCAAAAACTAAATGAAAACTAATAGAAACTTTGATCAATATTCTTCATGCTTTTCTCTTCCTAATCTGATGTATTTATAGTCTACTTTGCCTTACTCCCCAAGCTAAGATCATTATTGTTGTGTATTACTAAAATACCCCTGACCTCCTAGGCTAGTCTATTACATGGTAGTGAATTAGGTGACACTGCCTTGGTTATGGTTGTGGAAAGCAATGATCTTTTGGGAATGTGAACATATGAAATAGCTAATTTTGTTTATATTAAGGAGCAAAAGGATGTTTCTAGAAATGTTTTGTATGATTCTTGTAATGCTTTTAGAATCTGAGGCTAGCTTTAATTCCTAAATGTAACCTAGAAAGTTTTTGCTTTTGGACTCTTGATAAACTTTTTACCATTTGCAACACCACGGATCATTTAATGCTTGGTTTGATTTGGGTTTGTTGATCGCCAGATACACTATTATTTTAGCTAAAGCGGTCACGGTATAAGTAGCCGGTAGTGTAAATAAACGGTGACACTTTAAGATAAATAGTGAGGTTGTCTCATCTGAAATGTGCTGATTTGTTTTGGTCCTCTTTGTAAGTTTGTTATGCCATTTCAGTTTGATGCCTAAAGGTTTTAGCAGTACTTTTAAGTGGATTTGGGCTCTGTTTGGCAACATTAGTTAAAATGGAGTTGAATCTGATAAGTTACCTGAAACTAATATGGTACCACCTACTGAAGTTGATAACGTGATAAGGTGCTGAAATTAATAAGGTACCTAAAAGTGTGAGTTGTTTGATAAAATTTATTTAAAAAGGTAGCCGAAATTTGACATTAGAGTTCAAAAGTGAAAATTTTGAGTCACCTTATTTTATAATGGTAGTATTTTTAATGTAAGTCACCTTATCTAGAAAAGATATTATTTCAAATAGTTGACAAACAATGCTAATCATTTAAGTTAGCTTAAATAAGTATGCTCCTTATCATATAAGTCACCTTATGTGAACGGCTAGTTTGGTAACCGGTCTTTAATGGCGGTAATGATAATGAAATCACATGTAATTTGTAAGGAAAATCCCTACACACATCTTTTTCTTCACAGATTTCAATTCTCACCCAATACCACCTTCTAAGTGGCAATGGATGGTAATGAAAATTTTATGAAGATAATCACAACTTGGGGTGCACAAGCGTTACCATGAATAATGACATGATACTTTCAATGCAAAACTGCTTATGTAGATTTGTTACTATTACTACAATTTGTAACCATCTACCAAACGGGCTGGGAGGGTCACTGACAACCTACTGTAGTCAAGCATGCTAGTATCTGTGATTAAATTAAGGAGTTTGATTTATTGAAGTTTGCGCTGTGGCTTTTGCTTCTACAATATGCAGCGGTTGAGGGTAGGCTTTGTACAGTGTATATCTCGATCTCAGGGTAAATATTGTGGGGTTATTGCTGTTGGTGTAGTGGGTTTACTGTTTAGTCATCATGTCATATGCATTTCGTGGTTCTTATGGGTCTTATAAGCTATGATTATGAATTTGTGGTATGAGAGTATTTTCTTATGTCTCAGGAAGTAAATGGCCATAAACTTGTCTACTTGGACAATGGTGCAACTTCTCAGAAGCCGTCTTCTGTATTGGAAGCTTTAAAGAACTACTATGAAGCCTACAATGCAAATGTGCACAGAGGAATACACTTCTTGAGGTTTTGTAACTTTACTTGGACTATGGGTTGTTCAAGTCAACTTCATTTTCATATGTGTTCCTGGTTCTGATGGAAACTTGTTAAAATCAAAATATTCAGTGCCAAAGCAACTGATGAATACGAGTTAGCAAGGAGAAAGATTGCCACATTCATCAATGCCAAAGAGTCTGGTGAAATTGTATTTACAAGGAATGCTACTGAAGCAATCAATTTAGTGGCGAATTCTTGGGGCCTTTCAAATCTAAAAGCAGGAGATGAGGTTTGTTCTAATCTTTCTATATTCCCTTACCTTATTTTTCACACTCCTATAAGTTATGAAGCATCAATGTGGGATACTCATCAAATCAATATGATGAATAAAATTTAGTTTTATCTCAATTGAAAAGCCAAGGAAACTGAAAAGAGCGAAGTATTAGCTACTGCTATCTAACGACAAAGACGAAAAATTCATTAGAGGCAAATTAAACAGACTAATGCATTTATGTAAATGACCGAAGACATGTTAATTGACTTATATGGAAAAGATAGGTTGGCGTTTCTTTTTCACAAAAGGCTACTCCAAAATCTTAGAATAGCTGTAGCCCTTTGATGCAGATTTATTACTCTCTTTGTTAAGAACTTAAGCGAGATAGCCATTTAACATCACTGCATCATGGTAGATTTATGGAATTCGAAGATCTTAAGCAAGTATATTGTAAAATAGATCTTGCAAAAATATAGTGAGTTTTGACATTATAACTAGAAAACATAATTTGAGAAATTCATAGTCAAAAATGATTAACCATCAAAGTTAATGAGGGCATAATATTTTGAATCAGAAATAGTAGTATATAACGCATGAACGGCCCTTGTACACCCACAGTTCTTCCTCCAGTGATCCCCTATCCAGTCTGTGGAGATCGAGCTGTTCAGTTATGAACTTTATTTGTCTTGTGCAAAACCAGTGTGAAAGTGTCATATATGTTACCTTTTTCCTTCCTAAATCATGCTGACACAGTCCAACGGATTAATCTTTTAGACATCTTAATAGTAGCTGAAAGTAACAGTGTTTGGTCCTCAGCTTGGCCCTCTCCAAGAAAGTCATGTATATACTCTCACCAGACACTGTTACTTTCAAAACTCTGATATTCATGTATATACTCTCCAAGAAATTCATGTATATACTCTCACTAAATATTTAAAAGAGTTTTGAATATCAGAGCTACGGACAAAAAAACTTTCTTGGAGAGGGCCAAGCTGAGGAAAAAACTCTTTTTGTCTGTAGAAGCACAATTTTTAAATATTTGGAAGGATGTCAGAGCTACTGATAATGGTATTTGAATATCTAAGCAGTTAGCCAAGAAAGAGCTAGCTAGTAGCTACTGGAATTCTTATCTGTCAGTCTCTCTATTCTCCCTAACACCTCAGTCCCCTCAACACTTTATTCTCTCCCAGACATGCTGGCTAGGTGGTGGAACAACCCAAATAGAGGTTCGGATGGGCGCTACACTGATGATTTGGTGACTATGAATCTATGATACAGTTCTAGTCTGCTACCCTTTTTTCTTCTCCCTCTCATTCTCTTGGTTGGTTTCTCACTCTTATTGTTCCTCGCATTTGAAATTAGGCTTCTTGGCTTAGAACTGAGCACATAAATTCACAAATATGAAAAGATTGAAGCTTCAAGATTGATTTCAACCACAATATTAAAGTCTGAATTTGACAACTTCCATTTTTAATTTTCAGCAATTTGTAAGCAGCTATCTATCCTTGTCTTTTCTTTTGATGATTGATGCTGGTTGTGAATCTATGCTCCCTGTTCTCTGGTTTGTACTATGTCTATGATCGCCTTTCTAATGATAAGTAGGAAGCTTTGTAATAGGAGAAATGAATCCAGTTTTAGTGTCATTACTATCAATTAATCATGTCTTAGTCTTTGTAATTGAGTTCAAATTTTTATAGTATCAGTTTTGCGCAAGAGTAGTAGTTTTCTTGTAGTTTTGGAAACAAAAAGCCAAAATTGAAATCAGTGTTCAGTTTTTTAGAAACTAAAACACTGAACAGCTATAATGATACCAATCAGAGGACCCTAAACTGTTGCTTTTCATTGAATCATGCAGATCATCCTGACTGTTGCTGAACACCATAGTGCTATTGTTCCTTGGCAATTGGTGGCTCAGAAAACCGGTGCCCAATTGAAATTTGTCAGTTTGACCAAAAATGAAGTTCCTGATACAGGAGCGTTGTTGGATATGCTTTCAAGAAAGACAAAAATAGTAGTTGTTCATCATGTCTCCAATGTACTTGGTAAGGATCATTTTTAGCTCAATGGTTTTGTTTCATCTATATGCGTATTTTTTTTGAAAGAAAAATTACTAGAAACTTTCTTCCCCTAAAGATTCTGAGCTCTCTTCCTTTTGGTGGTTCCTCATGTAGCATGTACTCTACCAATTCATGATATAGTACATTCAGCTCATGCTGTCGGCGCAAAAGTGTTAGTTGATGCTTGTCAGAGTGTCCCACACATGGTAGTTGATGTTCAGAGCCTTGGTGCTGATTTTCTTGTTGCTTCTTCTCACAAGGTTAGGTTTTTCCTCATTTTACTTTAAGATTCAAAGTTGGTTCTTAAAATCCAAGAATCAAGAAATGAACAATGCTTCAGATGTGTGGGCCTACAGGAGTAGGATTCTTATATGGCAAAGAGGAGGTCCTGTCTGCAATGCCTCCTTTCTTAGGTACAAAGTTTTCCTTCTTTGACAAAGCAATTTTATGCTGTCTGCACTAATTATCCATAGAGACAGTTTCATAATGCAGGAATGATAAGATAATACCCGATATCAGAATCACTTTAAGAAACTGACAGATTACTACTGCAAATCGTGACCAACTAGAAACAGCCTTGCGACATTTGGCGATCGCAAGCAGTTGCTAATACTGTCCCGTGACTGCTTTTTTCATTTAGCGACTGATTTAAATGATGTTCCTTTTTGTGAAGGAATGTTATAGCCACATAGACTTAATATATATTTGATGAAATAATTACTTTCTTATTAGGGGGTGGTGAAATGATTTCTGATGTGTACTTGGATCACTCCACCTATGCAAATCCTCCATCTAGGTTGGTATGCATCAATTTTAAAAATGGTTGAGTTATTGTTTAATGCTTATGATACATATGTCATTTTGTTGGCTTAGGTTTGAGGCTGGAACACCAGCTATTGGTGAGGCCATTGGATTAGGAGCAGCTATAGATTATCTATCTGGGGTCGGCATGCAAAAGATCCATGATTACGAGGTAGATTACACCTGAAATGTTCCCATATTTCAGTGATATAAGCATTGAGCTTCAATCTTCAATTCTTAAATACTATATTTGATCTCAACTTTTTTTATTAAAAAGAGGAACAATTTGTCAGATTAGGCCTAATATAGTTAAGTTTTTGTGATGTACAACCGCATTTTTTATTTTTTGTCAAAAAAAGCCACTTATGATACTCCTGCTTGTGAAGTTAGGCCAATTTAATGAAATCCGGCCAAAATTGATCATTTCCTCAAAAAAAAAGAAAACTTTTTCCCCCTTTTTTCTTATTTCCCCAATTTACGTTCCCTCAACCTCCCAACTACAAACCAAGATTATTTCTCTCTTTCTTGCAGACCTCTTTTCTCTCTCTCTCTCGCTGAAAACTCGACCCTCGGTCAGTATCTATGATACTCTCTTTGCTTTGCTCTGATCCTGCAATCTCTGTCAACAAGAATCAAGGACCACAAAAAACCTTGATGGGTAATTTTGGATCTTGGTGGATAATTTATGCCTTCTCTTTGTTGTGCTTGTTGTAAAGGGGGGAAAAGTTGAAGGTAAATTGTCCTTTTTCAGTGCATTCATTAATGCTTTAGTGAATGACCTTGATGGTGTGGTAGAGAGAAGAACAGAGAGAAGAGGCAAACTTGAATCAATTAGGACCAAAAGAGGAATAGCGAGAAATTGGAGGCCACTTATCTGGATGGGGTTCTTCTTCAAAGAATTCTGGGTTTAAGGAATTCATGGAAGTGTTTGAATATGGGGAGAAGAAGAAGCAGGAAGGTGAATGCGAATTAAGTGGGTTTAGATAGGGAGTAAATGGGGCAAATAATAATAATAAAATGTGTTTTGGGGGGAAATCATGGTCAACACCTAAGTCAATCCATTTTAGCCAGATTTCATTAAATTGGCCTAACTTCACAAGACGGAGTATCATATGTGGCCTTTTTTGACAAGAATTTTAAAATGCGGCTGCACTTCACAAAAACTTAACCGTATTAGGCTTAATCTGACAAATTGTTCTAAAAAGAGATATGTATCATCAAAAATGATGTTGTATTTGGTTAGAAGGATTTGGAAGGAAGGGGAGGCGATAGAGCTGCAAGAGTCAATATCCCGTTTGGACAAGAAACCTAAAAGGGGAGGGGAGGAGAGGGAAAGAAGTTGAAAGACTTGAAACTTGAAGGAGTCTCGACACTACCAGATTTAAACATGGGCAGGTGAGTTACGATCATGGTGCCATCCAAGAAGCAATATCAGTACACAGCTAAAGGGGTGTCAACTTCGGGATCACTATCTAACTGTGACCTATATCAAATACTGCTCCAGCACTGTTAGCAGTCACTGAGACAGCAGCTGATGATAAGAATACATTTTCCTAAGATGATACCCAGGAGCCAACAAGAGAGAGAGATAAGAGGGCTTTTATAAACCTTCCGAATCTTCCCTCTTCAGAAAGACTTTGTATATTAAAGAAGAACGAAATTAATCCTTTCCTATCTTTCCCCTTACCCTAGCCCAAATATTATCCAAAAAATGGAAAAAGGAGCAAAATAGTAAGGGAGAGAAGAGGAGGGTGGAAGACGAGAAAGAGGAAGGTGGGGAATAAAGAGGAAACTATGGCATTCCTTCTTTTAGAAATGAAAGATGTTTTCCCAATTGTTGGAGGATTATTTTCCACCATCGAGAAAATTATTCCACCCTTTACAAATCAAACAATGAAAAACGGGAAATGACTGATCCAGGGAAATGGTTTCCTCCTAACCAAATACTCTATCCTTTCTGAATTCTTCAATCCTAGCATAAATTTTCCCTTCCCTCCCTCTTACTCTCATTCTCTCCCCTACCCTTCCTTCCTAAAGGCGTGTCCAAATGCTAATTGCTGACTTCTAGTACTAGTAAAGTGGATTTAATGATGGGCTGGGCCAGGCGTGGCCAAAAAGAGGCCATTTCAGATCAGAATTCAGTCTATCCCGAACCAGCAAAAACTGGGCCAATCTGACCTAGGGAAAAAATTGGTCTGCAACTCCTTCAGGGCGGGTCAGACTTAATCAGCTCTGATTATAGGGTTTTCTGCAGAAATTTCTCTGTTTGCATCAGCAAGCAATCTTGCTTTGTGTTAGATTTATTGGTTCAGTACAGTACTATATATTCAGTAATAATGTGATTTCTTTTACATAATTGTGGTAAACTATGAACTCTAGGCGGAACTAGCTGACTATTTATACGAAAGGCTATCTTCAGTCCCCAAGGTTCGGATATATGGACCAGTGCCATCACAAGCTGTTGGTCGAGCTCCTCTTTGTTCATTCAATGTAGAAAACATTCACCCAACAGATATTGCTACCTTTCTTGATCAACAGGTATGGTTCTCCTATCTAGCGGTAGAAATCAATCGTCGTTTATTAGCTTTACAGAGATATAATGATTTTAATAAGTGGTAGTAACTGTTTTGCTAATGGCTTTGTATATGCTTGAATCAGCATGGAGTGGCCATCAGGTCAGGCCACCATTGTGCACAACCTCTTCATAGACTTCTGGGAATAAATGCCAGCGCAAGGGCTAGTCTCTACTTCTACAACACCAAAGAGGATGTGGATTATTTTATCGAGGCGCTTAATGACACAATCTCTTTCTTTACTTCTTTCATGTAGATATCGAAACGAGGCTTTGTAAAAACTTAAAAATTCAACTATTCTGAAAGGTATCACGAATAGTAATATAGTCAAATTGATTGTATTTTCAGAAAGATGATAGATGTATACGGCTATGTTTCTTCAACATATTACGTGTTCGATTGTAACTCATATTGGAAGAAAGCTTAGATCGGACTAGACAAATGTTTATCTAAAATTATCACCTAAAAGAGCCAGTTTGGACCATATCTTATCATAAACATAAAACTGGACTCGACTATTAGACTAAATCAGTAAAACTTAATCGACGATGTTCTTTTTCAAGTGAAGAGAAGGAAGCCCTAAAAATTCAAAGTATTATTTAATGTCGGTTTTTTTATCAATGCTTGTCTATTTCCAAAGAAACCGCACTTTCTACTTCTTTCTTGCAATTATATAGTTGTCATTTCCTTTTTAATTATTTCAAAGAAATGTTCTTATTTCTAATCTTTCTACCAATATTATTTACTTCGTTGTAATTCTATGGGTTACTTTTGTTTATGTGAGTTTATGTTATTGTGTAAACATAATGTTATTTTCTTAAAAGATATAGAAACACAATCTATTCTTCAATACAAATACGATATTGTTCACAAATCATTATATTCTTCACTTTCCTTAATTTCCGTGAAAAATGATAAATGAATCTATATTTCTGGATAGAGGGAGTATGTGTTCTTGAAGTTACATTATTTTGAGTTTCACGCTTACCAACGCATAAGCTAGCACTTTTTATTTCTATTTTTTGGGGGAAATATATCTAAATGTTATTCAGAAAATACACATCAAAACCAATTTAACAATATCCACATAACTGTTCTTTAACTCTCATTCAAATCACCACTTTACACAGGTAAAAGTATGAAATAATGCTTTAGTAAGAACACGGAGAAAGTAGATACATTGTCGGCTTGTCCTCAGTCTACATATGAATAGTAGTACTAGTATAAGTGTATAACTATATAACAAACAAGCTACTATCAAACTAGAGATTGGGGGCTATTAACATGTTAACAGTATAAGCAACTAAAAAAGAAATATTGAGCATTAAATAAACATTGATTATTTGAACATGTATACGTACCCTTTTTAGTTACAAGAATGATATATTCAGACTTTAAGGCTAAGTACAATAGAAAAGGCCTCTGGGTGGGGCCCTGAGCGAGGGCAGCCCAGAGGATTATTCTTCTTACCTTAATATAATCTCATACTTATAAATGAGATTATATTTATAAAAAAAAAGTAGAATAGAAAAAGGAAATATTCAACATTAAACATAAGCATTAATCATTTGGTCCAAGTATAAATCAGAAAGGCAGCTTTATTCAGTAAAGGCGCTTACATAATGACACAAAAGACTAATGAAATTTAGTTTAAGTTGATCTATGTCAATACAATTATGACATAATTAATACACTCTTAAACTATGCAATAATCATCCTCATTTCCTCACAGAAAGAGCACCAAAAAATCTCAGACTAATATCATTACTACTAGTTCTACTACTGGTACTGAACTGCTGATACATCTTCATCATCTCAAGATTTCTTCCAACAACGCATTGTAACTCCCATCAAACAAACAGCTATTTGCAGTTAACAGACGATTATCAAACAACCCATCATTCATTTGCACCTTCCTCTCTACATTAAACGAATCCGGCCCCAATAATCTATAATCTTCATAAGACAAATTATGTTGTGGTGCAGGAGGAAAATGATGCATAACTTGACCTGAATTCTGACTACCATGCATTCTATATTGTTGTTGTTGTTGTTGTTGCTGTTGTATCATCATCTGATTCGGCCTAACTTGTATCGATCTTGGCTGACTAATTTGATAATTAGTCATCCAAGGATTATTCAATTGCGCATATTGATCTATTGCTGCCACCTGCAATCCCCTAGTCACATTCGTAGTAGTAGTACAACTACTACTAATATTATTACTACTAATATTATGATCAACCACAAAATTCTTCTTAATAGCTTTTCTATATTTTTGCAAATGACTAGCCACTTTTTCTCTAGTAATATCCTTTTCACCCATCAACTCCAATATTTTCTTTGGAACTGCCTTATCTTCACCTCCAAGCTTAGCAACCGCGTCCACAAACTTGTCATGTAACGGCTGACTCCATCGAATTCTTTCCCTCTTCGATACAGGTTCGACATTATCATCATCATCTACATTAGTACTATCAATCTTTCTCACTACACCTCTCTTAATCAAAGTGTTTTCATTATAAATATTAGGGCTTTTCTTGAGGTTCTTGCGGTAAACATGTTTCCATATAATCTGAATCTCTGGTAAACGAACTGGTTTAACCAAGTAATCTCGAGCACCATGCCTTACGCCTTTCTTAATAATCTCGATATCATCACTAGCCGATATCATTATCACCGGAATGTCGTGTTCAAGGCCGGCTTCTAGAAGCTTAAACCCGTCGATTTCAGCCATTTTTACATCTGTTAATACTATGTCAAATTTATCCTCGTTTTGTTTCAGTAACATTAGTGCTTCAGTTGAGTTTTCCTTTGCAGTAACTGCAAAATTAAAAAATATTGGTTAGTATACAAACTTGATAATCAATACAATCATGCACCATATATGCATAACAGAATTTGAATATATATATTTTTGCCCTAATTTTTAAAGCATAATTTCTTACAAAAGAAAGTGTAATAAAGAGGCACACGTGACAAATTCAACTTCAAGACAATGTTAATTCACGCTATGGAAAATTCTAATGCAAACAAGATCATATCAAACATCCGATAAATTTGGTAAAATATTATTTTTGTCCTAATTTATAAACATACTTACGGACACAAGAAACTATAATAAAGAAGTCGTGTGTACTAACGAGACAAATTCAACTTAGAGACAATACTAAGTATTAAAACTCATGCCACGAAAAATTTAAGTTAAAGACAATGTTTTTTCACGCTACGACAAAACCCTAATAAAATATACAATTATAACAAATAAAAAGGCATTGCTTTTAAATTCAAACCTTGATAGAGGCACTTCTGAAGTAAGGCAGTGATAACTTTAAGACAAACTATATTATCATCAACAACTAAAACTCGCATGCCAACTGGAAATTGAGAATTAGTACAATCATTAGTACTAATATTCGTAATTGCACCAACATAATTGTTATCAATAACACTTCCTTCCGACATATTTAAGGCTTGAATTAATGGAAGAATAAGGAGGAGAAAATTAGAGAGAATTTATCAAAGAAAATAAATTGAGAAATGATCAAAGAAAAATAGAAAATGGAGGTTTATAAAGGGTTTTAATGAGGGGCTCCGTGTTAATCCGCAAAAATAGGGTTTTAATTAGGCAAGTGGGAGAAAAAAAGAATCAATTATTTAGTTATAGGAACTTTTTTTTTTTTTGAAAGATTAAATTATGGAAAGTTAATTATGTTAAATTGGTGTTATTTGCGGCATAAAAGAGTTGGAGTATCTTTAAATTCGAGGTAGTGTTTTTAGATTGGCTGACCTCGTGTGAACTTACAACTATGGTTAAAAAACGTGTTTGTAAATTGTTATTAATAATATAATATCAATAAATGGTGGTTTGGTTTACGCGTCAAGTTAAAATTCCCATGAAATTTCGATTTGCAGGAAATAAATACTATAATCAAATTCATGGGAATTTGGTTAAATTATTTGGTTGACAACGGGGGAATTAATTTCTCATGGAAATTTTTACTTACCTAGAGGGACTTAGGTAATTAAATTCCTCCATTTTGTTACTTTGTTGTCAACCAAACAACTAACCTATTTTGCAATTTCTAGGAATTTCTATTTTTCATGTTTTCCTATGTTAACCATACAAACAAATGTATTATTGATGGGAATTATGGTCTATTGAAAACAGTTGAATTGAATTGAATTGAATTAGACTGAATTATATAGAACTGAGCTATAAGTAGACCGAAAACAATTGAATTGATCTTAAAAGAATAGTAAAATGTGATCTAGAATAAAAGTTTGTGCAAGCTGAACTGAAAATAACTAAACTAAATTATATTGAACTGAAAATAAGCAGGGGAAACAGGCCCTTTGACTATAAACTATTAATAGGAATTATATAAACGTTATCAACAAGTTAAAGTTGAAATGAATTGAACAGGCCCTTAGTGTTTGTTTGGTTTACGTGAGAAGTCAAATTTTACATGAAATTTCATTTTATAGGAAATAAATTCCTTAATCGAATTCATGGGATTATGAAAATTTTGATTTAATTGTTTGATTGACGATGAGCGAATTAAATTCTCATGGGAATTTGTACTTACCTAGGGGGACCTATAGGTAAGTTACTTCCTATATTTTGTCGGAAGTCAAAATTCCTATGAGTTTCTTTTTTTCATTTTTTTATTTTGTTGTCAACCAAACAGCTCACCTATTTTGCAATTCCTAGGAAATTCTATGTCTCATGGCTTCTCATATCAACCAAACAACCAATAAGTAATGTTCAAACATTAGTAGTACCAAATCACTCGTGATTTTGACAAGAAAATCCAACTTAATGTCATTTTAGACAGTGAATTTAATACTTATATACAACCCATAATTATTCCTAATTAAGTATCTTGTTTAATTTTTTAATTTTTAACAGCTTTTACAAGTATATTGTTGCTTTTAAAAGTGGTATCAATTACTCTATATATCTATACATCTCAACTTGTGCATCTATTCTTACACACGGATGTACTTAGTTACAACTAACTTTTGCACATTAATCATTAGAGAAAACTATTATTGAGTAAAACTTAACTTTGAGTGTAATATATTGAAAGTTGTAATAGTCTATTGCGCTACACTTTCTTTTTTGTTTTAAAGAATATTTTTGTTTGTTATTTAGAGCATGAACAATTTCATAAGTTTAATATAATCTTAGTTTTAAAGGTTGAAATGTAATTGTTCAGTTTTATATAATCTTAGACATATAAGATTTTGTTAGGTTTGTCCGTGCTTGTTTGACATGGTCTAGTGACTCTAGTCTGGTTTATTCTTAATTTTTTCTAGTCTAACCTAACTATTCTAGTGTGATTTGGTTCTTACTACTATTATTATAGATTTCTAGTTATAAATTACAATCGTTGGTATCATAAATTTTCTTCTTATTTTGTCAGAAAACAAAATATCTGTGTGAATTGTGTTCACACTTTTTGTTAAAGATACCCTTGAAAATTTTCGATTGAGTGAAGCACATTTGGATAACGTCCATTTTCAATTGGACATAGTTCGGAGCTGGACAATTCTTAAAGCCCGCCACAATAATTCCAAATCAATATCTATACTAGATAATAAAGTCGTCCCAAAAGGAGCTACCACATCGCTCCACGTCATTATATATATAAATTAATTTATTTTTGATAAACAATGATTCAAAAAAATAATTATATCATAAATAAAAGATTACATTCATTATCTACAAATACTATTAATATGAAATTATAATATTTTTCATAACTTTCATTTCAAATCTCATAAAATTATATTTTTACCAAGATCCACTTATAATACGCTTTTCTAGAATTGCAAAAAATCTTATATTTTACCTATTCAGGGCATGTTGCCGCCTCGAATTAATAAGATACCAAAAAAAACATCCAAACTAATTTCAATTCAACCAAATTTAGGTAAAGTTAATGTACTAGCATGCTCGAGTTTAAATTACGATCCACATTAAGTTCGACTGAATTTTGATCCCTAATTTGGGTTAGTTGAAAATATTGTATAAAAATAATAAGACATCTCCCGAGCATTGCCTGGGTTAGAAGCTAGTATATATATAAAAGAAGCTTTTTTCGGGAGCATTCGGCGTGCCATGTCACAAAATATAATTTACTTACAAAATATAATTTAATACTACTATATTTTAAAAAAGATAATTAGATTTTTGGATAGATAAAAGATAAAGTTTGAGTTTTAAAAAGATAATCAGATTTTTTGATGAATAGTAAAAGATAAGGTTTGAGTTTTAAAAAGATAATTAGACTTTTGCACAAATAAAAGATAAAGTTTGAGTCTGAATATACTACAAGAATCATTGTAATTTATGAATTAATCATAACTTTAGTTATACAACTCAAAAAAATTATAATTTTTACACCTTTGGACTCAAATCACAGTATACTTCAAAATAAGATCCATTTTTGACATACTTATCTTATTATTACGTTGGGGGTACCCTTTACTAGATAACCTATTTGGTGGGTAATAAGTATTTAAAAAGATCAAGTATCGAAAAAGATAAAATTGATAGAAGTCATGTGATTCTTTGAATATGAAATTAAGATATATCACAATTTTTTTCATTAATTGTTATGTAAAAGAATTGGAGAAAATAAACACAAAGATTTAATGCAATTCATTAACAATGTGTGAGCTATGTCCACAAGAAAAGAGAAAAAATTTACAGTATAGTGAGGAGAGATACTACAATATTACAAATTATGGGGGCAAAAGTTAATATAGGGTTTATATATTGCCCTGTTAATTAACCTAGACTGAATGAACATATTACGAACCCACAACATAAATGGTTTACTAAACCGCATACACTGAAACTTCGGAAAACCTTCGTACTTGGTTAATCTTAGTGCCAGATAATTCAAGACATATCTCAATGTTAATATTATGTTATATATATATATATATATTTAAGAAAGAATATACGCATATTCCCTCAAATATGAGAGTTGGCAAACTTTTATTACATATATTCACAAGTCAAGTTATACACTTAATTCTGGCAATAGTATACTCTTTATTCCTTCTTATTCTAACAATTAGGATTTCATACTCTTCTTCCTCAATTATCATATCATATTATATCACGTCATATTTAACTCTTTATATAAATAACATTTGATATTAAAACCAACTAAGGCCTAAAATTAGCATACTCAATGCCAATGGGTGAATTATTATTGAACAAATGATATTTTTTTAAATATTAATATGTGCATTGGACGCGCCACATATGATTTTCATGTCACAAAATATATTAGTAAATTCTATATTATTTTTAATTTTATATTACTTTTTGAAAAGATAATTAGAGCTGTGGATAAATAAAAAAAGAAAATTTTAGAAGAAAATTAGAGTTTTGTATAAATAAAAGATAGAATGTGATTGTGAATAAGTTGCAAGGATTATTATAATGTATAAACTAATTGTAACTTTAGTTATAAAACTCAAAAAATTAAAATTTTTATACATTTTGATTCACCTTGAAACATACTTTAAAATAAGACCCATTACAATATACTTATCTTATTATTTCATAGGGATACTCACTACTGGATCAACTATTTGGCGGGCAGTTGAAGATAACCTCATGACTGAAGTTAATATGTAAAGGAGGCTTTTTCTCCAGAGCATTGAAGGCGCCAATAAGAAGCAAGTTTTTTTGACCAATAAGATCAATGGTAATTAACATTTTATCTTTTAATTCACTAAAGGCAACCAATAATATTGAAGATAATTAACTGTTAGATTTTATTTGATATAAGTAGAGATAGATTTACTATATAAAAAATATTAAGGAGGAAAAAAAAAATTGTATAAATAATAGAAGAAAATCCGAGATAAGGATAAAGAAGAATATAATATTTTGACAAATTTAGAAAATACTTACGAAAGAATACCCTACATAGACACCAAAGAAGATATCTAAAATATCAACTTTGATAAGCCAAGGAGAAATTTGTTTAAGGGAAAATATTTTTACGTAGAAATTTGAAGAAAGATATATAAAATATTATCAAATATGGAAATTAAAAAAAGATATTATCTCTCCAAAAAAAATTAAAACAATAATGAAACATACCGGCCATGTGCTACTACAAGGAGTTTACCTAAACTCTTTACCATCGGATGTATTTGTCCAGTAAATACTTGCAGATGTTTTCTTATTTTTTGTTTTGTTTTGTTCCTCAAAAGTAATTAGTAATTTATTGAGTTTCTAATATATTTTGATTTTCTACATACATGATAATTTTGACTTGCTATGTCAATTAAATCTAGATAATAGAAAGAAACTAATATTTACTGTGGTATTGTGAAATTTGGCTTTGAGTTATGAGATTCACTACAGACTAAATAATAGTAACAAATGAATCGTGAAACTAATCGGTTTTGCTTTTAAAAAGACAAGTAAAGGCATACCGACATTAGGAACGGATATCTTTTAAAAACAAATAACTAGAACATATTTGCTATGTCTTTTTAGTTAAGCTTGATCACATAATGTGAGAGTTGGACAAACAATGAAATTAGAAATTAAACAGATAAAATATATACCTTGATAGTGTAAACATTTATCAAGCTGATTAAGCATATTATCAGAGTAGCCACACAAATTATTAATTCGTGCACTAGCAATTAAAATACGAGTGTGTCCGAGTGATACTTAATTTTTAACGCTACAACTATTCAAAAATTCCGTGCATCGCACGAGCTTAAAATCTAGTAGCTTCTTAAAGCCTCACATAATAATTCCACATAATTTCCTTCTTACTAAAGTTTGATTAAACAAATTGAATTACCGCGATAATTATCTACATCCCAATAACTTGCCAAAACCTCACAACTATCAGATCTCAGTTGCACGAGTTTGTACAAGATTTGTACTACATGGTTTGTACAAGTTTGTACAAGAGTAGTAGCCAATAACACTCGTTTGAAAAAACGAAGCAAAGTTGTGTTAACTGTTATACAGTATCCTAGTCAACCTCACATTTGCCTCTTCGAAAACCTAACATCAAAAAATTCTATGCGAAGTAACCAAAACAAATCTCATATAGTAATAGTTTTCTCTTTCTTTGCCAAAGACTCCCCTTTGTATTCACTGCCTGCAGTGACCACAAAACCTGCTCCAACCTGTTAAAGTTCAACAAAAGGAGAATTAACCATGACGAACATAACAAAAATAAAACACTCCCTCCATTCCTCATTCGGAGACCGTTGTTGACTAAGGTTCTATTTTAAACACTACATGAGGGCCTGGTCTCTTCGGCATAGATGAATGGAGCTAAGCTAAACTGAACTGAAATGAATGGAGCTGAGCTAAACCGAGCTAAACATATTGGACCTAAACTGAACTGAAAATAAGTTGGGACTTGGGAGAACAGGCCCTTAAACAACACAATTATTCTTCATTATTCAAATTTTACATCTCTGCAATACCAATATAATCTTTATTTGGAAATCTGGGTTAAATGTATCATATAAAAGTAGTATGGGAGAGTTAAAATTTTTAAAATACTATAGTCAGTGACTTTATCTTGAGACAGGCTAAATATAAATGTGGCCATATAATTAAGAGACGTATGGAGTGATAATCGGAAAGTAGACAGCATCTTAGATGGTGAAGGACAAACATCAAGAAGACAGAGGGCCTTACTTGGCAGTCTTTCAAAACAGCACGCTCTTGAAGTTGTACGTTACTGCAAATAACAGAGCTTTGGATCGAACAGCCATCAGCAATAGTAATATGGTCCATTACTACTGAATTCACAATCTGCATTTTCACGAAAAAAAAAAAGGGTTATGACTTATGAAGCAAAACATCACTTCTTCCACATAGACTCTAATTCTTGAATGTTGACAAGTTTTGCCACACATTCCAATTAGATTATCTCATTCAGTTACTGCACGTGCACGCCCACTTTCCTCAAGGGTTTATTTGAGATATTCAACTAATGAGATCAGTAAATAAGAGGAATCCCAAGGCCCAAAGACCGTAAAGATAAGCCAATGTACATACAGATAACTTCGTAAGAGAATTTATAAGCATACCTTTACATTCGAACCTATCCGACAATGACGACCAATGACAGACCGTTTTACGCTACATTTGTCACCCATTTGTGAACCTTCACCAATAATACAATGTGGTCCCACCTAAATCCAAAAAACAGTATCATAAGCGTAAAAGCACATGGCCCTCGACAAAAGGAGTTCATACTTAATCATGCCGTGGTATCATTTTTTTTTTTGGAAATCATGATGTGGTACCATGTTAAGATGAAGAAATGCATCACATGGTGTTAAACCCCCCCCCCCCTCCAACCCTTAAAAAACCCTAAAACTCGGGAAAATGAGGAGATATAGAGAGCAATAAAGACAATCGATCTCACCGTGGTCTTTGATCCAATCTCGGCGTAAGGATCAATAACGTTATGCTGTGGAGAGAACGAATACCCTGATAGATGGCTAGCATCTCCAATGACCTGAAATTGTCAAAGATGTCAAGCCTTAAAAAAAGAGAGACCAACATATTAATAGGTAGTAAAAGTGTAGAGTCTCACATCGCGATTAATGTCACTATAAGCTTGAATGGTATTCAAGCGAGCACAGTACTTGTCATTGCTGGCAATGTAAACACAGCATTTGTGGGTTTTTTAGAAGGGCAAGCAGCTCCATTAGGGCCCATTGCATAGAATTCATGGAAGCTCGGGGTAGAAGCATTAGCCAAGAGTTGGGAGAGCATTACTTGGTTCCTATCTGATGGCAGCACTCCGTTCCCATTTTCTTCTGTATGCGGGGTCGCATTTGCCAAAACATCTGATCTCTATAAAGTTTTATTAAACAGTAATGTGTTAGGACACTCCTATAAGCTGCACGAGCAAACTTAAACAAGTCTGACACCAAACTCACCAGCTGCGTCCGGACAAGATAGGGAAGCACGTCCTGCTTTAGGCTTGTAAATTTCTCTTCCTGATCAAGATCCTTATCAAGAACTTCTTGAAGAACAGATCTACATGAAAAGTAAAGCAAAACGATAGGTGGGCTGTGGGCATATCACTCGAAAAAACAAATTAAGTGACACAATCGCCCCCCTTCCCCTCTCGGAAAAAAATGGGTCCAGATGCAAACCTTTTAAAGGCATATAAATGGGCATCCATAAGATCAGTTCGGATCTCCATCTATAAGGCTCGGAAGGAAGGGAAAAAGTATTAGACAGAACCAATTGACATTCAAAGATAAAACAGGACAAATACTAACACGAGGGTGACGCATGAGAATAACGACAACAGAATTGGATATATGTACCTCAAAAAGTAAACAGCCAGTTTCACGAGAAAAGAAGTAAAATACCTGCCCAGCCGCACATAATATGCTCTTCTGAACTCGCATGTCTTTGTCAACCTCAGTGCCTGACAGGTACAAACAGCACAAGGGGCCAATAAAGAAACCGAAATTCTAAATAATAAGTTATCCAAACAAGTAGACGTTCAGATGTTCAACCTGCAGCTATGTGCAGTAAAAACTGTTTTGTCCGATCCAGCCCTATTATATTACAACGTGCTGGCTTCTTTGCTTTATCTTTTCCACTGGACGATACAGATTCTGTTGGCCCACTAACAGGGGTGGAACAAAGCATTGCAGTCACAACTGCATCATGTCGTCTATGAGTTGCGGCCACAGCCCCAGGAGGAACATCACAAACAAGGTCACCACTCACTACCTTCAGAAAACAACAAAGTTAATATGAGATGAATAATCAACAATTGGCAGAAACATCGTTAGCATGGAGGCTGGAGCACTGATAAAAAAAAAGGCAATATGAATTGACAATAGGGTAGTTGTGTAATATAATTTTTCTTTTCAATGCAACATAGAAATAAGTGCAATAATGCTGCAGATTCCCAAACACAGACAATTAAACATATTAATAATACTATTCTGATACACATAGTACACAATGCTTACCAAAACGTCGCTAGCAGTCAAGTGGCGTGAAATGGCATGCAGCGCTCCAGCAGTTCCCTTATCCTCTGGAGCCGCAACAACCTATATAAAATTAGACAATCACATGATAAACTTGCTGAGAAACCAACAATAACCTATGTTTTTGTTTGGGGGAGGCGAGGAAGGATAATCTACTAAGACAATACCTTAAGGGCATACTTGAGATGTGGGTAATAGAATCAAAGAAAGGAAATGAAAGAGAAATTTAGTTGGTTGGGCTATCCTCCCATCTATATGAGCATGGTCTTGTCACGAGCTCTCTTTCTCTTCCTCTTCCATTGACTTTGCTTACTTGTTAAAGTAAGGTAATTTCTAATTGCTTGGAATGAATAAGCCAAAGATCCGTTTTTTGAGTTCTGCTGTAAAAGCAACCTAAGCAGTGGTTGGCTAAGCTGTAACGCTGGATAAAGGAGTGGAGTTGTATAAGGCGATAAAGTAAATCTAGTGTAAAACGAGATGGAGTGATGGAGAAGTATTTTCAACTACCTCCTTTACAACTACCTCGTTTCATTAGTTTGACTTTTATCACCTCTTTAATATACCCCCGTTCCAAACATACAAAGAGTGCTTCATCAACAACTTGCACCCGAACAGAAAAAAAGAAACAAGGAAAAGGAAAAGAAGGAATAAAGGAAAGATCCTCCATCAAACATCCCATTCTAGACGAATTTTCATATTAAGTACCAAAAAAAACTTAATATGGGTGCCATCGGCAATGTTTGCATACATGCAACCTCATCGCTTTGAGTTGATTATTGATGATTTTATAGTGTACACTTCATTGTATTTGTCTTATTTTTTATTTTTTCACACTTGTCAAAGGCGTTTTAGATAACGATTCATGTTAGCCGATCCCAAATCATTTTGGGAATAAATGGAGAAGTATTTTCAACTACCTCGTTTCATTAGTTTGACTTTTATCACCTCTTTAATATACCCCCGTTCCAAACATACAAAGAGTGCTTCATCAACAACTTGCACCCGAACAGAAAAAAAGAAACAAGGAAAAGGAAACGAAGGAATAAAGGAAAGATCCTCTATCAAACATCCCATTCTAGACGAATTTTCATATTAAGTACCAAAAAAAAACTTAATATGGGTGCCATCGGCAAGGTCTGCATACATGCAACCTCATCGCTTTGAGTTGATTATTGATGATTTTATAGTGTACACTTCATTGTATTTGTCTTATTTTTTATTTTTTCACACTTGTCAAAGTCGTTTTAGATGACGATTCATGTTAGCCGATCCCAAATCATTTTGGGAATAAGGCTTTATTGATGGAGGTGGTTCATATTGATGGATATCATTCTAGAAAGTAGGCATTTCTTTTTCCTCCCCTTTTCTTCTCCCAAAAACTGATATTACCAGTCCCAAACTCCCAGGGAGAAAGACAAAACATAATATGCCTCTTCCTTTCCGATCTATCTTTCCCTTCCATCCATAATCTGCACGATGATACACGGCTAACACCTCTCTCCTTCCAACTCCAACATGATTGCTATTTCTTTCCCCCGTCATTATCTTTGTTGAATTGCAAAGACATAATGGGTTCTCATTAGCCTAGCCAGACTTGCTATTTCTTCCACCCCCCCCCTATTATCTTTATTGAGTTGCAAAGACATGATGGGTTCTCAATAGCCTAGCCAGACAACTTATAAAGATGCCCGAAAACTGACCCCAAAGAGCTTTCACACAGAGTTGGTACTTGATGATAATGAGGGAGATCAGCGATATTTTTGTAAAATCCAATCCATCAGAAATTTGTGTAAAATAACCATTCTTACAAGTTGCATACATCAGTGATTCAACTCCCCAAGCAAAATGTGGAGAAACTTTTAAATTCAGGTTTAATAAAGATACCATGTTCAAGGCCCAAGCCCATTCAATGAATTTGCAGCGCATCATTTTCAAAATCTGGAATTCAAGGCAGAGCATCGGAGGCTCCTGCACCGAAATTTCCCTCGGCCAGAATCAAGTATGCCAGTCAATTTAGATTTTTCAAGAAAATGCTTTTAAAATCTTAGGGCATGTCCGTTTCTGCTTCCAATTTTTTCATCAATCACTAAGCAATAATTTTTACCAAGGAACTAGAGTTGTGAGCATTGTGAGCCTGTGACTATAGGAAAAAACAAAAATAGGTCGAAGGTTGTTTTCTAAGAAATTTGAGAGCTCGTGCAAAACTTTTAGTTCCTCTGAAAAAAATTGAAGGAAAACAATCTATCAATGTCGATGCCTACACCCTTATGTACGAGTATAAAAGGATAAATCCAACAGCCCATAGGTAATCTTTGTGATAGATGGTAAAGGGCCTCAACCGTCTCACACACACACAAGGACAAATCAGAAGAACATCATCCTTGATGGCTGAATTTTGCATTCATTCACCATGCCTCAGTAGCTCATGCATCACATTAAGAATTGTTTTTACTTTCACTTAGTGATGTCACAACATCTACGTAAATTATAACCACCAATTTACTCCTACAAGCCTAAATAACAACATGCCTAAAGTAACAACTATCAACATGCTGCCAAGCTGCGCGTTCTCAATCCCTCACCAGGCCTACAATTCTCCTTTTCCCCAACCCTCACCAGATATTCTAAAAGAAACGGCAGAAATGGTATCACTCCCAATGTTCCACATTATTAAAGCGGGGGAAACTAAAAGCTATGAAAAAAAAATTATATCTAAAGTATGGATGGGAACTCATAATTACTTGGAAAAGACCTTTTCTACCGAGAAAACCAGGTAAACAGTTCCCTAACCCATATTCAAGTCTCTCACCAACATTGATTATACAACAGTCACCAGACTCATATCATTTTTGTGAATCACATACTAAATGAATTTTGTCAGATTGTTTTATCATTCTTTTCATAATTCTTATGCATGCACCTAATTAGAAAATATTGATGTTGCTAACAACGATCATGGTGATTTCAACACCATAAACCAAGGCATACAGGGCATTTGAATATGTACAGCATCTTGCTTGGTGATCAGAGTAGGGTTGTGTTGTCGTCACTATCTCCTTGAGTGGTAAGATCCAAAACTAACAATTTGCTTATTTCTATTTCATTGATTTCATGGCATGATATGAACAAAAAGAGAAGAGAACACGCTTTACATATGGGGCGTACAAACCCTACATTAGAAGCCGATTATATTGTGTTATTAAGCTTGAATGCACAGAAGATCTACAACAACTTCAAAGGGAAGCTAGCACAACATTTGAAGGTTCTCAGCGTGAAGGCAACAACACTTATTACGTTCTTCTCAAAGGAAGCTTTCTGGGTACCTTTGACGCTGTTGACTAGGTTCCTTGCACGATGAAACTTGAGGGCAAGTTGTTTTTCAAGAGGGAGTGAATGATACACAATCATTTCTTAGTATCTTTTAGTAAAGTTATACATTATAGTACATTTTGGCTTACAAGTTTTAACCATCCTCCTTGGAATAGATTTTTCCTGTTTTAAGCATATTAGGGTTCATGTTTAATAGGATTGTTTTCTTGTTCCCAACATATTAGAAGTCTTGTTTAATTAGAAATCTGTCGGATTAGGACTACACTTATATACCATCAAGGAATAAAATCAGTTTGTCGTTTATTGAATTTGAGAGAGCAAATTTTGCTTCTTGCAAGAAATATGATAGACTTCACAAAACATAGCCGAGACTTGTGTGGTTAATTGTGTTTGTGACCACATTAATCAACCTTGAACCGAGACTTCTCAGAACAAACTATCCTCTACTTTTTCATGCAATCAAATCTTAAAATACAAACAATATTTAAAGGTTGTTCATTGCTCTTGAGTTTCGTCACATTTCCAATTTTGCACCTAATTTTTATTTAAAGAAGCAAACATTCAATCGTTTAGACACAGTTGAAAGCTTGATCAAAGGGGCTAAGAGAATCACATGAAACAAACTTCCATTGAAGTAGACAAAGAATCACTAAACAAACCAAAGTGCCAATATGGGTAACAATGAAGGAGATATACACTCCTAACTCCTAATATATTTCACATATATTTGGACTTCCTAAATATTAGCAAATATTGAAATGTGTAAGCTCAGAAGAAATGTGCCCTCTACTTCCTTTTCATCTATGACCAGATAATCATATTAATCAACACCTAATTTGCCAAAAAAAATGGCAAACCTGTGTAAAGCAGAAGCTCAAACCTCCTAAGCCTTTATGCTTACATCAACATGAAGAGTTTGGCATCAGGTGTTTGACGTATAATAAGCATGACCATGTCCCACGGCCCCTTAATACCACTGAGCTATAAGTTCAGGTAATAAGCAAGACTACTCTCCACCACCATGTATCTACTTTAATAGCAACAATTTCAAGGAAAATCCATGATGCTCACAAAACAACACCATAATTCTTACAATTACAACCATCGAAAGGGTTAAATGCTCAATTACCTAAACTTCTCTGAATAAATGAATACAATCCACAAAAAGACTACAAATTGAAGGTTCTAAACTTCACCAAATTGCCAAACAACACAAAACAACTATTAATCTACCTCATCAATTCACATAAGAATTCAACATTTCTTTAATGTGCAACACTACTAAATATCTGAAGTATGCATAATTAGTTAATTACATACAAAAATGAGCAAATCCCACAATGTTTAACACCCAAGTAAAACGTACGATCGAGCAAATAAATAACCTCGACACAAAGACAATCAACATAAACGCTTGTTATTACATGAAAATATTAACAAACCCTTTATAGCCAAGTAAAATGTAAAGGTTTGGCAAGTGAATAACCTCGACACGAAGACGATCAACGTAAGCACTTGATATCCATCCACTAACTCTACGTGCAGCATCTGCACCTCCAACCACCTGATTAGAGAACAATTATAATTCAATCTTCATAATCAAATAAAACAAGAAAAAAAACGAAACTAATTCCTCAATTACAATTCCAATGGAAACAAACCACAATAATATCCTTGAGATTGCTTTCTTCCAACAAATCCAACACATAAGACAGTACTGGACGATTTCCAACAGGTAACAATGCTTTCGGAACCTCCTGCACTTTCAATTTTCAGAAGAAATAAACAAATTAAAACAAAAATTTGAGAAATTTGAGAAAATTAGGAGCAATAGAAGTGAAAATTGGGGTTAGGTAAAACCTTGGAAACGAGAGGGACGAGATTTTTGGAAGTGCCACCAGCTAAGACTACCACCTGGAAATCCATTTTTGCTGTTGTTGTTATGAGCTTAGTTTGTTCAACAATGGTGGAATGAGAGAGATGATGAACAAGGGTTTATGAGGGGTTTCAGAGTTTAGATGAGAGTAGTAAGTTTGTCGAAAAATTGATGCGGAAAATGGCGTGTTGAATCTTTCGATACCACCCGAATGGTTTGGTTTTTTGGTTTATGCGACACGGTGCGAGTTCGACTCAAGGCGGTGACTACGAATTACTTGCAACGATTAGTAATGCGTTATGGTCTTGTGGAGGGAGTAGTTAAATTTGTTAGGGTTTAGAATTGGTTTTCTTCGCCTTATATTTGATTGAACTAATTTGAACTTATTTGAACTTATATGGAAAAATTGAAATTTATCTAAATTTATTGGAACTAATCTGAAGTCATTTGTACTTATTTGAGTTTATTTTGTAAGTGTTTGAATTTATGACTTTTTTTGGTTGAAGAACTTGCAATTTATAAGATCTAAGAAATTTTATAATTCATCTGAATTTTTTATAGCTTTTGAACTTAGAAGAAATTATTAGACGTGAAACTTTTTCCATAGATGAAGAGAACATAACTCAAATGTATGATCGACTATTTGATCTACTTGGATATTATAAAACGGACGAAAAACACAAAATAAATGGATAAATAGTAGATAGCATGTGGAACGGTGATTGATTTGGTGATGGTCCACCCACTGTCACCCATCCACCCCCTTATTTAGGATTCATTTTCTTTACCTTAAAATAATAAGTTTCGTGTCTAATATGTTCAATCAAATTTTAATAAGTTTAAATAATTTTTAATAAATTCGATAAAGTTTTAATAAATTCCAATCAATGAAGGTAGGTGTTGTACTGTTTAAAATGGTCTTCCAAACGACCAATCTATGTCTAATACATGACATTCAATTAGCTAACAACTATAAGTCTCTATTTTAGGGCACTTACAAAGGAACACTTTCAAACTTTACTATCGCACTAAAAAAAAGTCATTATTGTGGTCAAATTGCATCACACCTTCTTTTTCTACTTTATCTCTCTATTTACATACCTTTCTTATTTTTTGGAGGGGAACTACCCAACAACCTTTAAGTTTGGTTCCTTTTTGCATGCTTGAAGGTGCATCCGACCATTGTTGGCATAAATCGTTGTTAAAATGACCTATTCATTCGCTCTCATGAGCCATGACATCAGAGGTAGGACTCAATTCCGCCCCATGGGAGAGATAGAAGCCCCTTGAAAGACCCGCTCATTTCTATAGAGCCAAATGCTCCAAAGATTGACAAGAAAATGAGAGATTTTAGGGTTAGAAAGCCGTTTTGCGCATTTGAAAAGCAAGATGAAGGAGCAAATCCAAGCAATTAAAGGAATGGAAGCATTCTCGTTAGAGTTAGTATGACGAGGTTCAAGCCTTCGAAAGTTATTTGCAACGAGGCAAAAATGAAAATATGTTGTCAATTTTCCATTGAACTATTGCCAAAATCATAATTAGCAACCAAATGATATATTGTCAATCTTCCCTTGAAATTTTCCGACAAGGCGATAATTAAGATCACGATGTTGATTAACTACTAAGAAACCAGTCGATTAACTAATGTTCATCCTGATCTGGTAGTAAAAGACCTTGTATATAGTGGTGAGTCTTGTGACGCCATACTAAGCTATCGTTTTTTGATCACTATCCAAGAGTTCCATAGCTAGAATCCAAATGTCACTAGCATGAGAGAAAACATCTAATTTTATCAGCTTTCCATTTGGGGAGGTCATGTAGTTATAAACCTTAGGGGAGAATTCTCATGCAATGATTTATGAAGTATTGATTACCAATTACGATCTAGAGGCAATAGTGCAAGCAAACTATTAAATAGCATCTCACTTCATTAAACCCTTCATAAATAAACTTCCAAATCTCATTGTGAATGGAGAAAACAATAGTTTCTACAGTACTACAATAAATTATCCCAAATGACCATGAATACTTTAGCAATAAACACACTTTATGATAAAAAAAAACTCTACATTATAATTCAAGTTTAATTAGATTCTATTAACATTCAACACAAACACAAGCTGCCCTTTGTACCACTTCAGGCAAATCAGGACCTCTACTCCACTCCTCAGTCCCACAATCAAATATCAACACAATCCCTTCTTTATACCCTCTAACATTCCTCCCACTCCTCCTTAACAAATCATCAATACACCCCATTACTTGTATCAACACCACCTTATCTTCCACCCCTACACAACTAAACCTCACCGTCCCATCCACCCTAACTTGCGCCGGCAACGGCGGACTCCTCATCCTACACCACTCCCCAAACCCACCGCCGCCGCCACCTTCCCCCTTCCTCCTCCCATTAAACCGCCAAAACGACAACTCCACCGCATGGCTCGCAAGCACGTAAACACACCCATCCGCCCCACAAGCCGCCACAACACACCCACCTCCCGGAACCGCCCTACTCCTCAACCAACCCCTCCCCGCTACATCATACAAATCCATCGAGCTAGCACACAAACGCGCCTCCGCCGCGCGTAACTCCGACGCGCCACCAATCATCAACCCACCAATCACATAAAACACCCCCTCCACCCCAACACCCACACAACCATACCTCCTCCTCGGCGCGTGACCCACCACGCGCCACTCATCCGCGTGGGGATCATACTCTTCCACCGCCGAAGCCCGTAACGACCCTCCCGCCACGTAAACCCTCCCATTAACCGCCGCAACCGCAAACCGTTTCCTCGGAAACAACGGTCCGGACCGGGACTTCGCCAGCCCGGTCCACGGATCAAAAACCAAAGAACCCGACCGGGTGATCACATACACTTTCCTCCCAATCGCGGCAACACGCGCGTGGGAGAAATCCGTATTATTACTACTACTATTACTATTATTATTGTTGAAGTAGTGTAAATGTAAACCACCCAAAACGACGTCGTTTTGCGCGGGGATTTTCCATGATTGGTCATGAAATAAACGGAGGGTAGAAATGGAAGAGAGAGAAAAAGCGAAGAGAGTAGGGTGGAGGAGACGGTGGTTGCGACGGTGGAGAGAGAAAGAAGGGGTGGTGATAAGGTGGGCCCAACAGCGGTTAACGGCGGAGATTGACGGAAGGGAAGAAAGTGGGACCCGCGATAGGATTTCGTAGAGGAGGTCATCTGGTAAGGAAGAAATGTTGGTTTTTGATATAAAGTTGAGTTTTTTAATATGAGTTTTGTTGTTGTTGTTGTTGTTGTTGTTAGGAAATGGGATGATGGAATGTGAAGGGTTGTTGGGATTTGGACAACAGGATTTGATTAGGAGAGAGCAATGTAAGCGTGAATTGGTGGTTGTTGTGGTGGTGTGTTTTTCTCTGTGTATCGCCATTGATGGAGGAAGAGAGAGAAAGATGAAGGTTTGTGAAGATGAAGAAGAAAGGTGAAAATGAGTGGTGGAATTGGATTCGATGGAAAAGAAAAAGAGTGTGATTTATAGGTGTGGTTTTGTGTGTGTAATCGAGTACTAGGAGGACTAGAGTGTGATTTTTACAGTAACGTCTATATTTAGATCTTGTTGCTTTATCTTTTCTAGGGAAAAATTAGGGGGGGAATAAAGATTTGGGGCCTTGAAAACTAATGATGTGGTAGATTTCAATGTTAAGTTTTTGATGATTTTTGGCTTTGTATATTTGTGTTTATATGGCGTGTAAACTACTTTTTTTAATCAAAAACAAACTTAATTTTTTGTCATATATAATTTATTTTTTATATAAATCTAATCGGTTATATTGAGTAACTAAGAATCTAAGATGGTCTAATAAACGAAAGAAATCCTCTTGTAATCACAAATACTCCTATTTTAGTTGCTTAACTTAACTAAGTGATCTTTGTACCTACAAATAAAGTAGGTTGTTGTTGATATATTTATCAGTTTTGAACTTTATATCCAGTAATGGATAGTACGAAACTCAAATACATACTTTGACATAGCGATTCAGTCTAGAAAGACTACCAAATTTCATTTTTGTAACTTTAAGGTTATATTTTTAGCGTGAAAACTTCTTTGACGAACATAATGTGTGTTTGTTTGATAGCCGTCATGCAATATACTTATCTTGACTAATCGGAATATACATGGATTTAATATATTAAAGTTTCCTCTCTTTTTTACCCTTTTCGTATTCATTCATAGATGAGTAAAGTATAAATTCTGAATACGACTCATGTTTAATTAACCCAATTTTTCAAAGTTGATAAGATGCGAGCCAAGTTGAATCCTTCAAGTAATATTCACATTTCTACACAAATAATTAAGACATTTTCCACTTCAAGAAGTCACCTTATTCTCAAAATATAGTAGTTAAGTGGGAGCCAATGAGCCATTACTTTAGATTAATATCACACTTTGCATGCATGCACAAGCTAAGGTTCACATTTCCTATTCGTGCAAAGCCAATATTAAACAATTCACTCTTTTCCAATCAAATTAGTTAAGAAATTGTTCAGCCACCAACCAGCCATTAAGATATCCAACATACAAAATAATTAAAAATGGTATAGGATTATATTGATTGATTAAGAAGGCCATTTAACTTAGAGTTACATCAATGGCTAATAGAGTTCAAATAACTTATACTATATCAGACAAATTATTAAATTGGTTTTCTTCCTCCTGAAAAAATTGTTCCACTAGTTTAAAGAGATGGATTAGGAGTCCAAACCTTCAACTATTATTATGAGTATTACAATTTGCGGACAATTTTAGTAGAGTTACGCAAATGAGAATTTTCGAGTTCCGTTTAATTGGACCAGTTCGACACTAGTGGGTCTATTTTCTCTTTGAAAATTTTGTGATTTTGATAATAAGGTCACACCAAGGTATTAATAGACGGTAACAACCTTTGTTAATCATAATACTCCTTCCGTACTATATTATAGTGCTTGTATTCCATTTTGGGTGTCCCAAAATGTTGTTCTTGTTTCCATTTTTAAAAGGTACTAAATTCCTAACATACATTCATCAAGTACTTGAAAAATGGTCCCCCCAAAGTATTTTATTCTAAAATATCCCTTTTCTATGTACTTGTCATTATTATATTTGTCTTTTCTCCCTACTTTACCTCTTTAAATTTGTTGTTTTGTTGTCACAAGTACTTCAATCATTGGTGTTTTGTCTAACCTTAATTTTTGTGAAAAATGAGAAACAAACACTATATTATGGGACGGAGGGAGTACGAGTATTATTTTTCCTTTTGTATTACTTCCTCCGTTTTCAAAAGCTTGCAACAAAGGGGGATTTTTTGAGAGACATAAAAAATTGGTTTGTTGCAAGCTTTTGAAATAAGAGGAAGTATTTTTAAAAAATAGTCAAATAGTAATACGAAGAATTCAAACATTATAAAAACTGATCAATAATAAATGTGATGCTTGATGCTAATGATTTTAACTCAAAGTACGTCCTATTGACGAGGTCTTGTGGCAGATCATATTGCAAGATCCAGCTTCCAACCTCTTGGACTATATTTTGGATTTCAGATTTGTCATATTTGAACATGCACCAAATGGCAAGTGATTCAATCTCTAGTATCATTTATTATTATTAAAATGTACGCATATTCTGTACAACATATATCTGAACCAATAAATATTGCATTAGAATTTACTTTGACTAAAAGAATAATACTATATATACTTCTCCAATTGTAGTATGAATGTATGATCACTATTGTATGGGGTCTACCTAGCAGACCTCCAGCTGGCAGCAGTCTGCCACTCCACGTCAGAGCGCCTGGAGCAGAGCAGACCTCCTCAGGCAGACCGCTCCGGACATAGCCTTTAGGCTGGAGTTTAATGAAGGCCTCGTTCCACCTTGGCCCACTTTCAAAGAGGCCCACTCACTTTACTAGGTCAGTTACAAGTCCATGTCTCATATAAATACCCATGCCCATGCATGGGTAAGGTACGTTCAATCAAACACTCACAAAATACTTGCACTTGATACTCGTTTTCTCTCTACTAGAGATCTTGTGCTCAATTTGGACTGACTTAGGCATCGGAGAGGCGATCCTCGGAACCACCCCCGAGGTTTCTCCTTGTTTTGCAGGTAACCACCACCACGAAGGACGTTTGGGAGCCACGATTCCACCAAGTACCCACCACCACATTCACTGTTGCTGTCTTGGACAGAAACAACTATATTTCTGATTCTTATTATATGGCTATGTTGGTTAAAACTTCCTTCCAATTTACAGGAGTTCTTATTAATTTTCATTATGTGTTTGTGACTTTTATACACAAAAAACCTACATGATGTGAGATTGGTACACATTTAATTAATTAGTATTTTTTCGCACTGAACTTTTTGCTACAGTTGTACATTCAAGATCAAACTTTGTAAACTTTGACCACAAATTCTCACGATTTTACTAGGAAAATAGTTTTGTAAGATGTCGATAGATTTATCTTAATGTGTAAATAAATGATCGAAAATAAATAAAAGTATTATAGTGTATTTTCATATTTTTTGTTATTAAACATCGAAAATATTTATGGTCAAAGTAATGTATTGGAGACAATGAGATGACAAGTGTGGTAAGAATTACCGGGGCCGAGAAAGTAACAACTTTCTATAATTTTTTCTTTTTTTCCCAATGCAAGAGAGCCACGAAGGCGGGTGAAAATCGGTCCCAACCTCCTAGAACCGGGATGAATGCTTAACCAACTGAGTTATCTCTTACTCTCATAATTTTTACTTTAGCATGATTAGAGATATTAATATTTTAAAGTTGTAAATTAAAAGATTTGAAACTTTATAGGAAGTGATTAAGCATTTGCCAATAAATTGTACTTTTATCATTTAATACTTTCCTAAACTAGTATAAACAAATAATAACTAATAACAATTGACGCGTGATTTGCTAATAAACACCTAAATTAATACTATTTTAGGAAAAATAATTCATGCTTATACATAGCTTTAAGGGTTATGTATAACAAAATCTCTTAAAAAAGAGAAGAATTATGTTGCACATATCAACAGTTCTATTATTATGACTTCAAAACAAAAGGTTATTAAAGAAAAACTACTAAAAAGTCGATAGCATTCACCGTACAGACGAGTCTACAGTACCTATTTGTCCAACAACTATTAATGAAAAATGAAAATGGAAGCATATTTGAAGTCAAAGTAATAAAGTTATTATTAATGAGCCGAAAGAGGCCACTGAAATCAATAATTGCGAAGCCACTTTGCGTAAAAAGGCAGCATAGCAAGAGAAAATATTGCATTCATATCTGACGTTTTGATCATTTACGTGTAATTAAGCTGCCTTTCTTGAGGTAGTATGCCAAAACCTATATAAATATAGGAGTGGATCATTTGTTGATTTTATAGTGTGTTAATTGCGTTCATTTGAAATCTTACAAAGTTGATTTGGCACTTGAATAGTGTGTTAATTGCCATACTTTTGTTCCACATGGTAAAAAGTTATAATATCATACTAGGTTTTAGACCCGTGCAAAATGCACGGGAAATTTTTGTTTATTTAGTGTGTTTATAGAATTAAGCTGAAATTTAAAAAATAATGGTTATATTAGAAGTAAAAAAAAAAAGTTTGAGATATTACGTACATATTAGATGAAAAGAATTAATGAAATACAATTATGTAGAAATTGTTACCCAATAGTTAGATATATTCACTCATGCAATTTAATATAATAAAAGAGCATATCACAGGGACCAATTGTGAAGAATAGCCATTCTCGAACAATTATTTGGTTCATCTTTGACTGACATCGTCTATAGAGATAAAGAAAAAAGAAGTCGACGCATCATATTAAATTAGCAATCATTTATGCAAATATATTGTACATCCAATTCCTACATAGAGTTCTAGTATTAGTCCTAAGCTTGGTGGAAAAGCTTTTGGTTGTAGGTTAATGTTCAACGTGATAATTAATTAGCGTATGTCAAATGATCTTTACATTAAATAAATCATTATTAGTTTATGAGAATATTCTGTTTTTCAAAATTTTAATATAGAGTCTTCCAAACTATTTCTCATATTCAATTTTAAATTTCTCTATAACAAATACTTCCTCCGTTTCTTTTTAAGTGCTACATATTGACTTTACCACTATTCATCCATTATAAGTTGACTGGCTTTTACGATTTATGCATAAGAAAAAGTATAGTCTTGTTGGATCTTGTTTTATTCGTATCGATGTATACATTTTTAATATCTAGTTGTCATAATTTTTACAAATGCATAATTAAAGATAAAAACGATACAAAATATGTCTCGACAAGTGTGAAAAGTGAAATGTTGCACTTAAAAAGAAACAGAGGAAGTATGATTTTCATATGACATACTCTGTAATTTATCAGGGACATTTTGGCATTTCAAATAGTGCTTTTAATAGTGACACTTCTTTTATATGGTAGGTCGACTACCTAATTATCACTTTTACTTTCAGTCTCCTTCATATTGTCTTTTTCCTTACTTTTACTCCCATTCTTCCTATTTTTCATTTTTTATCCACCTGAAAAGCAAACATAATTGGAGAATTCATTAGTATCTTTATATGTCCTTTTCCATATTCTAATTTTTTAGATTTTTGCAGCAAAAAATCCAAATTTCATATGGCAGACTACCTTCATTACATTATAAGCTTCTCATTTCTTCGTAAATGGTTGAACCAAAATTTTTTTATTTCTCCAATTAGATGGGAACAATAATAAATAAGATCAATTTTTGAGGTACCTAAAATACTTTTAAAATAATTGTAAAGGAATCATCACCAATTTCTATGTGTGCATTTGAGAAATGAAATATTTGTTTAAGAAAATATTTTGCTTTTTGTATTTAATATTGATTTATTAGTATTTCCCATATTCTTTCCTATCTTATGTTTTCCAAAAAAATCTTACAAATGTTCGATTTTTTATTAATATATTTTAGTATCTTCTCATATTCTTTCCCATATTTACATGGGTCAAAAAAATTTCTTTAAGATAAACTGATTTTCATGCATTATTTGAAAGTTATAAGTTTAATGGGAACATTAGTTGATATATGTGACTAACAAATATGAGAAGATCCCTACACTATATCAAAGTTTATTTCTCATATTAATTTTTTGAAATTTTGCTAAAAAAAACTAAACTTTTATATAATACTCCCCGTATTTTTTTAATATGTACATTTTTTCATTTTGGGTAGTTTATTTTAATTGGTACACTTCTAACTTTTCCCATAAATGGAAGGTTGACCCATTTAATTATTATACTTCTCTCTACTTTTTTCACTTTTTCAATTATTTGTACTATCTTTCTCTCTTACTTTTACACTTTTTTCTTGGTCCGCGCACAAAAGCAAATGTACATATTAAAAAAAATGGAGGGCTATATTTTATTAGTACTCCTATCTCTCTTTTCATATACATTCCGCATATTTTCTTAGAAACTTTTCATAAAGAAATTTTTGACTTTGTATGTTAAATTTATTAGCATCTTGATAATTCTCAATACTTTTCATAAATTTTTCTTGTTAAAAATTTCTTTTCAAAAAATTAGATTTCATATGATATACTATCTTTGTTGATTATTGTAACCTAATTTCCGACATTCAACACGAATTATATATTCATATGAAATGTTGTTAGATTCGTCACAATATGCGATTTTTCAATATCACTTTTTTATAAATATGCTACTATATAATTAGAGATATTAATCGTCAAAGTATTGTAATACAGACTGTTTGCAGGTATTGTGGAACGGAAGAAGTAGTTTTTTATTTATTTTTTTCATTTTCCCCATTTTTCAGTTTTTTTGAGTTTTGCTTAAAATGACTTTCACTTTTCATTATTTTTTCCCATGTTTTTTGAATTTATTCATATTTGAACAAAATGATATTCAATGCCAAGAGAAATAATTGTTATGGTTGAAAGATTATTACAGCAAGAAACAATTCTTTATATACTAAAACAGTGGACCCTTCACATGTTGAGTCACAGGTCTGGTGATACATGTTATTAACCAATCTTAAATTTAATTAAATAAGACTATTGTGGTAAAATCATCATTTTTAATGATCTTAAACCTTATCTTTCCTCAATTTAGATCTACTTAAAGTCATCCACAATCTTTTCCTAAAATTTTCTTAATAATGATCTTTAAATTGGGATGAAAAAAAATTATTGTTAAATATATAGTAAAATGGGTCTCTTTTGAAAGAGTTCGGAAAAATAAATTCATTGGTTATTTTTTTAATAATTTTTGTTTTGTAATTTTTAAAATATAGTTGTTTAAAATATAGCATTTTCTGTTGTTTTATTTAGATTGGAAAGTATTTTATCTTACAATATCTTCCTTAATTGTTGAATGCATATAATTATGACATGTGGCACTATTGTTTAGAGGGTCGACACATGGCCCTTTTCTTAAGTGTTGAATGACACGTGGCTCTAGGATTTTGTTTTATTAATAAGTATACTACTGTAGAGTTGTTTGCGTGCGTCATTGTATCTGTTTGATTCACAAAACTGTAGTATAAATATATTGTTGAAACTAGTATGCAAGATTGTGGTGTTGTTGAAAAAAATCGGATGACTACATACATTACAAATAAAATTGACATTTTATAGATCTTATTCGATAAAACTAATTGTATCCGTTTGTTTGGATGTGGTCTAGGTAGCTCGAAATTAATGGAGACCCTAGGAACTAATACTTGTTAGAGTATAAAGATAAATCTCGAATTATTTGTTCGAGATAGGTGTTTTGGCATGAATTAGCAATTAAAAGACTAAATGATAATGACAATGTTTGTTCACTAATTTTCAACCTAGTTTAGTTAACTTTTGTGAGACGTTACTTCACTAAGGTTAAAGGCTACCATTTACCATTATTTTGCCAAAACATTAGTAATTAATTTAGAAGCATTTTGACTTATTTAAAAACACGAAAACAACTCTAAAAATTATTGGTAAACGCGCTTTTGTAAGTGTTAGTTGCTGCTTGCTGACATGTTTGAAAAGTAAAGTGCGATTTGTCATTTAACAAACAGCTGATGATTGGAAATACTTCAATTTCCAATTACATTTGATTAGGCCGCCATTTACGATAATGAAGGATCTTTACGTTTGCTTGCTGTTATATACTTGTAGGTTGTAAATTTGAAGTGGAGCTCAGCAAGATTGGCTGATCCCGAAAATGCACGCTTTAACAACATTTGCCTGTTTGTTTTTGGGTTTGACCCAATCACAATTATAGCTAGACAAAAGAGCTTTGAGCATACTTTTAGGCTCGTTTAATTAAAAAGCCTCAAAAAACTCAAATCCCTTGCCTGATTGTGAACTTTGATCACAATTTTTAGCTTCGAAGGCGAATCTAACACGACCTACTGACATGGGTAAAAAAAAGTTCAGGTGAATCAGGCTCGCTATTTGATCCCTTCTATGCTAGCTTGTACTTTCTCCGTTTTTTTTAAATGTGACACTTTCTATTTTAGGAAGTTTTAAATTAAATGTGACACTTTCTTTTTTGGTCAATAAACTCTCTCTATCTCTCTCCTCTCACATGGGTCCCCTTATTTTTTTTTCTCTATCTCTTTCTTTCCCAAAAATTGCATAGGAGTCCGTGAATTTAAAAGTGTCATATTTAAATAAAAACGGAGGAAGTAGTATTTCTTGATCAAGTATACTCTATACTCCATAAGTTACTTTTATTTGGTAGCTAGAGAAAAAAAGGCATAAAAACATGATTATGCGTGAAAAAGGCACGTGACACTATGATAGCCAAAGAAAACAAGTGCATGTGACTGACTATTGTGAGTCCTCTTCTAAACGACAAACAAAAGTATGACGAGAAGCACCCTCCTGGGCTGTCCTCAATTTCTCATGGGCCATATGAAAAGAGTGAGTCTAACCATAAAAACAGAAGAAGAAAAATTAGTAGTAAAATACTACACTAGTACGCTTCAATGACAAAAACTTATATAACTCCGTTTTTTATTAATCAGTATATTTTTCATTTTACATTATTAATACAACTTTTGTTAATCAACTATAGTATTTTATGTAAATGATAAACATAATCATATGAGATCTTGTTAGATTCGCCTCAGTATATATACTTAATTAGAATTAATTTTCTATAATTTTTACTTGAGCATAATTGGAGTTAATCAACATTTGGAGGCATGAAACTTTATATGTAGTGGTTAATAAAGAACGGATGACGTATTAGACTGTTTATCATGTATATGGTAGACTGTGTGTAATTTATAAGTTAAAACTTTCAGTTTACGCACTAAGATTTTAAGTTAAAAACCAATTAGAAGTCTATCCCAAAACTTACTCAATTTCAAGAGAAATAGAAAAAAGTAATAAAAGATATGTATCAAGTGTAAAAAAATAATTGGAGATTGGAGATTTTTTTCCCCAATGGTGAAAATATTATTTATTTGTTTTCTTACAAAAACTAATTTAAGTTTTACAATTTTCATCTTATAAAAAGATATGTTAGATGGTCATTCGAGAGCATATCGAATAGAACACAAGAAACTTTGAATTAGAACTGTAAGGTTCTACCTAGATAGTTCAAGGTTTTAAAAATTTAACATATTACACTTTAAGTATAAATATTACATACTAATATTTTTATGTTAAAATCTTTTGATTTTACCATAGTCTATTCTATCCTACTTATAGATAGACCGTCTACCACGAGCTTTACACTTTTTCTTACACTCGTATGTAGGATGAATGAATTCTCTAATTTCGGATTAATTTAGTTTCTTGTCACATTATATTTCACTTAAATTTGGTAGATTTCTTATGTGGATTGATGAATGTATGTTCTCTTCACATACATTTTTAAAAAAAAATTAATAATGAAGGTCCAAAGAACGGTAGAAGTTTAAAGTTAAGGGAAAATCATGCTGATCAAGTTTAAATGGTTTTAGGGTTTGCTCTTTTCAACTTATTTTCAGTTGTGATAAGTTTAGATAAGTTCAGATAAATTATAATATATTCACATATGTTCAAATAAGGTCAAATTAGGTCGAATAAGGTCTAATAAGGTTTCATCTAATGAGATCGAATAAGGTCTAATAAGTTCAGAGAAGCAAAAATAAGTTGAAATGAACCGATCCTTATTTGTATTGAACAAAATTTGTAATGAACTGATCATCGTTTAATTGAAATGGATCAAATTCACTAAACTTGACTTACTTTTAGTGATCCTCTATTGTTTTTCTTTTTATAATCACTAACTTTTAGCAAGGTGAATCTTTTTTTTGCTGAATTGAACCTATATTCTTAAAATAAACTATTTCTTTACTAAAATGAATTTATTTGTAACGAATATTATTATTTTAGAATGAAGTGAACAAAATCGGAGTCATTTGAGCCATGAGAAAAGTCATAGCTGTTATGATTTGCTTCTTTGCTATGAATGAACAACACAAAACGTTGACACTTCGTAGTGTTTGTATATGATGTCGCAATTGTGGAAGTCAGGTTGAAAGGAAGACTTTAGCATTTAGCAGTTTATCACCACTAGTGGTGAAAGTTCACTTCTCAATTGGACTTTAACGTTCAACCCAGTCCCATGATTAGTTTAGGATATTGAGTCCAAATCTCTTTCAACTTTGGCCCAAGTTTTAACTGGTTTGATTTGATTGTTTGAGCTCAATATTGTCAAACTAAAATGATAAATTTACAAAGGCATGTCATAACTCTTAGTCCACAAATTTATACACTCCAACTCGAAATGGCTAACGCGTCATTTATTTGAACTTGAGATGACTGATAGTAATCTTGTTTTGGAATTTAGCAATGAATTTAATATAATTATTATTCAGTTAGCTTATGTGAATAACACCTTTGAGGGTGAGGTAAAAGTTTTTATTTTGTTGTCTTCCTTACCTAAAGAGTGAGAGACTGTTGTTGTTGCTATTAGGAATTCCTCGAGGAAGGAGGGACTAAATCAGCATGATATAAGGAATCTAATTTTGAGTGAGAGTACTCGAAAGAGGGATTTTGGGGAGTCATATGGGAGAACATAGAGTACCAAGAGTAGAGGGAGGAGACAACGAACAAGATCTAAGCTAGGGAAGTCTAGGGGCAAGAGCAGTAGGAGAATAAATCGGGCATAAGTTGAGGGTTAGGAATGTGTAAAGAAAGGTCACTTTAGGAGACAATGCCAAAATTCTAAAAACATGAATACATGGAAAAGAGATAAGAAGGGGGGGGGGTGGTGGTTAAGAGAGCTATGAGGATAGTGATGCTTCAACGAACTCAGTTTCGTAACGCTTTGACAATTAGTGCAGAGAGCTCAACGAACTCGTGGATCTTGGATTTGGGCTCTTATCATTCTTCGCATGTAGAAAGTTGTTTCAAAATTTGAAGTTTGAGAAATTCAGGGAAGTGTACCTTGCAAATGGTAGATTGCTGGAGGTTTAAGGCAAAGGAGATGTGAGTGCGAGGCTTGTGAGTGGGGATTTGTTAGAGTTGAAAGATGTCAAGTTTATCCCTGATTTGAAAAAGAATTTGATGTCAATTAGTCAGCCTAGAGATTTTGTCGATTATGCGTTTTTTGTTTCCTTCTTCTAGTCGGTTTAGGTTTTTCTTCTCCCCTATAAATATGTATAATCGTTTATATCATTAAGCATCGAGAACTGAATTATTCTAATCAAAAGAGGTCCAATAACTCTTAGAGATAGATTTGAGAGCATATAGAGATTGATAATTCCTTTTGTAAATGTCATCTCATACAATTGTAAAGCCTTTGTGCAAAAGAGTGTTTTTAGTCGAATCTCGAGTTGTCTTGCTATTTCTTGCGTGTTCTTAATTGCTTATTCTTATCATTTTCCGTCTCTTATTTTTCACATATTCTCAATTGCACAATTTATGAGCAAGTGAATTATAGATCCTTATATTACAATGGATAATTATTAAAAAGCATAATGTACATAGCTTACTAGACATGTAATCACTAATATGGAAATGTGAGATTTTTTCGATCTATTTCCATATGAAGCAACAACTTAAAGTCACATACTTCTTCCACCAATTTTAATGAAGTGATAATGTGAGTGGCTAAAAATGTAACTTCCAAGCATTAACATTTTTTTTTCTCTTGCAATTAACATTTTTTGAATTTTCAAGTTTTGACTCCAACTAAACAATTGCACATTTATTTTAAGTGTAGCCATAAAAATGAGATTTGATTATAGTTTTTGAGTATTATTTTCACAATACTTTAACAAACATCAACATCGAACATGTCATTTTAATTTGGCGTTGTTTGTTGCAAAATCATACTACTTTAAACACTATGGTTTTGGTCAAACGAGTAAAACATGAGTCAGCTCGGATATGAGCTGAAAATTCTTGAGTTGTCGAATTGAATAAGGTCTGATTTTAGGTTATAAAATTTTCTTCAAAATACAAACTAGTGTGAGGTTGTATAGAGCTTTAAATTGTATCGGTTTAGAATAAATCTCAATATGAATAATTACAGTTTAATAGTTCATGCAAAATGACATAAAACATCTTAAATCCTAACCATGCTTGCTCCTCAAACTTACTCAAATTCGTTTTTTGCTCATTGCTCGTAAAACTCTCCTTATTGTAAATTTTGCTCATTTCGCTGATTTCGAGTTTTTCAAATGAGCCCCCTATAAAATAAAAGTTTTTCTTGCTCCTCTTGTAACAATTGTAACTACTGAATAAAGTAACTCGTAACAATTCCGATTTTCAAAGTGTCCCCTCAAAGGAATTTCTTATGACTTACAATCCACAATATAAATACAATATTTCAATAATCATTAATCTTGTTTTTAGCCATTGATTAAGACTCTTGATGCCAAATCTTTCACTAATTCATCCTTTTAGACCAAAATATTATCTTTACTTGGTCCACACCCTTTAAACCATCCAAATATCACTAACATAAAAACATTTTTTGAAAAGTAAATTTGAAAACAAAAAAGGAAAAACCCAAACGGTAACTTTTTCCCCTCCTTCCTTCTCCTATAATCTTTAACATATAAACCGTTAGATGAACCTACACACACATCCAACGGTGCTAGTTTGAAACAAACAAAGTTGACCGTTAGGGAGCGTTTTTCCCTCTTACCCCACAAAAAGCACAACACCCACCTTTTATTTCTCTGATCATCACCAAAACTCAATTCTACATTCATCTTCTCAACATAAATCATAATTCAAAACCCAGAAATTCAATCAAAAATCACAGAAAAAGAGAAAAAATACAAGAAAAAAGAAAGAAAATCGCGGTGGCTTGGGAAAAGGAAGAAGAAGAGACAGGCAATAGCCGTCTCCATACATTTTTATCATCAATAATTTCAAGTATTGGAGGTGTTTTTAGTCAACCTCAAGATATGGATTCTAGAGTTGTTGTTCACCCTCATTTACCCATCAAAGCTCCTGGTAATCTTTTCGTGTTAAATTAATTTAAGGGTTTATTGTCGCCTTTGGGTGAAGTCGTGGGGGTTACATGTTTGAGTAAACTTAAGGAGTGTAATCATCACTTTCGTCGTATGATTTCTTTTCTGGTTATATTAATATAAGGGTTCATTTTTTTACTTTGTAAACTTAAGGGGTTTATTTACTACTTTCGGGTATGATTTCTTTTCCATTTCCCTTATTTGATATAAAAGATCAGTGTGATTTGATTTAGTAAAGTTTAAACTAGTTTACCCATCAAAGTCCTGGTAATCTTTTCGAGTTAATTAATTTAAGGATTTATTGTCACCTTTGGGTGAAGTCGTGGGGGTTACATGTTTGAGTAAACTTAAGAAGTGTAATCATAACTTTTGTTGTATGATTTCTTTTCCGATTAAATTAATATAAGGGTTTATTTTTTACTTCGTAAACTTAAGGGGTTTAATTATTACTTTCGCGGGTACGATCTTTTCTAGTTTGGTAAATTGATTTATTGGGTACCATTTTAATTATTCCGTTTGTACTTGAAAAAGATAAGATTTTTATCAAGAAATTTTGTTCTTGATGTGTTATTGATTAATGGGTCTTGCAATTTGATTATGGAGCTTCTTGTTTTTATTAGCAAAAAGCTGATTATTTGATTGTTCTTTGTGTATTTGTATTGAAAGATTAAATCTTTTTCCATTGTACTTTGTGAAATTTAAATTATTTTGGGTGAGTTTCAGAAGAACAGAAGCAGAAGAAAGAAGGGGGAAATCGTAGACCTCTACAAGAGATTGGCAATTTGGTTAATTTGAATAATGTCCCTATTATCAAGTAATTTCTCAACTGTTTTTAGTTTTCAAAATCTAATGATCATCACATTTTCTGTATAATTTCCAACTTTTAATTCGAATCGTTTCGATATTTTATCATTGTAGGAGCCTAGGAGCCCTGTCATTGGCAACTGATGGAGGTGCAGTTAACAAGAATAAGGTAATAGTTACAGGAAAAACAAAACAAAGAAATGGTTGAATGTATGTGTTTATTGAAATGTAGATGGTATATTTTGTGAAATTGGATTGATTTTCTTTGCAAATTGTGCAGAAGGAAGAAGAATTGGTAAGAGAACCCGGGGGCCGAGCTCAGAAGAAGGTTACTAGCCACCCAAACCCTGAAGCAGTGATTGTAATAAGCTCAGATGAGGAAGAAAAAGCTGATGTTGAAAAGTATAACAAGAAGAAAAGGATCCTCAGTGGTAAAAGAAGCTCAAAAAAGAAGAAATACAGTCTCACTTTTGTCCTCACTGCCAGAAGCAAGGTGATCATCTATCTAAATCAATAATTTTCAGTAAAAAAATCTCTGTTTTAGTCAGTAAATGAGTTTTATTTCATTGGGTTTTCTGTAATTCATCAGTCTGACAACTTGAATGTACATTGTGATGTTTTCTGTCAATTTTTTGTACTGAACTTTGTGCAATTTTACAGGTAGCTTGTGGGCTTACAAATAGGCCTAGAGATGAGGTGGTGAACATTGATGCTGAAGATGCTGATAATGAGTTAGCAGTGGTTGAATATGTGGAGGAAATCTACAAGTTTTACAAAATCGCAGAAGACGAGTATCGAGTGTGTGATTATATGCCGTGGCAATCCCACATCAATGAGAAGATGAGGATGATTCTCATCGATTGGCTCGTTGAAGTTCATAACAAGTTTGAATTGATGCCTGAAACACTTTACCTTACTATCGATCTTGTCGATAGGTATCTTTCGACTAAGGTTGTATCTAGGAAGGAACTTCAGCTGATAGGTATTGGCTCAATGTTGTTGGCCTGCAAGTATGAAGAGATTTGGGCACCTGAGGTGCTATTTCCGACCGTTTTCTTTTAGGTTTATTAACTTGTTTAAGTGAGACATGCTTGTTGTTAAATGTTAATGATGAATTTCTTTGCAGGTGAATGATTTCAGGGCTATATCTGATAATGCATATACCAAAGAACAAATACTTGGCATGGAGAAAGAGATCTTAGGGAAGTTGGAATGGAATCTCACAGTTGCTACACCTTATGTCTTCCTTGTTAGGTTCATTAAAGCTACTGTTCCATCTGATGATAAGGAGGTAACTAAACTACAACTTGTCTTTATGTAATGGTACTATGTAATACCCGAGCATCACTCACCTGCTCGGATGCAAACTAAAGATGGTCTAATTCTTATAGTGACTTCATCATTTGTAAATTATATAGATATATATGAATGTTTGCACCAAATATAGCCTTTTTACTGAAAATTTCTGTCATATATCTGGCTGCAGATGGAAAACATGGCATTTTACCTAGCAGAAAATGGTCTGATGCAGTACCAGATTGTGAAGTCATTCTGCCCATCTTTGATCGCTGCTGCTGCCGTGTATTCAGCCCTTTACAATATGGGTAGAACTCCTGTTTGGACTGAAACACTCCAACACTACACAGGCTATTCAGAAGAACAGCTGAAGTAACTACTTGTTTACTATGTTGAGTTTTCTCTTACAGTATGCAACTTTACATGTTTACTGACCTTATAAGATTCCTGCTGTTCTTTCCTTGTAGAGAATGCGCAAAGATGTTGATCAGATTCCAAATGAGCGTTAAAGAAACTAAACTCAAAGGAGTTCACCGCAAGTTCTCAAGTATTGACAGGAGTGCTGTTGCTCTGCTTCCACCTGCTATATATCTGAATGGCCCGTCAGATTGAGTATTCCGAGTCTTAAGATTGCTCGTCTATAGGACAATTGCGTGTTTTCTAACAAGATTCAATGTTCTATTGTTGGATAGAACGTCTAAATGGCCCTTAAAATTGAGTATTCCAAGTCTCTGAGTGCTCGTCTACAGGACAGTTGTGTGTTGCTTAACAAGGTTCAATGTTCTATTGTTGGATAGCTAGTTACCCTATGTTGGTTAAAAGATCATGGCATATCATGATCTCTAAGGGCTTGCAAATTAGTGATTGATGGTGTTTATGTAATGGTGCTACTAGTACTATTGATCTGATCATGGCATATCATGACATCTAGTTCTGAATGTTTTTATCATGTATCTAGAGATCTGATGAATGGTTTTAGACTATCTAAAACCTTAAACCTATAAATGCAGCTTAATATCTAGTTTCTTTTGTATCTCTTCGATCTTTTTTTCTTCTGTCAACGTATCTTGTTTCTTCTGTATCTTACAAACCTAATGTGCAAGTTAATCAGAGTCCGTATGAGCGTTAAAGAAACTAACTACCATATTGGATTACTGATGCATTATTTTCCCTTGAATCTTGCTGAAACTAAATAGTGTTAGATAATTTTAAAAGACGAAGAGAACACACCCAAAGAAAGGGATGAACAAACAAACATAGCCAAAGTATGCTCTTGTGAGATAAGATGTCCATAACAAACAAACATATTGATGGTCGGTCGTCAAATGAAGGATATTTAGTATTAAGAAGAGAGATCCATACTCAATGACTCCATAAATAATTTATTGATCAGATCTAGTAGTACAAATTTACTTATGAATTTGTCCACCTTGGAGCATTAGCAGTTTAGCTTCTGAAGCAAAACCAGAACTTATTGATGATTGGTACAAGAAACTTACAAGTAAAATGGCTCTACTGATGTACTTGGTACAAGAAACAAAATGACTCTAAGGATGTGTTTCAGTAGTCTCACTATTCGTCGCCTTTTCTTCATCCATTCTAACCTTGTTGTGGTCCTTTACCCCATGTTCATCTACCACTTTCACTTTTCTGTGGCAGCAACCTTTCGAGCCACTCTCTTTCCCGAGCTCGGACCTCCTCTCCAAGAACTCTGAATTCTCCTTCCAAACCTCTCCGTTGGCATAAACCTCCTTCTTCCAAATCGGCACTGACGCCTTTAATTCATCGATCAAGTACTTGCAAGCATCCAATGCATCGACCCGGTGAACTGACGAGATGGCGATAAATACACTTGTTTCACCAACTGCAACAGGGCCAAGGCAGTGAGCCACTGCAACTAAGTTGAGATTCCATATTTTCCGAGCTGAAGTACATATAGACTTAATGGAGCGGATTGCCATGGGAACATATGCTTCATATCTTAGCTCCACAACGTTTTTCCCATCAAAACAATCTCGTGTTGTGCCAGAGAAAGTAGCTATGGCACCACATTGAGGAGCACGAACGAAATTTATGTACTTAACTATGTCAATTGGGTTATTCTCCTCTAGTATTTCTATAAGAGTCTTCTCCTCCTCGGCCATCTTAAAAGCTTGGCCTTTGTGCTTCTAATTTCTGAAGAAATTAAGCTTAACTTCGTATAACAAACAACCTTCTAGTTTCTGGCAAAAGTTTCCATCTCCAAAGGATTTTCCACAGCTGATCCTAAAGATTCAGAAACAGCAGAGTTTAGAGGTTGTACATATAATCAATTTAAGGATTTCAATCCTGCATAATTCAGGACTCAGGAGTCACATGTATATATAGCACATCTAAGCTTCCAATTTGCTCAAGTTGGCAATGTTCAAACATATGTGTTCACTTGTTATAGATGAACATTACGATTTACTCCACTCGAAAAGATATCCTTCGGAACCTGATTTTCTCAGAGTTCCTACCGCAGTTGCATTCCAATTTCTCATGACTAACGACAGAAAATTTTCTATGCAGCCGTTCTATACCCTAAACGATACAACCAAATAACCATTAACTAATCCTTCTCTACATCATTCAAATATTCAATCCCCCCCAAACCCCTATTTTCTCCATTCTGTAAGAGGGTTGCATTGCCACGTATAACCATTACATAGAGAACTTTCGAGCTTTATTACAAAAAATTGCTTTCGTAAGTCCTAACTCGAGAATTGAACCATAAATCGATAACAAGTGACAACTTTTTCCGAACATCCTAAATGCGGAGTAAAGATAACGATTAATGACGAACGTAGGAAATGCATGCATAACTCTCACCTACCCCCAACAACTTTTATCCTACACCCGGGTGCGGATTCTACCACCAAGGGGCGATTTTCTTGCTCATTGCTCATTTGAAATACTCGAAACTTTGGTTTCAAGATACTCTAGATTTTCAAATAATAACAAATATTGGTATAAGAACTTAAATAAAATGCAACCTAATCAGTATACTTAGAACTTGTATAGAGTAAAACTCCTCAGTTTTATCGCCCAAGTAATTAATCAAATTAAATCACTCAATTTCAATAGAAACTAAATAGAATATAAATTCTCTCTAATCAATTAAGGTAGAGCTAGATGATACGATTAATTTGATTATAAAGACTAAAACTTTATAGAGTAATGACAATAACACAAAAGTTGAATTAAAAAGATGAAAACTTTCACTTATTCTATGCTTAAGAAATAATTAACTTAAATAAATAGAGCAAATTGGAGAAGATAAAGAAGTAAAACTATCGAACTAAGTAATAAGAGATGAAAAGAGAGAAAGAGAGACCTGGAAATGAGGTTGTTGGGAAGCTTGTCCACGGACCTGAAGTGAAAGAGAATAGGAGGAAGATACCAAACATGATGATAACTTTACTTTTATGGAAGATTCCAAAATCAAACACCCACAAACTAAAATATTCCAAATATATATATTGATTTACAGTGGGGCCTATGTTGCACAAAACCTGGATACGTAACACGGATACGAAACAAACACGAAAATGAGAAGTAGAAGTTAACACAATCACTATGCTCATTTAGATGATTCTATATTACATCTAAAACATATCGAACATAAAATGGACATGCGTGACTTTCATGAAGTGTCCGTGCAACATAGTTGAGTGAATTATCTATAAATTTAATAAGGTTTTATCAAAATATATATCCATGTATAAATTTATGGGTTTCTGTTTGGTTAGTTTCAATTTAGAATTATAGCTCGTATTCAAATTTTACAAATGCTATCAACTTCCCTTGGCATTTTCCACTTACTTCATGATTTTGATTTCCTTAATAGAACCCTAACTTAGAGGTACAACCCTAATCTTATAGCTCACTTTACCAAAATTTAAGATGCAATGAGCTTTCGTTTCTTGTTGAAATTAAACACTTGCAATTGTAATTCACAAACTTGACAAGAACCCAACTTGCTAACCGGAATGGTTAGCTAGAGCTATAGGTAAAACCGTGTTAGCTAATTACCTAAATGAAGTACTGAGTTAAACCGTCTCACACTAAGAAACACTCCCTTTGTCACTTTTTCTACGGTCCGCATGGATTTGGCGCAAGTTTTAATATTTGGTTAAGTGATTGTAAAAATTAAAATAGTTGAACCAACTATGTACCATGTGAGAGTAAAGACCACGGACCAAAGTAAATAAGCAACGATGCATCTTTTGAGGACAATGCAAAATGAAAAATGGTGCATAGAAGAAGGGACAACGGAAGTAAATTTTTTCGACGTATTGTCTTGCTATATAATCACCAAACCAAAAATTGTATGGCCCTATGAATGACTCAACACCATCAAGCTATCCACATTGCAATTCACAAGTCACAAGATCACAATCTTTTTTTTGGAAGGGATTAGCAATTGGTAGCCCCCACATTAGACATATCTCACATAGTCACATGCCATTTGCTAGCAACTTTGTGAGTCACAAGAAACTTGCAAATGTTGAAAATTGCACAAAACATGACCATTTTCCTGAGATCTTTTACAAACACTCAAATACAAAACTTTGTTTCTTTTTCCTATAAGCAAATCAGCAATACCATTCCCAAATGATCAAATAAATCAATCAATCAGAGGCCGTCGCCTTGTCTAAATGTTTTTACAGAAAGACTAGGGTCACCGGTACAAAGGCGAAGAAAAACGACCAGCTAGTAAAACAACTTGGTGAGGGAAAAAAGGCAACCCAAAAAAAATGGATGCCTTTGTGGTTAGGGAGAAAAAAAATGAAAGATAGATGGACGGTTGCACACTAGATAACCGTCCGTCACACGAAATTGTCGGAGCCTCCGCTAAAACCCTTCTATTAGTACAAACTTAATATACAAGATACATTCCTGAGCTTTGATAATTACATTTGAGCTGATAGGTGAGGCAATGCAAGTTTATGACCCTAGGGGTGTTCTGTCACCAGGACCAGCAAGCATTATCTGCCAAATAAAGGAGGGAAACATCTTCAGAATTTGTCAAATGTAAAATTTCATATGCATGGTTTTTACGGCCTTTTTGGCAGATGGTAAAAAAAATGGTGGTATTGGAAACAAGTAAATTTGTAATGGAAGTATCATTCCAAAGTACACTATGATGTTTTTCCATCCTCGGAAAATCTACTACCACTTTGGAGATGGTATCGAGTACTGATGAGATTTGTGAAAACACAGGTTTGAGCATCCATAACCATGGACTTTGGCATGAAACTTCCGTTACAAATTTCAAATAGATCCATTATCGTTATCACCATGTATAACCGGCTACCCAACAAGTTGTTAGTTCATTTTTAGTTGAATGCATTAACTTTCAGAAGCTTGAACTTACATTACAGTCGAAAGCAAACCTCCGGGCCAGCATAATAGCTGCATTCCTATCCCTTTCTGACTCAAATGCTATAACGAAGCTCAAGCCCGGCTTTACTTGCCAGAATATTGCTTGCACTGCGGCATTTCCACCACCTCTAACCCCACAAAGCTGAAGATTGGAAAATAAAATGCATAATTATCCTTGTGGATAATGTTGAATAGAAAAAAGTTCATAAAAGATGGTTTTCTGTTAAATATAGAATCAACGAGGACTACTGCACCAGTTCATTGAAATTATTCCGTCCCTCCCATTACCAATCTTGCATAGCTGTCCATTCTTTCACACTTCCTTGTACAATTTACTTACTTTTTTCCTCTCCAGCTCCACACTGTTGTGTCTTCTCCCCCTTATCCAAAATTCTTAATTTCTGCACCAAACCTAATTATGAAATTTAAATATGGGATGGAAGGACGATTACTTTTAGTTGGTATAAATTTTTTATATGTGGTATGGTCATATAAATCTTGAGACTAGATCTTTCCTATCCTGAAGTTATAGTCTCTTCATAATGCAATTTCCAGCAAGGATCTGAATAGGTTCAAAGATTTGTTGCTTTGTTGATGCGTGTTAAACTCTTCTGGTATGTTATTAAACATCCAGCGGCCTACACAGGAAGCAGCAACATGACCCATGCCTCTAAAAGATCTCCTACTCATCTCGTGGGGGGGGGGTTGCATATACGCAGCGTAACTACAATGGCAGAGACGCTCTTTCATTTGACCTTTGATTTGAGATGAAATGTGTATCTGCTACTACACAATGTATATGAAGCCTATGATACTGCAACTCTTCAAATCACCTATGTACACTCGAATATGGGGATTGACACTTCATTTTAGACTAAAAATATTGACGTTTTCTATAATATAGTCAAGGCTGACGAGTGGACAAGTACCCGAGTGAGATATGATCTTAAGAGTCCAAGTCATGAAATAAGAAGCGCGCAGAGTTTGATAAATCGTAATATGGAAGTCCATTATAAACCAAAAGTCAATACATAGGTTGAGGGTTTGTAAAATGCACCTGCATTGCAGAAGAATAGTACTCCTTGGCAATTGTTGTCTTTCCCTTACAAAGCTTCATCCTCATTTTTCCAATATGGAGAGAATGAATAGATTGCGATGGTTGATCTGAGCCATTCATCTGTGTGATAACTACCTGCAAAGTCCAAGATAATGATTAAGTTAAACGGCAAGCTCAGAAAACCCTGCCCGCTGGCAATTTATAGAATAATACTTGTATGTCCTTTTTCACTCTTAATTCCCAATAAAAAGTCTGCAATTATATTTAGTCTGAGATTTCATTCACAAGAGCTTCGAAACCTAAAAGAACACAAGACTGGAAGTAAGAGGCAACTCCATGTATCAATTTGCTGCTAGTAACTTACGTTGAATTCAGTATCATGTCTACGCACAAGAGCCTCAACATAGCTTCCCAAACCTGGTGCTGATGAGCAAAAAATGCATTCACTTTTAGAACAGAATCATTTAAGTTTAGCATGACTGACTTAGAAAAGAAACTAATGCAATGCCATTGTTTAGGATCATAAACAAACCAGGATCAATTAGACCAGTAGTGGACACCGTAGCTTTTCCACCATCGAAGGTGATTTCTGCCTGCAAGATTCGTCCAACGTCGAACGGTTCTGGAGCATATACTTGTTTATTGGCCCCTGAGATAGCATTATGAACATACTATAAAGGAAGGAGAGATGTGATCTTCTCAAACTAGTACAATGGAAAACAACACAGAAGTTGAGTATAATCATTGAGAAAGTATTTTCTACGTCGAGACAAGATATTTATCTTTAATATATGCAAAAGGGTCCAATCTCATGGGTCAGGATAACATAAATAGGGAAAAGAAAAGTATGAAATGGATAAACAAAATAAAGTTTAGAGAAGCTGCACATTCTATCATATTCCAGAGACTCAACACTCAACCCATTTTGTATATCCCCAGTAAACCTGTCACTGCTTCTCTACAATATACTCCATATTTACAATTAATACCTGAAATAAGCTCCTTTTTGTCACTGTCAGATATTACCCGGTACCACTGAATTGAGCACTCTAAGAGCTCTGCAGCCTCATCACGACGTTTTTGGACCCGCAAATATGAACCTAATAGCTCTTGCCCGTCCAATTCATATAATTGTGACATTTCATCCTCAATCTTTTTCTTAATTATGAGCTGCAAAAGTTAATAAATTTCAAATATTATGAGTCAATAGTGAAGGAACTAATGATGTGGCAATCCAACAAACACTAAGAAAATCCAAAGACATTCAACTGTGGTACAGCAGATACAAATAAAAGATTACACTCCTGAGAGGAAGTTAGATTCGACCTAGAGAAAACAAGCATTGCTACATCTAGGCATTTTCCTTAAAATTCTATTCATTTCTTTGCTTCCCAATATTGAATTTTTACATTCAGGGACTCCCTTCATCAGCTACAATTGAAGGTACCAAATAATAGAAGCATAAACAGCTGTAACCACTATTAAATCTCCGATAATAATTAGAGACCGAACATTATAAATCAAACGCTGATTCACAAAAAAGTTTCGCGAGAAAATGAAAGCCAGAAGCTATAGCATATCTTGTTTAGTTTTCAGCAAGCAGCTCAAGCTTTTAGCATTATTTTCTATGAACCCTGGTTAGCTTGACAGCAAAAGAGATTCCAGACATAGAGCCCACAGACCTATAAAAGTACGTGCAATATAAAGAACATATCAGCTATACCTAGAATACACAAACGATTACCCTTCTAGACATGTGGCGCCTTGTTATGCTCTTTCTTTGTTTCATTGATAAAAAAGTTTCTTCTCTCAACTCAATAAACATATTTAAAAATCCTTCTGACTCAATATATCCTACAACTACTTCGAATCCCCCCCTCTCCTCAACTTTTCACTTTTCCCAAGAAATAAAACATATATTGCACAACTGCTCCAATACACACTTGCACACTTCTATGTGAATAGTTTAATAAAATTGAAAACCATGTTATATTGTCATAAGTACAGTAAAATGAATCAAGCATCATTCATTGGTAGCGAACAATATCTATTAGGAATTGACCATCCCTGATTTTCAGAAACTTAATCAATTATCACCTATAGGAATTATAATCTCTATTAAGTCTCAACTGTCCGTCATTGGGATTGCACTCTATTCTTCTCATACTCAAAAGGAAGTTTTCTACTTTTACCTTTTAGTTCTAATTTTGAATAGTAGCGAACTGTTTGTTGAGTTTTATGTTAGGTAGTCAAGGACTGAGGGTCATGTTTAATAAGCATTGGGTGTGAGATTCGTGAACAATTTTCAGATACTGATGATATTACATTTTTTTTTTCAAATGCACCACCTGTGCATTAAACAGGTACAAGAGCTAATTAATTTGAGAAGCTAAGATGTCACACACATGCAAACATTTTGTAACAGTATAGAAGAAAAGCATGAGAAAGAAAACACCACAATACCTCCTTCTGAAGTTGAATAGAATGCTTAGACTTCTCCACGAGCTGAGTCCTTAACGCTCGAAGTTCATATTCCATATCCATTACCTGCAAAGTTGAGCATCGATAGAGTTAGCCCATAAGGGACATTAATATTCATCCGAATGCAGAAAAACTATTACCCACACCAACAGAAAGCGCAGTGTACAGCCACAGTTGGTATTCATCCATGGAGAGCTCCTGAGAGCCTCGTTGTTGGGGTAGAGTCGACCCCCTCTAGTTTCTCTCCTTCGAGAGACCCTTGGAGATAATTGATGTACATACTCAAAACCACCCATCTTTTATAAGTTTATCTACTGGCAACAAGAAGACTATGGGAAGGGAAGGGAAGGGAAGGGAATGGGGGGACGCCACATGGAACCATAATTGATACAAAATATATGAGAAGGGTAAATCGCCATGACCAGTCACGACTAAACAAACAGTCACATGCCATGCAAAAACTACTCACAGTATAAAGTGATGGTGAAGTTCTATATCATAAACAATGTACTTTCTACTACTTGGCAAGATTACCCTTTTCTATTACTCCTTCCTTTCCACTTTCAAGTCCAAAATCAGTTCTGCAGGCAATTCAAGACAAGGGCCAACAAATATACTAGTCAAAGTAACTCTATAATGGAAAAAGACCTTCAGTATGAGGAGGGGGGAGAATCTTCTTAGACTCTTCGAAAGTGATAAGAGTACAAGGACCGGCATCAAACTATGATTTGTGAATGTAAGCTGTAACCCATGATGTTGTTGGACTGGATATAGTAAACACTAATATATATATATATAAAGACAGTATTCAAGGATGCTTACCTTGCTCGGCTGATGCAACATTTTGATGCGTCTAGCCTCTTGGACTTCCTTCATTAATTCTTCATAATCCTGATCATACACATGGCAGCTTTAGAAAGGAGAAAGAAATTTCAAAAGCAGCTAAATAGATTAAACAGACACTACTATAACCCACAATGGCACATACAATGAATTATGTCAACCTTATACGTATGCTTAACAGGTCTCAACTCAATACAAAATCCCCTAAAAAACTCATGTAATGAAAAGAATAAACCGTGCAATGCAAAAAGCTAAGTCACCAGCTACCTGATTGGCATATAAGATGAGGTGCAAAGACCAAAGCTAATCATTACCAATAAAAGCGGAGAAATATGAGTTGCGGACTCAAAGCCACACACAAGAGGAGGAGGAGGGGGGGGACTAGGGGAGGAAACCAAAACCAATGGAATCGCTAACCTGTTTTCCTGAAGCTCGGGACATTTGCTCATGTTCCTGGATGGCTTCTTCAACACGCTGAACAGCTGCTCTAGCATTTTCAATTTCAGCACGAGCAATAGATCTTTCCTCCTCAACAAGCCTTTTAGCTTCTTCAGATGCCTAATTGATGAGTGACAAACAGGGAGTGGTGATGAATTATAAGTGCATATACATCAACTACACTTCTTTTGGTGAAGGTAAAAAAGAAAAGTTCAAGTTTACTCAGAAAAAGGACTGCAGATTAGAATAATAAACTCAACATGTCAATGCAACTATATTCTAGAAGTCTGAAACACATAATTCAGCAACATCAAAAAAACACAATCTCCTTACGTATGCAGGGTACTGAATTCTTCTATATGCTACAATGTACAAATGACCTAATATAGTTGCATTCCTGAACATGTAATACCAGGAAAGAGACAAGAAAGGGCCATTCACCATCTAGCGTAGACAACTTTCATTCTAAACAAGATAACCATCAGGCCAAATTATGCAAACGGGGCCTGGAAAAAGAAAGGCCTAATTCCTCAAAGTACCTGCTTCAAAAAGTGTGCCAGCCTTTTCACCTCCTCCTTCTCATGAAGCAATTCACCTTCCCTTTTGGCTAACTGAACAGCCAAAGCCTCAACCTGGATGAAGATAGAGGTTCAACTAGCTCAAAACATGTACATTATGGTGCAAATGTATCTTGATACTTCAAAAGTATGTTAAAACTAACGATAGAACAGACCACATTAATATAAAGAGGATATAGAGTAGCTAGATCTACACACTACCATTCCCTGATTGCTGATGATGCTCCTACATTAGTTCCTAGTTCCTATCCCACAAGACCACAACTCAATTAATTAATAGTATATCACCAATGATCTCATAGCTCCAAGACACCACTAGGACTCTGCAAGCAGCAGCTCTGGAGTTTGCTACTGGTCAGGTTTCACTTAATTTATTTCATGGTGGAGAAGGGCTACAATGCAAGTTGATTGGGTGAGCCAAACTAGGTAGGTTATGGAGGTGGGGAAGTTAGAATATAGGAAGCAAACACCTATGCCAAGCAGCACTCTTGCTTGAGATGGCTCCAGTGTTGACATGCCTATCCTCCAGATAAGGAAACCAGATACTATGGATATTCAAGATGCAATACAAAAAAAAAAAAACTGATTTGCTCACGGGGAAAAAGGATGTGTAGGGGGTAAATTGCTCATTGCTCACTGCATCATCAGACACCTCCTTTGCAGTGTTAGTACATTTGAAGCATAACTAAATTTAAGAAACTTCCAACATAGTGAATTTCCTCCATAGTCCTTGAAATATCAACTCTGCTAGTACATTATGGTTCATAGGGCTTTTAGCTTTAGGCATGTAGAGAGAATCAATATACTGAACTGACAACTATTTCCTATCAACTAAAACAATCACTTTAGAAGTCTTCTCTTATTCGAGATTTTTAACAATGTAACCTTCACTCCAAAAATTAAGAAGTAAGTGCTATCTCTTTCTTCCTCTGCACTTCTTAATGTGACATGGTTAAAAGGAAACAAAATACCAAACTGTCTGCATTCAGCAAGCAACTCACTGACCCATATAGGACATACCGTTGATTTTTCTCATGAAAGTTCAGGATCACGAGTAAACTTTGATTAGGAAAGGTGCAAAACAGATCATGTAAGCCTGAGATGTATCGTACACGTACATCAGAAAATCTGATAATAAAAAGTCAGCTACCTGCAAACAAGCATGCTTCTGCTTAGTGCTTAGCACCCTACTAAGTCATTCATTTCCTTTTACCCTTAAACTTATCTATACCTGTTTACTGAGCTACTAGGCCAAAGTAATCCAATTAGTTTTTACACCCTTTTCTTATCTCTGTTCCTGACATGGCCAACTCTCATCGGTCAATAAAATTAGTCTTTAGGTATTGAACTCATAGGTGCCAAGATGGACATAAGCTTTCAATTACTTACGAAGTATTGACATCATATTGCAACCAAACAAATACATCACGTTTTAGTCGACTAAAATAATGATACTAGAAATGCAAGTGCAGGTCAAAGGTCAGACTTACCATGGAAATAGCTTCATCTACATCACCCTTGTTTTTACCAGTCACCCGACCTCTCAGAGACTCCAAGGCATCTCTAAGCTTCCTCAAAAGTACATGTTTCTCCAAAGAAGCAGCTTCCTTTAGCTTGTCCTGTATTCCAATAGCATATTTAGGTCCAGATTGAAGATATAGAATACCATCTTGACGAACCATCACTTCTGAGTCGATGCAAAGGTTAACTCAATTGATTATCTCTACATTTTAATATTGAATTTGTCAAGCTATTTGCAAAAGTTATAATATCTATTACAGTCAAACAGCATAGGAGGGACAGAGCAAGCAATTCAAAAACAAGTGATACAACCAAACACCAAGGTTCCAAGAACTGGTAAACACGGAAATAAGATTGAAGTTAGATAAGCAATGATAACCTCTTCAGACAACTTAGCAGCAGCTGCCAACCCCTTCTCAAACTTGTGCGCAAGATCACGAACTGACAGCCGTTTCTGCTGTTCCAGCAACATTGCAGTCTCTCGAGCAACAATCTCCTTCATTGAAAACATCTTTGGCTCATCCTTAACGTCCAAAACCTGATTATCCGCCCCAATCTTGTAATTTGGAAACCGGGTCGAGAGGAATGTCACGTCAGCCGAAACAGCTGGGACATTCTCCTTTTGCATTGTTGCAAATTCACGAGTAAACCTCGTCATGATGCTAGATTTTACCGATTCTGTTGCTCATCAAGTACAAAACAAGTATCAAAACATTATCACATCGAAAACTCTCTCAAACTCATTACTAAGATTATTCAGCCAACAAAATACTCAAATCAGGTTACAAAGACTTTACAACCTAGGTATCTCAAAATTCCACAGTTACAAAGACTTTACAACCTAGGTATCTCAAAATGCAGGTCAATGTTTATCAAACTCAAACCCTAAAGCAAAACCCAACCACCCAAACATCACTCAAATCCACCATTACCCTCTCATTCCCCTTACAAACAGCAATCACATTTGTAAGACATTATCACAACTAAGGGGAGTAAAGACCTCAGCTTGAGGGTATATTCTTGCTTATAACAACATCTAAAACAGTACAAATACACCCAATATGTACCAATTCAGACAGGCTGCAAACAAATTTCTCAGAATCAATATTTTTCCCAGACTAAGGAAAAGATCAAAATCAAACATTACAAAACCCAACAAATTAGTCCCATTTCTAAATTACTGTAAAAACCCAACTAAACCCTAAAAAAAAATCACCCTTTACTTAGATATAAACACCATAAACAAAACAAAATGCAAAAGTCAAAAAACAAAAAGATGAAATTTTTAACTTACAGATCATGAGAATGCAGAAGAATTCATATGGGTTTTTACAGATTTTTCCACCAGATGAAAATTCAAAAAGGTATTCCAAGAACAAGAGATTGTGTGATACAAGAGAGGTTTGGATGAGAGAGAAAGAGCGTTTGAAAGAAAGATGTTTGCTTTTTGAAAAAGGGCCAAACAAGAAAAGCAATGGCCGCTCACACACCCCTTCTTCTTGTTTTACCTCTTTCTCTCTCTATGAAACTTTACTTATCTGAAAATCTGTCTGAAAGAAGATGCTTTTAGAACTTTGATTGCATATTCACAGACAAAAGTCATAATATTTTGCTTGAAACTTCAAAAATTCTATGAAGGGGTCCACCTAACTAGCTGTTGATCTTCATAGTTTGGTCACTTTGGTGCATTTGTTTTAACTAATTAGTTAGCGGCTCCGACGATGTATCGAGTGGTTGTGTGTCTAATATTTAACGAATGATTAATAATTTATTAGTAGATTTAATTTGGTGCAAAAATATGTCTTGAGAAAATGGTTTTAGAATTTGATTGCATATTTACAAACAAAAATCCCGATATTTTGCTTGAAACTTCAAAAATTCAATAAAGAGACTCACATAACAAGCTTAATCTCAAATTTTAATTAACACTTTTGATAATTACTCTTTATTTGTGATTTTATTTTACTTAATAAGCTAAATAATTACTTTTTGTTTGTGATTTTATTTTAGTAATAAGCTAGTGACTCGTCTGATGTTCGAGTCGTTGTGTGTCTAATATTTAATTAGTGTTTGTAATGCTTTATTGTATATTCACAGACAAAGTCCTAATATTTTGCTTGAAACACCAAAAATTCCATGAAGGGACCCACATAACTAGTAGTTGATCTTACAGATTAATGAACTGTTTTGATAATTACTTTTTGTTTGTGATTTGATTGAATTAATTAAGCTTTGGTTTAGGTGTTGATTAGTGATTAGGTTTAGTTTTCAGACAAAAAGGGCCCTATTCAACAGTTGACTAGGTGTTAATAATTTTCAGGTGTTCAGAAGTAGTATGTATTGAAATGTGAAAGAGGGAAGTTTACTTGTTTGTCTTAATCAGATTTTCTGGATTTATGGTGTATAATATAGAGTGATTAGATATCATGTTCATGTTCACGACAGTTGTTTGTTGAAAAATTCAAGATGGTATACATCAGTTGCAATCCAATTTACAACATGGTCATTTTCTTCATTTCTTTGATCTTTTTCACTGGAATTTTTAAATTTTGGTAGTATTGCATTGTCCTTTTCACTAGGATGGTATCAAATCAGAGCTGTTGTAGAGTTGTACCATGCATTTTAATTTTTTGCTCGACTCTTTCCCAATTTATTTTTTTAATAATTTCCTCTTAGGCTTCTTCTATTCGCCTGAAAATAGCTATATTGGACTAAATTAAACTAAACGAAAAGGAATAGTGAAATGTGAAAGTAAAAGTATTGTATACAATTGGGCTGGGCTAAAATGAACTAGACTGAAATCAAGTTGGGGAGAAGAAAAGTCTGGATAATGACCGTTTGGAACCGAACAATAAACATGGCAAGTTTTTTTTAGTTTGTTGTTGTTTGCATTATATTGATTTTAATCAAGGTATATGTACAACTAAAAAGGGTTTGTCTATATCCAACTAATACTATTTGCACATGTTAATAGGGATACAATATATTTAATACTTTGTCTGCAATGAATTAAATGTAACTAACCATTTTACACGCATTTTGAGGAAGAAAAATAAGGTGTAAACAAGCAAGTTACCCAAAATAATTCTAGAACATTTAACCTATGATCTCATTCTTTCTTGTCTTCAAATTTTTTTGATTAATATGCTTGTTCACACTCTTAAAGTTCTTCCTTAAAATGTGTGCAACATGACTTTTTGCATTTAATTTATTATGGAGAAAATATATATTTTTTCGCATTCGAATCAAAGTATATGTACATCCAAAAACAGTACTTATGTACTTACATACATGCTAATGAGCATATTGATACTCTAATGTATACACTCATATAGGGATATCTCCAAATTGTTGTAAAATGGTTTTTATTATATCATTGAACAATATATGGACATGTATGTATGAACAATATATCAATTTGTGACAATATAAACAACTATTATGTTGGCAGCAATTTCAACAATTTTTACATTCAAAACAGAAAAAATATGTACATCTAAAAAGGACTATTTACATGCTAAGGAGTGTATTCACATTCTAATACATACATTAATGTAAGATGCCTGTAGATTTAAGGTTATATTGATTCATTAGTGTGCATATGATTCAAGCAATTCATAGGGTCTTAACAAGAGAAATTCCGAAGTCCATTCACATTCTATTACTCAAAAGGAAATACTATATCATTACATTTCGATATTCTAGTCATCTTATATGTACATCCAAGAAGTATATATGGACATCCTAAAGAGTATATTCACGTTTTGAAATAGGTAGTTTTCACATTTTAATTCGAACATTGTACAATCTAATGATTGTACATGTATATCTTAAATAAATGAATAGTTCGGATACCTTGATATTTAGGTTGGCCGAAAACCGTTTGTTTTAAAATTTTTGTGATAGTTTTGCTCCAACCTACGTACCTAAGACCATATCGAATAAGATTTGTCAAAAACTCATATCCATGTGTTTTTTTCACATATTGAAAAAAAAACATATAAACATATTTGCGGATCAAGAAGCCATTAGGATTGTGCATAATTGTGTACTCGGTCAAAACACTTTGGAAATGGGGGTAATTAATTCTTAGATCTTGGAATCGAACTTGAATTTGGTTAAGTTGGGTCCTCATTTTTTAGACTTGGTACCAACATTAGATGTTCTAATGTTAGGTACACGATTCACTATAAGAGTGATACAAATTTGATTTTAACAAGGTGTGACCGATTGACTATCTAGAATTGTTCTCGAAACCCGCAGAAATTCGTTCCATCACCGGATAACCGATTTCCACTAGCATTCAAAAGTTAAATTTGCTTATCGTTTAGCCATAAAAAGACTAAAAACAACAATTGTAACACATCTGTATTATCATAACAACTGATCTTATATAATACCTAGTGGTAACAAATCCAATAACGTACTACCCATGCTTAGAACTAGGGGTGAGCACAACCGGGTACCAGGTCATATTGCTCGGAACCGGTGCCGGAACCGGTTGGTCCGGGTACCTAGAACCTGGAACCGGAACCGGTTGGACCGGTTCCTTAATTTTTGGAATTGGAACCGGAACCAACCGGGACCAGTTCCTTGACCGGGTACCCAGTTCTGCAAAAGTGATTGTTATTTGGGCTATTTGGCCGATTTCAATTCCGGGTACCCGCTACCCAGTTGCATTTAGAAGTTATATTTTTCTTGTTTAGCTAAATATAAGCATCATATATAACTTAATTTAATACTTCCATTGACAAGTTAGTTTTTAAAAACCTTCAAATTTTAAGCATATTTTACATACGCATTTATATCAAAAAAATTCGGTCTTGGAAACGGTTGAACCGGGTACCCAGTAGGTACCGGGTCTATAATTTCACTACCCGGAATTGGACCCAGTTCCAACCGGTTCCTAATATTTGATACCCAGACCCAGTCCCGACAGTTCCAGTTCCAGTTCCGGAACCACCGGTTCCAACCGGTTCTGGGTCTGGAACCGGGTACCCAACTTTTCTGCTCACCCCTACTTAGAACCAGTTATAACCTGATCCTTATATCTGAACATAAACCAGTCTCATTATAACCAATTTCCGATCTCGTCCCATCAGATCCAACCGATTCTGAATCTGAAAGCAAAAAAAACCCACCTTTTTCCCCTCACCCCCTAGAAGGCTAGAACCCATCATACATTTGCCAAACAAAAAGAAGAAGAAGCCCATCATATACCAAACCAACAAAAAAACCCCAACCCAAAAAACCCAACAATCATTCAACACCATTTTTCCTCTTCAATGGTGCTTTCTACCATCAACCTTTGATCCCATCTCACTCACCCTCAAACTCAAACTCATCAACAATGGCACCACCCAAGAAACACTACCTAACCCTCCTCCTTCTCTCCCTCATAACTCTACTCCTCTTCACACACTACTCTCTCTCTCCTCAACCCAACCCACCTACTCATTTTCTCTCTCCTCCAAAACCCACTTCTCCATTCACTTTCACAATCAAACTCCTCGCATACAACCGCCTCTCTTCAATCACTCGCTGCCTCACTTCCCTCGCTTCCTCCCACTACAATGGCGACACAATCAATCTCCATATCTTCATCGACCATTTCCCCAACTCAACCTCTTTAAATTTCGACGATTCGCTTCGGAATTCGAGAAAAATATTGGATTTTGTTGATGGGTTTAAGTGGGTTTTTGGGGAGAAGTTGATTCATTATAGAACTTTCAATGTGGGATTGCAAGCTCAGTGGTTGGAAGCTTGGTGGCCTACTAATGATCATGAGTTTGTTTTTGTTGTTGAAGATGATTTGGAAGTTTCTCCTTTTTATTATCAGTTTTTAAAAGGGTTGATTTTGAGGTATTGTTATAATGGGTCTAATTTTAGTACGTCTGTTTATGGTGCTTCTCTTCAGCGTCCAAGGTTTGTCCCAGGTACCCTCCTCCTTTGTTTTCTTTATTTCATTTAGGGCGCGTTCTCCTCACCTTGTTTTTCGTATTGGAAGCTATCTAAACTTAGCTCAACTTATTGGAACTTATTGAAGGTTATTTTGTTATGTGTTATTGGAACTTATTGCAACTTATTGGAGGTCATTTTATAAGTAATTGGAACTTATTGGAACTGTCATTTTGTAAGAATTGGAACTTATTGGAACGTATTGGAAGTCATTTTATAACGTGTTGGAACTTATTAGAACTTATTTGAATTTATTAGAACTTATTAGAACTTACTTGAACTTATTGGAACTTATTAGAAATAGTTGGAACTTATTAGAACTTATTGGAACTTGAAAGTTATTAGAAATAGTTGGAACTTATTATTAATCGTTGGAACTTATCTGAACACACACCCTTATATGACATTTATGGTGCTTCGCTCCAGCGACCAAGTCTTTTTCCTCCTTTATGGTGCTACATATTATGCTTATGTAACGTCCTCGGGCGTTTGTTAACGTTTGCCTTTAGTGAATTATTGAGAGCAATTTGAATGTGTTAGGATGCTTGAATGTAGTAGATGTTGTTGGAGTAGTTTGCTTTGTAATTTGATGTGGGGTTGTTTAGTGAAATGAGTTGAAGTTAGCTTATTCTAGCTTGTGTTTTTACGGAATCATGTAGGTTTGATCAATTGATGGGGGTGAAACTTAGCTGCTTTTACATTGTATTGTGTGTAGCAGTTTGCTGAAATATTGTCGTGGCAGTGCCGTGTTCGGCTTATTTTGACCTGTCTCAAAAGAAAATTAAGTTAAGATGAGTTCAAATATGCTGAGATAAGCTCATATATGTATATTTAGTTATAAAAATAAGTTTGGATAAGTTCATATAAATCCAAATCAGTTGAATAGAACACACTTGAAAGCTAGTAGTGCGGAAGTCCTTAGTAATCCTTTATCGGGTGGCAAAGAAGTGCCTACTGCTACGTAGAGCTGAGACTCTCTACAATTATTCTGTGATTGGAGGATACTGGGTGGTGGGCCAAATTTAGGAGTGCCAGCTTTAGAGTGGGGGGCTTGTAGATGTATCTAACGTCCTCGAGCGTTTGTTAACATTTGCCTTTAGTGATTATTGGGAGTAATTTGAATGTGTTGGGATGCTAGAATTTGGTGGAGGTTGTTGGAGTAATTAGTTTGCTTTGTAGATTGATGTGGGCTTGTTTAGTAAAATGATTTGAAGGTAGCTTATTCTGGCTTGTGTTTTGTATGGAATCATGTAGGTTTGATCAATTGATGGGGTGAAACTTAGCTCCTTTTACATTGTTTATTGTGTGTAGCAATTTGCTGAAATTTGATTGTGGCAGTGTCGTGTTCGGCTTATTTTGACTTATCTTTAAAAAAAAAAAGTTATGATGAATTCTAATACGCCGAGATAAGCTCATATGAATTTTGTAAAAATTAATTTTCAATAAGTTTGGATAAGTTAGATAAATCCAAATCACTTGAATAGAACACACTTAAAGCTACTAGTGCAGAAATCCTTAGTAGTTCTGTATTGGGTGGCAAAGAAGTGCCTTGCGCTACGTAGAGCTGAGACTCTCTATAATTACTCTGCGACTGGAGGATACTGGTGGTGGTTGTGGTCTGAATTAGGAGTGTCAACTTTAGAGTGAGGGGCTTGCAGATGTATTAAAATGTTTTCTTGGTTGCCAACTTAGAATCTTGGAGACTTACAGTACCTGATACTCTGATAGGCTGTAATAGATTCGAAGGGAGGAGAATTGATTGGTCTGGAGACAAATTGAGTTATCAAATTCAAGGTGCGCAATTGAAATGATCTGGTTTTATGAAGCTATTTCTCATTTGCTGCAGTATAAATTGCTCCAGGTTATTACAAGCTATTGGAAGAACTTATGTCAGTTTGTTAGGTTGCTTCATTTTGATTCTGTCGAAGAGAGAAAATAGTGGGTTGTTTGGATGTGGGAATCTGGAGGAAAGGGGGGGGGATCTATTCACTTGTTTGGTAATGAGTTGTGAAAGGGGAAGAAATAGAACTGAAGATCTCCATTTTTCTCCCCTTGTTAGAAGACCTAATATTCACTTGTTTGGTAATGAGTTGTGAAAGGGGAAGAAATAGAACTGAAGATCTCCATTTTTCTCCCCTTGTTAGAAGACCTAATCCGTCCTCTATTAAGAAGGTTGGAAAGGGAAAAAAGCATTGTCGTCCTCTCTCCTCACCTCCATTTCTCTTTTCTCTCTTCCTTGCAAACAATGCTGACCAAACAGATGGTAGGCTTCTTTGGGTTGTTGATGATGATTGTCCAGTTTCTATATTTATGCATTGCATTAGTAGGAGCTTCTTTTTACCCTTTTAGGAGCTTCTTTTTACCCTTTTAGGTGCTTCTTTTTAGCTGAAAACATATTGACCTCTCTAGTCTCTTGTGGAAGAGCCAAGGCTGGATTATGGCGGGGGTGGTTGTTTGACTTGGCAAGAAATGGAGGATTTATTTTTTGTAAACATGACGAAATTTGATTCTGCAACATCAAAGACTGCTTATAGCGAAATAGAATCATGGTAAACTTATCTCAACTTATTGAATGTCATTTTGTAAGTTATTGAACTTATGTGAAATTATTGGAACTTGTTGAAGGTCATTTTATAAGTTAATGGGAACTTATCAAAACTTATTGGAACGTGTTGACGATCATTTTATAAGGTTTTGGAACTTATTACAACTTATTTGAACAAGTGCCCTTATATGACATACACGGTGCTTCGCTCTACCGATCAAGGTTTTCTCCTCCTTTTTACCCTTTTAGATGCCTTATGTCCTTCTTATCTAACGCCGGGTGGCGCTCGTTAGCGTTTGTTTTTAGTTAATTATTGGGAATAATTTGAATGTACTAGGATGCTTGAATATGGTTGATTTTGTTGGGGGTAGTTAGTTTTCTTTGTAGATTGATGTGGGCTTGCTTAGTAAAATGAGTTTATCTTTGTAGATTGATGTGGGCTTGCTTAGAAAAATGAGTTTTTCTTTGTAGATTGATGTGGGCTTGCTTAGTAAAATGAGTTGAAGTTCGCTTATTCTGGCTTGTGTTTTGTTTGGAATCATGTAGGTTTGATCAGTTGATGAAGTAAGACTTAGCAACTTTACCTTGTTTATTGGGTGTAACACTTTGCTGAAATGTGATCGAGGCAGTGTTCCTCGACACAGATTAGTTCATGTAAGTTCTATAAGTTATAGAAATAAGTTCCGGTAGGTTTGGGAAACACTCTAAAGCCACTGGTGTGGAAGTCCCTATTAATTTGACTTCTCTAGTCTCTGGTGCAAGAGCCAAGGTTGGGTTATGGTGGCGGTGCTTGTTTGACTTAAAGCAAGAAGAAATTGAATTCAGACACCCTTACGGAGAAATAGAATCATGGAAATTAAACATTGCTTGTTTCTAGAGAAGGGTTTTATGATTACAATATTGGTGTCTGAGCCTCTATTATCAATTTTATAACCATCAATTTATCTATAGATTCATATTCATTGCTTAGTGCGCTGCTTTTTGAACTTTAGGTAAACATGGGAACAAGATGAACTTGGATAGTGGAACCCGACTCTTCCTCTACCAGTTGGTTGGAACGTGGGGTCAGCTTCTCTTTCCAAGACCTTGGAAGGAGTTTCGGCTTTGGTATGATGATCATAAGGCGAAGGGCATCAAGCCAATTCTTGAAGGAATGGTAATTGTTCTCCTCCTTTTGTTGTATACTGCTCTATATCCTTGGACCATCAAATTCGCTGCCACGAAAACATAGATCTCAATCTAACTAATTGTGTTAATATGAATGAAGGTGACTAACGGATGGTACAAAAAAATGGGAGAAAGGATATGGACCCCGTGGTTCATTAAATTTATTCATTCCCGGGGTTATTTTAACATCTACACGAACTTCCCTCATGAAAGGGCTCTTAGCGTCTCTCACAGAGATGCTGGCGTTAACTATGGGAAAACAGCCGGGCCAGATTCACAACTGTTGGATGAAAATTCCCTAGATATTAATACGCTGGAAATGCCATCTTTGAGTAATCTACAATGGTATGATTTCTGCTTCAGAAAAATTCTTCCTGGAAGAGTTGCAAAGAAACTTGATGAAATCGCCCCAATTCTTGGTACCATGGGGAAACAAAAACCTGTCTTGTTGGTTAGCTTATTGAAATCTTCTGAGGCAACTGTAAAGAATATGATATGCCATTTTGAGAGGCTTAATGTTCAAAACTACATTTTTTTGGTCCCTAATTCTAAATCAGATTTGCGGAACGATCTGCTGAGGAGAGGGCATCCGGTGATTTGTATCGAGGAAGTCTTTGACAGCATCACAAGAAGCAAGAAATCGAGGTCAGAGTTATTTAAAGAGATAGTGGTGAAAGCTTATGTAATTAAGGAACTTTTGGATTATGGGTTTGACAGTTGGGTGATTGCTTCCAACATGCTTCCACTCAGTAGTAACCCAGAACTTGACTTCACTAACTCCATGAACAGCAATTTCTACGTTGGTAAGAACTCCAGATTTTTCGCTGTCAGGAGCTCGTCATCTTCTCGTGCAGTTTGGGATGAAAGATTTGTTAAGAAATTTACTTCTGTTGTGGAATCCCTGGTTAGTCAAGATTCATCACAGAAAGAGAATGAAAATTTTGCCGATATTATTGAAATATTTGCGGAGAAACACGACCTTAGATTGAAGACTGTTGATGATATAGGCTTTAGTTTGAAACTAGAGAAAGTTGATGGAAATCAATCGCTACCAACAAATACAAAGATGATTTCATGGTCACCTGAGATGGACATGGATTCAGTGCATAAACATCTTCAAGCACTTGGAATGTGGATTGTTGACGGAGACTTATCTTGCAAAGCTGTGATCTGTCACCAATCATGACACGTCCGGTGCACATAAATCTCTTCCTTTTATCTTACCTATCTCGGCGTTGTTTTTGTTAGCATACTGTAGGTAGATTCTGCTCTGTATGTAATTTTATGGTGATCGCTTATTCTTTTTGGTTTCTCTAGTTGTATATGGGATTAACTTGGATCAGAAAATAGTATAACTTGATATTGTAATGGAAATAGGCATTTCCCTTTAAGTTCGATTTGGTTCAATATGCATTTCCCTGCGTTCAAAAATTGATCGTCATGTATGATTTCGGGTTCTTCAATGTGTACTTCTCTCTCATTTTCTTTGTTAAGACTAATATGAAAATTTCAAATTTAAACTTGATATAGGAAGTGGCCTGTTATTGGAATGGCCTAAATAGCACAGGAGAGTGGAGACCTACCCAAATTATACTGATATTAGTCAAGGTCATACCGGGACTTTCATCAGCAGGAGCCGGTTTCATGGAGCACGTCTCGACTAGTTTGCTTGTGTTGCAACGAGAAACTCTTGTTGGCTAAATGTTAGTCGAGCTGCTCTTCTTTATGGAGTTCTCAACTTCGAATGGTACAACAAATAGGGATCTCCAAAGTCAATTTTGAAGGCGATAATCTTGTTGTGATTAATGCGCTAGGAGTATCCAACTCGCCACCTTATATTTACTTTTAACTTTGTGTCCTTCACTTAAATTTATCGGAAAATAACTGAAGACGCCGTTTAAACTTCAAAAAACTGGTCATATAACGTTGAAGGCACGACACAGAGTTCTTGAATCCGTTCATAGGGGATTGATTCACTCTTGGATCTACTTAGTTATCCATGTACCTCCTAGAAATGAGTATTATTGAAGATGAAGTACTACCACATGCAATCCTAGCTAGTAAAATGATGACTTCCAACTGTATTCATGTGATTACTTATGTACGTTTAGTTGAATTTTGCAAATTGGAATATAATCTTACTTAGCTATACAGTCACCATTATTATATTATCCACCCACTCACATGCATACTTGATAGTACTACATCTATTTTTATGTAACTGATGGAGTAATGCATGTCATTAGTCATACATTCTTGTGAATGATGGCAAATCACTAATAGTACCTTACTTTGAATTGTGGATGATGAACATGGAATTGACTACAATTCATGTGTTCATGTCTTTCTTCTTATAGCTAAAACCTTGTTTCTAATTTTGGCTTTAGAGACTTAATTGTTAGAAATTTTTTGGTTGGTAGAAAACGACAAAACACAATGATATAGACGAGATTTGATCTCAAGTTTAAAATACCACCCCTCACATGATAAAATAATTGACGGATACGCCTATTTCAGATGACTTGCATGAGAATACAATTAATTTATAAACTGACCAAAATAAAACTAATTATATAAGTAAGAGGGGAGTATTAATTAGATAACTCTCTTTTTACACTCAAGAAGGAGATCGTATGCATGTGAATCTTTTGACCTATTGCTTCAATAAAAGAGTCACATGAAAACTAAATCACTTGTTACAATCATGTATGTTCTCTACACCTTATTCTCCTAAACTTATCTGAATCGAACTTATTAGAACTTATCTTAACTTAGCTAAACTTGCGATAACTTATTGAACCTCATTATATAGAGTGAAGTTATGCCCGGAAAGTTGAGAACTACTTATCTAAATTTAATGAACTCGAAACTTGTTTTTTCGTAAGATAAAAATAATACACCCTTTCTTATGTTTCGAGATATAAAAACACCAAAATTTATGATTTTACAATATTCGATCCAATATCACGAGTACCATCATCGTCCCACACGACTTTACTAATCAAAGTAGGTTAGATCCACGACCACACTCTACTCCTTTGTACTATTACTACTTCCTCCACCATGATGATCACTTTCTTTGTTTATAAATCCCTCCTGAAAGCAATACTTGACCTAGAAGGTGAGCAAGCATGAGTGGACTTTAATTAAAGCAAAAGATTCAGATTTTGGGAAGTTGATAGAAGCATTACACTGAAGACTCTTACTGAGAATAAAAAGGGCAAATAAGCTGGCATGTCACATGGAATGACATTGCTATATCATGTGACTTCTTTTCCTAAACTTTTTGTCTCCTTTCCCACTTCATAAGTTACATTAGTGTATGAATTGTTCAAGTATGAAAAAAGCCAACAAAAAATAGAATTATACATCTATCCAAAAGATAAGGGGATACCCTCAACATTGCTATATGTACAAGCAAACTCCACCCTTTGAATAATTGTATTTTTCCTTTGGTGCCCTCCAAGGAAGCTTAAAGGAGCATCAAATAGGAGAGGGAAGGTAGAAGATGGAAGTGGAACACTCATTTGTAGTTGAAATAGTTAGTGGTCACATTCTATTTTAATACGAATAGTTTATTGAATTGATATGTAAAACTTAATAAAGTTCCTAAAAGCATATTAAAGCCCCTAAAATATGTTTTGCATATAGGTCTATGTCCTAAAAAAGAAGTACAATGTTTACTATACATTCGGGTGTACTATGAATATGGTACACTCGGATGATGTCCAAATGAGCAATGAGCAGAAAAATAGCCTTGAGTGTATCATGATATACTCGGATGTATGATAAATACTCTCAAAAAGGAGTGCCTTCCTAATATGTGGTTTTGTGAGTTCTCTATGAAGTGCAGTCTATGATGGTAGTCCTAGTGCAATATCAAGAGGAGATTGAAATGATGTTTAATCTTGATTGGACCTGATCACCCATGATTAGACTTGAAAACTGTTTTTAAAACTCTAACAATCATATGTAAAAGTAAAACTAACAAAGACTCAATCGGACAAAAAAAAACCGAATCTTAATGACAATAAAGCATATAACATACCAGCATATGTTATTTAAAAATTTTTACTGAATCCTAAAAAAGCAGTAACTCGAGTAACTTTATAAAATTGACATTCTAATACTTTATTTTCCATCAAAGTAAACTTTTCAAACTTCATTTTCATTTTTAATTAGTCTTGTCCAAAATAGTTTAACTAATCCATCAAAACAAAATTATAAAAAAAGATTGCCACAAGAAAAATTCAAAATTACAGGCTCTCACAGTCTCACTCAGTCTTCCTCGCTAACAATACTGCACGATTTATATACTACGTTTAATAATCCGGTCCCACAAAAATGTCACATCACCAAGAAATTCCAACCCCTTTTAGTCATTTCACCATCAAAATTTTCAATTTTATTATTAAACTGACACCTAGTACACTCCGGGCCCCACATATTTATATAATCAAATCTCAACCGTCAAATTCAAAAAATCAATCAGCATCTAACGGCGTTATACAAAAAAAGAGAGGGAAACATCTCACACCGTCAGATTTAACTCCGTCACTCTCTCTCTCTCTCTATTATTTAGCCATAAATCTAGGGTTCATCCTCTTCTTCACTCCTCACTTTCTCTCCATTTTTGAATCTCTCTCTTTCTCTCTCTAAACTTTCTCTCTCATCAGCGTCGGTCGTCGGCGACATTCTCTGTAAGTTTTTCTTCCGGTTTGTTTTGTTCTGTTCTGTTGTGTGTTTTTTGCATTTGAGTTTGAAATTTGAATTTCGAAATTTGAAATTTGAATTCACTTTGTTGCTAAAAATGGATTTAGTTGCCACATTTGGATGTTTGAGCTCATTGTAAGGCCAGAAATTGATTTTAGAGAAAGTTTGAGCTCATTTCTAGAGCGAGAAATTGATTTTAGAGAAGTTTGAGCATCAGATCGGTGTTTAAGTTTTTTCTGTAGAATCGGAGTTTGTTTTGTTTGAGGAATCTGAAATGAGTATTTGGATGAGTTCGTTATGAATCGGAGGTGAGTTTTAGATCAAGTTTGAGTTGAGAAGTTGATTTGTTTTGATGAATCATTTAAGTAAGGTAATGTTGAATCGGAGACGAGTTTTAGATCAAGTTTGAGTTGAGGAGTTGATTTGTTTATACGAATTGTTTAAGTAAGATAATGTTGAATCGGAGGTGATTTTATATTAAGTTTGAGTTGAGAAGTTGATTTGTTCAGATGAATCGGAGGCGAGTTTTAGATCAAGTTTGAGTTAAGGAGTTGATTTGTTTAGATGAATCATTTGAGTAAGTTAATGTTGAATCGGAGGTGATTTCAGATTGAGTTTGAGTTGAGAAGTTGATTTGTTCAGATGAATCGGAAGCTGAGTTTTAAATCAAGTTTGAGTTGAGAAGTTGATTAGTTTAGATGAATCGTTTAAGTAAGTTGATGTTTGATCGAAGGTGATTTCAGGTTAAGTGTGAGTTGAGAAGTTGATTTGTTCGGATGATGCGTTTAAGTAGGGAGAATGATGAGAATAAAGTGATTATGCATTTGTTAAGTTAATGTTGGATCGGAGGTGAGCTTCCGATCAAGTTTGAGTTGAGAAGTTGATTTGTTCAGTTGGTAAATTAAAGTAAGGAGAATGAGAGAACAAATTAGATTAAGTTTTTTTTGAAGTTAAATTTATAGTTAGTATCATCTTAATATCTGTTGTAATACACCTTATAGATTTATTGGAAAATGATCAGAATATTCAAGTTCGGTATAGAAGTTTTCTGATTCATTGCTTGATAAGCTGATAGTTGATCTTGGGGTTGAAGATTAAATGATTTGTCATGTATTATTTCTCGCTAAGTGTAATTAGTGTTTCTATATGCGAAAGTTGTTTGGCACCACGGTTTTCTAGCAAAGCGTTTTGATTATGTCGGATCTAGACGACTCTGGATATATGCTTGATAGATAACATCATATTGGACTCATTTTTCGGATAACAAGTAGTCGATTAGGTAGATTGTCTAGACTGTTTTGTTTCGTATGCTGAAATGTGATTTACCTTGGATTGCAGGTAAAAGATGAGAGAAATCCTTCACATCCAGGGTGGACAGTGTGGAAACCAAATCGGATCAAAGTTCTGGGAGGTTGTTTGTGCCGAGCATGGTATTGACCCAACCGGAAAGTACAGTGGAACCTCCGATCTCCAATTGGAGAGGGTCAACGTCTATTACAATGAAGCCTCTTGTGGCCGATTTGTCCCTCGTGCAGTGCTCATGGATCTGGAGCCTGGTACAATGGACAGTGTGAGGACTGGACCGTACGGGCAGATTTTCCGCCCTGATAACTTTGTGTTCGGGCAGTCTGGTGCTGGAAACAACTGGGCCAAGGGGCATTACACCGAGGGAGCTGAGCTCATTGATTCAGTTCTTGATGTTGTGAGGAAAGAGGCTGAGAATTGTGACTGCCTTCAAGGTATAAAAACTTTCTTATTCTATGTAAAATGCTCACAGGATTTGGCAAGCTTTGTGATGGATTGATTTTGGCTTCAGTAATAAATTGTTTGAAAATTTGCTCATGCTTTGCCTTGTATTTTTGTAGGTTTTCAAGTTTGCCACTCGCTTGGAGGTGGAACTGGTTCTGGGATGGGTACTTTGCTGATTTCTAAGATCAGGGAAGAGTACCCTGACAGAATGATGCTTACTTTCTCCGTGTTTCCATCACCTAAGGTTTCTGATACCGTTGTGGAGCCTTACAATGCTACTCTCTCGGTCCATCAGCTTGTAGAGAATGCTGATGAGTGTATGGTGCTTGATAACGAGGCTCTTTATGACATTTGCTTCAGGACTCTCAAGCTCACTACTCCTAGCTGTGAGTTTACTCTGACCTACTTTCTATTGGAAATGATTCGTAATTTGGCTGCTTATTTGGTATTACATGTGGTTTGTTGTAACTTGTATGCTTTTATCATTGGCCTTTGTCTTCCTTTTTGTTTAAAAAAATGAAAAAAATTTCTAGAACGGAAAATGGTCATTAGTTGATAATATGAGTGTGAAGCTTCATAACTTTTGTAGTGTCAATCTATGTATATCCCACTGATTATCAAATTTCGTTAAACTTGCTAAACTTTCCAGGGTGCTGTTGCCTTGTCTATAAATGTGGTAAAAAAAATTTAAGCATGAAAATTGTGCGAAGCTGGGAGACATTTTTAATTACTGTCAAAACATTTTTCTAGTAAACTCCTTTCAGATTTTAATTTTTGGATCAGCTCAGAGTCTTCTCTGAACTCTTTTACCGAGTTCAGATCAATAGTTGAAAATCTATGTTGTCAATGGGCTTTCTCTCTCTTTGTTGTGCTCCATTACTCGCTCTTGACTTGCGGTCATAAATGCTCACAACTTTTTTGCGCATTGATGCCTTTGCAATGTACTTGGCCTTTATCTGAATATGGTAAGGGTTGAGCGGGTTGTCTTACATGTTTATTGAATTATACATAGCCTACAAGCATCTTACTTTTGGTTAATTGTTAGTAACACTTAACTAACAAAATTGAAATGGATGCCAAAAATTCTGGTTATGACTTGTTTTTTTTGTTGTTGAACTGTTTTTGCTGCTTTCCTGTGTAATGCCTGTATAATTGACCAAAAAAATTTGTTTGCAGTTGGTGATCTGAACCATCTTATCTCTGCTACCATGAGTGGTGTGACCTGCTGCCTGAGGTTCCCTGGTCAGCTGAACTCTGACCTGCGCAAACTTGCAGTGAACCTCATTCCCTTCCCTCGTCTTCATTTCTTCATGGTTGGGTTTGCCCCACTCACCTCCCGTGGGTCTCAGCAGTACCGTGCTTTAACAGTCCCTGAGCTCACCCAACAGATGTGGGATGCTAAGAACATGATGTGTGCCGCTGACCCCCGTCATGGCCGTTATCTCACTGCCTCAGCAATGTTCCGGGGTAAGATGAGCACCAAGGAAGTAGATGAGCAGATGATCAATGTCCAAAACAAGAACTCTTCTTACTTTGTTGAATGGATCCCCAACAATGTTAAGTCTAGTGTTTGTGACATCCCTCCTATCGGTCTCTCAATGGCCTCCACTTTCATTGGTAACTCCACTTCCATTCAAGAGATGTTCAGACGTGTGAGCGAGCAGTTTACTGCTATGTTCAGGAGGAAGGCTTTCTTGCATTGGTACACCGGTGAGGGTATGGATGAGATGGAATTCACTGAAGCTGAAAGCAACATGAACGATCTTGTATCAGAGTACCAGCAGTACCAGGACGCCACTGCTGATGAGGATATTGAGTACGAAGATGAGGAGGATGAGGAATACCTGCAGTAGAGTGGCAGATTTTCGAGTTCCTCAGTGATGTATACTATACCGAGGATTGTTGTTTACGAGTGGTTCTGGCAAAAGCTTGGCTTCCGTGCTGGTACTACAAGTTGGAAAAATGCCCTATTTTCCCCCCTCTCCTTTTAGTTATGAGATTAGTAGTTTCATTAGTAGTAATTTCGAGATATACTCAAATCCACTATTCTATTGCCAGTGTTATACTTGGATTTGGAGCTGTTTGTTAGGCTCAGCTCAGTGCATTTTATATGGCATGGACATAGTTGTGTGATAAGTGATGTGCTATTTCTTTTTTGGTTATCATCAGCTTAGGCAGTTGTTTTCTGGCCATAGAAGCTCACTTCAGGCAGTTTTTGTAGTCTGACCTTTTCTGCGGTGTTTACTGCCGTTAAAGAGTATATGAATGCGAGACTTGTCTAGCGCGAAATTTGCAGATGTGCTCTGTACTAGCTTTTGCTTACTTCTGTCTTGCTTGAACTACTTCAGTATTCTTACATTCTTAAAGAGGCACGTTCCCGGATCGTCTATTCTACTTTCCCAACCTACAGGACTGTCAGTTCTTATCGTAATCAGATGCATATCCTAGCAGGAACTACATGATCTTAATAGTTGCCATAATCACCATAAAGAGGCACTGAGACAGGCATAAAACGCATGAGAGCTGCTTCTTATTCAAGACTAACAAAGTCGTTGATGGTTACAGCAGGAAATGTCTACTGACATTGCCCATAGTTTTGTTTTATGATGTTTATGAGTTGTCTTAGTAAAAACCGGGATCACATAATTCAATATACAATTTGATCTTGGAATTCGAATTTTGCTCAAAATGAGTCAAAATTAAACCCAATCTGACCATAATTCATTGTTTTTGGTCAAAATTCGTAGGGGATGAGCCTATGTGACCCCGGTGAAAACTATAGCTGATTAAAAGTGAAATTTTAGTCCTTCTACTGTTTCCCTGCTGCTATTGTTGGAATAGCAATTTGGTGCGGTCCTTCTACTAGTGCCATTGCTGCGAATACATGTGTTGATACTTTTTTCAGCGTAAAGAGGGTGAATAAAATATTTTTGTCATGACTAGTGGCAACTGAATGTAAGGACTCCTCACGAACTAATTGATTAGATATGACAAAATTAATCCGATTTGAAATGTATTTTTTACAATAATAGCTTGAAACCTTTTAGAAACGAATGATTTTCTTGAGTGGCGTTGAAAAATAAAAATATTTCCAAAAGTGGCATAGCGCTGAAAGTAGGTCCTAACATTGTTTCTATGCAGGTCTAGTTCTGCGTTTTGTATATGCTGGTAATAAATCGTTAAAACATTTATAGTCCTTTTTTTCCATCAGTGAGGTTATGGTACTTATCGATGGCTCTCTTTGAGGATTGAGGGTTGAGAGTTGTAACCGATTTGAGTAATCACTAGCGAACTCCCTTGTGTGTATGAGTAATCACTAGCAAACTCCCTTGTGGGTATTTCTTCTTCAAAAGAAAAACTTCTTATAAATTTGACATTCATACTCTTATTATATACCAAAAGTCATACTCATATTGACTCGAATCGAAATAGTTTCAATGCATAATCCACGAAATTTTATTTGTCTACCATGTCTACCTAATCAAAGAGAACTTTTATATGTTTTGTTGGATGCAATTATGCAAAAATGCAAAATGCAATATATGATTTGGCTAGTGGTCAAACTTCAAAATAACCAAAGGTTTTTTCAAAGATTTGTTTCTCAAGAAATAAAATAGTGGTAGACTCTAGACTGGAAGCAAAGAAAAAGGATGGGGCAGTGCACTGCACGTGCATCGGGAGGGCAAAAGCAAGAAGTGACGACCCAACGAATTTATTCATGTCACATTCATTAATTTGCTATCCTACTCTACCAGACTACCACCGACGTTTTTTTAGCTTTTCCTTGTCAATAATTAAATCAACAATTAAATGTAGATTTAAATAGTTTTTTTAACAACGGGTCTTGTTATAAACCGTCTATTTATAAAATAAAATTAGGCAACAGTCCAATTAGCCTAATAATATGAAGAAAAAACAATAAACCGTCCTCTGAAAATAGGGATCAGTTTTTGTGACTTATTTAATTCATTTCGTGACATGTTTAATTCATTTAATATACAGTGTTAAATTTATTTAGTGACTAGTTTAATTCATTTGGTAAGTCATATGATTTTTTTAGAAATATATTTCGAGACTAAAACTGAAATAGGGAAAGGAGAAGAGAATAAACAAGTAGAGTGTGCTAAATGTCTAGGAATAGTATTGGACTAGAGTCAGATAGAATGGGCTTTTCAATAGAATATGGGCTTTAATTGGTCTAATTTTATGTTAAAATTAGACTGCCTCTTTTAATAAATTTTTTAAAAGTTATTCGTAGTTTTTTTTATATTAAACAATAGGGATTACCGAAAATTTGTCAGTATAATAATTTTAAGTATTCACTTTCGCATATATGTGTTTGAGAAAAAACATAAATTTTGCTGCTTAAAAAGTATTGTTAATTGAAAACCAATTTCATTTTTCGACCAATTAAGCTTGAGAATAGTACAATATATCAAGATTTAAAACAAATTACAATCTATTTCAAATGCATTTTTTTTCTTCTGAAATATGTTCATTTCTACCACGAATTCGCTTAAATCATAACGCAATTCTCAAGTTATTTAGCCATAAATTGATCTTGTGTTTCAATTAACAAGTTTATGATACTCTTTAGGCTATAATTAATAAGTTTTTTTAGGGAAAGTAGTAGAGTGCTTTGAATCATTGTATTGGCAAAAAAAATAATTAATAGACTATCATCAGAGTATAAATAAAGATAAAATGTTGAAATGATAAGTTAAAGTCAACAGATGATCAAGCATGAATCGGTATAAATATACCCTTCCGAATACAAAAAAAAAGCCCAACACGAGTTGGCAACCAAGGTTAGACGTCCCAAGGCCCAAGTGGCCAAAGTCTCACGCTCATTTCACTATATAAACCCTTAGTAGGCTAAGGTAAAAGAATCAACTCTCATTCATTTACACATGGACTCACATTGAGCTCATACTTTTCTCTCCCCTCATCCAAACTCTCTCTATATAAAATGAAAACTGAATTGAGCGTTGGGGGCCTCGTCCCCGGGGTACCCCTAGGAAGGAGGTTCAGGGTTTATTTGCGGTTTCATACGCGTCGAAAAGGTGATACTTTTAGATAGAAACAAAACATTACGTGAAAAGTTTTAAAATATAACTAATAATTTAATCCTTCAGTCTCAATATACTCTTTACGCTTAAAGAAGTTTAATTGCATTTTCATCCAATTACCTTACTACACAATTTATTTAATCTCATAGAGTCTATGACGAATAATTTTTGGTTAAGGTGTCTAGAATTAGACTAGCAAACTAACAAGTACAAGAAACGAATATCTATACGCTGTACACATGATCCAAATGCTCCCTCTGAGGCTTCAATGATTGGGGTATTTGCAATTTGATCCCACCAAATACATCTCTGTTGCCAGCTTCTCTTCTGATCTTCAGATGCATAAATTGTATGATTGTTTCTCTAATCACCAAGTCACTAGCAGCTAAGTTTATGGTCATCAAAACATAATTGTCCCACTCAACTACACAACTTATCACTCTGTCAATGCCAATTGCCAATGCCAATACTCCCTTATACTTGAGCCACTAATGGATTTTTTTTGGAAGTGTTGAACAGCCTATGAAATCGTGCCACCTGGTAGTTTTTAACTGGTTTAATAGGTCGAATAAAGGTAAGAATGTTACATGTGAATTAGAGCGAAAATCTATATGTGATTCCATGCTGAAGAAATAAAGGAATGATGTTTAATACTTCATCCGTTTCTCAATACTTGCAACACTAGCATAATAACCACTATTTATCTACCAATCTTGTTTTATTTTTTTCACAAATGTATAAGAAAAATATGGTCAAATGGGTCTTATTTGATTCGTCTTAATGCGCACTATCATAATATCAACTTTTTGTATTTTTACTTATCAATAAATAGAGATATTAAATTTCAAAGTATTGCATTGGATAGTGTGCAAAGAAGTAATGTTGCAAATATTGCAAAACAGAAGGAAGTATGCCAATTTGGTAAGCTAACCTCTTGACAATTGATTTTAGGATGAAATTCCGTATGAGCTTGTGTGTGGTTAAACTCTTTTTGTTACAAATAATTGTTCAAACTAGTCAAATAAACAATTGATAGTCAATTGCTAAAATATGGACTATCTCCCTTAGGTTAAGGTCAAGTAGGTTAGCAATTGCGTCACGTCGGGATCAACAATTTAACCATATCCTAACCCATCTAATAACGAAACTGTCTAAATTAAATCTTTTGCTTAAAACGCTCGAATTTTTTAACTTGAATTCACGAATTTCGTATGAGTCGGGTTTGGAACGAGTCGGTTTGTGTCAGCTTTTTCCCCTCTAGGTTGAGCCTGAACAACCACTTTAAAAGAAAAAAAGCCCATTGTTGTAATATAAAGGAGAAACTGAGGGTATAACCTTTAAAAGCTGGCAGTGTAGCAGTAGCAGGTGCTAAATTCCATGCTCTTTATTCTTGGAGAATACAGAGATAGAGAATAGTACAAATCTTATCTCATATAAATAAATTCAACCAATAACACCATTTATTAACAAACACTTCTTTTGCACAAAAATGGAACAAAGAATTCCAATACTCTATGTTTCTGTGTTATTCATCTGTTGTTTAATTTCAGAAGAAATCCAAATTGTTGAAGCTTACAAAAATTACACAGTTGGAGATTCTTTAGGTTGGTTTGATAAACTTGCTAAACCTGATGTTGATTATCAGAAATGGACTTCTACCAAATCTTTCTCTTTGGGTGATTTCCTCAGTAAGTTCCTCTCTTTCTCTTCTTTAATTTTGTGTTATTATGACTTAAATGGGATCTTAGTTGTTAATTATGATGTTTTCAAAGCAAAAATCTTTGTTAATTCTATGTATTAAAAGAATAAATGTAAAACCAACTTAAAATCTAATGCTCTCAAGAGTGTTTCTTGTACGACTGTGACTTGATCATGATCTATATTACTCGGACTTAGAATTCGTTACTGCAAATTCATATCCCATGTTAGAGTGTTGAGAATTCGACATATATACTTAAAATAAAATGAAGATCATGTGATCTAGCTGCTGTTTTTTTTGTTGTGGGATGCCTTTCATAATTCATGTTTTGGTATTGTATGGCTAAAAGCCTAAGAATCATATCATAATAATCAAAAAGTTTAGAGCTTAGCTTGTAGATATGAACCCTTTACTATGAGAATTAATTGAAGTTTATTTCTTCTTATTTTTGCATATATTGTTTGCTTCATATACACTTTTAGACTGAGAATTCATAGTAGCTTTTAGTTATGATTACCTCATAAACAAGTTACATTAGGACTACATTTTACTCTTTAGGTTATAACTTTTGGATCCAAAGTACATGTACTATAAGTGTTAGTGAATTAAGAAAGTGACACAAGCCTGTTAAAAGAAAATGATACAAGTACCTATGCAAACTAGTTATACTGATCTTATACTTCTTCCGTTTCTAAATAAGTTGAACATACAGAAAGTGGGAGGAAACCAAAGAGGTTAGAGAGAAAAAGTTGGGGACCACAATTAAAAAGAGAAATGATACTTTAAATAAATAAACAATTGGATATATATTGCTTGAGTAAGGAGAATGATGTAATTTTAACATTTAAAATGTCCTATTTTGAGCTTGGTGTCACTTAATGTAACATTTCCATATTAGAAAAGTGTGTCACTTATTTAGAAACGGAGGAAATATAGATGTATAATTTTCAAAAGTAGTTTGATCACTCGTATTTTTAATTTATAATATACTTTTTTATAAGATTAAGCGGTTAGATTCTTCTTAAGATTTTACTCCTTTCAATACTATTTTCTTGTAAGAATAGTCATAAAAGGATAACAAAATTAATAGATGTAATTCTTTATAATAAGGTCGGCAAAGTTTGTACTTCTTAGTTCTTACAGGTTAAAGATAAAAGCGAAAGATACCTTGCTTGTGAGTTGTGTTGGGCTGTTGGGCCAATGTTAGCATTAATAAAAGTTGAAATATTATTGGTCTGCTGGTGGATTGTGGATGAAACAAGCCATGCATGTGAATAACACAGTGATGCATTTACTATTGTCAAGAATTTTCTTTGAAATAATTGAATTCGATATTTCTAGTTTATAAACGACTTCACATTAACCCTATTAGAGGATGTGTTCTTTTTACTCGAGTTTATTAGACCTGATTAGATTTGATCATCTTTGATTCCGCCTTATAATCAAATTTTGTTATTTTTGTAACGTCTAGTTTTCAACACGGATAGCAATCATACGGTAATCCAAGCTTTCAACTCCACAACTTACGATACGTGTGACTCTCAAGGCGATGACGATGTGCAATGGTCAAGCATAGACCCCAACAATACCGTTGTACGTCCTATAACTGTAGCAGTTCCCCTAATGAAACAAGGTGTCTCATATTTTTTCTCAGGGAACTATGAAGGAGAGCAATGTATGAATGGACAAAAGTTTTCTATAAATGTGACTCATGGTCAAGGGTTGCCCCCAAGTCTTAGGGACAACCCCGACTTTGCCATAGGCCCTACATCGGGGGCAGATGCCGCCCCCGGACCCGTAAATCCCGATTCGGGAGATGACCAATCAGCACCAGATACTGTTATATCTTCTGATTTTAGCCACCCTAAGAATGTTCCTGCTGAAGATAGTACTAGTAGTGATGATGAGGATGATGATACTAAAAAGTCTAATAATGGAGTTGGTGTTATGCTTAATTGGAAAATGTTTTTTGTTAGTTTGGTTGGTGGGATTTTGGCTTTTATATAGAGATTTGCTAGTTTGAAGTAGATTGCTGGTTGATTCTTTTCATGTGTTAGCTTAGTGCATTTTTTTTATTTTTCTCTTCTCCTTTGCCATATTTTTCATATACAAGTATTATCTAGAGTTTGCTGTATGTAATTATGCATATAGTTCTTCTATAGAGATAAATTCATGATTCATGTAATATAGACTATATAGTACTGTATTGTAGTACTTCTCCTTGTTCAAACGTTGGTGTAATATTTCATAAGTCTCGGCTAGTTTGCGCGCTTCTATTTAGAAAAAAACTTCACTTATATTTCTTGTGGAAGGGAGTTTACCCTTATTTATTAACTCCCTCCCTCTCTTTTACTATTGAGTTGGTTACTTGGTTGGCTTTTATGGTTGGAGATCATGCTTGGGCTTAGGCTTCCTACCACACACCCGCGCGTGCCCTGGTCCAGGCCGGGGATCTGGATTCTGGGAAGAGCTGAGTTGGAGCTTATCTTTTTGGACCCGGCCTAAGTGTGTGTGTAGCCGTTTGTGTTTATGGTAGTCCCTTGATTCTCTCCTGTCCGTTATTGGGTCTGATTTCCTTCGATAAAATCAGACATTCTCTCTTCAGTTTAGAGTTTAGACACACAAAAATTTCATTTCTTCTCCTCCTCTCTATTTTTCCTGGGTTCGTGCTATCTCCAAAATCTTTCTCGGTTAGTGGTAACTTTGAGAGGTTGTTGTGCTAACCTTCGGAAGCTTTTCGGTCTGTGTTGATTACCACTGTTCGTAATTGCTTTCAAGTAAGTGATCTCCTACCACGGTACAGCAATGAAATCATTCTTAATCTGCCATTGTAATTCTCAGTTTCTAACAAAGATAACTTAAAACTCAGACTTTTTCCTCTAATTGAAGTTAATTTTGCTTCACTTAAAGCTCAACTATCTCTTGATATATCTATTATCAAACAAAGATCGATCATCAGTTAAGCGATCAATTTGTTGAATGTAAGATTTGTAACTCTTTATGGAATTCAATCCAATACAAATGAAGCTTTATCATGAGTATTATCGTATTACATAAAAGTTATTTGGTTGAATACAAGTTAGTTAATTTAATTTAGTTCAGTTTAAATACATATTTTCACCTTACACTAGTACTTAGATTCGGACGATGCTCTGAAATTTTTTATACATTACAATTTACTAATAGTTGAAAACAATTAATGTCATTTGACATGAAAGAACTTATCATTAGAAAAAATTATAAAAAATTATCTCATTTAAAATAGGGATTTTGAAAGTTACAACTTGTGACTCTTAGTTTTCACTTATATATCATCATTGATTTTGATAGAAGAAGCAACAATAGTATGTTGATGTAGTGGCTGAAGCTATTATCTTGCATACTCAAGGTCGTGGGTTCAAATCTTCATGTAGACATTTTTTTTAAATATGAGAAAGAAATGGATAGAATGTCACTAAATAGGGATAGTGACACGTGGCGGATTGCAATGCTTGGGTACGCTTTTTAATATATATATATATATATTAGTTCAGATCCGGTCAATTTCAATCCTAAAGCTATTGTTATTTATAATTCGTAAAAAAAGGGGGTGAAATGACATTTGTACCCGAAAATTGCCCAAAATAGCGGTTATGAGTTAACGAAACCTGGCACTTAGGGCATGTTCTCATTGACTAAAAACAGCTGAATTGAACTGATTAGACCTGAATTGAACCGAACTGAACTGAACTAATTAGAGCCGAACTGAACTGAAATAAACTGAATACAGCTAAAAGTACTCCCTTTGTTTGTTTTTAATTGTTAGACTTTGCTTTGGGGGATAACTAAGAAAATTGATGAAATCTATGCAATGATTGTTTGGGGAATTGATAAAGTTGTTTGGGGAATAGATAAAGTAGGAGAGGTAATGTTGTAAAAGTAAAAAAGTGTGGGGTGATTGGGTATTTATGAGCATAACCACTAGTTGATCCAAAATTTGGGATCATCAATTAATATATTATTTTCTCACTCTTCCACCTCACTCAAGATCTATTATTGATAATCTTATTATTTCTTTGCTCAACAGATGATCTATAATTTTAGATCTTTATATTCTATTTCCTACTTTTTACCATACCCCACTCTGTATTCTCTTTCCTCAAACATCTTCATCCATGTCTTTTATTAATTAAAAATAATAATGACTGTTATATTTAATTAATTTCTATATTTGTGATTAAGAGAAGAGGTGGTTTACTATAAGACGGTCTTAGGTTAAGCTTAATCTCAGATCAGCCCAATAAGCTTTAGAGAAGCCCATGACGCGCGCCACATGCTAGAAGGCCCAGTCAAGTTGATTTTTTAACTTTTCGATCCAAAACCTTAACTTTTTGCCCTAAAACCTTAACTTTTGCATAAAAATCCATAATTAATATCATATGTGGAATCGATACCCTTCACTCCATTAGGCATAATAGTTATGGATTTTTATGCAAAAGTTAAAGTTTTAGGTTGAAAAGTTAAAAAACGCAAAAGTTAAGGTTTTAGGTTGAAAAGCTAAAAAATAAATTTTCCTGGACTCCTTAGCGCGTAGCATTCGTAATTGGGATTTTATTTGGCTTATTGGGCTGGTCTTACATTAAGCTTAATGTAAGATCGTCTTTTATAAGACTTTGCCTTAAGAGAATTATTTGTGATTAAATAATATATAAATTATCTTAAAGCTGAAAGATGTGGAAGTATATCAATATTGGTAATTTTTTTGGCTTTTATATAGAGATTTGCTAGTTTGAAATAGATGGCTGGTTGATTCTTTTCATGTGTTAGCTTAGTGACATAATTTTCTCTTCTCTTTTGCCATATTTTTCATATACAAGTATTATCGAAAGTTTGCTGTATGTAATTATATGCAATATAGTTCTCCTATAGAGATAAATTCATGATTCATGTAATTTTTTTTTTTAAAAAATATAATCTCATTTATAAGTATGAGATTATATTATGGTAAGAAGAATAATCCTCTGGGCTGCACTCGCACAGGGCCCCCACCCAGAGGCCCATTACAAGCCATACAACCCCAACCCCCCAATCCCCAACAATAAGAAATTTGCTTCCACCAAGATTTGAACCTTGGTCTTCCATGCAGGAGAAAGGAAGCTATAGACTATATTGTCTATATAGTATGTAGTGTATTGTACTACTCCTTGTTCATACATTGGCTTAGTATTTCATACGTCCTAAACTAGTTTGGGCGCTTTTATTTGGGAAAAAAACTTAATATTTTAATACCTCTTTATCCCATCATACCCTCACTCTGATCTACTGTTAAGATAACTTAAAACCCAGACTCCCTCCACTAGTTGAAGTTAAGAAACTTAAACTATCTTTCCTTCACTTAAAAGCTCAACTATCTCTTGATACATCTTATTTGCAATGAAATAACACTTGATAATCAAACAAAGATCGATCTATCAGTTAAGCGGTCAATAGATTGAATGTAAGATTTGTGACTTCCTATGGAATTCAATCCAATACAAATGACAAATAAAGGATTAGATTTTAGAACTCAAATTGCTCCTGACAAATACATCCCTAGTAAGAAAGGGCACTTTTTGTGGCCGTGCGTGTTAACCAAATAACTTCATATTTTCCCCTCCCATTAAGGAGCCTTAGGTATGCAAAATCGTTTCTTGAGAAAAGTACATTTCATACTTTCCTTTGTTTGATTTATATTGATAGATCGCAAAATAATAGTTTTCTTGATGATGAAAATAGGTTTCCTAGAAGTGAAAAACATTTTGGCTTTGTTAGGTAGAGAGCGGTTTGGATACAAACTAGCTGATTGAAGAGCATCAGAGGATTACCTAGTCAATTCCTGTAACCAACTGGTTTGATAAACATCGGATTCTTGAGCCAATTGATATACCAATCCTCTCAAAAATGCCCCATATAACACCTTTTTTCTTAGAGGATTTGGGATGTAAATTGTAAATGCTTATTCTACCCTCATATTCCTGTAATATGAGGGTACAATAGTCATTTACAATATATATGAAGTAAGGAATATAAGCATATACTTATATATATTTGACTAAAAGGTCTTATGGTAATTACCAAGATGAGTTGAATCAATTTATGGTTCTCAACAATAATTGGTTACAAAAAATTATTACTCTTAAGTAATACTAGAATATAACCCATGTCTTTATGTCATTTAACTGAAAATCAGCTATCAGTTATCAGTTTATCTTACCAAACACTTATATAAAAATAGGTAATACAAACAGTTGATCAAATCAACTAGTTTTACCAGCTAGGCAGCTAGTCATACCAGTTAATATATCAACTATCCGCTATCCGTTGAGCACCAAACAAAGCCTATTTCTTTCTAAATACAAAATACATATTCCTCCCTATCAGTACTACTTCTCATCCTCGGACCTCTTTTACTTCCTCTTATCTATCATCTATGGCTCTTGTATTTTCATTCTTCCTTCTCTTTCCAAGTTCTTAGGTAATGAAGCAAATAAGAGAAAGCTAATCTTCAATGGAATTTTTCTTGAAAAACTATTCTATATAAAGTCAATTTTCATTGAAAATATTTTTCGTCCAACCAAATGAAACCAAAATCTGATCTTGCCTTCGTCGAGGTGTAGTACTACACTACTAGTCTAATACTGAATGAGGGACTACTCGAGTTTGGTCCTCCTTTCACTCATTAAAAGGCCCCAATCTTACTATACTGAACTAATTTATATTTAAATGAACTTATTTTTTTACTGAATGGAACTTTTTTTTGCTTAATAAAATTTAGCTATCCTAAATTAAACTTGTTTTACTAATTTGAACTTATGTTTACTCATATGCTAATTTTTTAAATCTTTGCAGCTACTGATTTTTACTGAACTAAATTTATTATAAACTAAATTTATTAATATTGAACTGGACTTTTTTTTGCTGAAGTAAACTTATTCATACTAAATTAAACTTATTTCTACAGAATATTACAGTTTTACGGTAAACTGAACAAATTATTTTAGAAAGTATTTACGAGTTAGCACAAGATATTGATGGGTACTATTATGATTAGGATTTGTGTTCCCTTATTACCTTAGGATTCTCCCCTTAGACTTCTCTTTTATACCTTTTTAAAAAGGAGTTGGTCTTATAAGAGACCATCTAATTTTAATTTTAAAAAAATACGTAACAGTCCAAGTCTAATAGAAAGAAGAGAATGTAACACCTTTTTGAATAAAGTGATGGCCTAGGCTTAGGTTAGTCAATTTTAATATAAAGTTAGACCGTCTCTTTTAATAACTTTTGTAAAAAAAACGTAACGCAAACATTGTTAAAGGGGAGTTTCATCACGTGGTCCGCTCTTGCATTTTGTGCCATTTTTATGACCATATGTGTCATTTTTATTATAACAATCATTTCTATGAAATTTTATTGTCATTTTTATGGAATTTTCTGCCATTTTTATGTTTTTCCTGTCATTTTTAGAAGGACCACATACATGGTAAGGTTGGACCGTATGATAAGGGGGAGGTCGCATGATCTCTCTATGTGTATATATGTGTGTACTCATAAAATATTTTTGTATATAATTTTCTAAACTAATATATGAGACTTTAATGATTAAAATATGTATATTGAGAAACGTAAAACAATAGAAAACAACAGTGGAAGCATAAATCCCTCATCATTCTATAGGCTTCCATTTTTTTTAAAAAAATAACTCATTAAATATTACTTATATATGAATAATAATTCAGAAAATTATTAATTCTATTGCACATGCATTGAGTGTGTTTCGTATCTTGTAAAAATAAAGGATATATTATAATCAAATTTGTAGCAATATTTTATGACTTTACTTACAAAATTTTACAGCAAATTAGGTCATGTTTAGAGTCTTTAGACTACTTGTTGCTAAAATTAACTTGTACTAGTTTATGTTTATTTCACCTAAAGCAATAATATATAGTAATAAGGTAAATGCACTAATTAAGTTCAGCAATATTTTATGTGTAGTAAATATGGACAATTAGCATTCTACAATCCGGACAATTATGAATTGTATTGTGCATGCTTTGTGTGTTCTTCGTATCTTGTAACGATTTTTTTTTAGAGGGGATCATATCTTGTAAAGATAAAATCGAGATTATAATGATTATAATCAAATATGTAGCAGTGGTTTTAATTCTGTTTTACAAAATTTACACGAATATTATTATTTTAAGGTACAATGAGTAAGACTATATAAAACTAGATTTCTATGCACGCGATGCGTGCGACAACAATTTTATTATGAAATTTTATAATCTACATTAGATAATTTTATGGATAGTCGCATCTTACCACCTAAACTTTTCATGTTTTTAGAAACTCCCACCTTAATGTTTTTTTTAAAATTCCACCTACCATTTACGATTTTATTAAAAAACCCCACCACTTAACGGTTTTTGTCAAATTTCATTAACAAAACCGTTAAGCGGGTCCCACGCATATACGTTTTGTTAACAAAATGGAACTTGAAATAGTTGCAATTCTTTCCAAATAGTTATAATTTGTTCCAAATCTGCTCTAAATTTGTTGAGGATTTGTCCTTAAATTGATGAAATTAACTTCAATTTCAGCGTAAACTAATAATAAAATGCATATGTGGGGCCCACTTCACGGTTTTGTTAACGAAATTTAACAAAAATTCATTAAGGAGGGAGTTTCTAAAAACGTGAAAAATTTAGGTGGTTTTGAACAAAAAAATCCTAATTTTATTTGCATACGATATGTGTTTTGCCTACTGTAACATGATAAAATGTGAAAGTACACAACCTATTTTGTTTTCAAGCTAAATTCATTTTGGCTCATTTTTCTTTGAAAACCTCCCTTACTCCCCACCATCAAATAAAACTTTTGTTATATAGTATCCGGTAAGGTATTTTTTGCTCATTGTCCAGATGAGAAAAAAATTCAAAAGTACTTGAAAATACTTTATCATATTTCTCACTCATGCTAAAATACTTTATCATGATCAATTTAATCAAATGTGCCTTCACTCATGAACAATCAATTACTCATGTATTTCAAAATAAAAAATTTCAAAAGTATATAAAAGTATAGCAAAGTGGGTGTCTATTTATAGATCTCAAGAAAATATAATCGTTGATATTTCTTTAAACTGTTTTTACTTTGTAGGTTTTTAGATATTTTAGTTAGAAGTTTTGAACATCTTTTATTAAAAATCTGATGACTAAATTTGGAAATAAAACTTAATTACGTAATAAACTCATTGATTTATTTTAATTATTTTTCCTTTTTTTCTTTTTGGTGTCCACCCCTACCTCTTCACTTATATAATAGAGATGTTATATCATTATATTTATAGTACATAATCTCCTTACGATCATGATATCAAATAATTATGGAAGGAAATTGGGAAAGCAAGAAGTCAAAGACTACACAAACTATTCAGCGAATATATTTTGTAGTACTATGGAAACATAACTTATTCAGGGTTACAAATAATTCTATATAAGAATATGCTATTATGTGGTCACCAACATATTTCTCACAAATTCGAGCATTTGTAGCTTCATTATTCTAATCTTTTTGCAACGATGAAAACTTTTCTGTTCTTTTGGCTGTTGGCATCTTTTACGTTGTGCAATGGTATGATACTTCTCTTTCTTATAGCTAGTTTTACTACCAAACTTTTCAATAATTTTCTACCCTAAACCCTATTAATCAATGAATGTGCCAATGTTGTTTACTTGTTCTACAGTTGATCAACAACATCAACTAAAACTACTTTGATATTTTCGTATAATCTACTTTTGTGTCGTTATAAGTTTGACCTATTTAGGCTATTTGTCACCTATTTTATAAAAACATACTATAAACTATATGAGTGTGATTATTTCACACTTTTTACGAGTGCAAAAATCGTCTAATAAAACATTTAAGAAACAAGTGCACGTTACAACATACATAGGCTACCAAAATTGGAAGACTTCCATTTTTCTAAATAGTCAAAACTCACTACTCTTCTCTTTTGTCTCATAATGCATTTTAAAATGTATTTATGTCAAAACAATGTCATTTTGTAGTGTTTTCTTGGATCCAATTCTCAAAACTAGCAACACCTTATAAGAAACCACTTTTACAAATATCATTAGCAGGAAAGCAAGGACACAAAGAGGAAATAGAGGAAATTAGTTTTCCGTCGTCCTTAAATATTTCATGTTCATGACATAAAAAGTAGTAAACGACCATGTTAATTGAACAACCAAACACTAAATTTAGATATTAGTGAAAATGATAGATATTTATAAATATAGTGTTAACGACCATGTTAATTGAACAACCAAACACTAAATTTAGATATTAGTGAAAATGATAGATATTTATAAATATAGTGTTAACGACCATGTTAATTGAACAACCAAACACTAAATTTAGATATTAGTGAAAATGATAGATATTTATAAATATAGTTATTTTAATGATTTTATCAAGCTCGTTTAGACTTTTCGAAGTGGAAAATATGTTTTCTACCATCACTCAATTTATAGTTTTATACTATTAGTGTTTGGGAAAGTGAGGGATACAAGTATCCACATAATTTCAAAAAACTATGGGATTGATTCTCATCCTATCGAACTATCTTATATCACTCTCAAAGTCTCAATACACCTAACAAAAATACAACTAGTGCTTCAAATTTTCAGTTTATAGTCATCTTTTCATATTAGGAAAAATTCATTAAAACGGGCCCAACTATGTCCAACCTTCTCAAAATAGGTCGATCTTTGAAAAACATAATTTGGGCTAAACTATGAGTTGAGTTGGATAAAAATGGGCTAACATGACCGATTTGGCCCATTTTATCCAACCCAAACCATACTTTCACCCATTTTTATCCAACTCAACGCATAATTTGACCTAGAATTTTCAAAATTGGCCTATTTTGAGATAATCGGTCATAGACTCATAGTTGAGCCCATTTTTGTGAATTCTGTCTTCATATTATTATTGTAACACTAATTATTAACTTTTTAATCAATTTCAGTTGAAGGCAAAATACCCATATTTGGGGGCGGAAAATGGGCAGCATGTCCTACAACTTGCGTACATTTGCATGGTAATCAATGCTACCAATATTGTCAGTCGCTTGGTTACCGAAATGGAGGTGAATGCTACTACAGTGGAGGTCCTTACTCAAATTGTTGCTGCAATACAGACTAAATTCTACTTGAGAGATGATGCAATTGCTTATGATAGTTAATTATTAGAGCCTTTAGGTGATAAACATTAGGTACTTGTTATGAGCTTTTGATTAATAAGAAGGGATGTATGAACAATCAACGACGGAATAAATATTTCATTTTTTAGCTATAAAGTTATTTAGCTATGATTATGTGATTGTTTTGAGGCAGTATATTTTACCATTGAAACTCCACTGTGCATATTTGGAGAGCGGTTCTTTTGTATCTCTTACCCTGTCTGTAGCCTCTTCCCTGCTAATGTGTTTGGATGAGATACATCTGGAGTTATAAAAAATGGACATAGGTCGAGGAGGTAAGAATCTAAGGTCTACATTATCACTCGATCACAGAAAGCCTATTAACCGCTGTCCTCAAACTTGGTCTATCTCAACAAAAAATTGAGTTAATCTTAGTTGTCTTATGCCGGACATGATTGAGATATACATATATATTAGCTAAGTTGTCTATTCTATTTTTTTTCTTCTCATTCAGTAATTTTTGACCCGCAACTACCATAAACAGTTAAAAGAACAATGTAAGCACATTACTCTCCTCCATTTCCTCCCCTACATAAAATCTAACAATTAAACATAAGGCCATAAGGGTAATGTGTTACTTCTACTAAATTTTAATTTAGTTTGTGCACAGGGCCGAAGCTACATGGGGGCTGGTAGGGGCCCGATCCCTGCGCCCTTTTACTTTTAATATAGTCTTTGTAGACTTTTAGGATATATACTAATGAACTGCAATGAATAACATAGTATTCTCTTGGTTTTGTGGTAGGTAGATATAACTCTTGTATAGAAGGTTGCAAGTTCTATTATAGTAGTATAACCATTTTTTTCTTTAAGTTTTTCAGTCATTGTTAGCTTTTACATCATGGCGTCGCCCCTGCGGGTTGTCTGCCTGGATATCCATATTAATATCCTTGAAGACATGCATAACCACATAACACGTAATAAAACGAGTTTATATACTTATAAATGTAGAATACAATCTGAAGCTAGTTTCATTAAGCCAATATCACAAGAATCTACTACTCTCTCATCCCCTAGTCCTAGTGTCCTACTATTAGGCTATTAGCCATGCAATTGGGTGATGATGTTAAACTTGTTCTATGTTGAGAATTTTGGGAGCTTATATAGATACCTCACCTTCAGTAACGAATTTGAATTTTGTCACAACTTCTTTTCCATTTACTTCCTTACTCTTTTAAAAGCAAGAACACACCTTATTGTTCTTAGGAACAGTGGTATGAGTCTTGTTTACTCTTTTAAAAGCAAGAACACACCTTACTGTTCTTAGGAACAGTGGTATGAGTCTTGTTTTGGTGAAATTCACTGTTCCTAACTTCCTATCTTCCCTTTGTAGCACCTTTACCATTTTATTTACTCTTTTAAAAACAAGTTCTCTTTTTCTGGCTTCCCTTTTCCCCCTTTCCCGTTATCCCTACCTTTCTTCATTTTCTCATCTCATCTCAAATCTCAAACAAAGAAAAGCAGAGAGACAGAAAGCCAAAAGGAGTGAAGCAGTGCCATGCTTTTGCCAGTTTTTCTATCCCTAATATCTTCAAGGTTTGTAATATTATTTCCATGGTGCGTCTTTTTCCCTAATTTTAGGTACTAGGGTTTGAATTGATTATATTTCCATTTCTTTTTCATTCTCAGTTGAATTTAGCCATTTTTTATGCGATTTAGGGTTTCTTTCGATTTTTTGTAGATGTTGAAAAATTAGGTCCCTGTTGTTTTGCTTTTGTAAATTTGATGAACTTTTGGGCATTAGCACCATTCATAGCGCCGCCACTGTTCGGAGGCTCAAGATGTACAAGTAAAACACTTGCCCCACCAAGATTAGGGAAATTTTGAAAATTAGTTAAAATACTTGTGTATTTTCTTGCTTTCCCTCACCCAACATCAGCAAACATGGCATTCTCGAAGATTTCGCTACTCAGGTTTTTAACCTCTTTGTTTTTCGTATTTCAGATTATTAATTGTATAAATGAGAATCTGATTTCATTTTTCTGCAATTTTTTGAGCTCAGAGGTGTACATAGTGTTTTATTCATTCACTGTTGTCACTTAATTTCATTTGTCTGCAATTTGGAACAAATTTTTTTATTTAATTCAATGCAAGAGATATGGATTGATGGTTTGGTTACCATTTTACGTTGGAGGTTGCTGTTTAGAATTTGCATTTTGCAAAAATTGAAGTTAAGAATTTCAAGTGTTATGCCTAGGGATATGGAAGGAGTGCCTTATGATAAAGTCCAAGGACTTTTTATCTGTTTCTAAGTGGAAGTTTTTGAATTCATTGATTGATAGCTTCGTTGCGATTTGTATGTTTGAGGTTGTGTTTTATGGAATTTATATTTGGCAAAAATTGGAAGTAAGAATGTAGAGTTATGATTGGAGACATGGAAGGTGTGCCTTATGTTAAAATCCAAGCACTTTGTGCACTTTGTGTATTAATTATGGGTAGGAATTTTGAACTTAGGGGTGTATAGTTAGAATTGCTAATCATGATTGGATACTAATGGTGGGCAGCATTCCCTGGTCCAATGTAAATGTTAAATGTCCATGCTAAAGATAACCATGGAATATATGACAAGGATAATCGAAGTGGAATCAGAGTTCATTTGATGTAGATGGTGATAATTACCCACTCAAAACAAAGAAAGAATATGATAGTCACAACATAAAGGCTATGTTTGAAATGCGGATTATATTGTTTCTCCTCCCTTATAAACCCTCACTTTCAAGTTTCAACCTAATTAAGCTCAAAAGATTGCGAGAATTTAGGATTCATTGGTCTGGCTCTTTGCTCCAATTGCAAGAACATTGTTAGGGTATATCAAAGATCGAGGTTTTCGTATCATTTTTTGTTTGATTTTCTATTTTCATGTTATATCGAGTAGGATTTACAGTAATATCAATTGGTTCTTGTGAAGGTTTAAACATGGGAAAGATTAGAAGTAAATGGAAATGAAATTTGTTCGGTGCATTCAATTCCCCATCCAATTTGGAATTGAGTAAGATATCTTTCACTTAATCAAGCATGCTTAGTTTTATGTTCAAATGTTGTATCCTTAGCATCAGCTCTCTGATGTTCTTCTGTTGTCTACAACGATCATCTGAATAAATTGCTTTTGGGAGCTTTTGATCTGATTCATCCATTTCTATATGTTGTTTCCAACAGTTTTTCAGGTCACTGACTTTGGAGCTGCTAAAGTAAATACACAATTGGGAATCCTGACCGCTGAAAGTTTTTCAGGTCACTGACTATAGGTGGATGGCCCTAGAGGTATGCCTTGTTTATATGTTCACATATTTTGGGAGGTTTCCGCCATTTAAATTATGGGCTTCTTATCCAGATTGCTTTACTAATATGAATCATGTTAACAATTACCCTTCTTTCATGGCGCTAATTGGCCTTCTTATATCTGCATGTCTCAAGTGAAGTCTTGTCATAATTTGAGAGCTAAATAGACATTATTAGCTCACCTTGATTTAGTGTCTGGCGGCTATAGTTGGAGACCTAATATACATGAGCAAGCAAAGTGAAGGAGATCCGGTTGATTTTAAGATGATAAAGAAAATCTAGAAAACAAAAATAGACTTGGAAACAAGTAGGAAATTTGGGGAAGGCACGATTAATCTCTATGGGTTGATGAAGCTGGATATAGGAAGATTTATCAGCCTAAGTGAAGATATCTTTGAAAGTTTTCACTCTGGTTGAAATAGTTTAGAAAATAGTCAAATGATGAATACTGGAAAGATTACAAATATTATTAGTCAATAAAACCAGAGCAAGTAAGTGCATTTATGTAATATCTGCTCTCATTTTCAATGTTGTGGAGTAATCAGTCCGGGACACAACTATCCTATCACTCCGTAACAATGATTTACTGCTTCTAAGCCTGCACATAGCTTCCCATCCTTTGCCTCCTTTGTTTCCAACCAAGTCTTGCAAGCATTCCCAACCGCCTTCTCCCGACAAACACCTATAGGAGTGATTTTTCTTTAAAGGTCTTTTCTCACTGCAGGTTCTTATGTTTATTATATTCATAGATGATAGGTTATATGTGCTTTTGGTGCCTACAAGGTTGTGCTAGCTTCAGGTAGAAACAATGAACAAGTTTGACTCCCACATACATTGGGGTCGTACTAGCTAAGTCAATCCTGGTGTTTTCCCCGTGTGGGGAAGTGCATTATAGCCAATATACATTAGGTAGAGACATTAAATAAAGAGATATCGTACATGTGCGTAAGGATAAATCATGGCTAAAATGGTATTGGTATATCTGGAAATATTGTGCCTTGTTAGTTTACCTATTTAGAGAATCTTAAAGCGAAGGTTTCACTATTCAAAGTGTATAACATACTTTCCTAATAGTTTCTCTTCTCTCAATAACAGGAAGAGCAATTACTAGAAGAGGTGCACAAACTGCAGACCAAAGTACTGTTGTTACAGATCGGTCCCACTGTTGGACTATCAACAAGTCAAGATGTTGGTCATTGTCCGCTCCATTGTCCTCGAATAGGCTTATGCAAAGTTATATATGCTTAGTTTGGTGTATGTACATAGTCGTTAATTAAGGTTTGTTGTAGGTCATGTATAGAGCGTCAGCTACTTTTGAACTATGACACTTCTCCTTATGTTTAATGCTATTTCACCACTGAACGCTACAAGCTTAACATGTATTGTGTATTCTGGAAGGTGTATTAGTAGTTATGTTATAGTTTGTGGAAAACCATGTGGTTTATGTCTCATGGGATTTATCAAGGATTGGAGAATTGCGGGAGTAATTTCAGTTGTAATTGTCATTTGTCATTGCATTGTGCTACCACAAGAATAACTGAAATGAGTTTTACCCAGAGTATAATTATTGATTTTCTAACAAAGTGATAGTCTTAACATTCAACATCGACTATTTCCATACCTAGGTACGACAAATTTTATGGCAAGTAATAAAACCCCATCGATTACATAATCATATTGGGGGGCCGCGCGCGTTAGCGCGCGGTCCAACAACTAGTGTATTAAAAAGTGTATGGTGTGGTGTGGAATCAAGGTCTTCTTCAAAAACGTGTAAAGTAATCTATAATACAGGCTTTCAATTTAAAAAGGCTTGAACTACAATATGTATACTCCCTGTGTTTTTATTTAATAGAGATATTCACATTTTACTCTTTAACTATCCTATATTATTTATACACGAAGAAAAACATAGTCACGTGGAATCTTGTTTGAATCATCTTGATGTGTGGTTTTTTTAATATAAACTTTTTATTTTATTTTTAGGAAAAATTGATAGGAATAATCCCACCTTTGGCCGGTCTTCCACCACTGGTACCACCTTCAATTAATCCAGCAATAATCCCACCTTTGACTCCCATATTATCTCATTGGTCCCTCACCTGTTGGTGACCTACAATCATGGGTAATCCTCCTAATTACGTGATTAATAGCTAATTAAGTATATGTAAAACTTAAATTTTTAATTAAAATTTTAAATTAAAGTTATTAAAAACTGTTTGTGATATTAGTAGCCCTCCCCGGCCAACTCCCACCTTCTCCCTCCCCCTTCCTCTACGACTGCCACCCCACCCCTCCCCTTCTGCTGCCACCCTTCCCCTCCCCCGCCGGATACGCTCTATCTCTTGCAACCGCAGCGGAGGGGAGGGAGATGCTGACACCCCACAAAAAAATTATTTGTGCAATGTTGTTTTTAAGAAGCAGCATGATTGTTGCATATCAAATCAAGGAGCCCCTTTACTCCGCGTGCGCCTTGGGGGCAAAGCTGATATAGAGATGCTGACATGATAGATGCATCACATCTAGATTATCTTAGGTCAATTCTAATCAACAAATGATACACACGCTCGAGCACTATAATGGTTTCGTTTTAGCTTAGAGTCACTGATCATAAAGGATAGCAGCAAATTTCTTTAGTGAACACATTGGACACAACCGCTCGAGGAAAAAATTACCCTTCTATCGGAGGTGATCAAGTGGCAGTGGTGGGGGAGGGGAGGGGGTGGCAGTGGTGGGGGGAGGGGAGGGAGGGGGTGGCAGTGGTGGGGGGGGGGGGGAGGGAGGGGGTGGCAGCGGTGGGGGAGGGGAGGGAGGGGGGTGGCAGTGGTGGGGGGAAGGGGAGGGAGGGGGTGGGGGTTGGCTGGGGGAGGGAAGGGGTTTTTCATTTTTTTTTAAAGTCAACGGTAATTTAGTGTGGTCAAACAGGTTGCCATTAACCGGTACCAATGAGAGAATATGGGGTACAAAGGTGGGATTATTGCTGGATTAATTGAAGGTGGTACTAGTGGTGGAAGATCGGTCAAAGGTGAGATTATTCCTATCAATTTTTCCTTATTTTTACCCTATATGTAATTATAGATATTCATGATCAAAGATATTTATTGACAAACGTGAAAACTACAACCGTCCCTATTAAATAAAAATAAAGTGATTTTTTTTTCTTTTGAGTTACATTGTCTAAATCACATGCTTCAGGTGTAACTTTTTTATAAATATAAATTAATATTGGTATGAAATCACTTCTTCCGGAACACGCAATCTCCCTTATCAAGGGCATTCCCCTCCCTCATATACATAAGGAAGACACCCCGAATCACCTTGATGACTCTGTAAACAAGACCTCTCCCTCAAGAACCAATTCTCTCCCCTATCAAGGGCAATCTCCGAGCTGTGCACAAGAAAGTTAGGCTAGGCAACTTAGGCTCCAATTAAGGACCTACCTAAAGCATCATAATTCCTAACAGATGATAGAATTATTCACCCCAAACACAGTCTTGTTGGCCCGTGTTTTTCGAAATGTTGAAGATTTTGGTAGATATCACAAGCTCATATATTATGGAACAATACCGCTATCAACACCAATCTCTCATAAAATAGGTCGCACATCCGACTGGAACAATGAAGATGAACGTGATGCATCCTTATGTGTCGCTTGATCGGGGTGAGTTTAGGTATGGTAGCTCAAAACAATGTGGGTGAAGTTATTATCACCGCTACAACCTTGAAGGAGTGTGCAATCTCATTAGCCTCCCACAATTGCTGAATGAAAAGTCATTATGGTTTTGAGAACGTGATCTTCGAATCTTATCGTCAATTCTCGATGTCCTGACTCTCTAAAGATATTTTCTTTCTCTTGGATCTTGATTCAATTCTACCAGATATCAATACTTCATATTCCTTGTTTAATTTCTTGAATTCGCTCATATAAAAGGGGATGAGAAAGTTGCCTATCACCCGATCCTGACTAAATTAGAGATTTCGCCGTATGTACTGCAACCGTTTTGTCCCTTGATTAACACTCTAGTCTACCAAAAAAAATACACCTACAAGGCTACAAGTAGGGGTGCTAATCGAGCGAGTCAGCTCGTGAGCTACTCGAGCTCGATTCGGTCAAAGGCCGGTCAACGTTCAACCCGAGTTAGATCGGATTGAACTCGAGCTTGATTCGAGACACTAATGAGATCAACTCGAGATACACAAAACTCGACTCGAGTACTCGCGAGAAACTCGAATGATAAAATAGAGGGTTAAAATATTCAAGTTTTATATAAAATCTATTTTAGAGATGTAAAGCGTAGTGGAAAACTCGCAAATAGTTTGAAATTGACTCGAGTCAAACTCGACTCAAGCTCATCTAAGTTGGTCAATTTCAATTCGCAACTCAACTCAATTATAACCTACTCAAATCGAGTTCGACTCAAGATATTAACGAATCGAGTCGAGTTATACAAAACTCGATCCGACTCGACTCGTTACAACCGTACAAGGGAGAACAAACTCCAACTCCCAACTCCCAACTCTTCTTTCTAGTTTCTAGTTTCTACATTGTTCAAACTTCTCTGCAAAGACAAACTGCGAAACACCAAAACAATGGCGGAATCATCATCTTCGCCATCATCGTCACCGACTTTCTTATCGAGTGTTGCAGCAATGTCAGATAGAGATAAAGAAGATATGCTGGAAAGAATGCTTACTAATTTAGCTTTCTGCGACGATTCCAAACTCGATAACTTACTCGCCAAGCTTCTTCCTCGTGCTATCGCTTCTCTCTCCTCTCAATCCACTTCAATTAGAAATAAGGTCATCTATTCACTCTTTTTTCATTTCCATTTTTCTGTCATTTTGATTGAATTTTGATTAATTTGTGTCGCGGATTGAATTGTGTAACTTCGAGTTTTTATCGGATCATTTGTTTTTGAAGGTTTAGGGTTTTTTGATACTCACGGATGAATTTGATCATAGTTTATGATGAATTAGAGTGTTTTGAATTGTTGTCGTGAATTGGTTAGTAATTGAGCATGGTTTTAGTGGTAGTATTCTAAAATGTAGTATGAGTTCGAGGTGAACGTCGATTTGTTGTTCTAGTAAAATTCAGTTTGGAGGTGAAAGTTGATTTTAGCTCATTATATAACAGTATTATAGACAATTGTGTGTTTAGAATTGATCATCATCTATTCACTCTTTTTTCATTTCCATATTCCTGTCGTTTTTATTGAATTTTGATTTGTTTTCATTTTGTTTGTCGCTGATTAAATTGTGTAACTTTGAGTTTTTATCGGATCATTTGTTTTTGAAGGTTAGGGTTTTTTGATACTCAAGGATGAAATTGTTCATAGTTTTATGACGAATTAGAGTGTTTTGAATTGTTGTCGTGAATTGGTTAATGATTAAACATTGGTTTTAGTGGTAGTGTTCAAAAATGTAGTTTGAGTTCGAGGTGAACGTCGATTTGTTGTTCCAGTAAAATTCAGTTTGGAGGTGAACGTTGATTTTAGCTCATTATATAACAGTATTGTAGACAATTGTGTGTTTAGAATTAATCATCTATTCACTCTTTTTTAATTTCCATATTCCAAAAGTTTTTATTGAATTTTGATTTGTTTTCATTTTGTTTATCGCTGATTAAGTTGTGTAACTTCGAGTTTTTATCGGATCATTTGGTTTGAAGGTTAGGGTTTTTTGATACTCACGGATGAAATTGATCCTAGTTTTTGACGAATTAGAGTGTTTTGAATTGTTGTCGTGAATTGGTTAATGATTAAGCATGGTTTTAGTGGTAGCATTCTAAAATGTAGTTTGAGTTCGAGGTGAACGCCGATTTGTTGTTCCAGTAAAATTCAGTTTGGAGGTGAATGTTGATTTTTGCTCATTATATAACAGTATTATAGACAATTGTGTGTTTAGAATTGATCATCTATTCACTCTTTTTTCATTTCCATATTCCTGTCGTTTTTTGAATTTTGATTTGTTTTCCTTTTGTTTTAGAGTGTTTTGAATTGTTGTGGTGAATTGGTTAGTGATTAAGCATGGTTTTAGTGGTAGTATCCTGAAATGCAGTTCGAGTTCGAGGTGGATGTCGATTTGTCGTTCCAGTAAAATTCGGTTTGGAGGTAAATGTTGATTTTAGCTCATACATAACAGTATAATAGACAATTGTGTGTTTAGGATTGATTGCCGTTTTAGAAGGATCCAGATTGTCGATTCTAGCTAATACTTTCGGATAGCATGAGAGAGTTTATCGCGAATTAAGGAATGAATGACGCATGGTTTTATACCATAAGAGCAAACAATTTTGATAATTTTTGTTGTCTTGCATAACAAGACATTGTCTTGTATTGGATACACTCTCTAAAGATTGTTTGGGAATGTAGATTTCATTTAGGATTCTAGGATTGGAACAAACCTCAAGTTTGGAAAATGAAAGAATTTTCGAAATGGGTTTGATCCAAATACCCCCACTTACTCTACAGCTGAAGAAATCATATTTACATACTATACCTTGCGTCGGGTATATGTATTATGTACTGCTGTATATGTTCTTTATGGGAGGTGTGAGTATCCGTGATTATTCTGTTCAAGAGCTTCAAGCTCTCTTCATTGCTTCTTCCCATCCCTTTGTCCGCACATGCTTGTTTATATGAGAATGGCTCATTCACTTCCATCACAATGGAGAGGGATGCTATATGATCTGCATTGTGTTATTATTCTAAATCCTTAGTATTGCATTTAATGAGGTTACAACCTACATGATTTCCTTCCGGTATTATATATCCAGAAAGTTTCACTTGGCAATCCTTGAATTTACTAGGTAATTTTCTTTTTCTTGTTGATCTGATCTCTACATGTTCTTCTTCCCTTTCTTCCTCTTACTTTGTTGCTTTATGTTCTTGGTCGTTGGCTTCCATTGATTGTTCAGTGGGGAAGAAATACTGTTCCTTTTCCCAACAACTGTTGCTGTTCTGTTTCTCCATCAACTTCATTATCTATACTAATTTAAAGAGCGTTCCTAAGAAAGTATATGTGCCTCGTGGAACCCTACTAGCACTACACCACATAATTCATTGAACCACTATTATGGTGTCATTGACAACTTAAATGCATAGAGGAAGATTTAAACACTACACCTTCTTGAGTGAAACTCACCAGTTCACCACTTACCATCTTAGCGACCATAATTAATGATACATCTCTCCATATTAAGATTTAAATCACTTTAGAATGGAAAAATAAAAGAAAAGGGAAAAAAAATTAAACCTACTAAAAAAAATTACTTCATGTACAACTTCGGGGCATCGCTCAAGCCACCCACTATTTTCTTCCGTATTTGGTTGTGTCGTCTTCTTCACAGACCATGAATTTTCCAGTTGGTGTCATGTTATTCAAGGGCAATTTCATGGAGTCCTTGTAGTTTGGTGTCAAGTAAGGAATAATCCTTTCCTTAAACACAACATCTCTGCTCATAAACAGCCTTTTCGTTTGAAGACCTTACAATTTATATCCCTTTTGAGCATATGGATACCCAACCAGTATGCTTGTTACACCCATCTCTTCAAACTTGTCTATTATTTTACTGTTTTGCTTACATAACACAAGACATGCTATCACTCTAAGATGATTATAACTAGGCTTCTTTCCTAGAAGTCTTGCACATGGTGTTTTTCATACTATCGTTGCACTTGGTAGCAGATGATTAAGTGTGTAGTAGATAGAATGCATTCTCCCAAAAGGAAGGAGGCATGGCTGTTTCAAACAAGAACCTGTGCTTCCTCCCAAATCTACCGTTCTATTGAGAGGCATGCTCTTTTGGTGAATTATTCCTTTCTCCCTGAAGATCCCTGCACATTCTTTTCTCGCTAATTCTGTCCTGTTATAACTTCTTATTGTTTAATTTTGCTGTCAAAGTGTGTCTCCTCTTGAGCTACGAAACGTGCTAACATATCTTCTACGTGCTCCTTGCAAGCTAGCAAGTGAGTGACCATACTATACTCATCTACTATAATTAGGTAACAACTTTCTCCAGTGATTTGTGACTGTTTTTGTCTTATAGGGTCCTCATAAGTCCACATGTATCAGATCAGAACATTTCTCAGCAGCTGTACTAAGAGTAAATGGCAGTTTATGATGTTTTGCAAGACTGCAAGTAGCACATTAATATTCTTTGATTCCCTTTACATTGCAAAAATCTAAATGTTGCATTTAAGACAATGATGAGTGCCCTAGTCTAGTATGTAAATCATTAATTATTACTTCCTTTGCATACTCTTGTTTCCTCCTTGCATCCTCCAAATGAACTTGTGAATTGATTGCATTTCTTTCCAAATCTCGTTCTCAAGCTAGTGAAAAATCTCCTGAAAAATGCATCCATATCGATCAAATGTCACCTTTACCTCACTCCTTTCTATTACTTTACTAACGGACAATAGATTATGTTTAAAATCAGGTAAAAACAACACTTTGTAGACTGTTATTTTAAGCGGAAACACAACAATCCCAATCTCTGTAACCTTCTTTTGGGTACCATCAGGCAACCCCTCACTTACAGGTTTTTGAAGCTTTCTGATCTCCTTGAAGACTTTCTTGTTCCCAGCCAAGTGGTCTGGGCAGTCTAGACTCTAGAATCCATGTGTGACAACCATAGAATTCATTGTAATCTTGCAACATGTGAAGCTGAGACAATACCTGCAAAATTGGTTCTCCACCTGGCGTGATTTCCAAAGCTTCCCTTCTCCTTCGCCGACTTTACAAGCAAAAGCCGACGTTTACTCCACCATGAAAGTCGGCATGCCTTGTCAACAGAAATGCTGTGAATTTTTAAAAGGCTTTCTAACCCTAATTCTAGATTAATGGTTTGCTAAATTGTTTATTTTGTATTCTTTATGCGTACAACTAGATGTCTAGATCTCGTATCAAAAAGCTTCGATTGCATGTTGTTAATCAAATCCCGTTGTCATTCAGTTTTAATTTTGTTAATTATGATGGGGAAATTATGCCAATTACTACCCAGTTTTCCAGTTTCTAGACCACTTTACTAAATTGATTAATTTCTAGATTCATTTTCCATCGTTAATCACTTTGCAGCAATTGTGCGTTGAATTCTTTTTGTTTGTTTACTTGGCAGGGCTTCTAGAATAACTAAGTCGAAATAAACACCTCAAGTTTTTAATTTTCAAATAGAAATACCACTAATTTCCCGAACACTATAGTGAATTGGAAGTCTGAAACTCAAATGATCAGTGTTTGCCTAGCGCTTGATTTGGAATTGAATTTCAACATTTGAATTTCCAGATTTAATAAGTTCAAATGAAATCCAAGCTACCAAACACTACCTGAAGTGATATATGAGCTAATTGTAGGTAAACTAACTGAAGGCAACTAGATTGGTAATGAAGTGGTAACCTCAACATTTATCAGGCTTGCTTAATATTGGTGTAAGGACACAATTAGCTTTATTGATACCGTCAGTTTTCTTTGGATGACTTCTATTGTTTGATAATGCTTATGAAAATGATGGTACTTAGGTCAACATGTCTTAAGCATGTTCCAATTTAAGATGCCAAAACGGAATAGTGATACCTTAACTTTTTTTTAACAGTTTAGAGAGCATATTTTTCGTTGTTAGTTGATAGTAATAAAGGGTGGTTGCCATACACACAACTTTGATGCCTTTAAACATGAAATATGGAGGTTTTTATTATTTAAATCTTCGTAGTATTGCTTGGTCGGCAAGAACATGTCCAATTATCATTCTTAATTGATTGATGTGTCATTGCTTCTTGAAATAGGTACTTGAAATTCTTAGTCATATAAATAAGCGTGTAAAACATGAGCCAGGAATCGGCTTGCCATTATGCGATTTATGGAGTATGTATACAGAAGCAACGGCTGCTTCAATGGTTCGGAATTTTTGCATCATTTACATTGAGATGGCATTTGAGCGCTCAGAGATTGAGGTATGAGTTTTATGTTAGCCTAAATTTTAGTTCTTCCGGAGAAATAAATGATGGTTAACATATATAGCAAACCCTTCGGTAAGTTGTCAACCTGTAATGCTTCTTATAGGTTCAGAAAATTATGGCTCCCAACTTTTTGGTGGGCATTTCAAAGCTTCCTCCTCAGCATCAAGCCATAATTTTGAGAGCATGTGTAAAGGTATGCTTCTACTTTTCTCTGTTGTTAGTGGGGAACTTGAGGAAATCTTGTTTTTTTTTTCCTCCTCTGCATTGCGTACTCTAGGTCTCTAAACATCTGATCTCATCAATTATTGCTGGTTCTAGGTCATTGGTGAAGCTCATCCTCGTAAAATTGATGATGACATTGCTGCAAAGTATAGGATGATGAGAGGTTCTCAGGACTGTGATATATTTGTTGAATTTTGCCTGCATACAGTTTTGTACCAACCTTTATCTCAAAGGTATAATCCTAGTTAGACCCCATCATTTTCAACTTATTTTCAGTCCTTATCTAAAAAAATTAGTTTAGTTCGGATAAGTTCAATTAAACAAAGATAAGGTTTGACCTTCTCATAAGTAAGGTTTGAAATAGTTGACATAAGTTCAAACAAGCAAAAATAAGTTGAAAAGAACAAGCCCTTACGCTTTGTTTGGATAGCAAAGAAGGAGGGAAAGGAAGGGGAGAGAGAGAGAGGGGGAAGGGGAGGGAAGACAAGGGGAAAGGTGTGGTCCATTTTCACTCCAAATCTTTCCATTCTTGGAGGCATTATGCTTATTAAAGGAGGAGAGAAATGGATCCTTCCCTCTCCTTCCCCTTCCCTCCCCCAATCATTTATCCAAACGAGTGAAATTGCCCCCTCCCTCTCTCTTCTCTTCCTTTCCTTCCATTTCCTTTTATCCAAACAATGTTAGTCTTAAATTTTATAATTTTTTTAGAGACACATCAGTGGGGTGTCATCCATGTACAAAAGGAGGGCTGAGGATAAGAAATTTTAAGCCCTTAAGCTATCGTATAGTAAATTATGTACATGATTAAGAAAAGCTGAATGATATTCAGTGAGTACTTGAGTCCAGCTAAAAAGTCTGCCTGGAACTTGAAAGTTGAAACCTTGATGAGTAGAAGCCACACACTCAAAATTTTGTTGGTTTAGTTTAGTCCAATTGCACCACCAAATTGCCTACGCTATCAATTTCCACACGTAGGCAAGCCAACCTTTTTCCATCCTTATTTTCTTAGCAACAAGAAAATCTTTCACATTATATGGTTGGTCCAATCAAGCCAAACAAGGCTAAAGATATATGCCAAAGAGAAAGAACCCGTGGATTATAGAGGAGAAGATGATTAACAGATTCTTCCTTCTTGAGGCATCAATTTCAATGGATATTACTGCCAAAGTAAACTCTCTTCCGAACACAATCATGGGATTTTCTCTTTGACCGCCATCCTGGTGGTAAAGTAAGTTTTATGCTCCTTTTTGGTGTCTTATACTTCCAATTACTATTGTAATTTTCAGTGGCGGAAGTCCAGCTGGTCTGTCTATATCTCAGGCAGAACGTGTCACTGGGAAGCAACCACTAAAGAATGAGAATCTGTTAAGTAGGAAGGTGATCTCATTACACTGCTTTATTGCTTGTCCCTTTATCTGGCTGCTAGTTTTCTGGTCATATATTTCTGTAACAATTTTCTAATTGGCGTTATGTGCAACTGCTGGTGTTTGTTTACATTATATCCTCTACAGTTGGGAATATTGAATGTCATTGAATCCATGGACCTTTCAGCAGAGGTTGTTTATCCCATATATCTAGCTGCCTGTACAGACAGGTAAACTTACCTAATCAAGGTGTATCTAGCCAATGATCTTTATTTCCTTTATAATGCTGTATCATTGCATGAGAGGTGTAGATCCTGATATATCTGAAATATATTTTTTCAAGTCAAGAGCCTGTGGCTAAGAGAGGGGAGGAACTCTTGAAGAAGAAGGGGTCTGTTGCTGATTTAGATAATCCAATTCTTATCAGAAAGTTGTTTTTACTATTCAATGGTAAGATATTTGGAACCTTATGCCTGTATTGTGCACATGCGTCTTTTTGTTTTTTGAGATTACGCCTCTCATTCGCTTAGGTAACCCCTCCTGGCTGCTCTTGAGTTCACCAAACTTATATTTGGAAGTCTTTCTATGGTCTCTGATTGATCTTTGAAAAAAATTAAAGCGATGGAACGGTGGTTGGACTTTAATTCAATACTCTCCCGGGGCCCTCAGGTGGTGGCCCTGATATGATGGTGGCCCAACCCCCGGAGCAGCCTAAGATTTTATGAGCATAGGGTTATTGGTATTGTTGCAGCTGTATCAATAATGCTCATGAGGTTATCAAATCCCTCTCCCCTTAAGTTTATGGATCTTTTCTTATACTCCACCAAGATGGTGAAACATTGAGCATTTTCCGAGACAAGGTCTATAAAGAAGTTGTACAGTTGTTCAACTAAAAAAAAAAAGTAGTTGAACAATTGTGGTCTTTGTGGATTCTAAACTATGCATTATCTTCTTGTAAAGTAATTGTGCTAGAAACATTATTTGGTGATTTTACCGTTTGGTTGTAGTGTAAAACTTACTGCTTAAACATCATCTTAAAGTTATTAATGGTACGAGGAAAAAAAGCTGAGAAGATCGTTTTTAACAAATAGTCTAATACCAACTCATCTCTATGACACCTTTGGCTCTCAGGAAATGCTGCTGCTGATATTGCCCCCGAGAACAAAGTTGTACCTGCAAATTATCCTTTGAAGGCTAGGCTGATGTCTGTGTTTTGTCGGTCAATTGTAGCAGCCAACAGTTTCCCTTCAACTTTGCAGTGCATTTTTGCCTGCATATATGGTATATCATATTTTTGTATGAAGTAATTTGTAATATACGTATAACTTTTGGAATGCCGACCTTTTTTCGTTTACATGTTTCTTGCGTGATTTGTATTCAAAACTCAATTAAAAGTGGAAATTTTGGATTATGAAATTACGGAACATAATTTATTTGAATTTGGATCAATACTTCCTTGATGCTTGGAAGAGATAAGTATGTGCGTTTTTAGTAAATGTGCGTTGTCATTTCTCTGGAATTAATTAGCCGTGCATGCAAATTTTATGTAGTTTTATTCATGAGTTATGGGGCTTGTCTGGAAAAGGGCATTTAGCCATTTACCTTGTTAATGTTGTCAAACTGCCCAAAGAAATTTTTTTTGCTGGCTTTCCATTGGCCAAAATTCTGGTTTTTAGGGCCCAAATTGAATGTTTTTTCTTGTAAAAATTCTTTGTAACCTAAAATGAAATTGTGATGATAACAACTTTTCTTTTTTGTCTCTTGTAATTTCTATGATTAAAATTTTCCCGTAAGCATTATATATGTTCCTTAATGGTATTAAATTTAGAATTTATGATGAAATTACTCGTTGTGCGGGTTATCAAATGTTTATTGTTTTTACTCTTAGCTTCTTATACATTACCTTCACATCTAGTATAATTTTTTTTTTGAGAGGACATCTAGTATATTTCTAATTAAATGACTTCGAGAAATTGCTATCTCGTACTTCCTCCGTTTCGCAATACTCGCAACGTTTCTTATTTACACACTATCTAATGCAATATTTTGATCCTTAATATCTCTAATTATTGATAAGTAAAAATTATAAAAAGTTGATATTATGATAATATGCATTAAGACGAATCAAATAAGACCCCACTTGACTATATTTTTCCTTATACACTTGTGAAAAAATATAACATAAGATTGGTAGATGAATAGTGGTTATTATGCTAATGTTGCGAGTATTGCGAAACGGAGGAAGTATATACTAAAGCTAATTGCTAATTTTCTCAAACATTTTGTAAACAGCTAATGCTACAGATAATTGGTAATAATCATGTAAGCCCACTGACCAGTTAACAAGTAAAATAATTGCCTACAACGCCTAGTCTTACACTTCAGAATTAGGAATCAAGGCTAAAGTCAATCCAAATTCGTTGCAGTAAGGCATTTGTTAAATGGGAAAATCTAGTTGATGGAAAAAAAATTGGCGCTTTCTTATTCCTGTTTCTTGGTCATTATAAACATGATCCTGATGATAAGCAGCAGTAATCCATAGTCCATCATTTTTGTTTGAAGCTCAAGAATCTGTTAGATGTACTGCCAATTCTGAAATTTGGTTGTGTTGTTTGAACCAGTTGGCACTACAGCTGCTATAGGTTTGATATGAGTCTGGCTATATGCGTCTTCGTGCTGGATAAGATCAATTACCTGATCTTCTGTTTGAATAATTTACTGTAACAGGAAGCGGTACCACACCAAAATTAAAGCAGTCAGGAATGGAATTTGCGTTCTGGGTTCTTAAACATGTAAGGGATTTTAGCTAGAAGATTCCCCTTGTTTTTTTTCCGCTTGCAACATGGCACTAAGGCCCTGTTCTTTTGGACCGGATAAATTGAAAAACATTTCATTTCAGTTTCAGTTTAGTTCAGTTCAGCTCAGCACAGTTCAGTTTCCGCTTTTGTCTCACAATGATAGTTCAGTCCCGTTCAGTTCAATTCAGCACCATTCACTACAAAAGAACAGTGCGTAGAAGAATCATAGCAAACTTTAGTCTCAAAGGAACAACAAACCTTTTTATGTTTCCTTAGGAAAAGGGAATAACTTGTGCCTAAAAATCACTTCGTTTCAGTAATCAATTAAGTCACATCATTGTAGCGCAGTGCTGCAGGTTTAGTTTATATTATGAGCTCTAGTGGCTTATGTATATGGTCCGAAGTCTGAACCTCCTACATGCACGTATGCAGAGGGGTGGATCTACAGGTTCTGCATTGCTCAAATGTTGTGATGGATCCAACCATAATCATTTTAGCATATAAAGTGGTGTAAATAGCACCCCTTGGTTTGGTCGTTGAACCCTTTTTTTGTGCTCTGCTCTTGTTCGTTTTTTCATACTTGATAAAACCTGGTGAATGTCTGGAATAGAGTAGGTGCCATAAAATAGCTTGAAGAAGGATTGCTGGCATTAAGATGGTGAGGGTGCTGCAATGGGAGATTCACTGCAATCAGATATAATGACATTGGATTTGGTGTGCCGTTAAACTATAGTAGATCCTGGAACATGGTGATGCTAATTTAACATGGTGGCACGTTTATTTACGATAATTAGAATCTGGGTACTATTTGTAGATTTCTGAATTGGATGACACATACATTCTAAAGTGGTTGATGATAATACACCAAGAAATTTTTTGAATGCTGCAGTAAGCTATCTGGAATCCATGAAGGAGCTGGATGAGTGAGGTTTCCTTGATGTTCTAAAGAGCCAATGGTCAGAGAGTGGACTTGGAGTTCTGATGTTTTTGCAACATGTACATGAGATAATTAAGGATTTGATGCGCAACTATACTTATATCGTATTGATTTGTACACTAAGTTGCTGTTTAGTCAGGTATAAACTTAGAGATATCAGGAGTCCTGACAGAGGAATCTTTCAACAGACTGACAGAGCGTATCTTGCCACTTATCGTATTGAAATTTCTTTTCCTTCCACTTGTGTGTTCTATTCACGGTGGCTCTTCAGTTGACTTGTTTGTGAGTGTAATGTTTGTTGTTTCTCAACATTTAAGTTGAGTATGAGTCCACTGTCCTTTTATCATTCACCCCAACTGAGCTGATTTTGCTTAATGCCTAAACAAATACTGTCAAACATCCCATCCCAATGGCTATAACACACAATCCCTTATATGAGTGGTCTCTTTGTAACATTAAATTATTCAGGCAAGAATGGATCAACTGAAGCTGACGGGTCCACTCATTTTGACTGGGATTCTGAAGTCTCTTGATGGGGCAAATAATCGCGAATCAGGTATTTTGCGAAATTTATGGCTTTATTTTCTACACTTCTTTACCTTTATTATGTCGACAAATTTTGTTTTGTTTGTAATGCTAAATTCCTTGTTTGATGGGGGCATAATGATTCTATACTGAAATGCAAGATATCTGTGTTTAGATGTAATATCGAGGGAGACAAGGACATTTGCCTATCAAGCAATAGGAATTCTTGCTCAGCGTATGCCTCAACTTTTCAGGTGATCTATGACAAGAAGCCCCCACTCCCCAACACTCTCCACTCCTTTATGTTTTTTTTTGAAAGCGGTATAATTATGACTGCTTCTTTCAGGGATAAGATAGACATGGCTGTTCGTCTTTTTGATGCTTTAAAAACTGAGTCTCAGTTTCTTCGATTGGTTATCCAAGAGGCAACAAGCTCCCTTGCCACTGCCTATAAGGTAAATCCTTCTTGTTAGCTCTAAGGCTGGACAGAATATGCTATAGTCAGTTTGCTGTTTCATTATTCTTACACATGGATGCAATATTAGGGCTGGTGGAGATTGGTTACACAGCACATCTTTGGTTCTTCTATGTTTTATTTTGGTGGGGTTGTTAATTTCAGGATAATTGTTTACAATAAATAAGTTAACCTTGAGGCCATCTTCTTAAAATAAGTGAAGTTTTGGATTATTGCGGAACAAGTCAAGTTTATGGGGTTATTTACTATTAATGAGTTCAAGTAACCGACAACTTGAACAACGGGTAAATTTTTTTTGTACTCTTTGCTTCCCCTTTTGACCACCCTCTCTACATCTGAATCCACTCAACCCTAACCACTACCCTTCTCCAAAAACCACCACCACTGGACCCCAACTGCCACCCCAACCTGGCCTCACCTCTAAACACCACCATCCCAACACCGGACCCCATCACCAATCCACCAAAAACCAACATTACCTAAAACCCACCTCCCAACTCCAACCACAACTCTAATCTACCACGAATCCACCGCCAACCTACCCCAACCCCGAAACACCCCAACTCCACTGAGATCAACCACCCCTATTACAACTAAGCTTTCTAAGCATCAAAACAATCATCCCAGAAATGAATTTCAATCGAGCTGAGGATCACAAAATACAAGCCCAATATACTGAAAGCTAAAGTCATTTCATTTAAAACCATATCAAACAAAAAATAAGAGACCGGGGTCTCAAAATTCCAGATCTAAAACAACAATTATAGCTTTTCTGCGTAACACCCTCCATAATATTCCTATCAAATCACCAAAAATGTTATAAAAAACAGAAAAAGACTCAAGTAGTAAGAATAACAGCGCCACCATCCTCTTTAATCTTCTTCTCAGCTTTATAAGAAATTATGCGGCAAAGCACCCTTACCAAGAACCTTAAAGTATCCAAATTGCGTGTCATCAGTAACTGAACCTTTTCCTTCTTTAGAAGCTTTCTCTTTCACATCTTCAGGAGCCCTTGACCATAGCTTAATATTGTTAACAATGGGTCAATGGAACTTGTTCCTTAGCCTGTGAACATAACGCATACCGACCTTAGCAAAGTAACTTGGATGGGTACATTGGGAAGTTGGGGAGGTTAAGGAGAGAGAAAGGTGAGGTTGAGATGGGAATTGTAAGGATAATTGATGAGTGGTGGCGGTGTTAAAAGGCAGTAGTAAATGAGATAGGCGAGCTGGCCAACTTCCATGGAAGATGAGGAGGGAGTGAGGAGAGAGAGAGAAAGGTGAGGTTGGCCAGCTTTTGTGGAAAGGGAGGAGTGAGTAAGGAAGGAGAGGTGGTGGGGGGTCCACTAATTTTCATGAAAGGCGGGGAGCTTGTTGAATGATGCAGGAGGGAGGAGAGAGATTAAAGGGGCATCTGAAATTAAAATCATAGAATTGAAACCAATCAAATAAGCCACGTGGATAGTTAACCTACAAGAACAGGTTGGTAACTTGTTGCACTCATTGAAAGTAAATACCTCCACAAGCTTGTCTTATTCTGCAATAATCTAAGTTAACTTATTTTGGGAAGATGACCTGGAGGTTGACTTATTGTAAACAGTTTTCCTTAACTTTACTGGTGAGGCTTTGATGTGTCCAGTCATTAAGCCTATACTGTAATTGAGAACAACTTGTATGTCTGATATGAATCTTTCCTAGTTATTGTTATGGCTTGGCTAACTTTATTGCTTTGTGGCTGCTCATGGAAGCTGTATAGGACAGGCCCAATTTCCTTTCGCCTCCTCTTATTGCTGATATAGTTTTTCTTTGTGAACATCAGGGAGCACCATCGAGCATACTAAAAGATTTGGAGCAACTCTTGCTTGATAATTCCCAAGTGGTAGTATATTATAAACTGTTTTTTGCTTTCAACTTTTTGTTTATCGCCTTGTTAGATCCTCATTTCTGCACTAAATGCTTTTGGAAAACGCTTTGTAGGACAAGAGTGAGGTGCGATTTTGTGCTGTGAGGTGGGCGACATCATTATTCGATTTGCAGCACTGTCCTAGCCGGTTCTTATGTATGGTTGCAGCAGCTGATCCTAAGCTGGATATAAGGTAGCTTTCGACTGTGATAACTGTCTAAAGCATATACTTACCATGTCATCTTTTATTACTTGTCATATTATGATAAAAGAACTGCTAAGTTTCTTTTGATTCTCATGTTATATAGATAACCATTTTGTGTGTTTGTCATGCTATGCCTGTCTCTGACCTTATTTTATTTGATGAAGACAACCCTGTAGCCTTGTTATCGGTGTGATGATAGTATGACACATATTGGTTGGAACTTCCCTTCAATCAACAAGAAGAACAAAGCATATGGAATTTTTGATTGTGGTTTAATCTACCTTTTCTTATTAATGAATTGCAAAACAATGACAACAATGTATTTTCTTCCTATCAAGTGTATAATTACCTTTGTTCTAGCCTATATTTATAGGGCCTACAAGATCTCCTATTCGTACTAGAATATGTAAACTACCACAAGGCTTTTAAATAAATAGGAAACAATGTAATTGGAGACTAAGTAATTTACTTCCTCAGCCTAGACTCCTAGAAGTAAACTATCCTAATCTTCTTAAATTTCCTAAAATCCAAAGACTTCTTGTTATATAATACCTCCCTACTCTTCTAATAGTTTTGGCGTGCTTCTTGGATTGCACCTAACAATTTTCAACTTTCATATTAGTTTAAATTATTGGTTAATCGATATAAAGAACTGTAGCTGTTGAATATTTAGTGACATATAGATGCACACACCTATATTATTGCTTTTTCAAACTACAGTTCTAGTTATAATGTTTTTTGTTTCTCACTGCACCACCTCAGATTTCGACTTATAATGTAGATATTTCCTTGGTGGAGGACCATGATGACAAAGTTGATTCGATGTTTTGTTGTAGTTGTGTTTCTTGTATTATTTAGTAGTTGTTGTGCAATATAGATTATAGGCTCACATTTGTAAGATGAAAGTTTTTGTTCATTTACGATTCATTAAAATAATTTTTCCTACAACAAATGCCAAGTTCTTAATATAGCTTATTTTCATCTATCAAGTAATAGAACAGTAATAATGGAATACGTATTTTTCTGTATAGGGGTTGGCGGTCTAAAGTAATGCAACAAGCTCTAAGTAAAGACTAACTGGTATATTAGATGAGCATAGAAGGGGCTCAAAATTGTTTTGAAAAGTGTTATTTGATATTAATTTAACCCGCTGTCTGGAAACATGAATGAAGAGATCCTGTGTTCTTAGTTCAAGCTCATGTATGAGCAAGCATTAAACGCTGGTCAAGCTCCGTTCAGTTATTGAATAAATGAACAAAATGAGCTTAGCTTAACCTCGAGTTGTTCAATGAGTTTGTCTTGGTTTATTTACAGGTTTGCATAGTGTTCTTTGTGCGTGCTCTGTCCCTTTGATTATGGCCAGATGTACTTGCAACTTTTTATTTTTTATCTTTTATGAGTTGATTCGTGAACTAAAGGTTGGAACAGGAAGTCTTGGTACCTAGGGAGTTCAATTTCCCTTCCACAATTCAAGGGATGTGTTTACTCAGTGAAGTCTGTGTTCATTTCCAAATAGCTAGCATGTCGTGGAAACCGTAAGAGCTTGATGACTGTTCACTGATTCATTGTTAACTAATCAGCTAGAAGCCTAGAACATGCAATATTACGAGTTGTTGTACCTTAGATATTACTTATGCTATCTAGCAGAGCTTTTGTTTCTCTTTCAAAATAAACAGCATATGAAATGCTTTAGGTTGCGGTACCATAGAACTACAAGCCTTCGTTGTTTGGCAAATGTAAACTCTATAATGGTTCCGTCTCTTTTTGTCATTACTTTCTGTTTCTTTGATTTCTAGTTTCTCGCTTGTAGGGAAATGGCAACCCAGGGTTTGTTTCCCGATGAAGGAAGATCCATTAGCCAGAAGATAGATAGTAAATATCCCAGAGTTCGAGACATGCTGGATTGTATTATCAAGCACCAACCAAAAGTGGTAGAGGGTGTAGAAATGGAAATGGGGGAACAGCTCCTTTTTCCCTCCAAGACATATGATGTGATGATTAAGTTTCTTTTGAAGTGCTTTGAATCTGATATGCTTCAAGATGACTCTAAAACTTTTGAATTCCAGTCTACTGTGGAAGTTTTGTGCTTACTTATTGAACATGCCATGGCTGTTGAAGGTTCTGCTGAGTTGCATGCGAACGCCTCCAAGTCTCTGATTGAAATTGCAAAATACTTTCCAGAGGTATCTGTCCTTGGTGAACCTTCTTCTCCCTGCTCTTTCTTTTTCCCTCTTTGCCGACATTTTCTCTCTTGTGAACCAGATGCTGGCATCACGCTATTCCTCAAAATTTAATTGGTTAAAGAAACTACTGGGGCATGTAGACTTTGATACACGTGAATCTGCAGCTCGTTTGCTTGGTATAGCTTCTTCAGCTTGTCCTGTTGCTACATCATCTTCGTTGATCAGTGAATTGACTACTGCAATCAGTGGAACACCAAAAATGAGGTTTGTCCAGCTTACTGGTGACCGATTTGAGGTTTAGTAAATATGTCCTGATTGCTGGGTGTATTTGGTACAGATTTGAAATGCAACATGGAGCGTTGTGTGCAATAGGGTTTGTCTCAGCTGATTGTCTATCAAGAGCAGTTGAGGTTTGTGAGGTTCAACTCTTCTTTTTTTGGGAAGGAGAATATACATTCATGAATTGATAGCGCCCTTAGGTATTACACCCTTTTATACCAAGGGATCATGAGTTGTTAAATCTGTTAGCTTAATTAGTTACTGTGTCATGTGCGACTGTGTGAGAACTAAGAACTAAGAACTAAGAGGAATTGGAGTTAATACCTGTGAAACACGAATTGAACAAACGCAGACATTTTGTATCTCTTCTTGTAGGTTGGTAGTTGTTACCTGCATAGTCTTTTCAAATCTTTACAGTAGCCTGGTTTTGTTCACATATAATAATCATTATTCTTGAGATTCCTTCCTGGATTTTGGGACGTTTTGTCAGGCTGATGGAAGCTATGGGTTTTGATTGAAAAACAAAATAAAAATCATTGGAAAAGAAGTAATTTTACATTGATTTTAGACCCACCAGTATCACCCCCATCCAACCCTCTCTGCCACCACCAGAAGGTTATTTTAAACTTCATCAGCAAGGCAGCAGAGCGTTTTACCGTTGTACAGATGTCCTTCTTCCATCAGTAACTTGCTCTTTCCATCAGAAGCTTTGCCACCTTCAAAATGCTGATACTCCTATTGGCTTTAGACTATGGGTTAATTCTTCTGTTATCTCTACTATTACCTGTTTTTTGTGAAAGTTTCTCTCATGCTTTGTTGAATTGTTAGGGTCTTTCTGTTTGCATTCTGTAGTGAAGCCAACGTTGCTGTCTGCTGATACGGAATAGAACTTCAGATCGATAGGATGGACTTATTTTTATTATTCTTTATTTAGGATCTGTCTTGGTTTACCTCACTCTTAAAGTACGGGTATTACAAGTGAGCTTTTATATTAAATGTTTCTGGTCTTTAAATAGGTTCCAATTCATTATGGTGGGTGAATTATCGGGTTCATTTTTTCTAATTATCTTTGTATGTTTATTGGGCTTTGATTTTGCTAAATTTTTTTGTTTGTTTTGAAGTAGTCAAGACACCTTTAGCTATAAATGTAGACCTAGGGTTGTATAATATGCAGGGAGATTGATTATTATTGAGTTGAGCTTTCTGCTTGCTTATTCTCAAGTTTTTTGCGTGAATACTTACCTTTTTTCTCCTAGCGTGCTTCGAAACCCTCTAAACTTGCACGTGTAGAGATTTATCATTTTATTTATATTCGGGTATTTTAGATCCATATTATATGCTCACATCTGAATTCAAACAGCCTTAACTCTTGGAACTCACTTAGATTTTGGTCTTTGACTCAAACACGCTTTGTATTCTGGACCATTTGTAGGTGCCGGAGGTGGTTCTTCAGTTGACTATCAAAACCCTGGTTGATGTTGTGAACTTAGAAACTGCTGCATTGGCTTCCATTGCAATGCAGGCACTTGGACACATTGGACTGCGTGTCGTACTACCATCACTTGTTTCTGACTCTGGTCCAGGTAAAGTGCAATACGATGAATAATACTTTAAGTGCTTGTAATTTACCCTCTACTAAAAGGTATATCGTTTTACAAAGTACTGATGAAAAAAATTGTAGCTTCTGTGCTGATTGTTCTGCGGGAGAAGCTGAGCAAACTTCTTGCTGGAGAAGATACAAAAGCAATAAAGAAAATTGCTATTTCCCTGGGACATATATGTATGAAGGAAGTCTCACCATCTTGTCTCAATGTTGCCCTAGAACTAATTTTTGGTCTTTGTCGGTCAAAGGTACTTGTTATGCTTCATTGTTGTCCTATGCTTTGGCATTGAACGAATTAGGAGAATGATAGATGGTTATTTGAAAACATTGGGCTGCCAGGTTGAGGATGTTCTTTTTGCTGCCGGGGAGGCTCTCGCATTTTTTTGGGGTGCCGTTCCTGTGAATGCTGATGTTATTTTGAAGACCAACTATACTTCACTTTCTATGACTTCTAACTTTCTTTTGGAAGACGTATCTTCTTCTTGGCTGAAAAAGAACTATAGCGAAGAAAATGAGTCGAACAAAGATGCTCAAGATATGGTTAGGGATGCAATTACCAAAAAAATATTTGATGATCTCTTATACAGCAGCAGGAAAGAGGAACGCTGTGCTGGAACTGTCTGGCTGCTGTCTTTAACCATGTATTGTGGTCGTCATCATACCATCCAGAAATTGCTTCCTGAAATCCAGGTTTGCAAGACATCTATATGTGAAATACGAGTCTGAGATTGGTGACACGGAGCTACATATGCTAGCATTGCTTGTAGATAGCCTGTCATCCCGCTGTGTATTATCTTTCTTTGTTCATAAAATAAAATGCTTTTTCCTAATCTAAATGAGAAAGGACTTTTACTGATCTACCATCAAATATCCTAACGGGGTTGCTAGTGCAATAGTCGCTTACTGATCTGAAACTGAAAAGGGCTCAGTATTGAGCGCCTGGCACCCATGATACAAAGTCACCAACCTCTAATTAACTTACACCCAGATATACACAAGCTGACCATGGGCTTGACATGTATGCAAGTGTGTCTGTCCTAATTACATGTGTTTAGGTATATCAGTGCGTATATCTCAGTATGTGTTCACATAACCACCGTATAGAATACCTTTTTCTTGCTGTATGCATGTTCATCATTGCCCTACTTTCCCTTTGAATTATGACTTGGAATACCTATAGTAACTGTATGATCCTCTTTCTCGGGTGGAAATGTGAGCATTTCAAGTCTTAACCTCCCATTCCAAGAGTCTGTATATAGTATTTAGAAACAGCTACCCAAAAGGACACAATCAATTGTCAGTTACAATATATTTTACCTTCCCTACAAATCTCATTCATTGAAAACCTTGTTAAAATCTGTATGCTTTCCCTTTTAGTTACACTAGTCATTAACTTTTGTCTTCTCTTCTCTAAGGTGCATCATTTGGTAGTTTTATCCCCATTTTTGATGTTGTTATTTCTTTTTATATCTTGGAACAAGAAAAATAACATTGGCCTTTGAGAAACTCATTTAATTTGAAACCTTTGGGAATTCTTTTTCATTCATTCCTTATGTAATTTTCATGAACAAGCTTTTTCTTTTGAGTTACTTGAATTCTCTTCAGTACTCTCATTTGCTCTCTGCGCAAGTCATTAGTGTTATAACAAACCCTCTATTTCTTTTTCATCAATGCCGTTGTTATGTATTAGGACTTCTGCCAGAAGTTCATCATATTATTTATGTACTCATATGAACTTCAAAAATATTAGTTATCAAAAAATAGCTTATTCCCCTTCATGCACACATGCTTTGAATGGGTTAGAAAAATAGTTCCCCCTTATACGCGTAACTAATTCATAGTTGTAATCTTGGCCTCCATTATGAAAGTATGAATCTTGCTAGCCACTCCGTTAATGAAAAATTCACGAATGGTTGATAATTATAAGCTTCATGTACACTACATAAGATAGGCATGCTTCTACATTCTGGTTCATTTCAAGTTCCAATTGCCTGTCTATTGACATAAAACGTCAGAGATACCTATTTTTTGTGCAACCGCAGCTTACGACCTGAAATGCCCAACTTATGTTTTCCATAGAAAGATATTAGAGTATTTAGTATAAAGTGTTTTTTGAGTTGTAGTTCTCTTGAAGTATGTGTCAAGATGTGCCGGAGAAGTAATTACCACATGGTCCTGCCCCTTCCCCCCCCCCCCGGGGCAGTCCCAGTCTCCCAGAATGGATAAAGGGAAAAAATATATGTGCTTTCCTTGCAGAAGTTTTATAATAAGATTATAACCTGGAAAACAATTATCTTTTTTGCGTGCTCTATCCTATGCTTGATGATACTCTTTTCCGAATTAACAAGGTGCTCATAAAGCCTCAAACTGGTTAGCTTTACCTATAATTTTTTTTTTTGCTGTCATCTCCTGGGAATTTTGAAACCTATATTGTTTTTTGGATGTCTATGTACAGATGAACCTCACGGTATCCATATAAAGATAATTTTATGGCTGATAATGTACAATAACATTCTTTTCCCTATCTGAGGTCGAGATGATTAAAATTTGTATGTCCTTTTCTTTTCACTTGCCAATGACAGGAAGCCTTCTCACACCTATTGGGTGAGCAAAATGAACTTACTCAGGAGTTAGCATCACAAGGAATGAGTCTTGTCTATGAACTTGGTGATGATTCAATGAAGAAGAACTTGGTGAATGCACTTGTTGGCACTTTGACTGGTTCAGGGAAGAGAAAGAGAGCTGTCAAGGTAAACATGCTTCATGCTTTTATTCTTCATTTTGTTTTATGTGTAGGTGGTTCACACATTAATTGCTTTTTTCCTTTATTCTCCTGGTTGCAACCTCTAGCTGGTAGAAGATTCAGAAGTCTTTCAAGAGGGAACTATTGGTGATAGTCCCAGTGGGGGAAAACTGAGCACATATAAGGAGCTCTGTAACATGGCAAACGAGATGGGCCAGCCAGACCTAATATATAAGTTCATGGACCTCGCTAATTATCAGGCAGCTTTAAATTCTAAGAGGGGAGCCGCCTTTGGTTTCTCCAGGATAGCAAAACATGCTGGGGATGTTCTTCAACCCCATCTCCGTTTATTGATTCCAAGGCTGGTACGCTATCAGTATGATCCTGATAAGAATGTTCAGGTAAGCAGTCCTGTGTTGTGACTTGTGAGTGCTTTTGGCATTCTTCATGTTTCTTTCAGAGCTTCTGCAGTTCTGCATGCTTTCATAAGTATTCTTTTGTCTGTTTTTTTATATCTTCATGTCATTGAAAATATATTTCTGTCTCATAATTTTCATTTATGGCTTAGTATTTGCTGGTACTGTCATTGTCAGGATGCTATGGCACACATATGGAAGTCACTTGTGGCTGATTCGAAGAAGACAATTGATGAACACTTTGATCCTATCATAGATGATTTGTTGACGCAGTGTGGGTCTAGGCTTTGGCGTTCCCGTGAGTCTTCTTGTCATGCACTAGCAGATATTATTCAGGGACGCAGGTTCGAACATGTAAGAATCTAGTCTGGAGCTTCTGAATATTGACGAGAGCTCCACTTTTATTTGACTGTTTACCATTTTGTTGTTGCAATATTATGGAATCTTGGGGTAGCTTAGTGGTAAATCATGAATGTCAGATACTTCTGAGTGACTTCCTGAGTTCAAGCTCAAGCCTGCTGCAGAGTTAGTTTCCCTCTTCTCTCTCTAGTGAACAATCTTTCCCTTGTTCAGTGGAATTTATGATGGTAGAATTTTATCTTGCAACTATTGCAATACAACATCCAGCTACTTATCATAGGCAACAATAGAGTCAAATGTGGTGGTGATAATTTGTTTTGATTATAATGACCTTATGCTGAGTGCTGAAATGGCAATAACATGTAACATCCTTAATATTTTATGACGGGGCATGAGATGTGACATGTGAGCATTAGCTGAGAGGATCATCTCTCCTAAGAAATCTTTTTGGATGCCAAAATTTCATCTTTGGTAAAATTAAAAATGTTTCAAATTTCTCACAACTAACATCTTTAAAGCTTTAGATTTCTCAAAATTCTTTGATGCTTCCAGGCTCATGTATGGAAGATAACAATCTCCTTAGGGCTGAGTAGATCTCTCTCTCTCTCTCTCTCTCTCTAAGCGTGATCGCTTGCGTGTTCTTAAGCTTGTGTCCATGTGATTGTATGTGCATGCGTATTCCACTGTTCGAGTGGGCAGTCGCGCCCTCGTTTGCTTGCGCGCATGTATGCTCTTGTATGTGCTTGCTTGTGCTAGCATGTGCACACGAACATCTATACCTTTTGAAAATAATCTCTTTAAGTAGTTTGAGACTAATTATTGGTAAAGCTGCATATATTTGGCCTCCTGTCTCTGCAGAATGATTGCTGTTCTGTGAGTGGGTATCTAAATGTTGTAGTGTAATATGGAGAAGTGCTTATGATAGTTCAGTTGATATGGGATGTGGGGAACCCTGAGCAGTGTGCTTAATTCCCTTTCAAAAAACGGGAAAAGACGAAGTGTGTAGGGCTATAAGGAAGTAAAGCGCAGGAGTATGTTAGTCTCTCAGACGTGGCGTGTAGAGACAAAATGACAAGTATCACCCTGTACAGTTGCGTGCATACAGCATACCTAGGGTGCCGTTCTTATAAGCTTTTTTTCCGCATATTCAAATAAAAGGATTTGGTTTTTTAAACAGCTACATCATCCAAACTGCTACATTAACTAGCCCGGATTTCCTTTGTATGATGGGCTGTTACGTCGTGCATCAGTTTGACGGACCATCGGTGAAGCTGTTGCACGCATAATGTTGTGTAATATCACATTGAGAGAAACCACCCAACCCATATTTAGGCCACGAGAAATGATTAGAATCTCTTTGATTCATACAACAGGGGCTTGGAGGTATATTTTCAAGTATGAACCATGTATAATAGTTAACTTCCCTTAAGTTATATTAATGAAGTTGAAATGTTCCACTCTGTCAATGCATTCTGCGCACAAGGGTTTATGTGACCAGATCATTAACATCACAGTGGGATTTGCTAACCTATACTCTGCAACACGTCTTTGTAGGTATTTAACCTTTGACTTGATAGTTGAGACAGAGACGCAGTTTAGAAATACGATTGACTCTGGGTACGGGTATGGAGATGTTCACTTAACCTTTAATACATCCTTTAATGAGATTAGGGCATCATGTCAAACAGGATAAGTTGTCCATTGAGCCTAAAATTGAGCTTCTTTTTATCTCTATTATTTTCTTACTTTATAGGAGTTGGTATATAATCCTTTTTGTTATTTGAGTTCCTCAAATCCATCTTTGTATTATTTTGGAACTGATTCTTCTGTTCCTTGGTCTTTCCAAATGGTACTTGAATGATTATTACAGGATTCGATATTGATTATAAATGCTTTTCCAAATGGTACTTGAATGATTATTACAGGATTCGATATTGATTATAAATGCCATGACAGATTGGGAAGCATTTAAAGAGGATCTGGATGGCTGCATTCCGTGCTATGGATGATATAAAGGAAACTGTTAGGAATTCTGGTGATAAGTTATGTCGTGCTGTCAGTTCCCTCACTATAAGGCTCTGTGATGTTTCACTCACTGATAAATCAGAAAGTAGCCAAGCTATGGATATTGTGCTGCCCCTTCTGTTGGCAGAAGGGATTATGAGTAAAGTTGACAGCATACGCAAGGCATCTATTGGAGTGGTTATGAAGCTTGCAAAGGTTAGCAACTCAAAGCTGATAGTTCTTATCTACTTATGTCTGTGCAAGTTTTCGGGGACGGAGGATCTTTTTTCTCTTGCATTTATTATTATCAATAAATTACAAAGCATGTGCCAGTGCTGTACTCCTTATGTGTCTTGCCTGAATTTCTTCCGTCACTTTCATATGAATTGTCACCGTGTACACACTATTGAAGCTTGTAAGTACTGTATCACCAATTCTCTTTCAGTTTCTTGCAAGTTTTCTTAGTGTTTGACCGAATGTGATATTAAACTTTGATCTACTAAATATTATCTTTTGGTTGTCGCAATGTACATGCTTCTAATGCAAGGCTTAAACTTTTTCTTTTGCAAATTCAGGGTGCAGGAATTGCTATACGCCCTCATTTGGCGGATCTAGTGACTTGCATGCTGGAGAGTTTGTCTAGTCTGGAAGATCAAGGACTCAATTATGTAGAGGTATTGTGGATATTATCTTTTGTTTTTTGACGTGCTGGATATAGAAGCTAGTATGGCTTATACATTTTTCTATTTACTGTAGTTGCATGCGGCAAACATCGGATTACATAAAGATAAGCTTGAAAATTTGCGGATTTCAGTTGCAAAAGGCTCTGCAATGTGGGAAACTCTTGAGCTATGCATTGACGTAGTGGATAAACCGTCCTTAGATCTCTTGGTTCCTCGACTTGCTCAGCTGATCAGATCCGGAGTTGGCCTCAACACGAGGTATGATATTCGGCACACACACAACCTACCTCCCCCTCCCTATTGCTATTCACATGTCAAGAAAATAAGAAATGGAACACAGGAAGTTAGGATTATGGCATACTTTCTAGAATTAGTAATTCAGAGATTCTTTTCATGATTTTGACCTCTACCATAGCTGACCAATCTTTTGGAATGTGCCAAATATACTTGTTAACGATGAATCCATCCTATGTTCAAACTAACTGATTAGTTTAGCCATTTAATTTCAGCTAGTAGTTCATTTTTTACTTTTGTGACTACCAGGGTTGGAGTTGCATCTTTCATTACTTTACTGGTACAAAAAGTCAATCTTGAGATTAAGCCTTTCACGGGAACATTGTTGAGGCTTTTGCTCCCTGTTGTCATTGAAGAAAGAAGCGGTTCTGCAAAGCGTGCCTTTGCCAGTGCTTTTGCAATGGTCCTGAAGTATTCAACTCCTTCTCAGGCGCAAAAAACAATTGATGATGTTGCTGCATTACATGCAGGTGACAGGAATGCTCAGGTTTCTTGTGCAGTTCTGTTAAAAAGTTGCACGTCCTTGGCTGCTGATGTTGTGAGTGGTTATCATGTGACAATATTGCCCGTGGTTTTCATTTCCAGGTCTGGTTAAGAATTCTGGCTTATGAGTCTTTGTGTAGTATTTTTAAGAACTTGTTGCAAATTTTTCGCATTATCTTGCCTGCCATAAAAGGTTTGTGAATCATGTTATTGTAATGATTTCTCTTACGACATGCTGGAATGTAAATTCCGTTACGTAAATCCTGGAAAACCATTTCAATGCCTCCATGCCATGCTTCCAGAATCCAGAGTACTCCCTTTCCTAAGAATTTTCAAGGTCTGCTTTGGGGTGGTCAGATGCTGATGGTGCTTTTCACAAAATACAACTGAGTTCCCGAACCTATTAGGTTCACCTTATCTTTGTTTATTTCAGAAATGACCAGATCCAACTACTTTCCGTGTTCCCAAGCTCATTTAGTAGGCGAAGGTCATATGAAGGTCAAGGCATATATGCTTACTTTTCTCTCTCTTTTGGCCTACACCACCTCTCTTTCATTACTTGGAAATGTCTAATTATAATAATTGTTAGTATTATAATAACTATAACAATGTGGATTATGATGGTGATGCTAACACGCACAATACTCCGTGGACTTTATGAAAGTTCACACTTCAGATAAGATCTGACCAGCTTATGTGAAGTGAACTAATCTAAAAACACGGTTCGCTTAAAATACAGTTTACCCAGTCTAGTCAACTGCGTTGTAGCGTGGTTGGGGCAAAAATTGGTCCAGATTAATGGGTAACTGTGTAGATTCTTCAGTTTGCTTGTTCTTCCTATTTGCAAGTGAACGTTTGTTCCTTCATAGATGGTGATAAAGCCTGAGCCTGCAGGAACCTAGGTGAGCGTGATAAGGTAGCTGAGCCCTCAGGTACATGCTTGCTTAGCCCTGACAACTTGGTCTTATGCATGGCTGGACACCAAATGCTTGTTCTGATCTTCAACTTTTTTTTCTCCCCTTTTATGCTTTATATTTCTAATTCGTGTTCTGGTTGGAGATTACTGCATTAATTTTACATATTGAATTAGTATTTCTTGATAATTCTAGAGGGATAGAAGATCATGATGGCATGCGACACCTGAAGAAGGATTTAAAGTCTGTATAAAGTAGGAACTGAGCCTGGCCGAGTCCAGCTGAGTGTGGGTACTTATCATGCTGGCTTAGGTCAATCACCACTCTAGGTGTAAAGGCTTTACGTTGCTTCTCAATTCCGATAACAGCATGGTTAATGAACTATGGAGATAATAGCTATATAAATATCATTGTGGAAAAGGAATTGAGGAAAGATATCGTATAAATGGGGGTTATTTCATTCTTGGGGTCATTAAAACATGCTTCAATGAATTGCATTTCAGCTAATTAGATAACCTTCATTTTGAGTGCCTGCCCTCTTACCTCGGGAAAAAAATATTCTCCTTTGAAATTGAGTTTGCCTTATCTTTAAGATTGAATTCAAGCATCTCTTGGTATGCAGATTTGAGGATGACAAGCATGTTTCTGGTCTGTTTGAAGAAGTGTGGGAAGAAAATACAAGTGGTGACAGTGTTACTCTTCAATTGTATCTAGGAGAGATGGTGTCACTTATTGTAGATAGCATCACTTCATCATCTTGGAGTTCCAAGCGAAAGGTAGTACCCTGAATTAATGTCATCAATGAGCTCATATGGTTCAATCTCCAAAAAAATTTAGTACGGTATGTTGACAGTTTTTTCTTTTTAAACTATTTTGGTCCATAAAAGGCGGCTCAGGCAATTAGTAAACTTAGTGAGACGTTGCGCGAATCACTGTCCACCTATTGTGAAGTTCTGCTGAACTCGTTGCTGAAGGAGATCCCTGGTCGTTTGTGGGAGGTGTAGTTTTCTGTTGATAATTGTAGTTTCTCTATGTTTTGTAGAATTAACTCATGCTGCCATGAATGCCAAGGCTCGACACCCATTTTAAATGACGATTGTATGAACTTGAATCTGTAACAGGGAAAGGATGCTCTTTTACATGCATTAGCTGCCCTTTGCTCATGTTGCCATAATGCTATTTCTTCTGCTAATCCTTTAGCTGCTAATGATATCTTAAGTGAGGTTACCACTGCATGCACAAAGAAGCAGAAGAAATTTCAAGAAGCAGCCCTATGCGCTTTGGAGCAGGTACTCTATGTACTCCGCCTCATATGTATGGTTATATTATATATATACCTCATTTTAGTGTGTTTTCTAGTTCTTTCAACAAAAATGAAGAGAACATAGAAAAGAATCAATGGGTTTTCATTAGTCAATCTGAAAATGTTGAAAAGTGGAGAAGAACAACCTCTGTGAAAAGGAGGGTGTATATCTGTATATAATCTTCATTAATGGAGGTATATGTACCTCGTATCTGAGAGAGTATTTTCGTAGTCAATATATATATCCTTCTCTCCGCTTGATGCTTTTCCTCTTTTGCGGTCCTATCTAGTGTTAAACCTGTGGGTACAGAGTTAAAATTGCTTTTTTTCTGGAACATTGTCCAGAAATCTTAGCTCCACTGACTATTGTTTTCTGGAACATATATATGTACTTCATCACTATATGTTCCCTTGTAACATGGTTCAAAAATATGGTCTCGGTCACGGGAACAGTCACGTTGACGCGGTAACGGAATTGATGCGGTTGCCGTATCGCTAAGTATCGGCCGAGACCCAAAGATATCGTTTGAATCGGCCTAAAACGAGTTTCTTTATACACCCTTACGATGCGGGTAGTATCCGTTCGGTACATTTGAAAATGTTTTCAATACAGTCGATGCAATGCGATACGACCTTGTTTTGACACCATGCCATGTAAGCATGGCAGGACTTCTATTAAAAACATAAGCTCCCGCAGAGTTCCGATTGACGTTAAGGGTGTGTTTACTGTTTGGTTGGACTCGAAACATTTTCGATGGAAAAAGATTTTCCATAAAAACTATTTTCCGGAGAAAAACTCATTTCTAAGGGTGTCTTGACGGTTTGATTGCACGGAAAGTAATATTTCTATTGAGACCATTTTTCTTTGTTGATGATTGAGAAGTGTGGGCTTACCTTGCCTCATGCAGGAAAAGAGTTTTCCGCCCTTAAATTTCAGCCCATGTTTTTCCCCTCTCAATTTGACCCAAATCAAACAAAATAAAGAGAGGAAAATAGTTTTCTGCAGAGACACTTTTCTCCAAACTAATCATAACCTAAATTTAATTTTTCAAGCTTAAAGTAATAGATAGCTAATTGTATTGATGAAATTAGGGAAAATTCAACAAATACAACTCCTCACTAATTCGAGAGAATGAGGAACTCTCCCAATATCATTCATTCACTTAGTAATTGTCTGCCCCTCACAATGAGCTAACAACATTATTTATATCACTCGAAGATTCCCTCCAAGAGTAGTGGGAGAATCAGTTAGTTAGAACTAACTTGCAAAAGAAAAAGCAAATTAAAACATAAAGGCAAAAGACAGCTGCCCTTTTTCTGTTTAGAGATACTCCTCCCTTAGTTGCTCTTCCTTCTCCTAGCATAGGTGGCTGTGATGGGTGGCCTATCCCAGTTCTTTGCAGTAGTGTAAGATATACTAATCAAATTCAATTGTATACTTATCAATTTTATACATCAATTTATCGATTAATGGTCAAAGTTTAACCTGAAAAGCATGGGCAGCTTTTTTTTGGGATAGTTAGCTCCCTAAGATTGTTCTTTAATTGGTTAAAGCACCAATGTGTGAAGGCATACACTGTGAGTTTGAGCGTTGTACAACAATTACCTATATGTTTCTCAACAAAAGGAGAGGAGTCTCCCCCCCCCCCCCCCCGGAATGTAGTGGACCTCTAATTGCTGCCTAGCTAGTTGTGGGCAAGGAACAAACTCGCTGATGCATTCACGTTAATAGTCACAATGACACGGAAACGGCTTGTAACGGTCAATAAAAACAAATCGAGGTTGACGCGGCGTGAATTTTTGAAAAAATTCACATTATTAGGTTTTTAACCTTAAATTTGCATTTTTGAAGTTTTATTAGTGTTCTTATAACTTAATTTGACCAAAACTTTTATATAGTTGTATTACACATATGGTGAATAAAAAATTACCAAGAACATGAGTTATACGTCCTATTATATAATATATATTGATACTAACTCGTTTATATTATCGAACTTGGCAGCATAAGGCAAGTTTTTCTCCTTTTGTTGGTGTGTGCCTATTGTTTTAGTATTTGTATTTTCCCCTTCTCTTTTTTGACCAAATTTGATTAAGTAACGGACGTAACGTAATGGACGTAATGGGTAAAAAGTGCTTTAACGCGGCAAGTTAACGTTACGTAACGGATAACGCGGTGAGATGGACGTGAATTTCGTCGCAAATTATGTAACAATACTTCGTATAAAGGCAATTTCAAAATCCGTTACATAACGGCAGTTAGGTAACGTAACGGCTGAGTTTTGTTTCCATGGTTGTGGGCCTTAGGGCGTTACTTGTTACTTCAATTGCTGGCATAGTGGTGTTTGCATGGGGACCATTGTAGGCGTTCAATAAACCCAAATTAGCTTTTGAGGTAAAATATTAACATTTGTTCTTTTTTTTTTTGTAGGTCATCAAGGCTTTCAATTCACCTGAGTTCTTTAATGCAGTTTTTCCATTGTTGTGTGAGATGTTTGATTCAGCTGCAGGAGCTAATTCTATGCCAGAATCATCGGGAAGTGATTCTCTGAAAGCAGGTAGCTTGCGAAAATATAGACTTTTTAGATACTGCTTTGATCTTTACAAGTTCTCAATTAGGTGGCAAAAGGCAGAAAACTTCACTTCAGAGAATTCTCTGCACTATGGAACATAGCATATTCTTACAGATATAGGTCCTTGTTATTCTATGTGCCATCTTCACTGTGCTTAGGACCTCATGCATTGGGTGATAATTTTTGCTGTGTTATCTTTTCTGTCATCATCTCAACCCATGTTCTCTCTCATATAATAAAGTGTTGAGTGACTTGAGTCGGGAAACACATGTAAGTTTCTGTCAGCAATCAGCCCATTTGAATACTCACTCAATAGCCCAACTCAATTCTTACTTGATTAAACAGACTTGTTAGCTGACAGCATGGCTCCACATTATCTAGTATAATATTACTAGTGGCACACTCATGGTTTCTTTATTTTTCAGTGAGTTACATGAACAATCACCATATTAGCAGATTGTGCTGCCATTGCTCTTGGTTGCCTCATAGTTCCGATACCTTTATCAGCTTACGCCCACATAATGCAGGGGTGTTTCAGGCAATATTATATCAAATATGGTTCAATGGCTTGCCAATGTGGACTGATTACAGGGGACTTATTTGCCAAATTATTATTATTTGTTTTGTTTACTCATCAAGTTTAAAGACGTTGAAGATGTGTGTTTGCCTGGCTTGTTACATAATTGAGATGTATAGAAAACGCAGCAGTCACCTTATATGTCCAATCTAGGCCCGTGTACCTTCAGATCACCTATTGTGTTACTGTAAGATATTCACCCTTTCTGGGTACATACATGAGATATTTCTTCCCTTGCTTGATTCAGATTTAGTTGACTGTATATCCTTCTGGTAGTTCAAAGAGACTAGGTGCATCGTTGTTTCCTTCATTTCCTATCATCCCATGCAGGAAGCTTTCCGGAATAATGTTTTTATGCTTAGTTCGTACAGATCCTTGTAATTAGACTGCAAAAGCTTTGTAGCGAATCAATTTTTTTTTATTATTATTATATCTTTGTTGTCCAAGATACCTGCGTTCTTTATGTCTTTGGATTTTAATTACATGCCTTATGGATATAAATTGTGATCTTAAAGGGCTGAATACGTTTTCACCCAAAAGAAAATAAAACGAAAGGCCTTAGTAATTTTTGCATGTATGGTGCTACATCTACAGGTTCTGATAAGGAAGATGATAACTATGTGCCACGTAGCAAGATCTTAGACTGCGTTGCGTCTTGCATAAATGTTGCTCCCTTGAATGATGTTCTTCAACAAAAACAAAACTTGATGTTGCTGTTATCCCATGCCTTGTCACCTGCATTCCCATGGACAGGTAAATTGACTATGCTTTGATTTCTGATCGGTAAGTGAAAGGAGTAGTTATCTATATTTGCTTACACTCTTGCTATGAGCAGTCAAAGTTTCGGCATTTTTGACCATAAAGAAGCTCTGTTCAAAGTTGAAAGCTGCCGTAGCTGGCTCCCAAGAAGACCCTTTACTTGCTGGTGTAACGGCATTAATCCATGAGGTTCAGCCAGAGTTTGTTTATTCCACATTAATTACAGTTAGTCTAAACTTAATTTGGCTTTTAATCTTTTCCTTTCTTCTTCAGCTATTCATCACTGTATCCGGCAAAATTGTGGATTGTATTAGCACTGTAAAGATTGCACAGGTATGTAATTCTTTGTGTTTCTTTCTATTGCTTTATGCTTCTGTCATAAAGTCTCTTGAATGAAGGATAACTTTAATACTTAGTGACACTGCTTTCACATGCTTTCCTCTTACGGCTTGTTTGGTATTGGGTAACATATGGCGGACTGGCGGTAATAATATGTAATTTTGTAAAGGAAGTTCAATGTCAATGCCATAGTAGTGGAATTTCATCCCCAAATATTAGTAGCGTATGGGAATGGACAAGATTATATGTATATTGACATTGGACTGCGTGCATCAATTGACCTACGAATTTATTATAACTAGCACCATTTATTATCGTGACCAATGTGGGTTAAGGTTACAAACTGAAAAATTCTTATAACCTATGGCTTTATTTGAGAGATTTAAGTTGGGTAAGTGACCTGGTTTATCATGAATGTCCTTTTGTTTTATGTCGTATGACTTCTCTCAGTTACCAAACTCTTTTCAAGTTGATGACCTTTACAATATTCTTGAGCTACTACAAGTGCAATTACTATACTGATATGCTTAAAAACTAACCATCTGTAAAATACATTAAGGGATGAAACTCGCTAGAGTATATACTCTTGATACCACCTCTAAAGTGAATTGATTGATAGACTGTCATAATCTACCTTGTCATTGCGAAGTTTTGGGTTGGAAGAATGTAACTGCATGTGATTGGATGTGCTTAGAGTTTGCTACTCAAAAATGTACAAGATATTTTCTCGGTTTCCCATATATGCGGGGTGGGGGTTGTTATTTCCAAGCTTATTGCTAGTTTGAATAACCGCGTTAACAGATTTTAGAGTTTTTCTGCAAAGCCTATTACAGAATGCCATTGTAGAAAACATGTGCTTCTCGCCGCAATACTCATTACGTAGTGGTGACTCACCACTTTAAAATTTATTTTCTTCCCAAAGTTTGTTCTTCATTAACTCCGTTCTTCTCTTTTATAGTTAGTGAAACAATGTTTTTAGTATTATCATATAGGGCCTGTTCTCTTGGGCATAAAACATCTGAATTGAACTGAACTGAAATGAAATGATTAGTGGATATGTGAGACAATGAAAGTAAAAGTATTGTCCAGAGCTGAACTGAACTGAAAATTAGCTGGGGAGAACAGACCCATACCATGTTATACCATGCACATAATCCCGTGATATCATGATTAGGTTTGGATGTCTGGTCATATTATAGGGATATAATACTTCTGAAACTAAAAGATACAAATAAGGTGAATCACTCATGAATCTGTATATTAGGAAAATCCACACTGCGTTGGCCATAACCAGTTCCATTCATCCATTCCTAGCCACTTTCGTAACAGTACAACCACGTTCGTGATATTTTTACTTGATTGCAAGGGCAATTTGCTTTGCTGGATGTATCATACAATCTTTTTTGGGAAGGGTTATTTGGTGTTGGATTTTGTAGTCATGATCTCACATGTTGTTCTTTGTTCTTTTCAATTAGGTGCATGTTGCTGCTGCAGAGTGTTTGCTGCAAGTGATTGAACTTTATGGATCTATTCAACCAGCATCTGATGTAGATAAAGTTTTTAAGGAAACTGTAGCTCAGTTGTGTGAAACTGAAAAAAATGAACAGGCAAAATCATTATTAAAAATCTGTATAACCAGCCTTGAAAACTTGTGAGTAGTATGTTTGGAACAGTTTTAAATTATGTTTGCTTTTACAGCCGGCTTGGTAAGCTCTCACAAGTGTTGGTAATGGTAATGCATTTTATTTTTTTTGAAAAGGTAATGGTAATGCATTGTAGTGTGAATTTCTAAGAATTTTTCATGTCGATATCTATGTAACGCTACTTGTTCTGAAACATCTATTTTCTTAAAATTTCATTATCACCCATTATGACTTGGAAAGATTGTATTGAGTGATAATGGAAATTTACGACGGAAGACACATGTTTTGGGGACCTTATTATAGATATTCCCAAGAGATTTTCTTACAAAACTGCACTAGATTTAAATACTTCAACCACCATATATACTGTCTACCAACGGGTGGTTAAGGTGTGAATCAATTGCAATGACGAAGATATTTCAAGATGATGCTACTTGGATTTGAACAAAAGGACCACATAGGTAAACATGCCAGTGCCAAAATGATGGTTTATTTAAAATGTTTGTGCATCTCGACATCTTGGGTTGAGAACAAGTTCAATTCGAGCTCACTTGAGCCGAATTCTGACAGAGTTAATCTCAAGTCGCTCATGAGCTGTCTTTGTTAGCTGTACTTCTTTTGACCACCCTATGCAAGCAGATGCAGGAGCTTTTTATTATGCTTTTCTTGATGCCACCAAAACAGTTGCATTTCATTATGCATCTTCTCCTCTCTTTGTGGTTAGAAGTTTGCTAATTGCTACGAATAAAAAGATGTTGGGAAGAAAGGGGGCAAATAGTTACGCACTGCACTATTTTTCATTTTGGTGTTTCATACTACGTTCTGGCTTTATGCTCTTCCCGTACCAATTCAACAACGTATTGGTCTTAATTCGTAAATTGTCTTGTCTATTTGGATGAAGTATATTAACCTTTCATTCTTGCAAAATAAGTGGCTTGTAGGATTGTGGGTAGAGTGAGAAATTGTTAGATAATATTGTATTGTTATTCAAAAGTGACTACAATAAGGAGAGTGCACTACAACAGAGTAGAGGTGTCAAACTCGGTCACTGGGTGGGTTTGGGTTGACCTTAGTTGGGTCGGGTGTGTGTGGGTCGGTGTTATCGAGTCTAACATATCTTTGGGTCGGGCACTGGTCAGGTTGATTAAACTTGAGGCGGGTGAACGTTGGTTCAACTTGTGCTCTGTTGTAGGTCGGGTATATCGAGTCGGGTTTGGAAGATTTGGGGTGTTCTTGGGTCGTGTTCTAAACGGGGTTGTGTAGGTCAAGACTGGTTCATGAAGACTTGGCTCAGGTCAAATTGAGTTTCAGAGAGACTTGGGTAGGATTAGATTGAGTTACGGATACACTTGGATCGGGTCAATTTGGGTTATTCGATAGACTTGGGGGTTGCACTCATGTGGACTTGGTGACTTGGTGAATTGGTTTAATTTGGGTTCAATTAATTTGAGTCGGGTCATTCCTATGGGTAAGATACGATCGATTTGATTCATTCGTGCCATTTCCGATATCGATTTAAATTAGGGTTGGAGTTGATGATGGAACATCATTAAGGTATCTTGTCATTTCATTGCACGTTGCTTTTTACCTCGTGTAATTGTCGTCTTTATCGATTATTTTTCACTTATCGTATCATTTATATATTGTTTATAATATACCAATTCATAGAAATTCGTGCTTTATAAGTTTAAGCATTTTTTATTTCATGTAAAGGTAATATTAAGTTCACTTGACTAAGATACCAGAAATAGACTACATACTAGTAGTGTTTGAAACGTAATAGTAGTACTAAGTAATTGAAAATACATGGGGTAATATAAGCCCATTCTAAAGGATTGGTGTTAGCTCATGTACAGAGTCTTCCCATCTTCCCTAACTTGGTCTAGGGATCAATTATTATTTCTTACCCCGAAACATTTGTTTGAGATTTGGGAGGAAGGGGTTGGGGGTTCTATGGCTTATAATGGTTCTTTCGGTGAGGGCCCTGTGCAAACAACCTAGATATCTTTAAAAAAAATCTTGATTATAACTGCCATTAAGATACCTCCTACGTAACGAAATAAATACAACAATTGCACTTTTGAACATATTCACAGTTATAATTTTGACCGTAATTTGTGACATATATATAAGGAAAAATATAGTCATATGGGGTCTCGTTGGATTCGTCTCAACTTGTAGTTTCTTTTATCTAATGTTTATAATTTTTACAAATATATAATTAGAGATATTAATCTTTAAAGTCTTGCTTTGACATGCATTCCCAATCAAATTATTGCGTTTATTTCGTTAGGGAGGAAGTATATTTGCTAACATAAGTTGATAACTTCATATAAGTCAAAATTAACTAGTTGATAATCTAATAATCAAGTAAGTAACCCTCATTCCATTTCACTCTGTCAAAACGGCGCCAGCTTTCTTCTCTGCTTCATCTTCATCTTCATCTTTCATCTTTCATCTTTCATCTTCATCTTCCGCAGGTAAGCAAATGATTTTATTTTTATTTTGTTTTCAAGTTAGCCTTTTTATGAATTGCATAACCGTATAAGGTTAGAATTGATCCATACTGCTGTTATTTAAGCTTATATTTTCAGTTATAATTAATACTATAGTTTTGGAATTATTTATGTAATGCTGCGTAAATTTGATTATTAGGGTTTGATGGGTTTTGTTTGATAAATGATTTGAATTTGGATGTTAAATTGGGGGTTTTGTAAATTATTTATTGTTAGCTATGAATTATGAAATTATTCAACTTTTGATGTTTCATAAGGTCTAATAACATTTCATCGAATCGAATAAGGTGTAATAAGGTCTAATAAGTTCGTATAAAAGTCATTTAAAAAAAAGTGATGAGCATACATGAGTAGTGAAAAGTTGATGCTAATAAAACCCTCTTTCTCTCTATATGTATACATTCCTGCTTTGTATATGCCGTTAATTTGATGCTAGTTTCGCCGTTTTCTGTTATCTTTGTGGAAATTTGAGTCTTGTGTTTGTGAAGTTTATATGTATTCTGGCCTATGATATTTTTGTAATTTGAATTTTATGGGTGAGAATGAAGTTTTTGGATTTATGCTTCAATCTGAAAGTGACCATCTTCAATGAAAATAATTGAACAATCAGCATCACTTTTTTTCAGTTCGATTTTTGCGGTAATAGTATCTGGAAGTTTAGGTTTTTGTGGTTGTTAACACTTGCCAATCCACTTCTACCATCCAAAACATATTCGAATCACCGATTTGTCATGAATTGAAATAATTAGGGTTTTGGGATCGAAGTTTTAGTGATGTTAATTGAAGTACCGATTGATAATTAGTTTATTTTAGAAAATGTTTCTTATCAGTGGTTGAAATTTTAGATTATTGACAAGAAAAGCAATTGCAGTTTGAGGAGGGAGATTCTTCGCATTTTCTTCTCCTTTCTGCATCTATTATCTTTTCTAATTCACAATGTATGCTAGTACTGATCACCTTCGAGTTTGTCGAAAGATTTTGTTCTGAAATTTGAGTTTCGAATTTCTCAATTTGTTAATTTCCATGTCCTAGACCTATTGGTCATGCAAATCGTCGAAGCTTTTACTGTATGTGTGTAATTGTTACTATCTAGTAGTAGTTTAATTTCAATTTTGAGAAAAGGAAGTGAAATTGGGGGCTGATCAACATGTTAACTGATATTGGTTGAGTGGGTTTTGGGGGACTAGATTGTCGAAGTTAAGAGCCTTATGAAAATTATTGCGATATAATAGCTCTTTAATTTGGCAATGGATTTAGTTGACTGATATCGTGTTGTTTGTTGATCTAACTAGTTGTCATTGTCAATTTCATTCTATATATATTTTTTTTTCTTTTCGTATTGACAATTGGATGTATTTTGGTTTAAGTGGATCCGAGGGGAGTGAAGAGTTAAGTATTACAAAATCAATTGCAGTTTGATCTCTAAGTAATTTGGTGATAGAATTGCTTGAGTGAGTCTTGTCTTAATTGCTGAATAAATATTAATTTACATGGCACTGTTTGTTCTCCGATGTCCATTCTCCAATGTCCTGCTTCCTTCAAAAATTTGTTGTGTTAGCTTCAAAGTAATAATAATTTTATGGCGACATTGCCTGTATTTCGGGTAAACTAATGCTAGAGTGGTTTTACTTTGAATAAATCACACTTAAATTGGCTTATATACTTCACTTTTACAAGATCATACTTATGTTGGGAGGAACTAAAAGTTTTTGTTTATAATCAGACTTGCTTTACTCTGTTTTCTAAGAATTTGGTTTACTCTTACAATTTTTGCACACCCTATGCGTTGAGCATAGGTGTAACATGGGTTGTATACTAAATCTTTGTAAAGCTTCATTATGAATTCAGAATCATTTATGTGTATATATCGAGAAATATACAAGGAGATTAGGAGTAAAGTTTCACTTTTTAGTTCAGGAGAGAGCTCAAACCAGGTTAATACTAGTTGACAACAAAATGTCCATCATATGATGGAATGATATGACACTAACATAATGTTGATGACTCGGTGTGTGCTTTGATCTACGTCAAGTGCATGTTTAGTAGATTATATACAATTAGGGTCCGTTCTTTTCAACTTGTTGTCAATCCTTATAAGTTAAGACAAGTCAAGATACCTTAAGATAAGGTCGAATAAGGTCTAATAAGTTCAAATAAGTAAAAATGAGTTGAAAATGGCAGACTTCCAAGCCAACAGTTTATTAGCGAAGTTGGGTCACTAACAACATAATGTCAAATTGGCATTTGAAAAGCTAGTGACTAATGAAAACTATGCTTGATAATTTCGAATGGAGCACTTATTGTTGTGGTCTTTGGGTTTATATTGAATTAGTGCCTGATACCATAAAATGCTTGTATGTTTGTTTTCAAACTATGAAGACATTTGTATGTTTTATCTCTTCACTACTATTAACAGTCAAAGTTCTGCATGTAGACATTTTACATTTTGGAGCTTAAGAATGATATTCATGCACTTTTCTCTACTCATGTATGCTCATCTTTTTTTTAAATGGCTTTTGGGAGAGAAGAAAGGTAGACAAAAAAAATAAGGGTAGTCTGCTCTTAAGACAGAATCCTTAAACTTGCTATCTAGAATTGATCCTTAATTTTGTGTTCACCAAGTTGAAATGCGTATTGAAAATGTTTCTTTTGACAAATATAGGTGAAAATGTCGACTGTGAACGCCCCTGCTCAATATCAATGCATGCTTAGGACCGTTCCAAAGGCGACAGCTATGACCCCGATGGTCAAGTGCCCTGTATCATCTTTGGGATCTGTAAAGAGTATCTCCAAGTCATTTGGCTTAAAATCTTCTTCCAGCTTTAGAACTACTGCAATGGCAGTATACAAGGTTAAGTTGATCGGGCCAGACGGGCAGGAAAGCGAGTTTGAGGCCCCAGATGATTGTTATATCCTTGATTCTGCTGAGGAGGCAGGAGTTGAGTTACCTTACTCATGCAGAGCTGGTGCATGCTCAACCTGTGCTGGGAAGCTCGAAACTGGAACTGTTGATCAGTCAGATGGATCCTTCCTCGATGATGGTCAGATTGATAATGGTTATTTGCTCACATGTATTTCGTACCCTCGATCAGATTGTGTAATCCATACCCACAAAGAGGGTGAGCTATACTAAGTTATGTATTAGTCAAGTGGGAAGTTCTTCACTTTAGTGGGCAGTGAAGAATTGAGTGGAGACCATATATTTCAAGTGTTGTTGATGGTCTTATGTTGTTGATCTTAGTTGTCTGTCTGATGTAATAAAACTTGAAATTGTTGGTTTTTACTTCTCCTCAGATTTTGCCTTTGGCCCTCTGTTTAGTGGGCAGATGTTGATTGCACTTCGATTTGCTACTTGCCCTGCCTTGGCTATCTGTTGCAAGATATGATAAACTTCAAGCATATCTGATGATCGAGCCGGGATGGCTCCTGGATAATTCGAACTTGTTAGGTCAAAGTTTAGCTTGATGAGCCTAGACTCGGACTCGTATTAGGGCTCGATTCAAGACATTAATGAGCCAAACTTGAGCTTCTTGAAAGTATACATTGAAGGTCGCAAATAAACTACTAGAACATCAAATAAAATTTCAAGTTTGTTAAAAGCTCTTTTGAACTCATGACCACATATATATGAGCTCTTCAAATCGAGCAATATTTAAGACGAGCAATTTTCCAATCTTTCTCGATTTTGTCTTCCATTAGATAGTCTCAATTATAGATGGCAATCGGGTCGTTCGGGTCAATTCGGGTCGGGTCAGCTTGACTTCGGGTAAATTTCGGGTCGAGTCGAGTTTCTGGTATGTCGCTTTCAGTTTCAGGTCGTTGCCCCAGGCCCCCAACAACGATACAAAGTTGTTGATCGTTGATCGAGGAATTGGACGTATTAGGCTTAAGGGTCGGGTATGGGTCGAGTTGGGTCTCGGGTTGATTTCAGGTCATCGATTTCGGGTGGGTCTCGGGTCGGGTCAGCTTTGCCAGGTCTAGTCTCAATCTCAAGCCTAGATTTTTTCGAGTTCTAGTCGGACCTAGCACGAAAAAGTCAAGCCAGGTTCGAATTCCGTTCGGCTTGTTGAGGAAAAAAGTAATATAAGAAGACCAATTTAGAAATGGTTCTTGGTATTTGGGGTTGTAGCCAATTTAGCGTCTTTTCAATTAAAAATAACATGGATGAGAGACAACAATACTTACTAGTTTTATGTACACGCGATGCATGCGAAAACATGAAAAAAGTTAAATTCATTGTCAAATTAAATTCTTAACTTCCTAAAATGTATACCTTAAAAAAATTAGTTACCCCATTTACTCTTAATTTATTATAATTTACATTTTTTTTTTCTTATTTTTGATGTCCACCCCTCCTCTTTCCTTGTATAATAGAGATTCATGCGAAAAATCAACTAAGTTATGAGAATAACACTCGCTCAATGTGAGCCTAATGAACTTATCATATAACACGTGTACTTGCATGTATTCTATTAACATATCTAAATAAAAGGTTGATGATTTTTACCTCGACCTAGAACTTTGTAGTAATAGTTTATTTGACTTAATTTTGGGAAGAATGGAAAGTAAGAATGTGACGGTATTATTTTCCTTTCATTTTATCTCTTTTTCAATCGGATACCTCTTGTTTATTTTGCCAAACAGAGAAAAATATTCTCCCCCTTTTCCTTCCCTTCCTTTTCCATCCAAAATCCCCCCTATCAAACACCACTGCAAAAGTGGCAGTTGAGTCATTTAGGCTCGATTATTTCGGATCAAGTATGTTTAGGGACTATTGTTTTAGTTGTGCCAGGTCGATTCTTGTCTGATCGGGTAAAAACAATTTTTAAAGTAAATTTTTTTTTTAAATAAAATAATAATTAATTTTAAGACAATAAGAAATAATTAGGAAATAAATTTTATAAATAAAATAATACTAAATTAATAAATTGAGATAATATTAGGATTTTTTTGCGGATTACCACCTTTTCTTTACAACTTTTTAAAAGTTACCACCTTTGATTATTTTTTTTAAAAAAATTACCACCAAAACGTTACGAATTTCTTAAAAACTCTCACCTCTTAACAGAGCATCCCAAATCACTATGTGGGTCCACATATTGAGTAGAATTGCCCCCTTTTTTTTCTTCAATTGAAAGGCAAATTGGAGAAATTTCTGAGTAAATTACATTCGTTTCAACTTCAATAACCAAACTCAGATAATTCGCTAAGTCTACAAGTTAGAAATTAGGGTTTTTTTGTCAACTATGCATACTAGGGTTTGTGTTTAATTATGAAGGGAATTTTTCAAAATTAACATTGGTAGGTAATTCGACATTTCTAACAAGTAATCTATTACTAATTTTATATTCTCATGCTAGTTATTCAATATCTTGGAAATAGGAATTGCAATTCAGTATATGAGATTGAGGTTTTTATAATTGGGATTGTATTTGTTGTTTAAGACTTAAAGCTGTTGGAAGAAGGGTTTGTAATTGAGCATGGGGCTCGTCCGGTGTCGTTTTTTGTTTTCAGTTGTTTTGAGAACTAAAAACCAAAAACACGAAATCAGAAAAACTGATTTTCACTTTTTAGTTGTCAGTTTTCAAAATCATCACGTTCTCAATAAATTTGACTAATTTTTTATTCATATAGGACATATATCATGACTTTGAAAATCAAAAAACCAAAAAGCAGAAAACCACGGTGATACCAAACGAGCCCCTTTCATGGTACGAGCCTCTTTCTTTAACGATTTTTTTAGGTTCATTAATATTTAATTAGGCTAATGAAAAGGGTTGGAGGAAACAAAATGAATCAGTCCATATGTGAGGCCCGCAAAACAGAGTAATTTAGAATTTTCCGAGGTGGGAAATTTTAAGAAACTAGTAACATTTTGGTGGTAATTTTAAAAAATAATCAAAAGTGACAACTGTCAGAAGTTCCATAATACTTCTAATATCCAAACCCGATTGTTTCAGGTCGGGTTATCGAGTCAGTTTTAGCCCCCACTCCCCCACGGCCCCCACAACTAAATCTATTTCCTCTATCAGCTACTACTGTCAACTGTGGTAATTTAAACCACCAACACATCAAAAAAAAAACTACCACTTCTGAGTTCTGACATATCAAAATTTTTAGGGTTTCTGAAATTTTCCGGTTGAACAATTTGATCGCGGACAAATCAGAGATGAAAATGCGGGATAATAATAATAATAAAAGAGGTGCAAAATCAGATGGAGGTAGCTCTTCCAGGAGTGGTTTGGAATTGAATGGTGTTCCGTTGAATTTCCGCTCTATTATGAAGGAGGTTGAGCTTCTTGGTATATTTCACTAATCTTAATTAGTTCAGTTGATTTATAAATCATGTTTGCTAATTGCTTGATCAAGATTTTAATTTTATAAGTATTATGCTATTTTTGTGAAATTTTGTGGATTTTAGTCAATCGTGTGGATAGATAAGATTGTGGACAGTTGTATGTTGTTGGTGGATTGTTAATTGGATTTCAAATTAATTAGCTTTGTTAAGAAAGTTCAAATTTATCACTCTTGTCGATGCCAGGCAACGGTTTTAGTTGACGATTCATGTTAGCCGACCCCAAATCACTTTGGGAATAAGGCTTAGTTGTTGTTGTTGATGTTGTTGTTGTAGCAATGTCCTAGTAATATCAGTGTTGCCTAATTCACTAATCTCCTTGCGAATTGTGAACTGTGGCTGGTCGGTTTTGGGTTATTTTTGGCTAATTTTGGCCCGTTGAGTAATATTGAGTGCTATCAATGTAGCTATATTTGGGGAAATCAGATGACCTTATGCCTTACCAAAATATAGGAGGTTCGGTTATTGAATTTGCGATGTATGTGGTGCTTACGATATCTTTGGTTTGGTAGGAGTGATGGAGGCTTGTATCGATAGTGTCTAAATTTTGGTATACTATGGGCTTTGTTCTCTTCTTTAATGAAGTGAACTGAAAATAACTGAACTGAAAGGAGTAGTGAAATGTGAGAGTAGAAAAAACATTGTGTGGAGCTAAGCTGAACTGAAAATAAGACAGGGATGATAGAAGAAGTAGCTTAGCATGGATTTGGCTTGATTTAGAACCCCGTTTTGAACTGATAGAAAGAGGTGCTTTGATATGCAATGTAGAATTATATATAAAGCTCAGGGTTGCAGCTCTTGTAGATTTTAGTTTATAGGTACCCAAGTCATACTTTTACATTTAATCATCTTTTGTTGTTGATAGGTTATGCTATTAGGTTTTGGTGATTTGTTTCTTCTCTTTGTTATGCATGTTGTTCTTGATCGGTTGTTACATACTAAATGAGTATGAAGGTGAGGTATTGCCGGAGCCTTTGGTTATTATGCAGTTGTGAAATGATACTAGTGAAGATTACATATCACTTTGCATAGGAGTGTGCTAAAGATGAGCACTTAAAGATGATGTATGAAATGTCCTATAAGAAGTTTTGTCACTTGATCTTCTCCTCTTTCTTTTAGTCTACTGGAGAGGGGGTGTTTGAGGCTCTCTGACTGGTATAAAAGTTTTTCGGAGGTATAATAAAGAATTTGAGATTGATGTATATAAACAAATGGAACCTCAACTGAACTTTGTTGTACCTTGTGGTCAAGCTGAAGCATAAATCCTTAATGTTTCTTGCCTAGGGAGAGGGGTAATTGCATGGGTTTTCAAGGTTTGCTGAAGATGAAAATTAAGTTCAGAACAGGCACATCATGATGTACTAACAACTTGAAGTTTCTTACTGTAGTCTGTTCAACTTTTGTTGAGGTCTCCTCCCCTTGTTTTTACCCTCCCTCTTTTTTCTTATGCATAACAAGAACTAATTGGTATATATCTTGGTTTCTGATTGTATGTTGACCTACTATCTTCTAAGGCGGAGTAGCAATAGCGTACAAACACTTTCGGACTACAGTTGTTGTATATATACTTATATATACCATGTTGCTGATCGTGAAGGTTTTTTTTATGTGCACGTAGTTGCTACAAATTAGCTGTACGTAAACCCTTTTAGTTCCCACCATGATTTTCTCTCCCTCCAGCTCCAACTTGGCATCTGCAAGTCTGTCCTCTCCATTTTTGTCTGCCATCTTAGCTTTTCTTTTTCACTTTTTATGAGAAAAAAAAGGAGGAAGTGATAATCTATGTACCTTATTTATTTCTGACTCCTAATTCTTCTGTCTCGGCATCTCTATCAATGTTCCTTTTTCCCACCCACGTCATCAATTTGCCAAACCTCATAGAGGAAGAGGGAGAAGTAAAATGGAGGAAGCTAGTTGAGCAAGTCGATAAGAGAAGAACCTACCTAAAAAATAGAGGCCGAAAAGATGAGAGCGTGTGATGATGCAGCTTGGAGACTTTAGTATCTTACTCGGAAGAAAAATAATGGAAGTGCAACATATGGTGCCCCCTTCTTGGTTCTATCTGTTGAAATTTTGTAACCAGCATGGCCAAATGGACGTCCTTGGAACTGATTTTGTAAACTATCTTACATTCTACCAAACAAGGCATGGTTCTTGGAACCGGGGTTTTTGAAAACTTTAGATGATTGATATTGTTCAACTAATGTGATGAACCTCGTCTATAGTTCCTCTCTTCAACTAGAATTTAAGGGAGCTCTGGATAGAGCGTATTTCCACCTTACATCTGCAGCTTTCCTAACTGCTTTCAAATTAGCTACTGTGTCCATCCAGTTTTGCATCATATTGTTGCTAGTCTATTTTCCAGCCTTATTGTGGAAAATAAACATTATGTCACCGCAGGCTCCTCCGATATGACATGGAAAGAGAGGAAGGATTTGCAGAATAAGAAAGTCTCCGCTTTGGGTGGAAAGGTAGGGATTATTAATATGTTGTACCTTTTGCTTGGAGTTGAATCTGCTGTAATGCATTCTTGTTTGTTGAAGGCTCCTAAAACTCAGAGATTCCCACTTAGCGTAGCACGGCCAATGATGAAAAATATAAAAAAAAGAGAAGAGAAGATGTTACAACAGGTAATTATAGAGACATTTTCAACAACTTGCTAGATTCTGTTTCTTTTAAGTGATAATTTGCTGATAAACTTTTTGCAGGAGTTACTAATCGGACATTGTGGGGAAAATCTAATCAGAAGGACCAAAAAACCTGATGAGAAGCGAAGGCCTGAAGGTGGAGTGTTGAAATCCAGTGAAGGACGATTCCGAAATGGAGTTCTTGATGTAAAACATTTATTAAGAGCTGCTCCCCCTCCGAGGGATGATGATCGTGGTCCTCCTATGCTCAGCAAAGGGAAGAAAAAGAAAGGTGGTAAGAACAAGGGTGGCAATAGTAAAAGGAAAGGTGGTGGGAAAAAGCGCCACTAAGCAGCAGGGGCGGATCCGCGGATGGGCCAATTGGGGTTTGGTGTTAGCATCCAACTTTCCATTACTTTTATCTTCTTCATTTTATGTTTTGTAGTCTTTACCTTTTGTTTTAGATCTTTTTCATAGGCTTTAGGTTACATTATTGAGTGTTGTAAATCCAATGTTTATTGGAAATTTATACTATTTCACAATTAACCCTCTTTAGGGGTGACGTTGAATGAAATTAAAGTTAAGCCTCCTAGCAGTTGTTAACATGCTTTATGATATGTATGTTATTGACTTACTCAGAGCTTGTGCGGCTGTATAGTATAAAGCGCCATCCAAATGCGAAACAACTGACCTTTGCTTTAACTCTCTTCGCACAAGTATCGAGTGCTTGTGCTTTTACGAGCCTCTAAATTATATTTTCGTGCAAAGATTAGCGCACTTGCCAACACAAGGTAAGGGTGTGTCACACGTTTCGAGTTCAATATAGTAGGATTAGCTGTGACATCAAGTGACCTATGATTGATGTGGTTGTGCAGAGATTGACCGAGCTAGAAGGGATCGTCGCGCGTTGGAACAACTCGAATATATTGTTCTCAGGCAAGCAAAGCAAATCAAGTAGTTAGAGGCAACAGTCAATGATTTGTTGAACAAAAAAGATGAGCTCCGTGAGCAATTGAATTGTGCTCTGACACAAGCAAAAAACTACTAGATAAGTGCGAGACACTGATACGCAGTATGTAAAAGCAGGCCAGCGGTGATGATATTAGAGAAGAAACCGTTTTCTAGGACTTTCACTAAACCAGAAAAGTCACCTCTTGTATTCTTTGGGGGAGATAGGCAACTAGACTTAAGGCTTTTCAGTTGTTCACAAACTATACATGTAAACCAGTTATAAACTAACCCATTTGGCACACTTAAATGCTTAAGTAGAAGAGCCAAAATATAAGCATGAGGTGATTTTCAAGTAATACGTGATTTGTTTGATGGTGCATTGTTAGTAAGAAGGGACGAGATTTCACTAATTATAAACATATATTAGTTTCTATCAATTTATAACCAATGATAGATGGAAAATGCGACTTTCTTTACTTAATAAGGAAAAAGAATTTTCCACTCTTGAAAATAAAATTATCAACCTACATTTCCCCTCTTAATCTAACCCTAACCAAATAAACAAAGGTAGCGAAAGTAATTTTCTTGATAAAAATAAATTCTTTCTTATAAAATACAATACGAGTCATCTAGAATTATTTTAGATGCGTAGAAAAGCGCATAAGATGTAGATGATAGAGAGAGGCCCAACAAGCCAACATACACATTAGGCATTAGCATAGGTTGAAGGTTCTAGACCTCTAACATCTTGATTCTTGCATATCAAAGAAATTTTACAATTGAACATTGATATGGGTAGTTTAGTAAAAACACCCAACCATCCATAAATCTCAGATAAACCCTAACTATGCATTTCTTATTAAAAGTAGTAGTAGCTCTCAGAAAGTTCTAGTAGTTGCATTTCTTTCAGTCCAGTGCTAACTATTTAACCATAAACCACAACATACAATTTCTCTATTACAATTCCAAAACCCTCATTTTCTCTCTCCTCAAATTAAATTGTGTTTTCTGGGTTTTTCCTCAGTTTCAGAGAGATGGCAAGGCGTTTAATTCCCACATTCAATCGCATTTTGATTGAGAAAATCTCAGCTCCCGCTAAAACATCTGCTGGAATCTTGCTTCCTGAATCTTCTAACAAGGTCCAATTTAACCCCTTTTTCCTTTATTTTGATTGAATTTGGAATTTGTTGTGTTAAAGTTTGAATCTTTGCAAATACCCACATCGTAATTTGTTCATATAGGAACTGATCTAAGTTGGGTTAGTTGCATTTTTCTACCATCTTGTTTGTTTATGGCTTTCGCCCCGTCCGTTCTTTTATAATCACTACGTGTAGAGTTTTACGCACTCGTAATGCACAACTTTCACAACTTTGAGTTATCTTTAATTGGGGTTGATTAAAAATTATCCGAAAGTCGAATGAATTTAACGAGATCTCACGTGACTATAATTATGTTTACGACTATGCATATATCATGATGATTGGTCAAGGAAATGTATGGATAGTGTAAGTTGAGAAATGTAATTATTAGCTTCTTTTTTTCTAATTCTAAATGAAATTCGTTCCTTTACGACTTTGTGTTATCTGGGTTTATTGTGTTTGTTGATCATCTTGTTAATTTTAATTGCTTCAATAAGCTACTTTATCTTTAGTCCTAATAAGCCATCAGTGACAAGCGTTTTTTTTACTTGTGTGGATCCTATTTCAATGTGAACTTGATGAGTCGATCCGCCTACATGTCTTACATATAAGGCGTCTTATCACCAGCTTATTTTCAGTTCGGACAATACTTTTACTCTCACATATCACTATTCATTTCAGTTTAGTTCAGTTGTTTTATGCCGAAATGAACAGGCCCATAGATTGCTGCTTTAGCTCAGTTGCAAATGGGATCTTTTTACTTTGATTCATTTTTGGGTTTGTTGTTGATTAAGTTAGTTTAGCTAAAGTTAGATTCTTTCATGTTTAATTGATGCAGCTGAACTCTGGGAAAGTCATTGCTGTGGGCCCTGGGACTCATTCCAGCGACGGGAAATTAATCCCAGTGTGTGTCAAAGAGGGAGATACTGTTCTTTTGCCTGAGTATGGTGGCTCTGAATTTAAGCTTCAAGACAAAACGTGAGTACTGTTTAATGCTTGATCATTTCTTTCATTCTGTTCTATTAGTGAACTGAGAAAGCTAGATTAAGTGCAACTTCGTGTATATTTGTGTTAGAATTTCTGTAGAGATCTGGTTCTGAATGATGATTATTCCATGTTATAGCCCGGGATTAGGAACTTTCACTAGGATATACTTAGAATGTGCATGAAAAAACTTGTTTGCAGATGGAATTGAAGAAATGACATTTGATTTGGCAGAGAAGTAATCTTTTGGCAGTATCTAGAGGCAATTCATTGCTTCTTGATTTAGTCCATCTTCCAATAAGAAAAATGTTCAGGCCATGGAATGTGGATCGTAGTAATTGATAGTAATTCATGCTTATTGAATTTTTTTGCTGTTTTTATTATGAAAATTATGTCTGTAGAGATGAGACAAGGGTAAGTTTGCGACATCCGAACCCCTCTCGCCTTTTGGCAGGAGCCTTTGAGGCATTGGGTAATGTTGTTATTGTTTGTTTTTTGGTTTTGAGAGCATGTGGGAGGAGAATATTTTGCTGCAACAGTGATTCATCTTCATAAAAAATATGGAATAGAGTCGAAAGTAGGTCTTCCAAGGATGGTGAGCATATTTCTTCATTGCCAGTTGCCACATATTTCTCCATATCTCACCTCTTGTGGAATTATTTTCCGTCCAGCCAAACAAAGTCATTATGTTGTAACATGGGAACCTTCTTAGTCGCTGAAATGCTAATGTAGCAACATACTCAAGGAAAATGCTTATTAGCTTACTGCTGTATTATTGTCTTGCTCAAGCATGATTTAAACCTACAGGAAAATGCTGCCTGCTCATATTTGCATTGATTTTTTTGTCCAGGCTTTTCGTTACCTGATAAAAATCTATTAAAACTTTAGGATTCTAAGGTTTAAAGGCATGCATCTGGTTGAATAAACATTAGTTCTGAGGTTCATGTTTGTAACTGTATCATGTACGCTTCCTCTTGCAGGTATCATCTGTATAGGGAAGATGACATACTTGGAACTCTACATGACTGATTTCGATTGAGTAGTAGTGAGCTCTATCCAGTCTGTAGGAGCTCCCCCTTCCCAAAAAGGGGGAGTTTATGAGTTGAATTGGCTAAATGGAAATGTTCTTCCTTGTATTGACAGTATCTAAACCATATCTGGTCCTTCAAATTTGAATTTTTTTTTAATCTGAAGGGCATCATTTCTTGGTTATTGTTAATTTCTGATCACCTTGTTACCGTATTAGATTTGTCCTTATCTTTGTTGATCGTCCTTACTCCTTAGTTCCCCTATAACATAGCATCACAGAATGAGGTCTCGGAATCAGGAGTGCTCATTGGGCCCAGCCGTGTAGTATGTGTCTTGCTCTCTCATTGGGTCTAGCCATCTACTTGAGCTGTGCATGGATCAACACGAAATCGTGAAGTGGGGGGCTTGTGTTAACCTTCCAAACAAGGGGTCTACCGTCTATGCACCACATCGGCCATGTGTGTCATGGTGACGGACCCTTTTAAGAATATCATGTTTTTCTCTGGCTAAAAATGTGTGGATTGGCCTGCAAGTTGGTCTGTCGTGCTTGTCTTGGGCTCGAGTCCAATACTGAAAATGACGTCAATGCATGGCCCACTATGCCTTTTGTATTCGGCTGGGCAACCCAGATGGCCTCCCCTCCTGTGCTAAGGTCTAACCCAGCTCTGCCATCTGAGCCATGAGCATGAGTTTCAAAACCTTGCTTTCTCTAGTACTTGGCCTGCACAGATGGTATCATAAGGAGTCAATCATGGTTAGTAGGGCACTCGCATTGTCTCTTTCCATAGATATTGTGCGAAGCTTGAACGAGTATCTAATGATGTTGATTGTGATACCTAAGGCACAAAGATCGTAATTGATGTCATTGCGCTTAGATATTGCCATTAACACCGATATATTGACCAACTGTATAAAGCCCGGTACTAAAGAAACCATGATGTTTTCGAACTGGATTCAGTATGAGCATACACGAAAGCTTAAGGCTCAAAAATATTCTTTCGACTAAAAAGCAAACTTTGGACTGTTACAATTGGAATAAGAAGCTCTTTGGTACAAGAGAAGGTTAAGAGATTACTCGAGGGCTTTTAATTTCTAGTAGGAAAGTGTACTTTTTTAAGTTTAGCGTAAAATTTGATGTTCAGTATTGTGTGAAAAAATGTACGACAGAAATATAGTCTATTATGTATGTTTAAATAAATTGTGATCCTTATAGATTTTTTGGCAACCCTCTTAACAAAGATTCGGATCAACCAACATCATTTTATTTATAACATCATTTTATTTTATACACTCTTTTTCCGGCTAAGGTTATCGATCTTCTAGAACAATTTTGTCGAGACAATTATCCACAAGACTTAAACCAAACCTATGGTACTGGTACTTCTATCATATTTGCTTTCTCTGTGCAAAAACATTAGTCCTGCAAATAATATCTTATCTTGAAAAAAATTTAGTTTCCCATTTGGGAGTGATACAACATCATTATACAAGAGATAAAATATATATTTTCTTCATTTTGCAACACTTACTACGTTTTTTATTTGCATACTATCCAATGCAATACTTTGAACTTTAATATCTATAATTATTAATAAGTAAAAATTATAAAAAGTTGATTTTTTATTAGTTTGCATTAAAACGAATCAAATAAAACCCCACTTAGTTATATTTTTTCTTACACTTGGAAAAACAATATATAAAAGAAAATTGGTAGATGAATAATAGTTACTATGCTAATATTGCGAGTATTAAAAACGGAGGAAGTATACACGTATACACTGTTATATCAGAACTATGCCACAAGCTGAGTTATGAAACCTCGGCATTACGTAACTAGTAGTTCTGAACCAATGGCATATGATGAGCCATAATATATGGGATCATAAAAATTACCATTTCAATCACACATGAAGCCAGAGTGGTGATCCTGAACTACCAAATCAATAACCCGCAGGATAACATGTTTTACTTGAATAGCATCTAAAGCAAAATCCAACAGTACACATGAAAAACAGCATCGCAGTTGATCTGTTGAATCGTCTTAGTTCCAGGCATTGCTTCATGCTCCGCAACACGAGGCAGTTAAAACTTAAAACCACCTTATCAAGAGATAGGTCATGACGAGTTTAAGAAGCTTTCCATTACTTCTTTACTTAGTTCTTCATGAACCTAGAACAAGTAAAACCAGAGTTTATCATCAAAAATACCCTACTAAAGATTGCATCTGAAGTATATTGTCAAGCTACAGCAAGATATGATACGTACTAGTTTATGATAGATTTTCTGGAAGGCGTCACAAAACCTCTCTGCCTCAGCCGGGCCAACCTGTAGAAGATGAGAAGTCATTAAATATTCAAAGAGAGAATTTTAAATAGCATAAGATTTGCTAGTCTTAGAAATGAGGAAAGAGTGGAGGCTGTATAGCACAACAGCCAACTGAGGAAGTACGTTGCATTTCCTTCCTAGGAATCTATTAGTAAAAGTTTGATTATAACTTTCCCATGTGCCAGTGGCCATAATAATACCATTTAGCTCGAGAATTCCTTACAGAAACTACATGGGTATGGTTGAGATGTAAGAACCCTAAAAATCTAGGGGCGGAGTATATGATGGACAAAGACAAGAGAGGAAAAATGCTATATATGACAAATGCTAACAGTGATTCAGGAAGATTTTCATTAGATATGTCCACTCCCAGTGAAAAATTTTATGTCGACAAGATACCGAAGCCAAAAGCAAAGCATCATGAATTTATCAATAGACAAGCAAACAGGCACATTAAGAGTACAAGTATTGGCATGAGAGATTTCTGGAGTGGAGACGACGGGGATTTGAGGTTTAACTTTCTACAGCCGGTGAAGAAACTTATCATGAGCAGTTCACTGCACGAGCAGGGAGCATATCAGATTTTAACAACGAGTGTAGCACTACAACTAGATTGTTCCCCAGCAGTTTGGCAAGAAAGAACGTAAAGAATACCAAATAACACAAGGGCTTCCACCCGACATAAAGCCAACTATAAATGCCCAATAAAGCCAAAAGTCATCAAGTTGGAAAGAAGTCCCTTGGGCATTTGTGAAGTTGCCTAGTACAGAACACAAAGGACAATGCTACATCAAGAAGACCACATGGGTTCGCCCAAAGGGCTTCTACCCAACGAGGCCAGCGATGATTTTCTCGATAAAGCCATAAGTCTAACAAGAAAGTCTCTTCAGATCCATGCAATTACCTAGGGGTCCATATTCAACATTTGGTTCACATTTAATACTATATCACCATCGAGAAACATTTTTTAAAGATCAAACTCATGCATAAAAAGGCCTTCTGACTTCTCAGTGCAAATGACAAATCTCAGCAGAGAATTAGGAGGTGTAGACTAGTCCACAAGTCAGCAAAAGGCCTTCAAAACTATATATTTTTAATTGATATAGCAGATGCAAACAGAGAGGCCGATTCGAAACACCAATGGAAATATCCAAAAGATAAAGGGGAAGGGGGCGGGGGTTGAAAGAACAGATCTTCAGCAGCTCCCAAGAATTCATGTCGGACACTTGATACGTATGTGTAATCAACTAACCTGGAAGCGAATTTGATTTCACACCCATTAGAGCCTTTTGTGGCTTGCCGCTGATTGAAATGAGAGAAGTTAGCTTCTCAAAGGCTTTCAAGAACATAGAATGCCACTGGATTCAATACTTAGAGGCTCGACTGCTCAGAGAGGTCGTAAATCAAACTTGAGGCAGCATTCAAGGAAATGGTGGAAAACGGTAGGGTGATTAGGGTCTAAGGATTCTATTGTCCATATTGGTGCTTAATCAAAAGTTGCCATCGTCATTTGACCCATACGTGATGCTGAACTCAAATCTCCTAATCCTCCAAAAACAAGAGCAAAGAAAAAAGCACAAGCTGAAGATTGTAATTCATGCCCATGGCCCCATAAGCAAAACTCCATGGAGACTGGAGGGAAATTTCCACATATTGATAGGGTCTTTGATGCATGACAGGTCTAAGGAATTTGTAATCCATATAGTCCTCACTTAAAGCGTGCATCGCCATTTGATCCATAAGTGATGCTGAAATCAAGCCTCCTAATCCTCCAAAAACAAGGGCTAAGAAAAAATCTGTGTAACTCATGCCCATTAAGCAAAACTCCAAAGAGACTCGAGGGAACTCTCCTCAGTTTGCATAATAGATTTCAGGGCCATCAAGGGAATAAGATGTAACGCTGATATCACCAAAAAGACGTCACATGACATGCTATGACGCTAAAGAAACCATCTAAGGAATTGACAGGAGCTTGGACTATCAATAGCTTGCCTAAATTCACCATGGGTAAAACATTACAAGTTTACAACCATGTATTCCCAAACAATCTATATGAAAAAAGCTATTGTTATTGATAATATGATCAAGGCAATCCAAGACAATTCCCTCCATCACCACCAGGAAAGTGATGGCATATCTTTAATGTAGAAGCTAATGATGTCCCCTTTCACTCAAATGATACAGAGTTGCAGGGAATGAAGAAGAGCTCGGGAATATCAAGCTGGACATTGCTCCTTATTAGCCAATTTCATGATGTCAATCCAAGTGCAAATGAAGGGGCAATTGATTGGCTATGTATCCAACCACAGTATTGGGTTCAATGGTTCCCTTAACCTGGAAACTATTACAACTCAACTTTCAGTAGCTTTTGATTGTTGACTAATCTAGACTACACCATAAGGAAAATTAAGGAAAAACTATCAATTATCTTTCTTCTTCCATCAAAACAAAATTTAAAAAGTTTTGACGGGCACAAGATTCATAAGCCAACATCTAGCTTTTCGAGTGCAAATCAATTTGCTTCCTTTGATAGATGGAAACCCTATGCAGCTATGCTGATGAGATCCATTTAATAACTAATAAGATATGATCTCTCAGTTTATATAGGTATTGGCATGTTACTACAAGTATCATGGACACACTAGCAAGGTATAACATTCACAATGAACCACACAGTAGAGAAGAATGCCAATTTGACATAAAATAGCTGAAGTTGCCAACAAAGATATGAGTAAAATATCTGTATATGGTATGACCATATACATATAGACACACACATAATATGTACACCATTGGCTTTACCTGTCATACAGAAAAGAGTACCTTATTACAAAAAATACGTACATGCTTAGTGCTCACCTTTTTCTCTGCAGTAGATTTTAGTTTATCCCAGAAAATGCCTGTTATACAACACAAAAAGATGTCACTTCATCATATTTTGGCAAATTAAAATCAGGCCAAAGAGCAATCAATTATCACGTGCTTAATTATTATTAGCTTTAAATGCAGTATACTGAAGCTCAATTATCAAAGAAAAGAGGACCTACACATAAGAAAAAGAGGGCCTCAAAGAAGTCCAAGATAAGAGAACCAACTCATAGATTTTCTCAGTTAATTTGCAAGAAACGGGAAAAAAGTTGCCAATTGGAATGCATGCCACAAGACGTATTTTCTTCAGAAAGCATTCAATGTCTGCTTTTAATCGAAGCAAAGGACAAATCCACTCAAAATGCAATATAAAGGAAGAAGGGGAAGTGAGGAATTACACATAAAGAAAAGACACACTTCAAAAGTCCTTGGAATTATGAACATCTGAAGGTTAAACACCAGAACAACAGAGACCTCTCAGAAAACAGCAACCTAAAACAACTTTTAGCAATACCTTGATTCTTGCTTCCTTGCTCACCCCAAGCATCTTGCCACTCTGTTACCTGCAAACATACAAAAGTTCATATAGGTAAATAAACAAGCTAATGCAATCCTATGAAGCAAAATCATTGTTATCAATTAAGTGAAACCACCTCGCTCCTTGGTGCTTGTGAGGTTGATTGCCCAGATGATTCTGATTCAGCATGCTATTTATTGCACAAGATAATAAGATTAATCAGATAAAAAAAAACAAATCAAGAAAGACAACATTAGTATTTCTTAGATCACTCCACAACAATCTACACTCACAACCAACATTCTTTCAAGCTAAAATACCACACATATCCCTAACATCCTATCTCCATTATAATTATGTATAATCTTACATAAAGCGCGAAATTCAACAAAACCAAAACCAAAGACAACAATGCAATACTCCATCCATCCAAAAATACACCACATTGTCTCAACCACTTCTATAATTCTAAAATGTTTGACATGATTTCCCCAAAACACCTCTAAACGATTTGTATCATCCATACATTGTCCCTATCGCCGTTTCGTGGTCATTTGGGAACTATATGACATTTTCCCCAAGGCATCCGAAACTACTAGTAGATAACACGACTTTGACTCGTGCACCCGACCCCATTCTATTGGCATCCATGCTTCCGCTTTCTTGTCAAGTAGTATAATATGACTATGATTATGAAGCAGGTATATCTACTATAAGCACAAAAAGAACCTTCATTTTCTAACTTATACACAAACCCACTACCATAAACTGAAAAGATTGGAAGAATCTAGTCAATACTGAACTACTTGATAAGATCAACTTTGTAAAATAGACATGATCAATGTAAATCCCCAATTCTATATTCTTCCATAAATAGAGTATCTTTTTGTATTACAAGAGCTAGGAATTAATCCCAAAATCAGAATTATAAAAATGAAAAAAAACCCAACAAAAGATGAGCCATGAATCACAAAATTAAGCAATTAAAGGGTGTTGTTCATGGTTTTAAGCTTACAAAAAAAACCCAAATCAAGAAGTGATTGAACATGGAAATTAAAAACAGAAACTAGGGTTTTACTGTAACAAAGAGAAAGAGAGAGATTACACGATAATCGCGAGTTCGGACAACAGGGAAGAGAGACAGTAGGCGTTGAAACTCGCGTTCATCCATGGCTTCCTTTTGCTTTGCAAGTTTTTGAGAGATCTTGAGTCTTTTCTTCTTTGTGTGTTGTTAAAATTGTTGATCACACTTCAAAAGTGACTACAAACATGGGTAAGTAGTGGGAAATGTATAGATTCTACTAGAAGTCTAGTGTTGGGCAGGCCCGGGCCGGGCCGGGTCGGGTCAGTATGAGGGCCGCACAACCCGACAAGGTTTGGCTCAATCCGACATGAGTCTACTAATAGCTGGTAGGCTGTTTATGGGGATTGTTTTTATATTTTGGCTTGGGCACGACGGGTCAGCATGCCTTTTAGCTCTCTTATTGTCAACCAAAATTGAAAAATGTAGAAATTTAGAGGGTGGTTTGTCGACATGCAAGTGGAATGGATCGTGCTTGGACGATTGTTTTGAAATTTTGGCACAAGCCCAGCATGGATTTCCCTTGTTCGTTCTAAGCCCAATCCTATATATGTCGTCAATCTCTTAATTGTTAGAAAGAATGAGCCTTCTTTTGTTGGGATACTTGTGACTATGACAAAGGAGCTGGCGTTCGCGTTCCCTTAGACGGATAAGGAGGCTCCATTTGTTCTTTAGTATTATAACAAACATTAACAAGATTAGTTGACTAATCAAACTTAACATAGAAAATGGTAAAACAAAAAAAGGAAAATCAAGCTAAAATCATTTATCTACGCAAAACTAAAAATCGGTCAAATGGTAGTACAAAACCACCCGTCAAGTTGGTTGAACACTTTAACACGAAGAGACAATTGAATTGGCCAACAAGGAGACTTCTAAAGGGTGAGCTAGCCTATGGGTTGGTTTAAGACTGAGGCTCGTATGCGGGTATAATTTTACAGATTATGCATTGCATTCAGTACTGTTGAAGCTAGTATAAGTTGATTAACTTTGACTTTAAAAAGGCTAATCTTGCAACCAATTTGGGACTAACTGAGAGACTTTCAATTTACCAATTACATTGTAGTTGTTCCCTGCAAATGTGCAAGTGGGAGTAGTAAAAAATGCAGCATTGCTTGAACAAGAATACAAGATCCAGAATTGAAATTGGAACATCATTGTGCTGAATTACTTCAAGCATCAACAAACAATGGGAGCGTTGTTAATCAATATTTATCATAAAAAAATGTTATACACTTGTACATATATCCGAAATAATTGATAGAAGAACTATCTTCTCTCCGAAGTAATTGATAGAAGACCTATCTTCACTTGTTTCACTTGATTTCATCAGAGACCATTAGACCCTACAATTGTAAGTTCATATCTTAGAGGTATCATATGTTGCTCGCCCCAAAGCAATAGCAGTTTTAGAACCAGACTGGCGACCCAAATGCTTGCAGATGAACTCGCCAGCAGAGAGCAGCTTCCCAAGGTCCACATTAGTAGTAATGCCGAGTCCATGAAGCATGTATACCACATCTTCAGTCGCAACATTTCCTGATGCTCCCTTCGCATATGGGCATCCACCAAGTCCTGCTACCGAGGAATCGATCGTGCTGATTCCCATCTGTTTGGAAACAGAATGGCATGAGAATTTAACAGCAAATGGTAAGAAAAATTATCCACCCACCCCACGAAATAGCCCCTATTACTAACCTTCAATTCTTTTCACGAAAATAACCATCAGCAAAAATTTATTTAACTTATTTCCCCAAGGGTCCGTTTGATAACACCGCCAATTTACACTTTATGAATTTAAGATTTTACTAGTCTTATGATTTAGGTTGTATAATAAACTAGGAAAACTTATTCTACTCATGTTCTTTTGATAACCGAAAACAACTTTTTCATGTCTTGGTTATTCTAATCATATTCATCTTGAAATAAACAAAAGACGATAACTACCAGGCCCTGAAAACGAACACAACACTTTTTCTAGTAGCGAATTGTACTTGGTTTCCAAAACTTATTATCCCTTATCTAAACTTATTTTTCCTGAAACTTTCTATTATAGAGTGAACAGGACAAAGGGTACCAAAAACGAAAGATCCGAACTCACCTGAAGAGACACCAAAATGTTTGGAAGAGATTGTCCATAAGTATCGTGGAAATGCACAGCAAGCTTTTCAACAGGAACAACAGCCATTACAGCTTCAAGCATGGGAATAATAGCACCTGCAGAAGAAAAATAGCATAAATGAGAAATGAGGACAAAACATCAATTAGACCTAATAGGCTAATATATCACAATTATCAAACTTACAGATACTCCCTATACTATATGCTCGATCTATTTAGCTGTTCAATTGGTCATATATACATGATGCAGCATAATGTTAGAGTTGTCAACTTAAGTCCAGGTCCTCCAGGATTCAATGGAGGTGTAAAATACCATGGATTCTACTCTTCATTTTGTCTTGCCTATTGGTGTTGGAAAGTGGAAACTCGAGACTCTGACAAGGCTATGGAATCCTTACTTTACACTTCATATTTTAACCAAAAGCCTCAGATATCTTGATCACGTATTTGTAGAAAAAGCAAGGAAAGAAAAAGAGAGAAGGAAAGAGGTGAAACAATTGTGATATATGCTCACAGATGGACTTGAAATCAGAATGCTAAAAAACTATCAAATAAAACAGCTTAAAATGTGTATATGTATTATGGCATAACAAAGCCAAGCAAAAGTCTTGAAATCATGAATGTGTCTCAGAAATGTTTTGCCGTACCCATTTCACATTTTAGGACAGACTACATACAGAGTTTTATGTCTGATATTTTGGGTCATAAAATTTCTAACAATTGGATCTGTATCCGTACCCAACATGTGTAGGAGTATGAAATAAAAACTGAAGCAAATAAAGAAAGCTTACTTTTAACCAAATTTAATTAGACCCAATCATATTAGCTATGCCATTACACAAATTAGGCTTAATTATGATGAACAATAACATCCCTGCAACAAGCTTTTCCAGAGGGTAGCTCAAGAAGAGCAGGATAGATTTGACAACCACATTACCTGGCGTACCAATGCCAATAGTATCTCCCAGAGAAATCTCAAAGCAGCCCATATCATACAGTTCTTTAGCCACATATGCCACCTTTGCAGGAGGAATCAACCCGTCTACTGGGCACCCAACAACGCATGAAACATACCTGCACGAGTGTTTTCATGTTGAGCATCAGTAAAACCGAAACAGCAAAGCATTTTGACAACCTGGCACAAGACCAGTTTGCATGTCTAGCAATAAAATCCATATTGATATATTATTATAGAGCGTTGTCATATCATAATTTCTGCCACATGTCAGCAGAAGACTTGAATTTTAAGCCAAAGTTGTAGAGCATACCCACGAACTGGAATTGATAGTTTTTTAGCAGCAGAAGTAACAGCACGATAACGAATAAGACTCTCATCGATACTACAGTTGATATTTGACTTTGAGAAGGATTCTGAAGCAGACGCAAAAACAGCAATCTCCTTAGCACCAGCTGCTATAGCTGCTTCAAATCCCTAAAAATGTATGGTAAAAAAATTAATAAAACCATCCATGTGCATAATTTTCTAGTAGAGAAACCAACTATGATCAAAATCACTCACTTTTAAGTTTGGGGTCAGCACAGGAAGACGAGCAGCATCCACATGGCAGACTGCGCTCATGACATCTTTTGCATCTGATAGCTGCAAAAACAATTTAAATATGAGATTAGCAACATGAACATCCGTGGAATCAAAAACAGACATCAAAACATAAAGTACATATCAGTAAAAAAAGGGAAGATACCTGAGGTACCCATTTGGGTGAGACAAAACTTGTCGCCTCAACAACAGATAATCCAGCAGAAACTAGTCTATGGATTAACTCAACCTTTACATTGGTAGGCACCATGTTCTTCTCATTTTGCAGTCCATCTCTTGGACCAACTTCCACAATTTTCACAAAATTTGATATTTCATTCAGAACCTGAAAAAAACAAAATAGTGGATATTTACAACAAGCAAATTCTCAAAAGAAAAAAAGGCCGTACACCAAATGTAAATCTCAATTCAGAAAGAAGTGGTTAATATTCACATCAGGATTACACTACATAATACAGATGTTATTTTACCTTACTCCTTTTGGCACTAGTGGACTTGTCATGGTTCCCATAAGCCATATGATTCCTACCTGCGCTTAAGCTCCTCCACACAAAAGAGTTACCGTGGGACTTTTCCCTATTTTTCCTTCCCCAAGGAAAAGCCTCTTCCATATAATCTTGAGTTTCCTCACTGCAATGAATTAAGAAGCATATCAGCTGAAAATCTCCCCAAAATAATTTTGTACATGGAGATCATAAATGAGCCCTTAAAACTCACTGACCTACAACTGTTTGATGTGCTGCACCTGCTTCCTTCAATCCAGCGAGCTCCCATACCCAAATCCTCTCCTCGGGGTCGACAAGCACTAGATGAAAATCTCTGAACTCTATCCATAGTGTTCATGCTAGGTAGTTTGTCAAAACTGAGGGGTTCCTCCAAACTCGACATTCTGAAAGTAAACGTGAAAAAGGAAAAACTAAGTAAATCTATAAACATGTTCCTTATTCATGACCAAAACACATTGTTTGATGTTATTACACGTGTAACATCGTCTCCACTCTTAACCGCTGGTTCATAAGGGCTACATTGCATAAAGCTAAAAAAAAGGGTAGTGTCCAAGAACTGTTTGACATTCAGATATGACTTAGCACTCGAACTTTTCGAATTTGATCAAAGATGTACATGTTAGGAGAGAACACACATATTGTTGCCAGATAAAATGGTTGCCTAGTTCAGCCTCATCCTATCATCACACTCTTCCTATAGTGTATAAGTAGCAACTAGGCATGATAGTATGTTTGTCCCAATTTCTCCACACTACATTTCCTAATTTGAAACAACTTTACACATGAAATCCATATTAAATCAAAAGCCAATACTACTAAACAAAGAGGGAAAAGAAAATTGAAATTGCACTTGGAAGCCTGCAGCAATACAACATTAACACATTCATACATAGATCTTAATTAGCTACCATCAATTACCAAATTCCTTTTAACTTCATCTCCCAAACTAGAATCTATCAACTAAAATGCACCTCAAATAGCTGATTCCACTAAAATCAAGACACACTCCAAGCCACAATCGAACAAATTCGAAAAAAGCAGATTATGATAAATGAATAAAACAATGTAAACACCAATAACCATCAACAACTGCAACATGGAGAGAAATTCCCATTCAACCAGAATTAACAAGACAACAATTATTACCCAGCTAAATTGAACAAAATATTCAAATTGAGCATATTTCAAAGGAAACAGAGGAATTCACATGACCCAATTGCATATTCAATCAATACAACAAAACTAAAATATGGGAAATACAATTAAACGTCTCAATTGCTGAATTTTCCATCAATTAACTACAAAAACAATAGAAAATTGAATTTCCCCCAATTATATTTCAATCTAAATCCTCTGTTCCCTATCAAAATCAACTAGCTATAAACCCATCAAGGAATTAACGAAAAACCCACAAAATTCTACTAAAAAACAAACCTGAATCAGACAGAAAAAGGTCTGAAATTTCCCAGAAAAATTTCCCAAAAACCCTAGATTTTTGGAAAGGGGGTGAATTTCTTCTTCTCTCTCCTATTATTTTTATTGTTGTGTTCCTAAATTGGCATAAAAATGAAATTATTTTTGTGGGTAGTTGAGGAAGAGAAGCCACAAAAGAATATACAACATGTAAAGGAAGTTGCTGATCATAAATCGTTCTTGTTGTTAGGTGTGGAAATTGAGAGATGTAAAGGTGGTTTCTTGTGGTAGTAATTACTTTGTCCTAATTTAAAGGTTTCTGATATGACTTTTTTGAGAAAATTGACTAAAATTGTATTTTTATTGTAGTTCATTTAAGGAGGGAAAAATGGTGGGTAGGTAGTTTTCAGTTGGAGGTTGGTCAATTTCCATGTATATTCTTTGTTCTTACAAGTCAAGAATACTTATAATAATGTGTGAGTTTGAGGAAAAAGTAGCATGAATGTGTATAGTTAGCTAATCTTGATTGCTTGAGTTATGGGCGGCATGGATACTATGGTATTGCTTAAGACAGATCGACAAGTTAGTTGTTTTCGCGGGAATGAAAACTATATCTATTATATTATAACGTCGTATTGGGAAGACTCAGCAATAAAAGTGTATTGTACATTTGTACTATTGAAACATATTCATTATTTTTCTTCTTTTCTTACGTATTTTGCATGTAAAAAGTTTCTAGGTGTGAGGTCAAGCAAGCCCATGATCTAGCACAAAGCAACTTGTGCTAGACGGGCTTCCACTATACACATGGGTCGGGTGGTACACGATGGGCACTTCAGTTTCCATTTTTGCAAAGTTTTGAGCATGAAACTGTTGCCCAATTAGAAACATAAGAAATTTTAAGAGATGTGATCAACGATGATTTGTTTACAATTGTTTATTTATATTACAATATATGTTAACACACAAAAAATATTATTAATTCAAAATGAGATTCCCATTGTACAACTTTTCTTGAAAAAGTTCGCTTTCTTGGTATTCCCATCAATATCATCTAAAAAGTTTTGAAATTGTACCGTATATTTGTGAGACATAGTGTTATAAAACACTTTTCATGTCAAAAATATGATTAGGAAGGACCTAACCAACTTCGTTTTTACATAAAATCTTAATTTTGTAATCGATAGATCATACTCAACCTAAAAAAATCACATGTTAGGAACTTGATATAATTTTATAATCCTATGATTTCATGCTACGGTCCTATTATAAAATTTATAAAATAATATCAACTATAACTTTCTCCCAGTAGACTTATATTAGATGTTATTTAGATTTTAGAGAACTTGAACTAATATCACCAGCGGTGAGTAATAAAATTTATTATTAGCATGTTTAAACAGTTAACATCACACTTTTACCATATCATAACACAATTGTCACGCTCTATACTCAATTGTGTAACATCCTATGAATTATGATCTTACCAATGCGATCCTACACCTCTTCAATGCAAGGTAAGATTTCTATCACGATTACGTTGGTCTTTACCCGAACTTTTTTAAAAAATATATAGTGCATGTTCTTTTCGCCTGAAACCAGCTGAACGAAAAATAAGGAGCGAACGAACCTTAGTAGATGTGATTGGGTTTGGTCATACTCAATTAGATCTTATTCTAGCAGTATTATCATTATATAATAATTTCTATATTTTTAATTATCATTATAATAAATACTTCCTCTGTTTTTTATTAGTTGACCTGTTTCTTTTATCACGTTTGCCAACGCGTGATTTCAATCACTTTTATCTTGGAAGATTGATGAGTAAAAATTATAAAAATATGATATTTTGAAAATATATAATGAGACGAATCTAACAAGACCCCACATGACTATATAATCTCTTACGTATAAATCACAAAAGATAGTCAAAGTAAACTATGTGAATAGTATCAAAAGTCAAAACGTGTCAACTAAATAAAAACGGAGGAAATATTATTTTAATAATCTATGATTGTTTATTAGTAATTATTACTATTGGCTATCAAAACAAATTACTATTTATTATCAATCATAATTCAATTAATCAATTCATTTCACTTTATTTCTAGGAAAAATTGTTTTAATAAGCCAACCTTTGGGCTGTCTTCTAATATTAAGTTAACCTTTCAGTAATCCAGGAATAAGTAAACCTTGTATCGGTTTTAACCTTTAACGTGTTCAGGTGACCGGTTACCTAAAGAACAAGAAATTTATTTGTTTGACTTAACTTCGAATGTTGACCACCACCAAAACCACCAACCACCCACATGGCCTCCTCCACCACCACCCCTCATCACTCCCACCACCACCACCAGACAAAACCACTGCCAACACCTGACCCATTGACACCACCACACAATTGCCCCTCTACCCCCACCAAACCACCACAACAAACATCATACCTTAAAATATCAAAATCCCCTCTTTGTTCATCCCGTCTACCGCCTACAACCACCAATAACCAATGTCCACCGCCGACAACAACACCACCACCACTACCTTTTTCACTGACCAGCACACCCTAACCACGTTCACTTCCACCAGCCACTACCGCATTTAGCAAATAAAAACCCAGAATATTTGAAGAACAAAACAATGAACAAAATCAAGAAGTAACAAATCAAACACAACAAATTCAGCTTCAAATTAAAGAAGAAATCAATCACTAAGAACAAAATTCAACAACAAAACCAAGAACAAATCAAACAATACTATAACAGGGAGCGTTGCCAGGTATATAACGGATATACAGCTACAGTGCATATATCGCTTTTTTTAAAAAAAAAGAATAATAAATGTGATGGGGCCCAGTAATAAAGACGTGTATGAGGCGTCTTTTATGTGAAAGACGTCCGTTTAGGTAAGATAACAGAGTTATCATAATTGCCCAAAAGGTTTAGAGAGAGAAGAGAGGGAAGAGGAACCGGTTCTTCAAGTTCTTCGCAAGTTCTTCAAGTTCTTCCAAGTTCTTCAAGTTGTGCTCATCATTTGTAACAAATTGGGGACTTCAAAATCTGCAATATTTCCTTTGCGCAATTTCATCTGCTTACTTCATCCAAGGTATGTATCTTCTTCCCGAGCAATTAGAAGGGAAAAATGAAATCGATTTGGTGACGAGTAGGTATGAACGATACATGCAAATATGTAAAATTTTGAACTATGAACATAAGAGCCATAGAATTTGTTGGTGGTGGTGCAAAAAATTATAAAGGTGTGGTTGATATGCTTTTTAGCACTTATCTCCAGTTCAGTTCCAGTTCTTTCTATTCTAGATTTGGGAAAACACATAAATCTTGATATATAGAGATTTGTATAAAATTTGCAGGTTTAACTCTCAAAAAAAAATAGTGAAATTTACCACAGATACATTTAGTATGGCGAGAAGAACGAAATGCACTAGCAACTTTTGTTTGAAATTGTGGGGTGTGAACGAGGGCTATATGTACTGAATGAAACAAGCATGATATATTTAAAAGTTTGTTGCCTTCTCATTTTGAAACTGTTGACGCCTATATGCAGTCTTAAGGGTCCAATTATATTTTTGTATGAAGAATGCAACTTTTGATGCCAATTGGTAATTATTTTATGCTGTTGAGTACAAATGAGTATGAAGTTGCAATACGATATGCATTCTGTGACTTTTGTTGTATGAATAGTTAAGTCTAATATGTAAAATTAATGATCAGTACAATGAAGAGGAAGGGTAGGGCAGAAGGAAAATCAGTGAGGAGGAGTGTACGCCATATTTATGCCGGATCTTCCTCGAATTATCGGGGTGAATGGAGTTCATGTGAGTCAGATGATACAGATTGCACAACGTTGGAGGAAGAAGAGTTCAGTTGTTTGGTAAGATTTTTGGTACATTATTCGATCATTGTTGACACGATAATATCATTGACAATTTCCTTTTTAGGGAGATAAGGAGTGTGACTCCGTGGAGTTGGATCGATTGAAGGAGTCATTGGAGTTACTAGATGAGCAGGAGGAAGTAGTTTTGGAGCCACGCATCTTTAAGGTAATATATAGGTGTGTTGTCTTTAAATCTCGTATTTGTGCTAAATAATTTTGTTGATTAAATTGAGAAATGCACGCAGGTCAACAATATGACGAAGGGGGGAGGGTGAAAGAACGGGGGATGGTGTTAAGTTATCAGTTGGAGAGATGTAATAACAGGGTAAGTAGAAGTTAGCATGGTTAGAATATTTGTGAAGTTACAAAATTTTGTTAATGCGTGAATATATTTTTGTTACGTGTGTGAATTTTGTTGTTAATTTTTTGCAGCAACCTAATGTGACTTGTCGCGTTGAAGCCTTTGGTAGGATTTGTAACTCATTTGATGAGCGTCGGAAGTTTTGGGTTAGGGAGATGGGGTTTGGGGGATTGTTGTATCTTGGTGATATGAAGTTGCCTAGGAATTTGTGCTATTGGTTAATGACCAGACTTGATCCTATTAGGAGGTTATTGATCTTTGGGGACGGTCACGAGTACAAGCTTTCCCCGAACCAAGTTAGTTGGGTATTGGGGCTTCCTAAGGGGGATTTTAATGTCCCAAGTAAACCCACGACCAATGTAATGCGTGAGAAGATGAGGGAGATCAAGGAGAAGTATGTGAAGGATAGCTTTCATACATTGAAGCGTAATGACAAGCTGATTACAACTAAGTATGTCCAGGTAACGGATGAGTTGATAGATCGGTTGGAGGGTGATTGGTTGGAGACTGAGGCTGAAGATTTCAAAACCATGTTTTTAATACTTGCACTTGATATGGTGTTGTGTCCCACTCAGAACGGTAAGCTGGGTGTTTCCATAGTGCCTGCTTTGACATGTGCCGTTGATGCCCGGGCATATGATTGGTGTTCGTTCGTGCTTGACAAGTTGTGCGGCATTGGGTTAACATTTGCTAGGAGATTCTACAGAGATGGTTTTGTTGGAGGTTGTGCAGGATGCCAAATTTTCCTTGCGGTAAGTGATCTGTGCAATATTTATTTGTAGAGTGCAATGATCTGTGCTTGATGTTAATGCCTTGTTTTAATAATTTTGTGGTATTAGATATTTTACCTTGATCATATAGACCGGGACCCACAGAAGTGGGGTGTTTGCCCTAGAATAAGGGTATGGAAAATGGGTGAGTTGGCGAAAGTGAGATTGGAGGATCGTGTGAGTCGTAAAGGGGACTACGGCAAACTTGGGGTAAGTTTGGTTGCATACTTTATATTAAATATTGTTAAAAGTGTGTTATTTAATGTGATATGTAATGTTTGCAGTGTTTGGACGTTGCGTATGGTGAGCGTCATCCGAGGGAAGCAAGGGATAGTGTAGCACCTTTAAGGAGGGATGTTACGTTTGTCGGGGTCGATGAAGAACCTGTGGATGGTGATGTTACTATCCCTAAGAATTTAGGACGTAGGAAGGCGAAGAACCATAAAATCCCCCAAGTTTATAAGAACGAGAAGGCAAGAAGAGAGGCAGAAGCGAGAAGAGAGGAAGAAGTGAGAGGGCAGGCAGCAACAGGAGAAGCAGAAGTGATAGGAGAGGCATAACTGAGAGGGGCTGCAGGGAATATGTGTGGTAATGATGACAATGAAGAAGATTGTACATCATGGGTGAATGAGCTATATAAAGAGGGTACTGGTTTGGGAGAAGAAGAAGAAGCATTGTTAGTGTTGTCAGATGGGGGCAGCTTGGCACATCGAGGCCCGAATGAGGAGGATGCAAGGCCTAATGAGGAGGATCAAATACCAATGATGGGAAATGAATTTGAGGAGGAAATTCCACAGGAGGTAGTGGGTGATATTGTAGGTAATGAGGGTTCTCGTGTAGACGAGGAAGTGGGTGATAGTGCTGGCAGTGCTGCAATGGTAGTGAGAAGCAAACCCCGTAGATGATAATGGTACGCAACCTTCACCCGAGCATGTTTCCTGGATATATCTTTACGCCACCTGCTAACAATATATTTTTCAGGAATCTCCCCCAAAAGATGATAATCCAGTACCCTAATTGAATGTCGGCACAATATACCATGGGTCTCAAACAACTTACAATCACACTCAACTTCCTTACTCTCGGGATTATAACAAACCCTATACAACCTACGTCTATTCGTTAATATTTCCTCACTTTGACCACTGAAAACCAACCATATTCGATCTTCCATCAAATGTATAATGTTACCATCAACCTCCTTCTCATCCCTTCCAAAACAATACGTAATTCTCTCACACTCTTTTTGCACTTCTCTAAACTTCCTATCCGTGTATATCTTTTGGAAAAGGGCCTCCGCCTTGTACCCCGTTACTGATTTCCTAATATACTTCGTTGACTTCAAGTCCTCCTCCTTCTCATCATGAACCCGCTTTGACATAGCGGCACAATATTTCTCGCCAAATTCATACAATCTTGTCTGCCTTTTAACAAACAAATCAAAAAAACTGTTAATACTTTCAACTCGTTGGGTAGTTTTCATTCCCGCCCAAAATGTATCCTTCATATATGCAGGAACCCACATGGCTCTTTCCTCATACAACCCACTAAGCCATTCGTTGGCCCCAACATCATATTCCTCGATAAATTTCCACCAACGGGTCTCAAACTCCATCGTCGTGAAGCTCTCATACACGACTTCCTTACATGTATCCTTGATATCATGGTACCTACACAAAACAATTTATTTATCACATTTCATAACACCAATAATTTGACACAACACACAACATTTCAGCATTGTCAGTACGCTATTCATCTCTACTTCACGTTAATGTGTTTGTAAAGTAGTCAATTCTAGTTCCAAACGTATTTAGTAAGCTAAGTTGTATTCTTACATTCATTCAACTAATATACATTCAGCTAACATTCTGCTTACATTCAAGTAATATACTTCCATCTGCGCATTACTTATTGTTAATTCAAGTAATTTTTTTTTGATTAATCAAAACAAAAGCAATAAAAGTCACAAAACAAAATAATACTCCAGCTTCCTTTAACGAATGCTTACACTAAATAGTGGGAAAAATAATAAACTTCTTCACCTGTAACATACCACTTTACTTGTTCCTTTCCTACTAAGTAAAATACATTCTGCTTTATACTATTTCAGCTATAAATTTATTATGTTAGTTCAAGGAAAAGTAGTATGTTAGTTCAAGTAAAATACATTCTGCCTTACTTTATGTTTCTTCAGCTGCTCACATTCTGCTCAAATATACAGTAAAGCAAGATTACAGACATTTAGTAAAGCTGCTAACATTCTGTTAGCATAACCATATTGCACCTAACATTCTGCTTAAGTATTGGGATATTTTGTAATTGACTAAAATACATTTACGGACATTTTGTAATTGACCTTAATACATGTAGTCGAACTTAATACATTTACTTGTTCAAGTTTAATAATCTATCAATAACTTAAGGTAGTAAAACTCAATACTTAATACATATTGTTTTAAGCTTATAACTCACCTCGCATACATTTGCAGCTTGTAAGGAATTTTCATCATTATATGCCATATCCACCATCTGTGACGCGACGCAGCCATCTCTTCAGCTAACGCTCTCCTCATAGATGCTACTTGGTCAGTGAGTATAGCAGCAGGAGCTCTTCCCATACATGTCAACCATTGACGGAAAACCCATGCATAAGTTTCCGATGTCTCATGGGATACTAAAGCACATCCAAGCAAAATGGACTGCCCATGATGGTTCACACCGACGAAATTGGCAAATGGGAGTTCATACTTATTAGTCAAATAAGTTGCATCGAAGCAAACCACATCTCCAAAATCATCATATGCCGACCGACTTCTCGCATCGACCCATAAAACATCCTGCAAATAGCCTTTCTCATCTAACCTATGGGCATGGAAGAAATTTTGATTGTCCCGTTGCATTCGATCAAAATATTCCATCAACGCTTTAGCATCCCCACCCTCCATGCGTAGCCTACGCTCTCCCTCCACTACATGCCTCATGTCTTTCTGCGTCACCGGCATGTTTTCAAGCCCATGCCGTTCCAACGCTAAGCTACCATAAATACGTGGTACACTTACGCCTGCATTTACATCATTGAAAAGACGTCTCCTCATTGAACTAGTGAAACCATCCATCCTATACTCCTTCACCAACCTTGACTTTGTTGGGGTCGGAATGTGATTCTTGTGTTCCAATACTACAGTCTTCAATTCACAAAGCCCATTCTTGTTCAGGCTAGCATATAACATAGCCGGACATTCACATTTCTTTGATTTACGCCTCTCCTTATGCATGTCGTCACCTACACTACTTCCTCCCATTTCCATAGTCCGAGCTCTCTTTTTAGACTCCATTTTAGCCTTCATTTCCGGAGTACCAAAACACTCACAACGCCAACATTGTGCCCTCTTCACTTTGTCATTACCGGTACCTTTCCAAGCACCGGCAACACGACAAATTCCAAAACCTTGTTGTTTCGCATAACTTTTATAGTAACACTCAACTGCATCCCATGAATCAAATACCATCCCCAATGCAGGTGGCGCAATGACATTGTCATCTCTCATAGGCAAACTTGTGGCCAACGGTGTTGCATATCCAACATCTCCCTTATACGGAACTATTCCCGCCTCTGTTTCCCAACTAATATCACCACTGCAAGACGCCAATTCTGATACAGTGGTACTCATCTGCAAAGTCAAACAATGTTTTACCAATCTCATTCACATTCCAATAATTCTATCATTGTTTTACCCAATTCAATCACATTCCAATAAACACAAATTTTATCCCCATTAATTTTCTAAAAAAAAATAACCATTTTTCGAAAAATCATCCCACTTCAATCACATTCACATTTTCATACACTATTTTACAATCTTTTCTAAAATAATTATGGATACTAACAAAATAAAAAACTGACAATATTTTTACAGCAAAATATGGATAATACTATTTACATCATGGATATAGCATTCCTATTAAACAACTAAATTGATGATCAAGCTTTTACCATAGAATCAAACGATTGTTTTCCCAGGCATTAATCAAATTAACAAACCTGAAATGTTTTACAACTTCAATTGCTTCAATGGCTTTCAATGATCAAAGATAATTATTATATCGCTGGCGCCTGGCGCTTATGCCTGCTGTCTTCATCAACAAATGCTTCAATGGCAAAGAGAATGAGAGGAGAGTGCAGAGAGGAGAGTGCAGAGAGGTGAGTGCAGAGAGCAGAGAGAATGAGAGTATACAGAAGTAGGAGGAGAGAGAAAGTGTAACTGAGACGTTAACACAACGTCAATTTCACAGAAATTTTTGGTTTGTCTTCAATTACATTTATGCCTTAACAGTTCAAATAATTTACATCATAAGCCATTGATATATAGCTACAGTATATATATCTGTTATTGCTTTGGCATTTCTCCTATAACAGGTTCTCTTCCCATGAAGAATTTTTGAACAAAAAATCTTTTAAAGAAAATCGAGCAGAAAATTGAAAAAAACCAAGAGCTAATCGAACATCAGATAAGAAGTTTAAAAAAAATAGAGCCCCATGAAGAAAATTTTTCTCTTCCCTGAATTTGCGTACGGTGGCGAATAATTGTCGGAGCTCCTCATCAATGGAGGGGGAGTTCTCCCCTGACCAATTGATAGTCATTTCTTTGGATTTCAAATGCCACAATCCAAAGAGAATAAGAGGTCGGTGGTGGGAGATGGTGTTTGTGGTGGTTGTTGTGGGTGGAGTTGTGGTTGTGGTGGGACACTGAGGAAAGACTAAGGTGACAAAAAAAGAAAAAAAGGGAGGAGGTGAGGATGGCAGGAGGGTGGGGAGTTTTTTAAAAAAATGCAAAAGATTATCCAATTATAATATGCCACATGGACATTTAACCTACTATAGCAGGTTGGTAACCTGTTATACTCATTTCAAGAAAATGCCCCTATAAGGTTTATTTATTCTTGGATTAGTCAAAAATTAACTTAATATTAGAAAACAGGTCAAAAGTTAGCTTATTAAAAATAATTTTTCTTTATTTCTATTCAACTTAATTCAGTTGCATTCACTACAGTTCAGTCGGAGTGATGACCTTAATTGTGGCCAATTGACAAATTTTATTCCATCTCATTTTCTCTTTCTCTTCCCTCCCATTTCCCATCTTTTTTTTTCATTTCCCAAATTCTCTCTTTTTTCTTAGTGTAGGGTTTTAGGGAGGGAAAAGCAGAGACCTAAAAAATGGAAAGAGATCAAGAAGATGAAATCATTTGCTTGGACGAATCATTCTTCATCAATGACAAGTATTTCCCTTTTCTATGTCTCTCTCATTCTCACTCTATCATCTGATAAATGTCTGATCAATGTTAATTAATCAATTTTGCAGTTACCAATTGACCACTTTTACATTTGGGTCTCAAGTTCTTGAGCTATTTTGTCTTCATTCAGCTTCAAGTGAGTTAATTCTATTCTAATATATAGTTTTATTTAATGGGTTTTCTGGGTTTTTGCAATGATTGCCATTTTGATGTTGATTAATTGCACTTATGAAAGATTTGAGCTTTGAGTTAATTCTATTCAATCTATAGTTTTATTTAATGGGTTTTCTGGGTTTTTGCAATTAATGATATTACACTTCTATGATTGCCATTTTGATGTTGATTAATTGCACTTGTGAAAGATTTGAGCTTTGAGTTAATTCTATTCAATCTATAGTTTTATTTAATGGGTTTTCTGGGTTTTTGCAATTAATGATATTACACTTCTATGATTGCCATTTTGATGTTGATTAATTGCACTTGTGAAAGATTCGAGCTTTCAGTTAATTATATTCAATAATTTGGTTTTGTTTATTGGGTTTTCTGGGATTTTGCTACTAATGATATAATACTTCTATGATTGTCATTTTGATGTTGATTAATTGCACTTATGAAAGATTTGAGCTTTGAGTTAATTATATTCAATAATATGGTTTTGTTTATTGGGTTTTCTGGGTTTTGCAACTAATGATATAACACTTCTATGATTGCCATTTTGATGTTGATTAATTGCACTTGTGAAAGATTCGAGCTTTCAGTTAATTATATTCAATAATTTGGTTTTGTTTATTGGGTTTTCTGGGATTTTGCAACTAATGATATAACACTTCTATGATTGCCATTTTGATGTTGATTAATTGCACTTGTGAAAGATTCGAGCTTTGAGTTAATTCTATTCAATAATTTGGTTTTGTTTATTGGATTTTCTGGGATTTTGCAACTAATGATATAACACTTCTGTGATTGCATTTTGATGTTGATTAATTGCACTTATGAAAGATTTGAGCTTTTGAGTAATCTATTACTAGTTAAGTGTGCAATGGAGAAGTTGTTCAGTGGAGGACCTCCATTGAGGCAAGGGGTGTCAGTCGACACTCCAAATTATATTAATTTATTATTGTATTGATTGTTAATTTTGTATGCCCAAGTAAGCAATCCGTAATCCTATTGACACCTGATATTAAAATCATGGGTCAGTTAGACCGCTACTGAGTATACTGATATTGCTGTGATTGGGGCAGCTGATTTTGATCTGACAGGTCAGTTGGTGTGGCCTGGGGCAGTGCTGCTGAATGAATACCTCTCTAAAAATGCTGAGATGCTTCGAGGACTTTCGGTCATTGAGCTAGGTTCTGGTGTCGGTATGTCCGGTTTTTTTAATGGCAACTATTGCTTTTCGATTTTTCTTTTTCATGTGGGATTGTAGAACTTTGTGATCTGAATTTGGAAACAGTATTTTCATTTCTTACTGAGAAAACATAATTAAGCTAGATGGGACTTAGTCTTGCTGTGTTGATTTTGGTCCAAGAATCAAGTGTTTTGACCTCTTCAACTTTCATTCAGTTAAGCTTTGCTATGCATAGCTCATATGTTTATCTCAATCATGAGGGGTGATAACAAAGGCAAACCCAACTCGAACTTGGGGTTGCTCGCTTTGCCTCATTACATTTACATCGGAACTCGTAATTTCAAGCTCAACTTACTTTGAAACTCAACTTGAGTTCGGGAACTATAACCAAGTAAATTTCCTTTTAATGTCGCAGGCTTGTAGCGTTTATATTAAGGTTTGGTTAATAATTAAAGATCCTCATAGGTATTGTGCAGAATTTATCATTAATATTGATCAAATTTTATCATAAGTATTGTGCTTGACCACAAGTCTCTCAGGCCGAGCTTAGTGGTGCTTGGCTCATAAAACCTTGCGGATCACTTGAGTAGTTTGCCAGCTGATTAGGTCATCATCACCCGACTAGAGTGGATTGGTAACTTGGGAGTTGGGGCTGCCAAGCTGCATTTTTTTTTCTGCCACTAATAAAAAACACCTAGAAAAGCTTGAGCATGAATGCATGAGAGTCAACCACTCCAGATGTTCTGGTGTGTGCGGCATCCGTTTTGTGTTGATTTCTGGCATGTGTGCTTTTGTGAAAAGATAACCAAATCTGTTGGCATTTTACTTTATCAACACTCATGCAATCCTTAATAACTTATGGTTGTGTAGATGGTTCTGAATTGATGGTGAAAGGGTCATCTTTTGACAAGCATGTTTATCTGTTTTAGAGCCCACCTGTTGTTGATAAATTGACAGTATAGACCTCAACAACTTCGGCCTACTTTCTACTTGCAGACTACTCGTTCCGAGAAGAATTTATGTTATCCCCATGCATTCAGTTTTCTTGTTTCCACTTTCTACTTTCTACCTTGGTAATGTCCTTCATGATACATCTTTCAAGATTCAACTTTTAATTTGCAGGGGTCACTGGAGTACTTTGTCGTAGATTTTGCGATAAGATTCTGTTGACTGACCACAATGATGAAGTTCTTAAGGCAAGTTCACATATTTCATAAGTTATAGAAGGAGATTTAGAACTTGCAAGCTTTGGATTTGATCTTGGTGGCTTTACGATATTTTGTCTTGCAGATCCTAAAGAAAAATATAGGTTTACATGCATCTTCCGAGAATTACCCGTGCTCGGGTATGTGAAAGGGACTCCGAGCAGCATTTGGTGGTATGTCCGTGAGCTGATAGTTTATTATAATTTCTTCCTCTCAGATTTGCTGGCTGACAAACTAGAATGGGGAAATTCTGACCAGATGAATGCAATTGTGCAAAGATATCCCGAAGGATTTGATCTTCTTCTTGGAGCTGATATCTATATCCTAATTGCGCTCTTATATAATTGTGAATTTTACAAATAGAATCATGCTAAGCTGCTAATTTTATAATGTGATGAATGGTGCTGATTATCGCCTTTGTTTTTCTCGGGCATATGTTGAGGACCTTGACAATTTATAAGCTTCCAACAATCCAGTATTCCGTTACTTTTTGATACAGTAAAGCAGCTTCTTCAAATCAGAGGAAAAGGAAGATGCAGATTCATTTTGGCTTATGTTTCTCGTGCCAAAGTGTGAGTAACTCGCCTTGACTATCTTATCCATGCCCTTAAAATAAAACTCTTCAATTTTCCATCTTCATAAGAAATTACCAAGTGCTATATAGATTGTTGATCGATCTATAAGCATAGAGGATATACTACTTAATGATGTGAACATTTTACTCAAATGTTCTCTAAGGTGGTTATGTTTCAACGTAGCTCCTACACATCACGTTCTTCACCTTTATGCAGAATGGATCAGCTGGTTCTCAGTGAGGCTGAGGGACATGGCTTGTCAGTGAAAGAAGTTGCGGATACCCGTTCAGCCGTTGGAAACGTGGAAGGGGTCATTTACGAGATTACTCTCTAGTAGTTCCTACAACTTTGCTTGCCTTGGATTTGGAGCTTGGAATAAAGCAATTCTACAAAAAGAAAAAAAGTGAAAAGTCATGGCAGTTCAAGTGTAGCTCCACAGTTTCAGATCCTAGATGTCTAGACCATATGCACACGATGCACCTTTCAGATGGAAAATGAGAAAGACGGTGCAGTCTGAGGTAACTGCACACTGAGTGTCAATTTACAAGGCGGAATATTTTCCGAGCAATTTTGTTGAAGAATAGTTGTAGTACTATCTTAGCTTGTAATATCGACATTGTTATCTCCATTGTTTACTTAAAACAGTTGAACTCCTTCTCGATGATACTTGTCACTGCATCATACTAAGATACTTCATCAGACATCTTTTGAATGTGCAATTCATATGTTAGAATAGCTCCGTTATGGCTTTTATTAACAAGGCTTGGGGTTGTTTGTGGAAGGTAGTAGCTCCACCTTAAATGGGATGTAGCAGCTCTTTCAATGCCAGTACCTATCTTCTGTCTTGATAGTTGTTTAGGGTTGTTTGTGAAAGGTAAAGCACATCCTGGCTGGCCTTTGGAAAACACAGCCCAATTCAATAGGTGTTAAAAAACAATTCAAATTCTTATATGTAACCTGTCACACCATTTGTTAATTGTGCGATTGAAAACTGATATAAATAGGGTTACGGATAATGCATATATGAGGTAACTGATAAGAATGACCAAGTTTTTTAGCAAATGAGGTTACTCACAAGCACATATGAGGTTACTTATAATGCATACATGAAATTACTTACAATATCGCACCATCATTTGAGCATATGACGTATCACATAAAAGACGACGTGTAAACCAAGACAAGCTCTAAGACTTAAATCTAGCACTCTTTAACCCCATCCAAATCCTTACCCAACCAAACCATGCCCAAAGTTACCTAGCAAACCTAAATCAGAACAAAATCCAAATCTGACCAACTTAGCATCTAGTTGAAAAATCACTCTAGCAGGGCCCCCAGGGATATAAAAAAAGAAAAAGAAAAAAAGGAACAACCTTAGTTTCCTGGAAGCAGTTAAAAAGCTATCAACCTTTGTCTCCATTCATGGCATCTGCCCATTGTTTCTCTGGCTGCTGTTATCCTTGCTATTACTAGCCAAATGACTAATTTTTTTTAATAATAAATCTCTAATTTCCTCACATGCTAATTTATTTTGTGCACCACGTATCATTGTTCTGCATAATATATTCGGTAAGTCTCTGATCGTCAAAAGCACATTGATGTTTTCTTTCATCATCGAGAAAACACATACATACGAACATACTTTAACACAACAGTGTTCCGCAGTACACAAAATGATTCGGACCCACAAGGCCGCAACATGGAGTGGTTAATCATTAAACTATTATCCATTACTCATCATCATTCTCATGTAGCTTGGCAACTCCACTTAACATTCAACAACCCACAATGACAAATCCTTCAATCATTACAAATCAAAATCAAAATCAAAACCCTAAAAAAAACATCCATATGAAATCACACCACTAAATATGCATCATCCTCAAATCCTCCTCCTCTTCCTCCTTCTATTCATCTCTTTAAATTCCCTACCACTCCAAGCTCAAAACGCCACCGTTTCACCACCACAACCACAACCACAACAACCACCATGTCCATTAAACTTCACAACCCTAAAAACCCTAATCCGATTAGCAAACGTAAAACCCTCAAACGACGTCGCAACAAACTGTCAATACATAACAGAAGGATTAAGACTCGTTCTTTCCCAATACCTAAAATCAACTAACTCGTTCTACCCACCTCTTAACTCGGCCGAGTCATGCTGGAACTCATACGACTCGGTTGTTGACTCGTTCCTACCCGGTTTCAAGATCCGAACTTTATGCGGTTTTCAGACACCCTTTATCTCTAAAGACTGTATGAACATCTCAACTCGGTCTGAATTTGAGAAACTCGTTCCTAACTCAGTGTTAAACGACGTCGTTTTGAACTGTAACCAGAGTTTGGATGATGGTTCATCTTGTGCTTCTTGTCTTACTATTCTTACTACCATGCAAGCTAGTTATCTAACTGGTGGTTCTATTAAAAATGATGGGAATATCTCTGATTGTACTAATTTGCCCTTGATTTACGCCGGGGCCGTCATCAATCGATACGGCCCCGCGGATCCCGGGACTGCTAAGTGTTTGTTTTCCCTCGATTTTACGAGGGATGATAATGGTAATGATTGGAAAAGGAAACTAATGATTTCTTTGATTGTTGTTGGTTGTGTTTTTGGGTTGTGTTTGGTTTTTGGTGGGTACTTCTTATATAGGTGGTTGCATGATAGGAAAAGGAAAATTAGGAAAGCGAAGAAAAGAAGTCTTATTCAAATCGAATCTGGTGCTGGTACTGGGTCGAATAATCTTGCTTCGATTGGGGGAGTACACATTTGATGAAGTTTAGTTTAGATGAGATTAAAACAGCTACTAAGAATTTTCATAGGGATAATTTGATTGGTAGAGGTGGGTATGGGAATGTGTACAAGGGTTTGTTACCTGATGGTACTGAGATTGCTGTCAAAAGGTTTAAGAACTGTTCTGCTGCTGGTGACGCGAGTTTTACTCATGAAGTTGAGGTGATCGCGAGTATTAGGCATTTTAATCTTGTGGAATTGAGAGGGTATTGTGTTGCTACGACGAATATGGAAGGTCATCAGAGGATTATAGTGTGTGATTTGATGCATAATGGGAGTTTACATGATCATTTGTTTGATCAGACTTCAGAGACGAAGCTAAGTTGGCCGGTTAGGCAAAAAATCGCGCTAGGAATGGCTAGGGGATTAGCTTATTTGCATTATGGAGCTCAGCCTGCTATCATTCATCGCGATATTAAAGCTAGTAATATACTTTTGGATGATAATTTTGAGGCTAAAGTTGCTGATTTCGGTCTAGCTAAGTTTAACCCTGAAGGTTTCTCACATTTGAGCACTAGGGTGGCTGGGACCATGGGATATGTTGCCCCGGAATATGCCCTTTACGGGCAATTAACTGAGAGGAGCGATGTTTTTAGCTTCGGTGTTGTGTTATTAGAACTATTGAGTGGAAAGAAAGCTATATTGTCTGGCAATGACGGGCAAGGGCAGCCGTCATTGGTGACTGATTGGGCGTGGTCATTGGTGAGGAAAGGGCACGCTTTGGATGTCGTAGAAGAAGGGATGCCGAAATTAGGACCGGATCAAGTAATGGAGAAATATGTATTGATCGCGGTTTTATGTTCGCATCCTCAGTTGTATGCTAGGCCGACAATGGATGAAGTTGTTAAGATTTTGGAGAGTGATTTACCGGTTCCTTCTATACCCGAAAGGCCGATTTCTTTTATTGCAGAGCTCGAAGATATCGAGAGGTCTGCTAGTAGTAGTGGCTCAGGTCAATTATCAACTTTTGGAGGGTTTCAGTCATATTCAATGGGAAATACTGATTATAATTGCCAAAGTGGGCAAGAAGAAGAAGATCCTACCAAAACGTTGAAATGATGATTATTATTTTTTGTATATTTTTGTTAATTTGAGATTTTGATCCATTGATTTTGAAGTGCACCTTGTTTATATAGGCGTTTCGATTTTCATTTTCTTTTAGGGTGGGTGATGTTGGTTGAAGATAATACATGTACCATGAGTAGGAGATGATAGGAAAGGATTGTATATAAAGCTGAATATGTTAAAGAGTACTTCACTTAATTCATACATGCCTTGCTCATTTATAGTAATTCGTCAATTTGGCAGAGTCGAGGGTTGCAAAGGCCGGTTTTGTGCTTCGAGCATCCGATTTTTACGGCCACCTTTCAGATTGGATTTAAGGTGGAGGAGATCTATCCTAATTGATCTCTTATCACATTGCAAATCTTGCAAAGAGAAATGATGCTAAGGCCAAGTTATTTCTTTATGTCATAGAAGTATGTGATTGATGGTGTTATTGTGCTATGCTATAAATAGTCTACAATAGTCCATAGGTTGTTAAGGTGTGTATTGAGACATAACTAACTTGTTACATGTTTCCATGTATCAAAGCGCATCAGCAGAGGATTATAGGATTACAATATAAGTTGACTCATTGTACTTTCATTATATCTCCTATTACCTATGTCATATGATTTTGATATTGTTTTTTTTTTTCAAAATCAACATTTTTTTTTATAAAGGTAAGGAGAAAGTGGGGGATAATTAGGAGACCCTCCGCTCGAGGGGAACTCCTAAACTATCATTACAAAGTAAGACTGAGAGTTCAGAACCACTCCAGTCTGAGATACACTGCCTTCCCTATAGATGTGGTTGGTGTGGACTTCTTGAAAATTTTGAAGCTGGAGCTTGATGTCGTCGATGTTGTTGCCTATTTGCCGTGGAGTATTGCACTTGCCATTGACTGCATTGATAACTAGTAGGTTGTCACCCTCGATGATCAGAGAAGAGGTTGTGAATATGGAGGCCTGGAGGAGCCCGCGGTGAAGGGCAGTAGCTTCGGCTACCAGAACACTTGTGTTGCCTAGATTGTGGGTTTCTGCTTTGATTACATGACCAGTATGATCTCGAAGGAGGATTGGGCTCACTAGGGCTCTGTAGCGGACATGCCTTGTTCAAGGGCTAAATTGAGGGAAAGGCCCAAAGCAGATCAGTCACGAGTCGGCCAGGCACGCGAATCAAACATACCATAGAGAGTGGGGGTGATTTTCACCAAGGTTTATTTGTAAAAAGATTGGGAAAAGGCAAGTTTGATTGGTCATGTTGGGCTAACTACGCCAATTTGCTACCACTACTCTAAGTCACATCCGTCCCTGCCTCTCGCAATTATGTTAATTCTACTATAAAATCGAGCTGAGCATTAGCATAAAAACATATCCAAAACCGGAAAATCATGGTGGACTTTATGGGCCAATTCAATCGTTGGGCCGAGTACAAAAACTAGCCTACTAACATCATAAAAGCATGTTCAAAAATCAGACCTAATTCATGCTTTAGCCCAAATTCAGACACTATTCTAATAACATTATTGAAACATGTCCAAAAACCACACTTATTTTAGACTAACTCGAATCGTATTCGCAAATTGGGTCATTCAACATTACCTTTAGTGAACTAAGTTACTAAAATGATTTTGGGACCTGTTTTCTTCGGCATAAAACAAGTGAACTGAACTAAATCATAATAAATAATAATATATAAAAGTGAAAATATTATCCAAAAGTGAATTAAACTGAGTTAGGGAGAACATACCCTTAAACCCTTAATAGAGAAAACACTTACGAGATAGATACTCCCATGGACCTATGAATGTCATAAACCCCAATTTTCCTCATTTTCCTCTCAAATCCCATGGACATTTCCCTTCTCCAATCCAATTTAATGAACCCTTTTTCACTCTCATCCAAACTCAAATCTACACCAAGAACCCTCTTCTCTACATCTCTTTCTTCCCATTTCTTCAGTTCCACTACTTCACAATTTTCAGAGAACAACCCCATTGAAGTACTTCAAGCTCTCAACGGAAAACCCAGTACCACTACTCATGCTACTGCAAAAACAAGCGTTCAAAATCTTAAAGAAAATTGGCTATCTACTCTGTCAATTAATGGTGTAAATAGCAACAAGAAAGAAGGAATTGAAGAAAATGGTGGGTTAGAATGGATAATTGGTGTTGACCCAGATGTTAGTGGTGCTTTATCTCTCTTGAAATATGATCATTCTGGTTGTATTTCTGCTCAGGTAACTAAAAAGGGTTCATTTTTAGCTTATTTTGATTGATTGTTCAATTGGGTTTTTTCTAATTTGTTGAAATTTGCAATCTTTTGTTGGGTTTTTGGTTGATTTTTGATGGTATTTTCAGTTGGGTGATTTTTTATCTTGAATTTGGGGTTTTGTTTGTTCAGTGTTTGGTTTTTGGTGATAAATGCTGGCTGTGATGAATGATGAGGTTATGTGAGCTCTCTGTTTACAATGTGAGAGAGATGAAGTTTCCTGTTTTTGAGTTTTTATAACAGTGTTTTGTGGTTGATAGTTATTGCTAGTGGCGGAACCAAGAATTTTCTATTAAGGAGATCGAGTCTATATAACATTTCACCTAGACATGATCGCTTAGTTTTTGGTGTTTGCACCCGGTTCACCCTTCGGGCTACATCCGGATCGAGGCCAAGTTCGGGGTGGTTAGGTTCCATTCCTCTCCCCAAGGGTGTTGCGGGGATTCGAACACGGGTCCGTCCTACCAAAGCCAGTCCCCTTCACCACTGGGCCAACACTTACTTGGTACATGATCGCTTAGTGATTCTGCATACCTTCAACTTTTAATAGATAAAAGCGTCCGGGAGGCCATGGCCTAACCGCGCTCCTTGGTTTCGCCCGTGGTTATATCTATAGTTTATGCTGCTTTTTTTTTCTGAATGAGAATTAGTTTTTGATTAAGGATTAGAGGTTGATGTGCCTATATCTTATACTTTACTAGGTTTCAAGTAATTGAGCTGAAATGATTTTTTTTGTCTTTTGGAATGTGAAAATAGTGGCTTACTGATTTATCTTAGAAAGTAGTCTTACATATAGAAGGATGTTTTTACTAAAATAAGAATGATTAAGCACAACTGCACAAGTGAAAGTTTTACCAAGACTGGATCAAAACTGAAATAAGTCACCCCGAAAAGAGATAAATGAACTGCAAAATTCGTAGGCCAATCTAAAGAAGGTGAACCCATAGTCCCATATGTGCTTCAGCCTCACCTTTGTAACTCCAAATGTTGGGATCCATTATAGTGCCCCCCCTGTAAGACTCCAACCGCTCCATGAATTTGTTATTCCTCGAGTCATGGAAGGTACAACAAACTTACCCTCTGTCTCCACCTTGGATCAACAACGGTGTCAGAGGGATCAAACAGGTCCAACTAGCAACCACAAATTATGTCTCTATGATATGGACAGAAATCAATGGGCCTCGCACATGTGAAAATAATATTTTCTAGACGAAGGAAATAATTCTTTCCTTTTTTGTTATTGCCCAAATAGGATTACAGTGTAGCATTATAGATTTATAGTACTAGCTATGTTGTCAAGTGAACTAGAAACAACTGATCATTCCTGCACTATACAAAAGAAGTATGGCTTCCTTCATTTGATATAACTAATTTGTTTTTGGTGAACAATTTAGTGAGTGGCTACTCTTCGGCGAATGCAAACGAGAAGTGAGACTCTTGTTTAGGGTCCAGAAAACCTTTTTCACAACTAGACACCTAAATTGCATGATGCGTCACTAATTACGGCTTGCTGAGGATTAAAATTGGACTTCTGGTTATCTTTTGTTGGTCTGTGCATGGTCTTTAACAATATTTTGCTAGCATTGTCATTGAACTATTCTGTTTTCCCAGGTTTTTGATTCCCCGTATGTGCAAGTATCAGTTGGGAAAACAAGTCGTAAAAGATTAGATGCGAAGTCCATTGTGCAGTTGTTGCAGAGTTTCGATGCTCCAGTAGGTATCATCATGTTTTCCCTCGTCCCGTATTACTCAGGACTCCCTTCTTCATGTAATCATGACACCTTCTGTTGAATGATTTACTGACACGAGGCAGAAAGTTCCCCTTGTCTTGAAATTGCCTTCATGAGTCTAATCTTGTGGAATTAGATTACTTGCTTGCTTAACATTGCAAATTACCATGTTATCTTTGCTTAAGCTGCTCATACGAGTTTGCTCTATAAGCATTTATCTTATGGTCATGAAATTGTCTGTGGGTTCATATCCATTCATCTTCAAAAAAACCACTTTGTATTGAAGAACACATTCAACCTATATTTTTCTTTGGACGTGTAAATGCGTAGTTGCACTGACACATGCTAAAGACATAAGAGGGAGTGATAAGGAGATGAAGTTAGGGGGACAAGTCAGACAGAAAATATGATGCTTGCCCTTGCTTCCAAGATATGCGTGCTTCGCTTGCCGCTCTCGCTAATGCCGTCCACTTCTCCAATATCCCCAAATTAAGCTAATAGAGACTTAAAATTTGTAGTAGTTATGAACAACTATATGCAGCAAGATGTTTATACACGTGGTCAAGGAGTTACGCAAGCATATAGATATGTTTATTGTTTGCTTTGTCCTGTCTTTATTTAAGAATTTATATATGTCATTCTTTTACTGTATTCTTGCCACAATATGACTTAAAGATCTGGTGATTTTTCATAGTACGTTTTTTCGTAAATTGGGTACATAACCTTCAAAACCGTGTGTGCGTGTGCCGTGTGGTGCTTTTTGCTTGTGATGCTCTCCACCCTACTTACCCTTTTCTCTCTCATATGCATGGGTTTAAACCTCTCGTAAAGCTGGAATGTTCTGACTTCAATCTCTACTTGCAGGTACTGCTGCATATTTGGAGCAATCTATACCATTTCCTCGTGATGGAAAACTGGTGATTATTGCTTTAAGTGTCTGAATCTGTCTTTTTTGTTCTCTGATACTTGGCATCGTATGCTACTTTAATTAGTTTCACGTCTTCAGTTTGGTTCTTACAAACAGAAGCTTCATCACCTATGTACCTCATGATTTGACCATTTACATTGTCATTTCGCTAGAAGTTTTAGGAGTCTTTGTTGAGAATAAGCCCAAATGTATTTGTGCTAAGGGATACCTACCACAATTCAACTGATGTTCTCAAATTCTTGGAAGTAAATTTATCATATAGATTGTGGATGTTATCAAAGCTTTTAGTTTTAAGATCAGCAATTGTTCAGTATCCTGATATGAACTAAAAGGCAAATTTCTAAAGCATTATATGAGAAGATTTTAAGATTATCTAGTTAATATCAGTTATTTTTGTGTGTTTGGATAGCTGTAATGCTGGTTGGTTGTTGTCCTTTCTTTGTAAGATTTAGGGTTGGTGGAGCGGAGGATTTGGCTATGGGATATGGATAGGAGTCTTGGTTGCTTCTGGGTTTTCTGTTGTCACAGTGCCGTCTAGTTTGTGGAAAAAGGAATTTAAACTTGCTCGAAGCTCTTCAAGTAAGGTTTGCCCGATTGCCTTGTAATTTAACAAAAGGAACAACTTTGTACTAGGGTCTTAATCTTTTATTTTCGCATTGGACAATCATATTGCATTGTGTTTGATTGTTGGCAGGATGATAGCAGGGAACTTGCAGCACGCCTATTCCCGGATTTGAGTTCTATGTTGAAAAGGAAGAAGGACCACGGTACTAATAAACTCTTTTAACCGCTGTCTCTTCTGCATTTTAAAAAGGCCCGCTTCATGTGTAGTTGTCCTGGTAACTATTTTGTCTCCTTAGGAATTGAATTAAAGCTGATCTTTTGATACTTCATAAAAAAACCTCATCCCGCTTATGTAAATATTGCATATATCAGTAGCGTTATTGGTAACTTTGTGAAAATAACTTTGCAAATCACCCCTATTTTTATAGGGTTCTCCCAAAACACCCTACATTTTCCTCCAGAGCCACCAAAATTGCCACTGATATATGAGCTACTTGCATATACTATCAGATAGTATGATTTTGGACAACCTCACTTCATAAGCCCGTTGTCAGCCATCTTACTGAGGTATAGCATCATCTCGTAATCTAGAAGGAACTATACCTAATAATCTAATATGGTTTTGGGAGGGATGCCCACTTTTCTTCATCTGTTGTAAAACAGTGTGTATCACTAAAAAGATTTCCGTGTTCTATCATTATCTCTAGCTCACCCACAAGCCAGATACTATCCATAATTCTTACGTGTTCTCTCATTATCTCTAGCTCACCCACAACGCCACTAGCCAGATACAATCCATATACCTTACTTCTACTTGTTATTGCTTTGCCGAGCTTATTCAGACTATTGATGTTTGTAGGTCGAGCTGAGGCTCTACTCATTGCTGCCTATGGAAAAGGTCACAAGCTAAAGGCAGATGAATCTTGCGTGTCAGATGACAGTCCTGAAACTTTGAGCAACGTGTGAAATTGCAATATGGAACACCATCGTTTGACAAACGGAACGCGTAGATCCTAGATCACACAGGAATATTAATTGCATGACATCTGAAATGCATTTTTCACATCATTCTCTCTACATTCCCTTCGCTCCGAAGTCTGCCTGTTAGAGTGAGTGATCATTCATGAGTGAAGTTCCATCTAATTTTGTAAATACTCCACAATCCATTTGTTCTTAGCATTTGGGAGTTGTAATTATTCCTAATCAGTTCTTATCCTAGTTTCTTTTGAGCTGATCTACATCCAATTTCATGAGGGTTGTCCACTAGCTTTTCCAGTGCACCTTAAAGGTTGTTTCGATCGATTGGTCATTGCCTGGGGCAACTTCTATAGACCTTTACTCACCAGGCAACAGTAATAGCTGTAAGGGTTGATACAGGGATAAAACAGATGAGGGTTCAGCCATTTGCATTAAGCTCAAGCTTTCTTCTTACATACTTGATGCGCGATCCTCGTCAAAAACGTGCTCGTTTTGTAGAACTCACTGAGCACTCCATGTGTAGAACTCCCTATATGTAGGGTACAATCCTAGTAAACCTAGGCCAACTAAAATTCCTAACAAACACTTTTATAGTTTCTTAGACATAGTAGATATCTAACATATTCGTTTTCCTAAACACGACCATATTCTCATCAACATATTATGAAAATATACCATTTTTCTAATCTCTCTAACGGTAGAAAGGATTGTGTCAGATGATCTATTCATAAGCTTGATAAATTGTTGAAATTTTAAGTTAATATTGTAAGGTTTAGATTTTGAAGTCCAAGGTTTCAACACCTTGCACATTTAAGTCAAAATATTACACGGTGTTTAAGTTAAAACTTGTTGTTCTAAGTTCGTAGCCTATCTATAAATCTGTAGCTATTACAAAACTGGCTCCTCTAACAATTGCTTCGTATAATTCATTAATGTATGAGCAATATATCAACATTATGCTGAATATGCATCTATGACACATTAATTGTGTTGATTAACAGAACTAAAAACAAAAAACAAAAAAAAAAAGGCGGTAAAGCAAACGGGCTTGGCATCTCATATTTTGCTATTTTAATCAGCCCTCAGCCCATAGCACAACTAAAGTGTTCTTTGGATGTTGGGTAATTTAAGCCCACGATCCATATTATCCACAAACGTCCTAAGTTGGGCTCTTATCAACCCATATAATGTTCTTGCCTTCCAACATTCTTTTGGTATATGAGTGTTTGGGTTTGACTTCCTATTTCAGGATGGACCCAATCTATTTGGAAACTCCCTCACCACTAAATTATACTCCACCCGGATTCGAACCGAGGTCTCCCATCAGGTACATTCTAAATTGTTGTAGATGATTTAATGAATTATACAAGACATTTTCATCCGATCCACACCATTTTCAACTAAGGTAAAGGAATCATACGCAACAAAAAGGGATTTTTTTTCCTACAATAATGCTTAAGCCAAACATAATTTCAACTCTACCATTATTTAGAAAATAAGTCTCACGCTAAACTCTACCGTCCACATATGCAAAAAAAAAAAAAAGGGACCCAATTACTCCGCTAAGTCAATTAGCGGTTTTTCCGGGTAAAATATGTATTTCTTTCCCAATTTTTTTCTAACTCTTCAATGAAGGAAGTTAGTTAGATTCGTAAGGAACCAAAATTGCTGATTGAATTAGCAATAATTTTGGAAGTTGCAAATTGAATTAGTGATTTTGAAAGTCGCTAATTAAATTAATGATTAGTGCTATATTTAATCCATTGAAGTAGTATTTATATATTTAATCAAAACGCATGGACAAGAATATTAGTCAATCACGTGTTACCATCCCTATTCCCCTCTTTCATTATTTTCCATGTCATGCATTTCTCATACAATAAAAGATACAAATATTGTCAATGTGAAATTTCGACACAACCTCAACTATGAAAGCAAGAGATCTATTATTCATCTTTCTAATAAACTATTATTCCTTCTTTCACCAACATTAATGATGCTATTATGGATTTTTGATTGAAACTAGGAATAAAGGTACAATAGTATAAATATATATCACAAATTAATCAACTCACTTTCTTCTTTTCATCAATGACAACTTTCATAACATATGACATCATAAATCTTAAAGTACTAAAAACAATGTAAGATTTGTAACCTATCGAAACCCTAGAACATGCATATCCCCGGACTTAAAAACTAGTTTAACTATTAGAAATTTAGAATTGGCATATTCTTAATTAAGAGGGGTAAAGAGTAGGGACAAGAAATTCCCGACCCATAGATGATTTAGCAAAATTGATAGGTTATGTATTTAATTATGCAAATAATTTAATTACTAATTAGTTAGTTTGTTAGTAATAGGAAAGTGCATATATTTAGTTCCTTGTAATTAGGGATTATGATTGACTTTGTATTGTATAGCTAGTATTTAAACATAGCTTGTATCTTTCATTAATCAAGGAATATAATAATAATATTCTTCATGGTATCAGATTTAGCCTAGGGTTACTGTTTCTCAAAACTTCCGCTGCCCTAGCCACTGTCGTCCACCGTGCCTGCCCACACGCCTCCAATGGCCGGCGGCTCCTCCTCCTCCTCTTCTTCTTTTTCTCCCTCTTACTCTTCTCTCTCTAATTCTAATATCAAACAATGCATTCCTATTACTCTTGATATGGAAAACGTGCAATACTCCACGTGGGCGGAGTTATTCAAAATTCACGCACGTTCCAACTGTGTGATTCATCACATCATTCCTTCGACAAAGGTCAAAGGTCCTACTACGGATGACGAAAAAGATGAGTGGTCCACCGTTGATGCAACGGTATTAAAATGGATCTGTGGCACTATTTCCGATGACCTACTCAACACAATACTTGAACCGGACTCCATGGCCATGGAAGCGTGGGATCGTCTCCGTGGTATTTTTCAAGACAACAAAACTTCGATGACGGTCACCCTTGAACAAGAATTTTCCAACACTTCCATGGAAGATTTCCCGAATGCGTCCTCTTATTGTCAACGTTTAAAAATGTTGGCCGACCAACTAAAAAACGTTGGTGCACCCGTTTCTAATAATCGACTTGTGTCGCAAATGGTTGCGGGACTCACGGAATCATATAATGGTGTTGGGACACTTCTCCGTCAAAGTGACCCTCTTCCTCCGTTTTACCAAGCACGCTCCATGCTTGTTCTTGAGGAAGCGGGCTTGGCTAAAAAGGCGGGTGTTGGGTCGACTAACTCGGCTATGGTGGCCGAAACATCACGCTCCGCTTCACCACCTCATAATCGTGGCTCGAATGGTGGCCACAAAGGAAAAAGTCGCCACTCTAACAAAGGGCGAAATTCCGGCGGTAACAAGGGTGGTGCTGGCGGCAAGAGCGGCCGCCAGCAGCAGTCCGGCGATGGTGGCCGGAACTCCGGCAGTCAGCAGCAGCAGCAGCCTGGGTGGCAGCCTCGCCCAGGCACGTTTCCAATGCAACAGTGGGGTGGTTGGCCTTGGGGATGGCCCATGCCACCATGCCCATATCCCACATCAGGCTGGGCTAGGCCCAATTCCTTCCAGCAGCCCCCCCACATATCAGCAGCAGGGCAGCAGCGTCTTGGGCCCGCGTCCAAGCGCCTTTGTGGCAGAAAATCCGCAGTACTCACCAACGGATATCGAGGCAGCAATGCACACATTGGGTATTACTCCACCGGACCCAAATTGGTATATGGACACGGGTGCTACTTCTCACATGACCTCCTCTCAAGGTAACTTCTCGTCTTATTTTAATTTGAGCAAAAATGATGGAATTATTGTTGGAAATGGCCATAGTATTCCGATTTAGGGTTATGGAGACTCGACCTTAAACACTACTCATCCATCTTTGACCCTCAAAAATGTTCTACATGCTCCTAAATTGATTAAAAACTTGGTCTCTGTTCGTAAATTTACAACTGATAATTCGGTGACTGTTGAATTTGATCCGTTTGGGTTTTCTGTGAAGGATTTTCAGACGGGGAGACCAATCATGAGATGTGAGAGTACGGGGGCCCTCTATCCTATCACCTCTTCCTTCCAACCTCGAGTCCACTCTGCGTCTAGCTTTGCTGCTATAGCACAGTCCCTTTGGCATGATCGGCTGGGTCATCCTGGTGCTCCTATCTTAGATACTCTTAGGAGAAATAAAGTGATTGATTGTAATAAACATTGTGATTCTTCTGTTTGTTACTCTTGTTCTCTTGGAAAACATGTTAAGCTGCCGTTTGTTGCCTCTACTACTAGTACTGTTATGCCTTTTGACATTGTTCATTGTGATATTTGGACCTCTCCTGTTTTGAGCTCTATGGGCCATAAATATTATCTTGTTGTTGTGGATGATTTTACGGACTTTGTTTGGACTTTTCCGTTCTCTAAGAAATCTCAAGTCTATTCCACGTTCTTACATTTTCATAATTACATCCATACTCAATTTGAACGGGACATTACGAATTTACAATGTGACAATGGTCGGGAATTTGATAATTCTCCGTTTTGGGATTTTTGTAAGACACATGGTCTTTCATTTCGGTTTTCATGCCCCTATACTTCTCAAAATGGTAAAGCCGAACGGAAAATTCGCACTATTAACAATATGGTGCGTACTTTACTTGTTCATGCTTCTCTCCCCTCCTCGTTTTGGCATCATGCACTACAAATGGCTACATATCTCCTTAACATTCTTCCCTCCAAGAAACTCGCCAATCTCTCCCCCCTCCACCTTCTCTTCCACAAAGAGCCTTCTTACTCTCATCTACAGGTTTTTTGGTGTCTATGTTTTCCTTTACATCCATCCACCACCATTCATAAACTTCAAGCCCGGTCTACTCCTTGTGTCTTTTTGGGACCCATCGAATCAAAGGGGGTACAAATGTTATGATATTTCTTCTCGTAAAATAATTATAAGTCGCCATGTTGTCTTTGATGAGCTGAAATTTCCATTTTCGACTCTTCATAGTCCCCACTTAGACACTTATAATTTTTTTACGGACCTCTAATCCATTGGACCTCCCTTCTATTCCCTATCCCACTACACTTGGACCTCAACCCACTGATCTAGGCTCCTCTGGCCCAGCGCTTTCTTCCCCTCCCATCAGTCCACTTCCTCTTCGTGGACCTCCTGATGTGCCCAGCCCATGTCGCGTCCCTCGTCCCTCGCCTACTGCCCCAGCAGATGTGTGTGGGCCTCCTGCTCCTCAGCCCACTCCTCCTCCCTCCTCATTTCAGCCCCCCCTTCCTAGTCCACGTCCCGCTGGACCCTCTCCGCATCCACAGCCCAATCCTCCTCCTCCTCCTAAGCCTCCTCGTCGAGCTAAACACATTCCTTCCACTCCACGTGCCACTACTCGAAGTCAAAATGGTATTTTTTGTCCCAAACCTGTTGTCAATTTAAATACCAATTTGGCTCGATCTCCTCTTCCTCGCAACCCTGTGTCGGCTCTTCGTGACCCGAATTGGAAAATGGCCATGGATGACGAATTTAATGCTCTTATTAAAAAATAAGACGTGGGAGTTGGTGCCCCGTCCTCTTGATGCTAACATTATTCGTTCTATGTGGATTTTTGCTCATAAGGAGAATTCTGACGGTTCTTTTGCGAGGTATAAGGCTCGACTTGTAGGGGATGGGAAGACTCAGCGAGTTGGTATTGATTGCGGGGAGACCTTTAGTCCTGTGGTCAAACCGGCAACTATTCGCACTGCTCTTAGTCTTGCCCTATCTAAAGGTTGGGATCTACATCAGTTGGATGTGAAGAATGCCTTCTTACACGGGGAGTTGAATGAAACTGTGTATATGCATCAGCCAATGGGGTACAGGGATTCTGAATTCCCAAATCATGTGTGTCTTCTCAAAAAGTCTCTCTATGGCCTGAAACAGGCGCCACGGGCGTGGTATAGACGGTTTGCTGATTTTGTGTCTACGATTGGTTTCACTAATAGTAAGTCAGATCATTCTTTATTCATATACCGTAGAGGTCATGACACTGCTTACCTTCTTTTGTATGTGGATGATATTATCTTGACTGCTTCTTCTGCTGCTCTCCGTCATTCTATCATGTCTCTTCTTGGTTCGGAATTTGCCATGAAGGATTTGGGTTCTCTGAGTTACTTTCTGGGTATTGCTGTTTCTAGACATGCAGGTGGATTGTTTTTGTCTCAGCGCAAATACGCTGACGAGATTATTGAGCAAGCAGGAATGTCGGCTTGCAAGCCGTCCCCTACTCCTGTTGACACTAAGCCTAAGCTTAGTGCCAAGTGCGATGTTCCGTGCTCCGATCCTTCTCTATACAGGAGTCTTGCAGGTGCTTTACAATACCTAACTTTTACTCGACCAGATATTTCGTATGCTGTGCAGCAGATTTGTTTATTTATGCATCAGCCCATGGAGGATCATATGCTGGCCCTGAAACGTATTGTTAGATATGTTAAAGGGACTGTTTACCATGGTTTACACTTGTATCCTTCTTTCATTTCTACTCTTGTTTCATATACTGATGCAGATTGGGGTGGATGTCCAGACACCAGACGTTCTACTTCTGGTTATTGTGTTTATCTTGGTGACAATTTGTTGTCATGGTCATCTAAGCGACAAGCTACTCTCTCTCGTTCTAGTGCCGAGGCTGAATATCGAGGGGTAGCAAATGTGGTTTCTGAATCTTGCTGGTTACGGAATCTCCTGATGGAACTTCATTGTCCTATTCAGAAAGCCACCTTGGTTTATTGTGATAATATCAGTGCGATATATTTGTCTGGCAATCCAGTGCAGCATCAACGCACTAAGCATATTGAGATGGACATACATTTTGTTAGAGAAAAGGTTGCACGTGGTGAAGTTCGTGTGTTACATGTTCCATCCCGTTACCAGATCGCTGATATATTTACTAAAGGTCTTCCCTTGATTCTCTTTGAAGACTTTCGGGACAGTCTCAGCGTTCGTCCTCCTCCCGTTTCGACTGCGGGGGTGTGATAGATTATGTATTTAATTATGCAAATAATTTAATTACTAATTAGTTAGTTTGTTAGTAATAGGAAAGTGCATATATTTAGTTCCTTGTAATTAGGGATTATGATTGACTTTGTATTGTATAGCTAGTATTTAAACATAGCTTGTATCTTTCATTAATCAAGGAATATAATCATAATATTCTTCATTAATGATTGAGCTTCCTAAAGTAGATTAAGTGATAGTTCAGTTGATTTAAACACTCTTTTGGTTTTCAAAAGATGTTCGAATCAATTCTCATATCGCTTTTATGTTTCTTTATACGCCAAAAACAAAAAAAAAGAAAGCAATGCTTAATGACAAAAATGTGAAAATAATTATCTCTACTAACTACTCATCGACCAAAGGAGGTTACAAATGTAAATAGTATATTTCCATGATGTACGTAAAATCAACAAAAAAAAAAGAACACCCTGCTAATTAATCTATGATTGATAAATGCAACGAAATATTGCATGAAGGTGGATCTAAAAGATCAGAAGTAATTAATCAAAATGTTCTAGGCATTTTGACGATTAGTTGATTATCATCAATGAACAAACAATCATTTCTCATGTCGTTCTCACTATCATCATTCCTTTGTCTCTTTTCCCCTACATGTTGCACTACTTGAGTTGGTTTAGAGGAAGACGAAGATGAAGACGAGGACGACGAGGAAGACGATGACCAACTCCCAACTTCATGAGGGAAGTTAAGTCTAGCTTTGTTACCTCGTATCTTGAAAGCTGCCCGATCGTAAGCTCGGGCAGCATCAATAGCTGTGTTATATGTTCCAAGCCAAATTCTATAACCTTTACGTTTAGGATCTCTAATTTCAGAAGCAAATCTACCCCATGGTCTTCTCCTTACTCCTATATAGTTTGCTTGATTCTTATGACTCTTCCCTTCTATTTTAGTAGCAATTTTTCGCGGTTTGCTACAAAATACGTGAAAGGTTTCATCATAGTCAATACCTTCTTCAAGCGCGGAGTAAATGTACTCTAGGAGAGGATCGTTGTCAGTATTATGACAACGATCTTTATTGTTGAAGGAGATAGTGAAAGTGGTAACTTTGGCATTGTTTAGAGGTTGTAATTGGCTAGTGAATGATGGTGGTGATGGTGATCTTGAATCGGGATTGGTTGTACAACTAGAAGATGAGAGATTAAGATGATCCTCGAAAAGGTGTTGTTCGATGTTTTGTAGGGCAGTGATTGTGTCCGGTGCTAATGATTCCATTACTAAACGAAAAATAGCTGATTAGCAACCCTTACGAAAAATGAATTAAGGAAAGAAGTATCGAATTATTTATGAAACACTACCTTTAGAAAACTTAACGGGTTTTTGAAAGTACGTGCTTGTTAATAATGTGATAACATACAAACTAACGGGGAATACTAGTTTAAATCTAATTTCCTCCGCTATATTATCACCACATTAATTATGAGCACGTACGTTTAAGTGAATGAAATAATTTATCGTGTTGACAGATTAGTAAGTGGTATGTAGTTTTTCGTTTATGATTTTGATCACTAGAGAGGGGGAAAAGAAAGGACTAAAAAGGTTTAGAAGCCTAAAGATTTGAAATTATGGGGTTTATATAGAGCTAAGAATAAGTGTGCTAAAAGTGGTAACTATTTGGATAATCAGCATGATTATATATTCTTCCTTGATTTTGTCTTCTTTGTTTGTTCAACAATGGAATTGTTTTTTTAATAGGTTATTCAACATCATTTAGTCGAATGAAATTACTCAGTCTATAGAAGAGAAAAAGGTTGAATTAATCTTTCCTCAATTTTTTTTTATGATAATGTAGGCAGGACTATTTTAGGTCATTTTACTAGAGAAGGGTATCGTTTTTATAATTTTTCAAGTTTTAATATTCTTTTTTTATTTGTGATGAAAATGTCAAATAAAATAAACAAAGCTAAACATACATGTTTTTTTTTTTGTAAAGAGTTGCATGATTTCTACTCTCTATTTCTACCTGTCTCATTTTCGTCTTTTATGTATAATATTAAGGATTACTGATATATATAAGCATGGTGGACTACTTCACCTACTAACTATGAACTACTGGTTTTAGGACGACACCCGTTTGGACTTACGCGTTGTTACCGTTAGACTGTCATCTATACAAATCTATACATACATAGATGTCCATTGTAAAATTTATCAGGATATGAAGAGCAAGTTTAATCGAAAAGTTATAATCTAAAGATCTATCTGTGCATAATATTTAACACTTCCTCTGCTTAATTGTGTATTCTTTGGCCTCGTTGTGGGCTCGTAGTCTGATAAACATCCTCTCGAGATTAGTTGAGGGTCTTTTCTAAAACGTTTGTCGTTAGATATCAATATTTGGAGGTACGATAAATGTTTTTTAGATCAACAATATAGTATTTTCTTGTCCACTATACAATAAAAACACAGACCAATAACTTCTCAACATGATCCTACACAAACTTGTATAGTTGGAAGAATTGCATTTCATAACTGCAGTACAAAGATTTTCGGAGTAGGATTTCTCCTTACCTTCCCTACCCCCAAAGGGTTAAGGGCCTTGCATGTTAAGTTGGACAGATTCACTTGTAGAACTTTTTATCCTACAATCGAGCGTAAGATACATTCATCGACTTACAATAGATTGCGATCACTTCTTACGTTTAAAAAATAGGAAAAGATAATGTTTTAAGTAAATTGAATTTACAGAGGAAGTATACTTTTTTTTTCTGGAAAAAAGAATTTCTAGTTTATTATGTTAAGGCAATGTTTGGAATTTGGATAATAACCATACCCTAGACAACCTATACTCAGGGATGGATGTCGTTGTTGTTATTATAACCTAGTTTGATTGAGTCTTAGGTTTGATTAGCTTCTTGATTGCATATATTATTAGGGTTAAGGCAATGTTTGATATACTTCTATGATGTATGTAGATATGCCTAAACGCTTCTTTTAAACCCAATAAAAAGGGAATTAGAGACTAATTATGTAATGAATCATAGATTTTAGAATATCATTTCATGAAATTTTTTTCCTGTGATTTTCTTCCCAAACTTAAATAATTAAACAGAATAATTTGGTTAACTAGAACTATGTAATAAGTTTGAAAAAGTGGAAAGATGATGTTAAGACAAAGTCAACTCCCGTTATACGAGTATTCTAAGTTCAAATGTATTACTTCCCATTCTAATTAAACTTCTCATCTTTTTTTTTTCCTCGATGTGACAAATAACTACAATCATATTGGATTTTAATAAATTCGTTTTAATGCAAACTTCAAAACTTCAATCTACATAATTTTATCATCATATAATCAAAAATATTAATACCCAAAGTTATAATTACAGACTGTACAACGAACAAATCAAAAGTTCAATAGGGAACGAAGGATGGATCATCTTAATATAAAAATTGTAAAAAAAAATTATCATTTACTTTGATGTTGCATTATTGTCTTTCAGGTGAACACATTACGTGCTAATCTCAATGATGATTATATATATTAATCCGAATGTCCTAGATATTTTAATTATATTAAGGACAAAATGTTTGAACGGCTAGAGTAAGGACAAGTTTGCTTGGTGTTTGAAGGGTTGACTTCTAAGGTCAATCCAACTTCATTCAAGCTAAAATTATGTTAAATAATATATAGCCATTCATTAACCTAATCCATGCTTGCGTTATCTTGAATTGGTCAGCCTGAAACATTGACTTGACATGTAAGTCTAAACTCTTAATGCCTAGTTAGAGCCCATGGTAAAATTTTCTTCTTGCAAGTGAGTAATATAGGAACATGTTACGAACCAAACAGTAAAAATAATAGATTTAGGTTTAGAAATTCCATGCATTATTGAACGTAGCCTTTTTGAAAGGCTCCATGCATGTCATCTAATGCATTAGTAAGTAATTTGTAGCAGTGGCGGATCCAGGATTTAGAAGGTTGGGGTACAGTTACAAAATAAATCAACCATCCGGCAATTTTTTTAGAAATAAACAGTTGAATATTGCAAAAATCAATGTAAACATAAAATTAAACGTTATGCAAATAGTGGATTTTCTGTAAATTATATCCTACGAGTTTTCATATTTGGGAAACGGCCCATTGTATCATCATCACTAACTTTCAAAAAAAGGTCTCTTAGAGATGGAGAAGATGACATAGAGGATTTTTATCACTCCCTCCACCTCCCTTTTGAAAGAACTTCACATTTTTTGGGTACAAGTTTGTTTTGCTCCAAAAGATGTGCTTTTGAGGTCTTTTTGGCCTATATTCACCTTAAAAAGAGCTATATATACATATATTATGGGTTGGCCTTCCGTTCTTTGCTTGTTTTTCATTTTTTGGAGTCGGGGTACGCCTGTACCCCAATGTACCCCCTGAATCCGCCCATGATTTGTAGGATTGTTTTAGTCTACCAGTTTCAATTATGGCAAATTGGCTTTAAGATGTCCGAACTTGGTTATCATCTTAGATGGTTTTTTCACATTCGGTAACCTCATGAATTGGTGAATGATATCAAACATTCTTTCCCTTGAAGTTAATTTAAGGAAATGTTTATAAAGAGTGTTATGCGTCATAATGAGCTTGTGTTAATTAAGGTGAAAGACTATTTTAGAAAGAGACTTCTAAAGTTGAATCGTTATGATCGAAATTGTTAATAAGTTGAGATTTTTTTTAATACAAACTGACTATAAATGGGACTGGTAATATCAATTTTTTCAAACTTTCTATCACAATATATTTTCAAATGGTGTACAAAACATTTTAAAAATCTCACTATTAAGGAGCCACTATTAAGTAGAAACGATACATATGGGTCAAGTTTCCATTGCTCAATAGATAAAAGATGTTCAAATCTGGGTATTTTCTTCAGCTAAAATTCTAATTTGAAATGTTAACAATCATTAAAAATTGGGTAATTATATATAATATAATACATTAGATTTTATCAATTTAAAAACTATTGCATTTAGGATGGAACATAAGTGGGTTAAGGAGAGATATCAGAAAAGGGCTTCTATTTTGGTGGTGTTTGTTCTCTTACTAAAACAAGTATTAGAAAAGTAAATTAACTTAAGTACAGTATAAGTTTGAGAACTCGCAACTAATAAGGAATTTGTAATTTCTTTTTCTTTTTTTCTCTTATATATGATGATAAATGATGACTGTTAGTCTGTTAATACTACTACTTCAAAAATAATTGTATTTTCTGTTTGAAGCATTACTCCAAAATAATTATATTGAAGAACGTATAATTCTACATGTTTTTTTTTAGAAATCGACTCTCAAAGATCTATGCCATTGCGCGCTCTAATAATATCGAATGAAGCTTTGTATCAGTTAAAAAGTGATTCTTGATATTAAACAAAATGTCGTACATGGTAACATGGAACATGCATGAATATCAAGTTACCAACTAGCTATTATCATATGGACTTTTATACGTCATTAATAATGCTCAGTTGGAGGTGATAAGATAGAAGAAACATGAACAAACAATATACACATGTATTTTCAATAATCAAGTTCATCATTATCGTTATTGTTTTTTTTTTTTTTGACGTGAACTAGGATGTTCGAAGTGTAACATGAAGTGAACTTTTAGTATGGTCCTGTTTATTATCTCTCTTTTCATCCCATTAAAAAGTTAGAGACTTCTTTTTAAATTTATCTCAGTATTCTTGATTAGTAGTGTAGTGAATGCCCAAATTAGGTGTTACATCTAATTGAATATGGATGCATGGAGTATGTATACATGTATAATATTATAGGTAATAATGAACTGAAATATGCATGCACGTCAAGCAATTTAAGTCGTTTTACCACACAAAATGACGAAAAAGCATGTTATACATATAATGATATAACTGCTATCGTTTTTAAAGATTCGTCTATATAAATCATGGAAGGTTAAATTTAAAAAAAAAGAAAAAAACTAATCTCTATATCATACAATGAATAACAATATAATGAAAGCAATTTTTAAATACAAATGTTGTAATAGTATAATCATATCAACGAAGTTATAATTTAAGTTTATCAAATTTACACCTCGGAAAAAATACTAATTAATTTGAGAGGTTAACTAACTATAACAAAAGAGTTAGACTAATTTAGGCATTTTGGTGATCAATTCATCATCATCGTCAAAAGAGAAGTAATCTTCAAGCATGTCTACCTCACCATCATCATCTACCCTTTGACGTTTCTCACCTACACATTGCACTTGAGTTGCTTTAGATGAAGATGACAAAGACGACGACGAAGAAGAAGATGACCAACTCCCAACTTCATGAGGGAAGTTAAGTCTAGCTTTGTTGCCTCGAATCTCGAATGCTGCCCGATCATAAGCTCGGGCAGCATCCATGGCTGTGTTGTATGTCCCAAGCCAAATTCTGTATCCTTTACGTTTAGGGTCTCTAATTTCAGCAGCAAATCTACCCCATGGTCTTCTCCTCACCCCTATATAATTCCCATGATTATTATTATGACTATTCATTTCGTCTTTAGTAGCAACTTTTCGCGGTTTGCTACAGAATACACGAAAAGTTTCATCGTAATCAATACCTTCTGCCTGGAGTGATGAGTAAATGTATTGTAGGATAGAGTCATCATGGGTGCGATCTTTAGTACTAAAGGAAATATTGAAGGTTGTAACCTTGTTGTTGTTATGAGAAAAGTGGCTAGTAGTAGTACTAATAAATGATGATGATTTTGAACTAGGGTTGGTTAATTTGGTAGTTGGAGATGATGAATGATCTTCGAAGAGGTGTTTTTCGATTAGGTGTAGGGCGGTGGCTGTATCCGGTGCTAATGTTTCCATTCTTGTCAGTATGGAGACAATCTGTTTGGCAACTCTTACGACAAAGATAAAAAGGTAGAAAAGATTCAAAGGTACATGTACAACTTTTTTTAAGGTGTTATATAACTCGAGTTTGGAAGTTTTAGTGATGTTTAGTTATTATTGCTTTTAGAAGAGACAAAACCAAAAGGAAGGAGGTTTTGGAAGAAGAAGGTTGAGAATTGGGGTATATATAGATTATACAGCTACGTATTATTCTTGTATTTCTTGCTTAATCATTGTTTAATTATCTCCAGCTGTTTATTCAAAACTGGGTATTGCTATTTTAATCACTTATTCAACAGAGTTTACTGACATATCTTACTCAGTCCAAAACGAGAAAATGTTGAATTTCGTTACCACATTATTTATATGTTAGCATATATTTTGGGCGTGTGTCTCTCTACCTAAACGACCTTATCTTAACACTATTTTTTAACGGTTTATCTTAGTTAAATGCTCCTAATATTCGTTAGATAGTCCTTCTTAACCTAGGTGAGACAAATTATTTCATAAAAAATGTTTCTGATTTTAGAACTGAACTTAACTTTTTCCTTCTCAACATGATTGAACAATTTTCACTATTTTTCTAAAGGATACAAATAAAGTTTAGAGGACCCTTTTCTCAAAGATATGTACACCCTAAACTTAAATGATTTTCGATAATATAGACAAATATACATATATATACATGACATATCTCTCGTGCGTTTAATTTCTGGGGTTTCAACCATCAACTTACACTTTGAATTGAGTTGGTTCTCTAACGCAAATAATCGATAAGGAGTGCTTCTTTCACTCCACAAATTATATAAATATTGTAGATATATTGTTTGATATTTAATTTCTTTCATGGCTTAATTCGTTATTGCTTCAGAAATCACATAGTTACGCCTCCTAATACGCAGCTATTGATGGTTTAAAGCCCGCAACAATTGGGTATTTTTCCACTAGTGCATATATAGATCATCTATTCATCTTTAATGTTATATAAGGGTTGGTCTTATAAGACACCTCCTAATTTGGATTTAAAATTATGCAACAGCCGAAACTCAATATTAAGAAGAGAATGAAACATCTTTTTGAATTAATAAAGTGATGGGATTTTTGAATAAAGTGATGGGATTTTTGAATAAAGTGATGGGTTTAAATTAGTCTAATTTTAATATAGATTTAGACTACCTCTGTTAATAACTTATGACCAATACATGAAAGGGTAAAACATATTGTTCGAGCTAATAACTAGCTAGCTAAATACTTAATATTATGCAAAAAACAATAACCTTGTATAAAACTACGACAAATTTAACACAAAAAATTAAATTTAGTTAAATATAAGATCCAATAAAAATTAAAAAAATTAGGTATTGTATGATAGATTGATAGGAGCGTATCATCGATCATATACTTTAATTTTAAGTGGAGTTGCTCCCTAAAATGATTTAATGGAATTTTCAACTATTTTTTCAAATATAAGGTCGAATATTAATAGGTTGTCCCCTTCCTTAGAGCCACAAAAGATACAAAATTCGATAAAAGATAAAAGAAAAATTGATCGGAATAATCCCAACTACCACCGTTTCGCTCAAAATAATCTCAATCACGGGTTTTTATAGAATAAGACAAACTATTAGGGGGCACCTTCTAAAATAATCCAAATTCTTAATTCTGTTATGTACAGTAGTCCTAAAATGGGTCATTAAAGGCAAGAAAAACCAAGTGTTAATTTATTTTGAAAAGTTAACCTCAATAGTTTAGATCATTCAAGAATAACACATAGTAGAGATTATTTGAATCGGAACAGTAATAGTTGGGATTATTCATGTCAATTTTTACCGATACAAAAATTATGCGTGAAAAGCAAACAGTTTATATTGCATGCATGTAGCCATGCACCACAATTAGATGGCTTAGTTTCTTATATATGTATCATAATGTCATCCCTGATTCGATATATTGTGTCCAAATTTTGCATACCCAAGAGACCAAGAATAAGAGATCACACAAGCCTTTCCCCAAGAATAAGAGACAGCGCAAAGTGCGTAGTTAAGTACGTAGTAGCCAAAAGGGTTCTCATTCCTTAATAGCAAGAATATATAACATGATCACTACTATGTAAAATATATACCACATAGAGAAGGTGATCAGAAGCATTTCACTATTCATTAAGGATGTTACAAATTTACAATTGTATCATCATCTGAGAAGCAAAAAGCAAAGAATGGAGTAATGCTGTGAAATCTATACTTCCTCCGTTTTTTTTAATGGCTACACTTCTCATTCACGGACTCCTAGGCAATTCTGTGATGAGTGAGTAAAAGTGCGTAAGAAAAAGTGGTAGGAGAGAGATAGAGAGAAAAAGTTACTAATAAGGGAAAAAAGGAGAAGTGTAGTCATTAATTTTAAACTTCCTAGAAAAGAAAGTGTAGTCCTTAAAAAACGGAGGTAGTATTAATTTTATAAAACTCTATTGAATATGAAGGAGTGTCCAAGAAGAAGAAAGTAGAGAGAGTAATTGTAAGATAGTAAACCGTTAGTGTCTAGTATAAATTGTTGTAAGAATTATAAACACACGAGGAGAATAAATAAACACAACGGAAAAATTCGAGCTCAATCCAATTGTTACAAACCATTACTCAAATAAAAAGGTCATATTTGGTTTGAGTCATGCCGAGTCTTTTTTGTTCTTTAATGAAAATTGATTTCTGAATTATAGTATAACACATTTACATCCCGGCCTTAAGAATAATTATAGTATAATACATTTTTTATTCTTTATTTTGTAACTCTCAAAACATAATCATTTCGTATCAAAGAAAACTACTAGTGAAGCCAATGTATATGGACATAATCGTCGGTTATCCTTTAAAAAAAGTATATTTTACGTAACGAGTTTAGGCTCCTCGTATCTCAAGTCCGATAAACAGAATGATGATATTAGAAAGTGCTTGATGAATTATATATGATGTCCTTAGTTGTTTTCTTCTTGCCTTCATATATATGATTTATGCAATCATTGTATCCCAATCTTAATATTTCTAAATTCAATTTAAAAATTTCTAAGTTCAAACACATACCATTGAAGAGACAAAGGGAAGACAATCAAATCAAGTGCCGGAATGTGAACAAGTAATGGATGTAGGGGGATGAACATGAACCTTCCGACAACTTGACAATACATTATCATTGAAGGAATTATGAAATTAAAGAAAGCTAGACCGTAATTGAACTAAACAATGAGCTACACCCTGACATTATCTTGCCGTTTTACACTTCGACACGAATATTATTATTTTGGGCTCAAAAAAGAGAGATAAATTGTAATGATGTTGATGAGATTCGATCACAAATCATATATATCAACTTAACCTAATTTTGCCAAATTACGCTTGGTGATATTCATACTTCACATAAACATTTTTTGTTGGGTGCAAGAAAGTCATGAAACCAGAGATGAGATCGATCATTTGACCTCCTAAAATCAGAAGGAATGCTTAACCAACCTCGTTAAACATTATTGAACATACATCTCATATAGCTTACAAAAGATTGGACTTGACAATCGTCAATGGTCAGAATTAAACCATGCATTCTGGTCAGAAACTTATGGTTTTACTTCCTCATTTTAACTCATTATATTAAAGCAATTTGCTTGTTTCAAGTTCCCACCGGATTAGTGGATAAAGATTTGGAAAGTTTGCAAGTAATAATATTGAATTGACGCTCATGTGCACAAATGGACGGAACTAGCTATTTGGTATGAATAATATAAATTGAGCACTATTTCATGTGCAAAATAGTAATAGGGTATAGTATTTACCGTGGTGACGACTGAATTTTTTTAGTATATTAGCTAGAAATAAAACGTTTTGAAAGATTATATAAACATCAAATCATATAAGCTATTACATTCTTAAAAAATTGTAAAGTTTAAAAATAGTATCAAAATATTCTATCATCAGTAAACCCCATTTTATTTTTGCACACCTAAGAGAAAAGTTCATGAACTATGAATCATACCAAAAAATTTACTTCACACCAGTATAATGTTCATATTATTTTTAACCAACTTTCCAACCGATAATCAAAATTCAATATCAATTAGATCATGTTTAGTTCACCTTATTTTTGCTGAACTGAACTTATTTTTGTTGAATTGAACTTATTTTTACTGAACTTAACTTAACTTATTTTTGCTGTAATGAACTTATTTTTGCTGAACTTAACTTATTTGTACTGAACTGAACTTATTTTTATTGATTCATGTTATTTTTTCTTCTTTGCACTATTGATTTTTACTGAGTAGAACTTATTTTTACTGAACTGAACTTATGTCTACTGAATATTATTATTTTAAAATGAACTGTACAGGGCCTTAGTAAGAAGTTATCAATAATATCTTCGTATTATTTGCCAAAAAATCTTCTTAATTATTTTTATTCGGGTATCTATACATTTTTTGTATAAAGATCGACAAAACACATTACTATAGATGCGATCTAGTCCCAGATCTTGAATACCACCTTTACGAAACTTTACTAACTAACATATCTAGCACTCACTGGATATCTATATGTTTGATGTGAACAAAAGAATGATCAGGATTCAAGTGTGAACTATGGTTAGGCAATTTTCACGATTGTCAAACTAATCTGCCATCAAGCCATTTCTTAATCAGGTTATTCTTCTTTTTTTATATTTCTATTTTTTTTGGGGGGTGTTGAACATTTAAAGTATTCACCTAGTACAGGTTAGTACTATCGAAGACTTCATTCTTGTTTCTTTTTTCTATTTTTGGTTGTGTATTATATATCTTAATTAAGGATCATTTACTTATTTGGGTTATTTGACTTCCAAACTTCCAATAATCCAAAATTTTCTTCAACTTATTTGAGGCATCTTCATAATCATTGACCGAATCAACTGCTTGCGTTAGCTTGACTTTGTCAGGCTGAATCAGTGAATTGACTTCAAATATGCTTATCTAATAATGCAGATTAGGGTATAAGGGTATATAATAACGAAACTTCATAGTCATTTAGTTGTGGAGAACGTATTGTGTCATACGCGTCTGACAATAAGCATTGGTCAGACTACTTTAATTTGTTTCAATTTTTTTCAGTTGGATGTATTTTGATTTTAGTTGACAACCAACGTAACTGAAAGAATAAAAGAACCAACTGAAAGAAAAAAAAGGAACTAACTGAAAGAAAAACCAACTAAAAGAATAAAGTAACCAACTGAAAGAATAAAGTGACTAACTGAAAGGATAAACCAACTAACTGAAAGAATAGACCAATGAACTGAAACAATGTGTAAAGATGAAGTAAAGACATTGTTAACCCACCCGTGCTTTAAACTATTACCAAGCCACGAACCACCATCCCAAACAGCAAAACCTAGCCACGAACCACCATTACCAACCCCACACCACCCCACGATCCCAAACCTAGCCATGAATCCAGCCGCGCCACCACGTACCCCAAGCCCCACGCACCACCTTTAACCCAACCCTGAAACCCAGAAAACCCAACTCCAAACCTAAGTATAAAATGGGCTCTGCCCGTGTGACCCAATACGGTCCGACACAATAGTTTCACTTAGTTGTATTATGGCCCTAAAAAAAAAAACCTCATGTCAATGTCACGATAATGAAAAACCGTACCATCAATCCTATAACTTTTATTAGTTTTAAATTCGTATTATCGTTCATTAAGGCTCCGTTTGTTTTGGTGGAAAACCATTTTTTTGGTAAAAGGTTTTCTTCCATCTTCCCATTATCCTTTGTTTGTTTGGATAAGGGGTGGAAAACAAATTTTTAAAGGTGGAAAATGTTTTTAGAAGAAGAAACCAATTTCTTTATGTAAAGAAGGTATGCCACATTTCCCTCTTCACTCTCCTTCATTCTCTTTATTCTCTCCTCCCAGCTTTCCTTCTCGTTTACTTCATTTACCTTTTCTCTCTATATTTTCCCTCCAATGAAATAAATAAAGGAAAACTCTTTCTAAAGTTATGTTTTCCATTGACAATTGTTTTCATTGAAAAGTGATTTTCCGGGAAAATTGTTTTCCGTCAAAACAAACGGAGCCTTAATGTAATAGTGCATGGAAAATTAGTAAAGCAAAGTACTTCCTCCGTTCCTTAATAAGTGACACACTTGTATAGTGTTTACTATTCACAGTTTAAACTTTGATTAGATTTGGTGATTTATCTTTTATGAAAAACATAGTCATGTGGGATCTTGTTAGATTCGTCACAACATGCATTAATTTAATATCAACTTTTTATAATTTTTACTCATTGACAATTATAGATATTAATGTTTGAAATAATGCATTGGCAAGCGTGAAAACATGAAGTGTGTCACTTATTAAGGAACGGAGGTAGTATATGCTTGGGGATGGATCCTAGGAACATCGTAATAATCAACACCGGCTTTTTCTTATAAATTACATAGAATCTCAAAAGCATTAGCATTTAGTACTGCATAGGGGTGTTCATTTCGGATACCCGGATTATCCAAATCGATTTTTTTGGGAAAAGTTTAAAATCAAATTTATTTAATGAAAAAATTATGGATATTTATCCGGATATCCGATTTTTAAAATATTTTTTGGATATTTCGGATATCCGAAAATACGAAAAAGGGTGATCCGAATTATCCGAAACACTATATTTCGGATCGGATCGACCGGATCGCGGATCGGATTTTTATAAACCCCCTACTGCCTGTCAAACTGGTCGTTTCGAATGATAGTAATCTCACTCTATTGGATGTTAAAATAAACTAAGTAGCAAAATCGTTATAAGATTTCCTTCTTAAGTAAGTTTTCTCAATCCTTCATGCCACACGGTATTGTCAATATTGGAAACATTAGGTTTATTTTTGTGAAAGTGTAGTGCATTTAAGAATTCAAGATAGATTAAGTAGAGAGGATGGATGATAGGGGTGTAACTGAGCTGAGCCGGCTCGTAGAGCCCTCGAGATCGGCTCGGTCAAAGATCGGCTCGAGCTCGGTCAATTTTGAGCCCGAGCCGAGCCTTAGCTATCCGAGCTCGAGCTCGAGCCCAACAAGGCTCGGCTCGTTTAAGCTCGAATCGTCTCTTTTACATAAAATATAAGTCGTTATTCCTAAAATTTGAACTTTAAATAAATGATTAAAATTATCGGTTGTTGAAAATTAAGTGACATGAAGGACCTTATTTACATTCAATGTATCTCTGTTGAATTATGGCTTAATTTTTAATATTTTTTTTGCAAGAATGTTAACCAATAACGGGGGAAAGATAATCGAGCCGAGCTCGAGCTCGAATTTTTGCAACTGAGCCGAGCTCGAGCCTTGACTTAGCAAGCTCGTCGAGCTTCGAGCCGAGCTCGAGCACGGTTAAGTTGCCAACGAGCCGAGCCGAGCTTGGTCGAGCTCGAGCTCGGCTCAGCTCGTTTACACCCCTAGATGATATATTGACATGTAGTTATGCTTCATGTGGTTCTTTCTTTTCTTTCAATTCTAATGTTTAATTGTTGTTATACTTTCCTTCAAAAAAAAAAATTGTTGTTATACTTAATTAGCCAATGCCTAAATAAAAAAAGAAAGACCAAATTAACCAATTGGTCCACATTTTGCTTTCCTATAACTAACTTCAAGCATGTCGTAGTCTTACAACAGTTACAGTTGAGCTTATGACAAGGACGCTAAATGATCCCTTCGTTCTCATATTGGTTACTTCGTTGATGTTTCCTATGTTAAACTTTGTTCCTTCTCTAACAATTTTGTTCCATTTAGCTTCAGAAATTCAACTTCTCATATTTATATTTTGGTCAAAAATGTCAAATGTCCATACAGTTTACCGGAGCTTAGCTCGAACGGCCTGATTATATGTAAATTCGACTCGATTTCGCTATATTTTTTTCATGATCAAAGTTCAAGGTTAAATATGTAATCCTTTTATTGTAAGTTATGTATATATAATCATGTTAAATTCGTTATACATATATATATTTTTACAAGATATCCTTGTTTGCAATTTTATTATTAATGAATAATAAATGATATCAATATATTGAAGATAGACTGTATAAGATCAAAAGGAGCTAAAACAAAAGCCCATTTCTAATAAATGGTTGTAATGGTCATGCAAAAGTCTTTCGACCCCTTCTTTTCTCATTTTATACTAATAAAAATACGTCATTATTCTTGAACAATCACAAAAAACTTCCCATCTTCTGGTGTTTATAAATAATTTCGAAACTTATGTACTGATCCACTAACATTTCATTTTTTTTCTCTCCGCTCTTAGCACCATAAGCTAGCTCTCCTAAAACTTTGCAAATAGATATTGTTGCGATTACTTTGAGACAAGGGGAAATAACATTTCTACAAAGAAAAACACTTTACCCACCTAGAGATAGAAGTAAAACATAGTAAAATAATCTTTCACATATTAAATTATTTTTATATTTCTAAATTTAGAGAGTTAAATACCTAGAGGTAGATGACAATAGGTGAGTAGTCGTTTAACCATGATGGTGTCACCCGTGTTCTTTTTCTTAGAGAATAACCTAAATAGTACAATTTAACCAAGTAGTCTTAGCATGGTGGTAGCTCACCTTGTCTCTTAACCAATTGGTCAGGGGTTCGAATCCTGACCTTTAGGAATGGAAAGAGGTCCTTGGCCAACCCTTTACCCTTAAGTGGGGCTCCATGGGCGAACGAATTAGTCATTGCTTCCGACGGTGAACACCCTTGGTTTCACCCAAAAAAAAAACCTATATACAATTGTACTTTTTTCCAATCTGTTTCGTTTTAGTTGCATCAATTTGACTTTTAAACTCTTCAACATAAAATGTTGACCTTTCATTATCATCTAATACTACAAGGTATTTATTGTACCACCAATATCAGTATAAAATTAATGCACAAGTAGGAGTATTACAATCAAAAAGAAATTAACTTGTACAAACACACATCTGGCTTCACAGCCTCACTATTCAAAAAACTCCATTTCTGGTATGCCAGACACATTAGACCACTACTTCAATTCAAGCACTGCACGTCTGCAATCCAGTGCAGAAGTTGTGGAAAATTTTCCGTTGGTGATGTCAATCTCAACTATAACTCCTAATTGTTCACTAGATACTCCCTCCGTCCCACAATGTTCTTCCCACTGCATTATTTTATACCTCACATATAAACAAGAAGTGGAAAGAACATCATGACGGAAGGAGTACTACATAGTACATACTGCATACCCTGAAATTGCTGCAGCTTCATTCCAACCATCATCACTTCATAACGCCTGTGGTCACTCTTTGAAGCTTCTTTCCTACGAAATCTTTTCCAAGTCCGCCACCATGTTAGACTCGAGATACAACACATTCTAACTACATCGAAGCTAAGCAAATATGGTGTCAATACGCAAATTCTTGTATCAGACGCTTTCACTGCGTTAGGGCACTATTAGTGTAACAAAAGATATTAGAAGTTACAATAATAAATTGCTCGTCAAACAAAAAAGTTACAGTAAATTGATGAAAAAGTTAAATCTATTGAAAAATTATGGGTCACAGTCTTTAAAAGATTGATCTAATCTATTTTGCCCATAAGTGAAGAGAACGCACCTGGAGACAAACATAAAAGTTCGGAAGAAGTATATGCTTATTGCCTTATTCTAAACAAATATGTAGGGCCTGTTCTCTTCGGCTAATTATAGCTGAACTGAACTGAACTTATTGGAGCTGAACTAAACTGAACTGAACTTATTAGAGCTGAACTGAACTGAACTTATTAGAGCTAACTAAACTGAACAGAACTGAATTTATTAGAGCTGAACTGAACTGAACTTATTAGAGCTGAACTGAACTGAACTTATTGGAGCTGAACTGAACTGAATTGTTGAATTAAATTGTAACAAATATATAAATAATAAGTAAATAATAAATATTATGAATATTCAATAATAAGTAATAATAATTCTAAGTACTAATAGTTAAACTTATAATTTAGAATAATATCAAATGAATAATGATAGTATTATTTTTTATGTTATTAAATGATATTATAAATAAATAAATAATAATAATAATGATAAATTAATTTTATAAATAATAATTACTGATAATAATAATAATTAATAATGAGTAATTACTATTATTAGTATTAATATATAGATATATTAATACTTGATGATGATGATATGATAACAATAATGTGTAAAAAGTAAATTAATATTACCATTATAACAATAATTAGCTTAAAACATGGGTTGATGAGTGTTTCTAACCAAACCACGATTTGTGGTGGGTTGGTCTATGATATAAATACGCCAAACCCCACCACAAACCGTCAAAGTATCTTTAATATGCAACGTAACGAAAATGTTATACCATAAATAGTACTGCAGTATTATTAGCAACTTTGTAATTTTTTCATATCTTTTAATTTTTTGTAGTTTGCTTGTATAATGTACTAGTGAATATTTAGTCGGTAAAATAAAATACCAATTGCAAATTAAAATACTCATATTGATAACCAACCCAAACCTTGCTCAGCCATAATAATAATAGTAATAGTAATGAGTAAAGATATAATAACAAAAATAATATATATAAATAATAATAATATATATAAATAATAATAATAATAATAACAATAATAATAAGTAAAATAAATTAGACCAATAATAATATATTAAACAAAATGGTTAAATAATGAATGAAGATGAACTGAACTGAACTTATTGGAGCTGAACTGAACTGAACTTATTAGAGCTGAACTGAACTGAACTTATTAGAGCTGAACTGAACTGAACTTATTAGATCTGAACTGAACTGAAAATAAGCTGAACAGAACAGGCCTGTAGGGTGAACTAAAAGTATTCATCACCGGCATAAATATGGGAAGTGGAAACTACAAAATCTCTCAAAAAGTGGGATGTGCCAAAGATTGACCAAAATTATTGGCTTGTGTTCCAGCATAGAAGCCATAATTCCAGGAAACTAGAAAATTCACAGTTCATTCTCCACTAAGATTTCAGCCAGCATGATATCACCCACGTATATATTACTCAGCTCATGTATCTTAATCTAATAAATATGTACCTTTCTTGGTGTATAAGGAGCACGAAGGCGGGATAAGAATCAGATGGTAATAACCAACCTATCCCTCACTCTAACACTCATCCGTTTTTAACAATAACATATATGCAGTTGGCTCAAACTTTGGCATAAGTATAAACTATGTATTATCCTCCCTCCAATTCAGGAAACTATGTTTGATTCAAATTTCAAAATAACATGCATATATACCATATCATTCAAACATCTTTGGACCAGTTGCATTTCCTAAGCAAACTCACAGTTTCTAGAGAATGGAAAGTATATCCTTAAACACAGATGATTTCTACTCTTACTATACAAGTGCACCAACTAGTCCTACCAAATACAACCACAATGGCTTCTTCTTTCTTAGCATGCCAACTAGCCCTACAAGGGATCCAGTTCGGTTCAAGTCCGGTTCGATAACACCCGAAACACCCGAAATATTCTCTTCTTATGCCGATAATTTTAAATTTGAAGGCAGTAAGAGGTTTTATCAAACTGGCTTTGAAGATAGCCAAGATCCTTTTGTAGCGTATGCAGATGAGTTGTTCTGTAATGGGAAAATGCTTCCCTTAAGGACCCCGCCACGGGCCAGGTACACGAGACCTGACAAAAAGCGCGGTAATGATTCGACTGCCTCGTCTCCTGGAGCACGAACCTCGAAGCTCAAGGTACCATTCTTGAGGCAAAGAAGCTTGTGGAATGATGGATATGATCCTTTTTAGCTGCTTTGAACAAAGTTAAGGATGAGAATGATATGGTGCGTCAACATGGGAAGGAGGCCCAGCTTAGGCGGTCCAAGTCCCTCTCACCATTCAGAAGGCCCATTGGGTGTACAAGATGGAATAACTACAAGCGTAACAAAGTGGGCCTGAGCCCGGAGAAAGAAGTCATTAGCCCATTAAACCAAAGGGTTTTTGAGCCCATTAAGGAGAATGTAGGAAAATTTAAGTCTTTAGAGTCTAGGAAGCAAAGGATCAAGAAGTTTTTATTGAATAATGCATCCTTTGGGAAGGAAGTAGTAAATGGAGGAAAGAAAACAGGAAAAAATCCATTGTTGCTCAGAAAGATGCATAGTTCACAGCAATTTGGATCAAGAAATTCTAGCGCGATAATCAGAATTTCTAGAGAAATGAAGAGCATAATGAAACATAGAGCTAGGATTTTCTTTTGCTTGGCCAAGGTTTTTGGTATTAAAGGCTCAGCAAAAATGAACTAGAGTTTGAGAAAACAACCACTTCTTTGGTTATAAACACATTTAACTTCTATAGTTTTATCTAGATTTTTTGCTTATTACAGGCAGAAGAAATTTCATTTGATCCTTTTTTGACACTTGACAAAACTATAAGCATGAGTATGTTGCAAAATTCACTTAACAAATTTAACCATGAAGTTAGCACATATTAGAAAAAAGTTTGGGATGACTGAACCTCCCAGAAAACATGTATATCGAAAAAAAAGGTAAAGGTAGACAGCATGTTGTTCGGATTGGGTTCGATTCAGGTAATAAGTCAGTTCGTTCAGTTTTAGATTGAATTGGGTCTGTTCGGGTCAAGTCATATTCAGCTCACTATCTAATTTGCTTATGATAGTACATTAATCATTATTAGACTATCAGCCAAATATATTCTCATGTCAACATGATGTTATTCTATTTTGGGTGTAATACGATTTTAGATCGAATAATTCAGCCAAATTCAAATCAATATCGCCATGTCTATGAAGAACAATAGAAAGGGAGATAAATCAACAAAAGCTTGAACAATCTCATGTGTAACTACTGTAATAACATGACTTGCACAACACATAAGATAGCAGTAACATCTGTGATTCATTTATTAGGTTCTGATAACTACCAAGGATCTCTGGTTTTTCAGTAAACATAGTACATCAAATTCGCATTTATACAGGTGCAATGCGGGCATGGAATGAATTTCCAAAGAGTAGCCATTTGCTACCTCTTATCTCACTCATCCATGAAAAACTTGGTGGAAAAGGTGGCTAGTAAAAGATAAGATGTATTCATGTATCACAATGAGAGCTAGCCTTTTCTTGCATATTCTCACATCTTTGCGCGAAAAAAGAAGCAACTACTGACCTGGTTAGCATACTAGTGAGCTGCTTGAGTTGCTGTGATGTGGACTAAGAGGGATCAATTTCCCAAATATGAACTCTATATTACTCCAAAAAAAATGTTCGCCATAACATCATCCAGGTAGCAATCTCATTGCTCGTGCTAAGCTTTTGAATAACTCCATCGCTTTCATTTCCTTCTTCTCTATGATCCTTTCTATCAAGATTTGAAAGGTAACTAGTATTGAGCCAGGCGATGCTCATAATAAAGTTAGCTACAAACATAAATTTCACAAATCAAAGCACAAACATCAACAAGCATTAAAATGAACAGAAACCAAAGAGGGAATCCTGTTGTCCATGTGCCTCAACAAACAGCTGATGCCGAGCCACATCCCCCACAGCTCCTATCTCTTTCAAATCCAATTCTTATTCATCTTCACTTCAACTAGAATTAATCACACCCAAAATCATCCTCAAAGTAAGTTCAAAATTACATGATTCTCATCATATAAAAGCACTTACGCACGTTCAACTTTAATAACATGTGCAACATAAACGAGTTATATGCACCTAACCCGAATTCTACCCTAACTCTCATGAACAAAGATTGAATTTCAAGATCATTTCGCTAACAGTTTTGAAAGTATAACACATTTAGGATAGCAAACTGATAAGCACCAGTGTCGGTCCTGACATTTTAAGAGCCGAAAAATTAAATATGAGCCTATTGTATGAAAATCTACAAAAGATGCATAACATTTTTCAAAAATTGGTCGAAGACATTAATTTACGTGTATAATATTCAAATACAGGAACTCTAGAGGATTAAACGGAAGTTGAGACTTTATAGAAAACTAGCTCTACCTTTTTATTTTCTAGTAAAAATTGGTACATCGATGTTGTGTTAATGACTTGTAAGTGTTAGCTGAGGCTTTTTTTTTTCTTTTCCCCAGCAATCCACAATTAACTTACATATGTCAATTTTGGGCCCTCTCCAGGCTTGGGCCTTAGGCAACTTAAGACTCCCTTAGAAAAAGGGTGAAACACAACAAACCCAGACAGGGAGTTTGGGGGTGATACAACTAGTTATGTTGCCCCTACATAAGCCATAAAATTCTAAAAATTCAGTGTTGTTCACAGAAGTATGAGTTCGTGTAGAATGTAGCGCATGGCCTATCGCCCCTCAATAATGTTATGATAATTGATAAAGAAAGAAAAGAAAACAATACAGTATGCAGTAGAAACATAAACTGTTTGTTAACAAGAACATCCCCCATTTTCATGGCTAGGGGGAAGGGCATAAGGGGTGAATTTCCATGCATATAGTGTACTCCCTCCATAACACATTACTTGCAACATTTTCTAAAAGTAGGTATAACATAATATTTGCAACAATTTCTCTATTTTCTTCTTAGGGTAAAGTTTTTCACATTAAACTACTTGTTCCCCACTCCATGTGTACTTTTTTTCTCTCTCTTTCCTTCCTTTTTTCCTAATCTCATGTCATTTATCTCTCCTACTTTTACCAAACTATAGTTTTACCCCTCATTAACAAATTTTGCCAGAAATTATCCCTAGTCCATCTGTTGCAAGTATTGCGTTACAGAGGGAGTAGTTCACATTTCTTGTAGTATTCTTGAAGTAAAGATTCAGTTATCACAGGCATAAATTCACTCACCTCTGCAATGACATTGGCAAAAAAATTCATTTCCATTTGCCTTCAAGTGACTAACAACCCCATACCATTATCCTGAGATAAATATAAAAAGGTAAGGTGGTAAAAAATGAAGTAGAAACAATCTTGCAAGTTGCAACCTTACATAAGTTAATAAAGCAATGACCTTTACCTAAAAAGCTAAAGAGATAATGAAGAAAGATAAAGAAGATGATGAAAGAATGGGTTTTTCAAAACTTAAAATGAGGGCTGAAGTTGGAGAATGAAAAAGGAGAGACCTTTGATAATAAACTGATGTTTCTTTTTTTCGGGTGCATAAGGATTCACGATGGAGGGATGAGAATCGATCCCAAAACCTTTTTCTCGGAAAGGATTGTTGGAAATGTTCTTTCTTTTTCGGGTGCATTAAGAGCCATAGAGGTATGAGAATCGATTCCAAAACCTCGCTATCCCTGTTGATAAATGGAAAAAGTGGGTCCCTTTCACATCATTTTAAGCGGAATTTTCACCAAAAACCTCATTTTTTCACCCACAAACCTCCTTTTATTATAGCAACCTATCTCTCTTTTTTTTTTCATTGGGGTAATTCAACAAACAGTTGGTGGACAAACCGAAAATTCGAAGAGGAAATCACCAATGAGAGGGCAGAATTAAGATTTCATTGGTGGGCTGTGATTTATAAAGTAATATCTCGCCTCTCTTACCCTCTCTTACAGGTTACAGCTTAAAGAGTGGGGGAAAAGGCGCGAAAGCTAACATTAAGCGTTATATTGGTACTTGATCAGTTGCACCGCCTCTACTTATCTCTATTCAGAAGAGGAGGAGATGTCCAAAAGATACTATATATCTAGTTAATTTTTAAACTGTTTTCGCACGAATACGTGCATATAACATACTTCCTCCGTTCCTTAATAAGTGACACACTTGTATACTGTTTCCTATTCACAATTTAAACTTTGATTAGATTTTGGTGATTTTTCTTTTAGGAAAAACATAGTCATGTGGGATCTTGTTAGATTCGTCTCAATATGCATTGATTTAATATCAACTTTTTATAATTTTTACTCATTGACAATTATAGATATTAGTGTTTGAAATAATGCATTGGCAAGCGTGAAAACATGAAGTGTGTCCCTTATTAAGGAACGGAGGTAGTATATTAATAGTTTAATACTAGTTGCCTACTTAGTCGAGGAGAAACTCTTGGGTGTACCTAGTCTACACTAGAAATTGTGTAGACCCTGTCACTTGCTTCCTGCTGAATTCCCCATTTGCCCATCGTCACTCACTCTTCAGTCTTCACTTCACTTTCCCTTACTCCTCACAGCTTTCTCTCTCCTCTCCTTCACTTCCTCTCTCCTCTACACTCGCCGGAATCCGATCACATTTCCGCCGATGACCGGAGATTTCTACCGCCGAGATAGAAGAGATTATCGGAGAAGGAAGCAGCAGCAACAAACATAAACAAATTGATCTGGATTTTAGGAATTAAAATTGTAGGGTTTACTTGAGGTTTGCTTATTCATCGAATTCATCATCCTCTATATTCAGTAATGTTTCTTTGATTTCTGGAGTTAAGTGCAAAAGTGGGTACTAAACTTTATCCAAAGTTGCAAATTGAGGACTCCATTCAACTTTGAGATAGGTTTATTGTTTACCTCTTGTAAGTTGTAACCGGTTATCAGGCAATCGATTATTAAAAAAATTCCCAAAATTCTAAAAGTTTTTGGGCAAAGAAAGAGATGAAGCCAGAATATGAGATTGAATTATGGAGAAGAAAAGGGCAAAAGAGGAGTTGACGGAGATTAAGTGGTTGATTGTTGAGGTGAAGTGGTTTATTGGCGAGGAGCGATTAGAGTGATAAGGTAAGGAGGAGGAGCGAGTAGAACTTGGTTGCAAAAGAATAAGACAAGGTGACGTATGGTGGTGAAGTGGTTTGTTGGTGAGGAGCGATTAGAGTGATTGGATATGTCTGATTAGAGTGAGTGGATATGTCTGAAATGACCTCCCATTAACATTAGTTTCTAATTTGCAACTTTAGGCAAAGTTTGATACCCACCTTTGCACTTAAGTCTTTGATTTCTGCTCATGTTAAGATTTTATAATTAGAAGTTACGGTTTAATAGCTTAACTTTTAGCTACTTAATCTTAACTTTTAGTTATTAAACCGTAACTTTTAATTATAAAATCTTAACTTTTTGTTAAAAAAATCATAACTTTTCATTCATAACACTGAATTTTTTATTACAAAACCTTATCTTTTGATTGCTAAACCTTAACTTTTAATTACAAAATCAAAACTTTTGTTAAAGAAAGCTTAACTTTTCATTTATAACACTTAACTTTTGATTACTAAACCTTAACTTTTCAATTATAAAATCTTAACTTTTGCTAAAGAAACCTTAACTTTTCATTCATAATACTTAACTTTTGATTGCTAAACCTTAACTTTTCAATTATAAAATCTTAACTTTTGCTAAAGAAACCTTAACTTTTCATTCATAACACTTAACTTTTGATTACAAAACCTTAACTTTTAATTATAAAATCTTAACTTTTACTAAAGAAACCTTAACTTTTGGTGAGCTATAATTTAACTTTTGCTAAAAAAACCTTAACTTTTGGGACTTGGCCTTCGTCTACAATAAGTTTAGTGTAGATCGGGTCTATATTAGACTTTCTATTAGTCGAGAGGGCAAGTGTGAGAAAAGGGTGCATCCCGCTGGGTTTTGCTGAAACGGGTCTTTTTAGGACGAAGAAAAGTGTCTTCGTTCTGATTAGGGATATGGATAGGAAAAGTCTTAGGATTATGATAGTTTGTACTATAAATAGAGAGAGCTAGCGAAGACAATGTCAATTTAGTCACAATATCCACTTTGTACAGAGTCCAATAGATATCTTGAGCCTTAGACATCACACCACCTATTACTAATAGAAAGGATGTCCTGTTTAGTGCCTCTGCCTCCAAAAAATCACTTTAACCTTATTATAAAACCCTTGAAACAACTGTATTAGAGCATCACCACTCATGAACAAAAAAAACACATCATCCCTCTCTCTCTACCACTTTCTCACTCATCTCAAATTTTTTATCATGTTTTATGATCAATTTGATCAAAGACACCCCACTCATGATCAATCAATTACTTATGTATTTAAAAATTAAAAATTTTCAAAAGTACATAAAAATATAGCAAAGTGGGTGTCTATTTATAGATCTCAAGAAAATATAATCGTTGGTATTTTTTGTAATTTTTTTTACTTTGTAGATTGTCATATATTTTATTTTGAAGTTTTAAACAAAAAACTGTTGCCACATGTCACTGTGTGATTGGGCCAGTTTTTGCTTTTCTCATGAACTAGTTGATCACAATGTGATCTATTTCATGATTGATCACAATGTGATCTACTTTCACTCATGAGTGTAGGCCAATTTTTTTGTTCATGCCTTATGATCTATTCTTATGATCAAATTGATCATGAGTGTAGTTGCTCTTAGGCAAGCAAATTTTTCGCCAAATTCAACCCAAAATTTGGTTTGGAAGGTTAGCCTTATTGCTTGAATACATTGTGAAACCAGTGTGTTAAACGTGTGCTTTTAGACTACAAATGCTATTTCAGGGAAAGAAAGATGATTTAGGACAGTAGGATGCTATAATCTGTAAGTAAAGATGATGATGGATTGATGATGGAAGATTTACAGTCTTCTGGTTACAATTTTTATTATACCCCGGGTGTATCATAAGCATGGACACCCACACCCAAAACCTTGGGTGTACCATGCTCATGGTAAGCCCAAAGCTATTTGAGCAAAAAAATAGCGACGGGTGTACCATGAGCATATTCTCTCTTCTGGTGGATGAGAATTGGAGGTGGTGATAATTGCAAAGGTGGAAAATGAGAAGTCAGAGTTAGGCGGGTTAAAAAAGGGGTTAGTGAAATGGGTAGGAAAATGAAAAAGTTTAGCCCCATGTAACGTGTTTTTCAAAATCTAAAGGTTTCGATAGTGATACATTGACAGAATGCTAAAGTTAGGTGGTTATTTACCAAAAATATTAGGGCCTAAAAGGAATAAAGAGCCCCTCCTTAATAAGGACTAAGTGAAGATTCCCAATGAATAGCTCCATGAGAATGGAACCCAAGGTCCCTCGTCTAGAACTACACCACTTTGGCCAACTACACCAAGTCACCAAACTACTTCTCACTCCTTCACTTATAAGTTTAAATCCAAACACTATAGTCCGGTCTTCAAATTATGGAGGCGTTTTTCTAAGGAATGTGCAACAGTTTGGGGCTGGACTCGAAGGTCCACTAAGGATCGCACTCGGACTTCAGACTTAAACCTTAATTGCGGTACTCACAAATCACAATTGAGACTTGAACCTAGACCTGTTAAAATTCGACCCGACTCGAAACCCGACCCAAAACCGACCCGGAAATAGTGGGTTTTGAACACAACTTTTTGGCCCGAACCCGATTGTGTCCGAACCCGGGAAAACCGTTTTTTACCCGACCGACCGAAAAATCATTTTTTTTGTAGAAATAATATGAAATTATGGGAATTTTATTGCTAAAAATAGCTTCAACTAGAGTATTTGGTTCTAAAAATGAATTTTGTTAAATGTGGATGTAATTTTAATGGTTGAATTCAACTATAAATGACTATATTTTATATAACTTACTATTTCCAACGTATATTGTGTATATTTTGTTACATATATGACTAAAAAACCAAATGAAAGAAAGAGCAAATACAAATCTCTTAACCCGTTGGGTCGACCCGAAACCGAACACAATGGATCTTGAACAAGGTTTATTCGACCCGAACCCGAAAATATTTTATTTTGACCGACCCGTTTGACAGGTCTACTTGAACCCCATCTAGGATTCGTAAATTATTCGGATCGAAGTCGGACTTTGTAACCTCTGATCCGAATCCGACCTTTTGCAACTTCGCAGTTGCCACTCCAATGATGAGGAAAGAAATAGACATCTGCTCACCTAAAATATGGCCCGATTTGACATAGTCCAGAGTAATGTTCTCTCTATATTGGGCCTTCAAGGTCCGATACCAGATAAATGCATGTTTCTGGTCTTCTTGATACTTTTTTAGTTCAAACCCATTTATTACATTGGTTCAATCAGTAATAAAAACGTTCATATGCATGATATGGATGACAATAATAGGATTTAGTTTAGCATGTTATATCAATCCTCGTCTCTGAGGACGTATAATTATGTGGATATAACAATTTTCGCATAATAAATAAAAGTTTGTTTTTAAGATCACATTTTATAGTAGATTGAATTTTGTGCGTTGTTGTTTCGATATTTACATCAAAACAAGTAGTATGTTATAAATTCTCAGTTTTTTATCAATCACTACATTTTTCAATTTATACCATATATATTTAGCTTTTGACTATTTATTGTGATATATGCATAAAGATAAACATTTGTTTAGGGGAGCTAAGGATAAACACAGCTATACTGGATCTTGTTGAATTCGTTTCGGATATGCTTAATTAATAGCAACTTTCTATAGTTTTTACTTAATATAATTAGACATATTAACATTCAAATTAACTTGATGGGACGGGTAAAAACCTATACGTAATGATTGATAAAGAACGAATAAAACACAAATTTAAGTTAATAGATAAAAATAAAGTTATACATAGGTTCCAACTTGCACCTATATTCTATTGCTTGAGAGTGCTTGTGTAAACTTAACAAAAAGGAAGGGATAATTGAACTCAAGTGGAAGGCTTTTGCCTTACCATCTCTTCTAACCCTCATAAGAGAAAAAATAATTATAAAAACCATTTTTTAGTAATACATATTTTAATTAGTAGATAATACGAAATACAAAAATATAATTTAGTCAAACTAAAAGTTGGAGAAGAGGTGAAAGGGACGAGTATAAATTAGAGTGAAGGGGAACAAAAGATCCCTTAACTTTACTAAGTTAGCATCATGTATTCAAGCAATGATATTTCATACACAGGAGTTTTAGTAAGGGCTTTGGGTGGCACAGTAGTTTTTTTCTTCAAGTCACATACTATTATGATAATATAAAAACCAAGTTATACCGATTTGTACATGGGAAAAAATATGTTGATGCAATGGTGATGAGGAAAAATTCCAATTTTTGAATAGAATAATGTGAATATAGTACTTCTCCTATAATGAAGTAAACAAGAAGTATTTATTTAGGATGACACTTATAGGTTAAATTGTGTTCATTATTTTTTCGACATTCAAATTAAAAAAAAGTATTATTAGTTTTTATATTTTGAACTAATGGTGAATAATAATAAAGGTAAATGTAGGTTAAATAGATTTTCTATGTCTTGAGTGTGTGTGAAATTAATATAAGGGGAAATAATCAAACTCAAGAAGAAGTGAGGAAAGGGGTTGGCTTATGAAGTTATGATAGCTTCCAACCCTAATCTATGAATAGTACACATTAACATTTTGAGTTACAGGTGATTTGAAAAAAATAATCATAATTATTATACTTTATACTATTTTTAGTGAAGAATAATATGATATAAAAAATATAAAACAATTAAAGTGAAATGATGAAAGTTTGTGTAGGAGAGACGAGTATACACAACTAGAGTGAAAGGGGATAAGAGATCCCTTCGTTTTATGTCTTATCATGGATTATTCAAGCAATTACTATAATGTAAATTTAAGAGTTGGAAAAATTGATAAGAATAATCCGACCTTTGGCCGGTCTTCCATCAATGGTACCACCTTCAATTAATCCAGGTATAATCCGACCTTTGACACCCATATTCTCTCATTGGTCCCACACTTGTTGGTGACCTACAATTACAGGTAATCTTCCTAATTACGTAATTAATAGCTAATTAAGTTTAGTTTAAACTTAAAATTTTAATTAAAATTTTAAATCAGATTTAATAAATAAAAAAACTTAAAAAAACCCACCCCCCCTCCCCGTTACCCTGCCACCCTCCCCCTCCCCTGCTGCCACCCCTCCCCTTCCCCTAACACCCTCCCCCTTCCCTACCACCCTCCCCCCCCCGCTGCCACCCCTTCCCCTACCACCCTCCCCCTTCCCCTGCCAGCCTCCCCTCCCTCGTTGTCTCCCCTTCCACTGCCACCCTCCCCCTCTCTTGTTGCCTCCCCTTCAACTTCCTCCTTAACCACCACAAAACGTCACCCCTAAACCCTAACCACCGCCAAAAACGACACTGTGACCACCGTATTTGAAGGGGGTAGCATTGGGTTGGGTTTTCGAAGCAAGAGAAGACGGTCGTGGTCGCTGGCAAGGCTGGCGGCAAGAGAAAGAAAGAGAGAGTGGGGCGAGGTTGTGGTCGCTGCCGGTGAGCTCGAGGGGGTGAAGAGGAGAAGAAATAAATGATCCCCGGCTGCTGGCTGCCGGTCGCCGGTTATCTCGAGGGGGTGAAGGGGAGGGGGAGGGGGGGGGTGGCACGTGGTGGCAGTGGGGGGCAGGGGGAGGATATGGGGTGGGGGTGGGGGTGGGGGTGGGGTGGCAGTAGTGTGGACAGGGGAGGGAATGGGGGTGGGGGTGGGCTGGGGGTTTTCCTTTTTTTTTGTTAAGTTTTTATTTTTTTAAAAAGTCAACGGTCATTTTGGCCTGTCAAACAGGTTGTCATCATTCCATACCAATGAGAGAATATGGGTGTCAAAGGTCGGATTATACCTGGATTAATTGAAGGTGGTACCATTGGTGGAAGACCGGTCAAAGGTCGGATTATTCTTATCAATTTTTCCTTAAGAGTTTACATGGTAAGGGGTCTGAATGGCACGTGTCCCACCATAATTAGAAATTTTTTTCCTTTTCGATTCAAATGTTATTATAAGTTGGCAAATTTGTCAGAAACAACCTTTTAAATACACTTTTTTGCGAGAAACAACCTTTTAAATTTTTTTTGCGAGAAACAACCTTGTATATTTTTTTTGCGAGAAACAACCTTTTCAATTTTTTTTTGCGAGAAACAACCTTGTATATTTTTTTTATGCAAGAAACAACCTTGTATAATTATTTTTTTGCGAGAACACACCTTATAACTCTTTTCCGGCGTTGACCACAAGTTTCCGGCCTTGACCAAGTCAAACTTGCGTGGAAGAGAAAGAACTTTTTGGGTTTTAAAAACATGGGATTTATATAATGGGGAACAAAGGAGGGAAAAGGAGTGTGGAAATAAGAAAGAAGGAGTGCAAATAGCAAATTTGACTTGGTCAAGGCCGGAAACTTGTGGTCAACGCCGGAAAAGAGTGATAAGGTGTGTTCTCGCAAAAAAAATTGTACAAGGTTGTTTCTCGCAAAAAAAATATACAAGGTTGTTTCTCGCAAAAAAAATTTAAAAGGTTGTTTCTCGCAAAAAAGTGTATTTAAAAGGTTGTTTCTGACAAATTTTCCTTATAAGTTTATAATAATGTGAAAGGAACAAATTATGTCTGATTTGTCCATGATGAGAAAAAATTGGTGCATTAGTGGAGGAAAAACATAGCAAGTTATATCCATATGTTATGTCCTATTTGCCTTTTGCTACTGCCTTTTCTTTTTTTCTATCTTTACTTTCCTTTAGCTTTTCTTTGTTCCAAAGCCCAGATCAAAATTTTCCATAGAATACGTTCTTAAACAATTACTGTACTATAAATTATAATATTGTGAAAGTCCTTTTATCAATAAGAGTCTTTAATTTTGTAATTTCCATGTCAAATCTAAACTTATCATCATCAATATTTTGTAATCAAAAGGTTGTTTATTACTCAAATTGTTCCTTTTTATTTTGTAAAATTAACTTTCTTCATATGCTTAATAAAATAAAGAGATAATATGAATGAAATCCGAACAACCCATATGCTAATATAGACATGAATGATGGTAATGGTAATCAATTCCTATGTTATCTCGTATAGGAAGTATACTTCAATGTGTGCGTATTGTTTGCCTATTTTCAAACTTGTGATTTTCTTTATAAAGTATCATTATTATTCGTTAATTACCACTTTGAAGATGGTATTGAGTGGCAATGGAAATTTGCAAAGGTAATTACATGTTAAAGGATGATGATCCATTACTATGATAATAAATAAAGACTTTTTAAAAATTGCATATGATTTCGTTACCATTGTCTTTGTTTAGTATCAACTATCAAAAGGTCATCAAAGCGAGAAAAGAATAATAGAAGGCGACATACCAATGACATAAACAATACTAATAAAGGCACCATTTGCTCCTTTTCAACTCTTTTTTTAAATTTAATGAGTAATTCTCATCATAGTTCATGTATCCAATCCCATTTCTACCTTTTTCTTCAAAATATATCCCAAGAAAAAAGGAAACAAGCTAAGGGGGAAAAAAGATAAGAGAAAAAAAAAAGAAAAAAAGATATATGAATCCTTTTTTCTACATGATGAAACACCAAGGAATTTAAAGAGCATATGAGATGAAATGATTCCCATCCATTTGTTTGCCCAAAAAAGTTCAATTTCAATCATTAAAACATATTGAAGCATAAACATTCTGCAATCTAGTGGAAGAATTTAGATAACCATTATAATCTCTTTATTTGAAGCTTTTATATATTTATGATTTTTAGTACTTGATTGAGTTGCTCTTGTTTATAGAAAAGGACATCTTAAGCTCATCCTTGCACAATTGTTGCCATCATTTTCTTAGCAAAAAATGTCAACAAGTTTATAATTGGGACGTTTATGGGATTTTGACCAATCTAAAACCCATGATTTGGAGTAGTTTGTATTATTTGTTGCAAAGATTTGTGTGTGAATCGTGATAAATATTTGTGCGTGAATTGTGATAACCTTACTTCAGAAAGGAACAAAATCATACAACTTTCTTTCATTTTTAATGGTGTTTTTTTTAAAAAGAATTGCTTTTTTAGTTTGAAAACGCCTAAAAAAAACCTATGCATGTAAGGAAGTGTATTTTCAATTTGTTTTTTTGAAAAATATTTTCCATAAGAAAACACACTACTTGTACTTAATTTTGTTTTTTTTTTACAAGAAAGAGAAAAAGGAAATAAAAATGTTGGAAGATGATGTGGGTAAGATAAGAAAAAAGAAAGTGAGAATAGGCAATAAAATGCATTATATCTTCTTTGAAAAAAATAAATTTCGAGAAACAATTTTCCAATTTTAGAAAAATTATTTTATTCCCCCAACTTTTAGGAAAAAAAAAGGGATAATTTTCATTTTTCATAATAATCCAAACATTATCTATCTCAATCTTTGCATATCCTATTATCCCTAACCAAAAGAAGACATAAAATACTATAATCATGACTCTAAAATAGTAGTTAGTTGATTATGATTGCAATGGTGGTTGTTGTGGGTTTGTGAGTAATTGGTTATTACCCTCTTGCGAACTTACATTGGTAAGAAAAAATGCCCTGCTAAATCAAAATCTTGTGTAGATTAATCTGGCTCGTTTAAGGACTATTGGAAAGGGAAGGGAAAGATAAGAGGAATTTCCCCACCAGAAAGTTCCTTTTTTATACTTCCTCCGTTTTTTATTAGTTGTGACACTTTTAATTTCACGGACTCCTAGGCAATTTTTGGAGAGGAAAGAGATAGAGAGAAAGAAAGAAGGGAACCCATGTGATAGGAGAGAGATAGAGAGAAAGATTTGCCCAAAAAAGAAAGTGTCACAACTAATTCCAAACTTCCTTATATAGAAAGTGTCACATTTAAAAAAAAGGAGGAAGTAGCTAGATTGGCAAGTTCAAAATTATGGGATCCAAATCTTAATACTCAACCAAGTCTTACTTGTTACGTGCTGCTACTGCTGGCTGGTGGTAATATTTGGGTTCTTCTCACCCTATTTTTTCATATTTTGTTCACCTATTATGATATAATTTCGTACCATACTAGTTTTGCATAGGAGAGTCAGCGTACAAAGGATTATTATGATATCTAAAGTATAATATGGAGTCCTCATTGTTTAATACTCCCTCCGTTTTTTTTTAATTTGCATCTAAGGTTTTGCACTAAAACCAAGGAAAAAGTGCAAAAGTAAGAGAGAAGGTTAGTAAAAGTAAGGAAAAAGTGAAAAAGGTAGAGAGAAGGAAAGAAAAAGTATGAGAGAAGTGGAATAATTAGGTGGGCCAACCTTCCATTTATGGCAAAAAGTAGAAAGGTACCAATTAAAAAAACACCCCAAAATGGAGAAATGTGCATATTAAAAAAAACGGAGGTAGTACCACATATTAAGCATTTGTTTAATTAACATAAAAAGAAGATAAGAAGTGAAAGGTCTTAGGATTTTTAAACTTGTGACGTTGTTTAGCTGATATAAACACGAGAAGTATCACGCCCCAAAGTATTCTATTTCCTACAAAATGAAGATTTACATATAGTCCGTTGGCCCGCATTAAATAAATGGAACCTCCTATACAAATGTACAAAAAACTTCTTATACTTTTCTATAAAACTAAGCTCCAAACCTCTATAAGTAGTTACACTTCCTATACTCAAATAAACAATTACCTCATGGTTGTTGAAAGAGATTAAAGAAAAAGTAAGAGAACATGATGAGATGAAAAAAGAAAAAAAAAGTGTTTACTTAAGAAGGCAAATATGCAATACTATGATTTCAACTTTTCCTGATACACAATATTTTATCACTAAACTAAATGGAACTCTAATTAAACTAAGATTATTTACACTACGACTATTAGAACAGACTAATACAGCTGAACTGAACTGAATCTCCATTATTTCAGTCTAAATGAACATGGTCGTAGTAAGACAATGGAGTAAATTGTGGAAAGTCCTCGTAGAGAGATAAGAAAAGCTTTGCATGGAGTTTCAGATAGAATTATACAAAAAGCAAATGGATACAGAAGCAGATCTTGGGTACGTTTGCAACTCATAATGCACTTTTGATAGTCAGCCAACAAAGAAACTTCAAATCAAGAGCAAAAGAAACGAAAAGAAGAAAAAAGCACCCCTTTTTTAAAGTTTATGGGCAAAGCAACTTTATTGCCATGATATATGGATTAAAATCAATGAGCTTTGTTTTGGATTATATATATAAAGAAGAGCAAAGTCGAAAGAAAGTTTTCTTAGGACATATTGACCTAAAAATTCAAAATTATAATAATATATAATACTCACTTTATTCAAATCTTACTACAACGATTCGACTCTTACACTTGTCAACACACAATTTAGACCATTAATATATTTGAGTACCTGTTACAACTTAAAAACAGACGAGGACTTGGGTACATATATAAGTGTATTGACACGCCCATCGGGCACTGGCCAATCCTTTTCTTAAAAGTAAGTTATCAAGTCTCAAAAGTAAAATATCAAGTCTTAAAAATGCATTATTAGAAGTCAAAATGAACGATTTCAAAATAAGATCAAAATTTTATATCTATAAACCTAATATAACAAGATTTTGAAGTTTTAAAATGAAAATATTAGACTTACAAAAACACTTTAGTATGATGTATGAGTATGCCACATTTTTTGTATCATAAAAATTATGAAAAGTTAATATTTTGAAAATATACGTAAAGACAATCTAATCACTTCTTAGTTCTTATATATCCATACAATCATATATATTCTGTACTCCCTCCGTTTTTTTTTGTTGTCCTACTTTGATCAATTATGTGAAAACTTTTTGGTCAAAATAGGACAAAGAAAAATAAACAGATAGAGGATATTAGAAAAGAATATAATTATGATGAGTCATTGAGAATTTGATAAGTGCAAAAGCAAAACAATTGCAATTATATTTTGGAATGAAAGAAATAAAAATAATATATTAATAATAAAAATAAAAATTTGATGCTTTTGGTAATTTTCAGCTTTCACCCTTGAAAACTTTTCCAGATACTGGGCCATAAAAAGATCTTTATAAGTGGCCCCTGCTTTTGAGGAGGGAATCATGGCATATACAGTATCAAAGTTATGAGACCTTATTATTGCCATGCACAAATTTTTTCAAATCCCTATTGAAGAATGAAGGAAGAAGATGCAATAGAATATTTTTGGACCAACAACAAGATATACCACACTAAGTCATTGATTAAAGTCATAGAACATTCAGAAAAGGAGTTTCCTGTTACTGAATTGTGAATTATTCTTCAACCACATTATTAGTGAATTACTTCCTAAGATTTTCACACACATGCATGCCACTAGTAGTAAATATTATACTTTCTTTGTTTGAGACATTTGCAACATTTTGACTTTCGTATTATTTATATACTTCTCTTATTACTTTTTATCGTAACAATTTAAATTTTATGTTTGTTAATGCAATACATTGGGCCTGTTCTGTTCAGCTTATTTTCAGTTCAGTTCAGTTCAGCTCCAATAAGTTCAGTTCAGTTCAGTTCAGCTCCAATAAGTTCAGTTCAGCTCCAATAAGTTCAGTTCAGTTCAGCTCCATTCATTATTTAACCATTTTATTTAATATATTATTATTGGTCTAATTTATTTTACTAATTATTATTGTTATTATATTTTTATTGTTATTATTATTATTATTTATATATATTTTTATTGTTATTATATCTTTACTCATCATTAATACTATTATTATTATGGCTGAGCAAGGTTTTGGGTTGGTGCGCGGTTTAACCAAATTTCATGTCAATACGAGTATTTCAATTTGCAATTGTTGTTTTATTTTACCGACCAAATGTTCACTATTACATTATACATGTAAGCTACAAAAAGCTAGAAGATATGAAAAATTAGAAAGTTGCTAATAATACTGCAGTACTATCTATGGTACAAAATTGTTGTTACGTTGCATATTAAAGATACTTTGACAGTTTGTGGTGGGGTTTGGTGTATCTCTATCATAGCCCAACCCACTACAAATCGTGGTTTAGTTAGAAGCACACATCAACCCATGTTTTAAGCTAATTATTATTATAATGTTAATATTAATTACTTCTTAGACATTATTGTTATTATATCATCATCAAGTATTAATATATTAATACTAATAATAATTATTATCCATTATTAATTATTACTTTTATCAGTAATTATTATTTTTAAAATTAATTTATCATTATTATTATTATTTATTTATTTATTTATAACTATCATTTAGTAACATCAAAAATAATATCATTATTCATTTGATATTATTCTAAATTATTAGTATAACTATTAGTACTTAGAATTATTATTACTTATTATTTAATATTCATAATAATTATTATTTACTTATTATTTATATATTTATTACAATTTAATTCAACAGTTCAGTTCAGTTCAGCTCCAATAAGTTCAGTTCAGTTCAGTTCAATTCAGCTCTAATAAATTCAGTTCAGTTCAGTTCAGCTCTAATAAGTTCAGTTCAGCTCCAATAAGTTCAGTTCAGTTCAGCTCCAATAAGTTCAGTTTAGTTCACTTCAGTTCAGCTAGAATTAGCCGAATAGAACAGGCCCATTAACCTGTAATAGATTTGATGATCAATAAATATGAAATTAAAGAAAGCTCATATCTTAAAAATATATATTGAGACAAATCTAATGAGATCTCAAATAACATGGCTTATTTGCTCCAATGAAAACATAAGAAGGTTAATTGCACGTAACCACAAAGTTATGGGATAATTTTATTTTTCCTTTTTCCTTGTGTGCAAGTCATCAATGGTGACCAAAATGGAGTATGTAGATACTAGATAGTGTAAAAGTCAAATTATTCCAACTTAAAAAAATTGGAAAAAGTACTGATTAAATTTCCACCTATTTTTTAGTATAATATATATAAAAATAACGTGTAAAAGTAATAATCAAAGATATTAACAGTCAATTATTTATAAAAGTCAAAATATCGCAGAAGCATAAGAACTACTCCAAATTCCGTGCACTAATTCTCCATGAAACTATGAACTTAAGCACATTTATGTAATTAAACAAAACTTCATGCACATCTAATCTGATCACAAATTAAATGAAAACTCTACTAGTTAAATCTAGCCATTCTATAGCTAATAATGATCAACAGTGCTTAAGTAACATAGCTAATTAACATATTGATTAATCTATCCATAATCTTGTTTCATCAAATTAAATCAAACGTTTCCTTCAGCTAAGTGCAATCTCTTTTTACTATGAAGAGGGACTCCAAAGAGCTTGATCATAGTCTCTCTTTTGCTAGTATCGCCTCGACCGGCATTTTGATCTTGATCATCCAATTCTATGAGCTTAGGAGGAGCTGCTGCCATTGCATTGAAGTTAACAGGACGATTTTGGTCATTATTACCATTAGGAACTGCTGGTTTGACATGGTTTTGGATAAAGTAGATAATGTCATTATAAAGGGTTTTCATGTGGTTGAGCTCCGATAAGAGCATAAAGTTCCTCTTCCTTAGCCTTTGGTTGTCTTCTGTTAACGCTGTTAAGATGTCGTTGGCGGGTGCGCCGCCATTCGGCTTAGGAGAGGGTAAGGGAGACTGATCAATGTTTATCCAAGAGGTGGTTTCATGATCAGGTGGTGAGGGGAGATATTGAGATGGGAGTAAAACTTGGTCTTGGTAGTGAATTTGGTGGTGGTGTTGTGGGGTTTTTCTTCTATGAATTTCACATAGTAGATGCTTTTCTCCTTTTCTGAAGTATTCATTTGCAAACTCCCACCTATCTGCAACTACCTTCTTGAAACCCTAAAAGAAGAAAGGAAACAAAAACACAATGTTAATAATTGATTTAGTTGAATGTATAGTACTAATCACATCTCATGCATATTCACTTATTTTGATGAAATATGAATATAAACTAGTAGTATCTCGTAAGTAGCACTTCTCCGATTTCCCACTCGTCCGTAAATTTGTCATCTTGGTACTGCAATTTGAACTACAGATGTGACAACTAATCTAAACGAAAGCAGCGATTAAATTATTACTATTAGACTTGAACTCGCGACAAGGATCATCAAATACATTACTAGATCAATTGTTAAACTTGGCTTCTTCTTCAATGAAATTTTTGTACTTCTCATGCATTTTGTAATGGTTAAGACTCACAAGTAAAAAGTACTTAAGAAACTTGCTTATACATAAGATATAACAGAAAGTTGTACGTAGAATATTAGGAGGATAAGATACAAATACACAAGGGACAATGACCAAGACAAGAAGCAAGAGAATCTTGAGATCTTAGTAACAGTTTCACATGGAGGTTCAAATTAAAATGAATATATAAAGAACTTAAAAACAAACACATTAATGTAGCACAAATCTATATGTAGAACAGACATTTCCTACCAAATGCCTAGAGAACCAAAAGTCTGAAAGGTCCCTACATCGATCCAAACAAAATCATCAAACAATTATTCCCTTGGGAAACAAACATGTAATTAAACCCAAGTACATCTTGGGTTTTAAGATTTAAATCTATCAAAAAAAAATTACATCATCTCCAAATTTATGATTTTCAAACTACGATCCACTTTAGTTTAGCCGCATGCATAACAAGAAGCTTGTTCAACCATCTTCTGTTATTACTCGGACTCTTCATTTCACGTCACTATTGAAAGGATAAAAAAGCTCGTTCAAACACGGTTACCAGTTAAGCTTAGACTCTCAGTTTCACATCAACTTATCTTATTACACTAAGATATACAAAAAGACAAATGTAAACTCCAAATTAGATACTAAACCTACAAAATCCCTTAAAGTAAACGATTCTAAACTATTCTTCAGGAGTTTTGAATATACTCTTTCTGTTCGGAATTAATTCTCACGTCGTTGACAGTATAATTTGAACTAATAATGTGACAACTGAATCCGAAACACCAGAGCTGGGGACACAAAGTTTTCCTAAAAATGCATATACATACATAAGTGTGTGTATACATATATATGCATGTGAATAGTAGAAGTTAGTTTAGACATACATAGGTGTTAAGCTGTCTGACAAAGCTGGAGAAGTTGTTGTGCTTGAAGTAGTTAGGAAGGAGATCTCTAGCAAACTCAGGTGGGCGCCAAACAACGAAACTAGTCTCATCTTCACCCCAAGACACAATGTGGTCAGTGCGAGGGTCATCAACAAGCTGGTATGTCTTAGTTAAGAAAGGAGCAGGAACTGACTTTTGAGATTCTGACACTGAGAACACCATTTCCTGGTGCTGATGTTGTTCTTGATTATGTTGATGATGGTGAAGAATGCTGTTATGATGATGATTATGATGATGAAGAAGAGGATCACTTCTTTCTACTAAAAAAGCCATTTTTAGTCACTTAAAATTCTTAGGGCATATACTATAATACTATAAGATGATGGAAAATGTGAAGGTATATGATATGATATGATATATGCTCACCAGCTGCTCTAATAAGCTACTTGTTGTGGCTTAGCTATTGAACACACTGGTAATACTGCTAGCTAGTGCTATTTACATACCCTTATTGTCTCTCTCTCTCATCATAATTTTCTAACTTTAAGAAGCAGAAACATATGACAAAATCACTAAAATAAAAGCAGTGATTCTCTATTTCTCTCTCTCTCTCTTCCCTTCTCACCCTTTCTCTCACACACACACTGGCTTTCTAACTTTAAGAAGCATATGACCATGTCAGAAAAGTCTAGGGTATTTTTAATTTGGCTATAATTAGATCCAATCAAAGTTATTAAGCTATTCATTGTTCCCCTTGGAAGCTGTAATAATGGGTTGGATTAGTTTTACTTTTAGTAAATAAGTTTGGAATTTACACTCGCATTTCTGTACCTAGGGGAGCTCAAAACCCTTAAGTCATTAGAGCTTTACTAGCCTAAATGGAGATTAGAGCTTTACATTGTTATAGCTTCGCTATATTTTTGGTATTAGACCTTCATCTGAATACTATACCTTATTAAATCTAATTAGAGCGTGTTCTTTTCACCTTAAAAGAATAAGTTTCACGTCAAGTTAGGGGTGATCAGGTCCAATCAGTTGTACATGCAAGAAAAAACCAAGGGTGATCACTGATCAGGTCCAATCAGGTCTAATAAGTTCAGCTCAGATGAAGAGAACAAACCCCTAACATTAATATCACCTTCCATCCACGTGATTTGACTTATTTTAAAGGTGAAGCGGATACACCCTAAACTCACCAAAGAGAAAATGTTCCAAGAGGAACTAATGGATAGAATTTACCATGGTAAAAAATGAAAGGAAAAAGGCATCTACAAGACCCTATCATATTTTACCCTTTTAGACTTTCACTGCCACCCCCTTTTAATCTTTTAATCTTTCTATTCTTCTTTCTCTTTCCACTAAAATTTCTCAAACAAATAATTGACCCTCTATGCTTTTTGCACATCTTGATATCACAAGATTTGCACGCAGTTCATGTAACATTGGAGATGAATAAATGAATAACAAAATGTACATAAACCCTAGGTATATAACAATATAACTATAAGTAGAAAAATAATTAAGAAACAAGGTACATTCTAAAATATTCTTTTGTCATCCTTTATTTAAAAATGGAAGCAAAGGAACAAAGGACAATGCATGATGAGAGAGACAACGTTATTCCAAGTTTATTATATTTTAATAATTATAGTAGTAACTCAAATAATTTTATATGAAAAGTTCTAAGGAACATTCCTATCTCCTACCATATGAGTTAACAGTAAAAAAAATCCAAAACTTTTAAATTTTTCATTTGTTTTTTCATTGTTTCAAGGTACACCCGTGACTCTACGAAGAGAAAGAGAAAGGGTTGGAACGTGTTCCTTCTCTCATCCCTTTGCCTTAAAAATTCACTTTTTTCTAACTTCTCTCTTTCGGCCACAAGTCTAGTGGGGCGTGGGACTCCTAACAGCTGCTTCCCTATGTGGGGAGTAAAACAGTTCCTCTGTTAAAACATGAACTCATCTAGATTCTCCTTTATGGGCCCCACATACCTATTTTTGAATTATCAAAATGTTACTATAAATTAAATTCTTTTTAAGAAAAATAATAATATCATCGGTTCTTATAGTCAATTACAAAATTATACAGTAATACATCGAGTTTTATGAATGTGTGGGTGCACATAGGGTTAGTCATGAATAAAATCGGATATTTGATGCGTCGTATAAGATATTGGTTGAAACTACAAATAAGAGAAGGTATAAGCATCTACTTGTTAGATATTCAAATGTGAAAATAGAGAAAATGATGAGCTCCATATTCGGCGTGTTTGTAGAAATGGCTCCCCTAATCGTTAGTTATATAATTATTCTCTACAAATAACATTGCATAGAAGTTTCGCGCTACTTAATGATCTTGATTTCCTAATATTGCTCTGAAGAAAAGGAGTGAAAAAGCCTATTTATTACCATCATCAAAGCTATAATTAACCAATATTCTTTTTCCCTCTTCCTTCTTTCTTCAATAAACAAGCTTCCTATAGAATCAAGCAAGAAGAAATAGAAACAACTTATCACTACATCACATCTATGATCAAACCATTTCTTTTCTTTTTCCTTTTGGTAAAGCTAAGACAGATCTTTTTACTAGTTGCATAAAAGTAATCAACCAAGCACATTGACTCTTTAGCACATAAAGCAAGCATAAGAAACTAGAGCACACATACAAGGTAATAATTCATTGAAACAATTTGTTTATGAGGGTAATTCATCGTAACATTGGTAAATGGGGATTAAGTCATGATAAACCCTTCTTAGAGACGTGTATTTTTTACCGATACACAAAGAAAATATTTTGTTGTGAATGAACAAAATATTGAGGAATTGTCTATATCTAATTCTCGAAAAATATTTCTTCTAAAATGCCTCAATATGTCGGAAGTATAAAACAAAGTCCTTGGAATTGAATCTTTGCCAATCAATGTAACTTAACTTGCCTTGCCCTTGGTGATGGTCTGATGGAATTGTGGTTGGGTGGGAGGTTTGGGACAGGGGAGGGGAAACAAGTAAGATCTCTAGCTATTTTACTATCTAAAATAAACAAAGTAGATTTGAATAACACAAGTTATACTATCCAGCATTTTTTTCTAAATTAATCATTTATTTCGTCCTATAACTTTCATGCATTTTAGACGAGTTGTTCAAAACACCTAAATGTTTGATACGTAATACCATTCAAAAAGAAAGAAATCCTCCAACTCGTCGAAATCGCCTTCACTATAGTTCATCGTTAGGGAAATATCTCAAGTCAATTTCTAGACTGTTATGTACATAACAATTAGCTACAGAAATTATTCGTTTCCGACACATTAATATGTTTCAATCAAACACACATTACTAGTTGTCTTTGTTTCTTGGTCACCTTATCCAAGAGTCAATCTCACTACAAAGCCATAACTAGCACTACTAATGTCCATGTTGTCACTTGGCCACTCCATACTTCTCATGATCTTATTACTAGGTTCTACTAACTTGTTTGTAATATGTCTAAATTGCTTTTGTCACTTTCTCCTATGAAAGATCTTATCACTATACTATTGACTCAAATTCAACACAGCAAGTAAAGAAGATCTAGATGTGTAGTGTAGCATATGGTTGGGTACAAATTCCATTCAAATTCTAATTTCCCGTTGAAACATTTTGTTTTCTTTCAACTTGTCTAAATTCACACACATCTTGAGCTAGCTAGAAAAATAAGGAAGATTCTATTCTGGATTTGACTGATTCTTTTGTTGGCTCAGAGAATTCACTGTTAAATTATGCATTACATCACATGACCATTCTCTCTCCATGTGATTAACTGCACTACTTCCATATACCACAGACAAAGACACACACACACACATAAACATTTTTCCTACCAGAGTGTGGGGCAGAGAGAGTTACCTCTATATGTGCATGGATTTGGACACGGACGTGGACCTGAGTCCTGAGAGTTTTTTTTCCTTTTCTGTTTGTTGCTTTACGTTCATAGCATTTTCTCCACAATTATTGCAACCCACTGTCACTACTATCTTAAACCTGTATCTGTATGCATTACACGAACTACAAGTCAATATAATCTCAAGTTATTTAAGTCAGTGAAACCAAAGAAGCAATAGCTATAATTAGAAATCTCCACAGGCTTACATAATTAGTTCAAATCACGGAACTTATTTCAAGGTGATGGGAATAGAATAAATAACAACAACAATGTCGCAGCCTTAATCCCAAAAAGCGGGATTGCTCTTGCAAGATTTAGATTTTTTCACTGATGGTCGACATGGATCCTTTGCCTCCATTCTCTAATATCAAGTGCTACATACTCTCGTAAACCTAATTTCCTTGTATTGCTTGTACCACCTTTCATCTAAGTTATTTTTGGCCTCCATTTTTTAAAATATATCGGTATCCCGACCTTTAATTTTTCTAACCAATGCATCCTCTAGATGAATTCTCACATGCCCAAACCGCCGTAAAGGGTTCTCTCTTACCTTCAATGCCTGCAAACCCACAGTATGGCAAAGTAAAAACAGTCTCGCATTACTAGCAAATATGTCTTGTAATTATCATAATTCTTTTATGCACCTTACTGTATTTTTTCAATAATAAGATTTAATAGGCACAGCCAATAACTTCACCAAATTCAACTCACAAGTATGATAAGTTTCTAAAAGACAGATTTTCCAAGTGAAAAATAACAAAGTCCAAGGGAAAAACAATAGTCTTGCGTGACCAGCAGATCAGGAATCATATAGTATGTAGGAGTTATCTGTTACCAGAACATTTTGATTCACCTTGCTCTATTTGGTTGGACACATATCCCATACTTAAGGTCCTAGACATTTGGGCATGATCTTCAAGTATTGACGGACACGAGAAGGCTAATAAAATAAAAGATCACACAAGAGTAAGTCTTAGGTGACACCATCTAACTAAAGTATCGTGATTGGACACATATCTCATACTTCAAAAGGTCGTACATATTGGCATGATCTTCAAGTATAGGGAACCGAGAAGGCTAATCAAACAATAAATTGCACAATAGTAAGTCTTAGGTGAGACGATCCCACTAACTTATCGTGAGACATATCTAATACCCCTATAAAATGAGAAGTCTTCCCGGTCTCACAGTAAACTACTATGTCACTATCTATAATCTATACCAACTCTCATATAAGATTTCACCAACATGGACATACAAGACAACAATCTTTAAGTTCCTGAAGGGAAAGATTTTTTACAGATTTAACCCACTGCTCAATGAATTATCCTTTGTCCTTTATCAATAAGGACTTATATTAGCATTGAAGCAATAAAAGTGCAAATTAAATATCAATAATAGCAGAATAAGGGTTGGTATGCATAACAGGGAGCCCTAATTTAAATACAGCAAGGTAGAAGTTTGAAGGCTCCATGTAGCTGCACTCAGTATACACATTAACAAAGGTTGATGCCAGAGAAATCATGAAATCTCACATGACAAGGATCTGGGTTAAGCCTAACTTTTAAAACTAGTACATATCATAATCAATGTCCATATCATACTCTTCAAATCTAGAATAATGGGATGAAGCTAAGGACTAAATTTATTATATTAGCAAAAACAGTCTTTTTAACAAGTGTGGATTTGTGAGGCCCACTAAATTTAGCTGTTAGTATATTCAAAGATATCTTTAGTCTTTTCCTCGCTTCTGAAAGTGAGCATAGAGATGCTTGAGTTGAGAATATCAAAGAGAAGGTCAGAGGAAAGGAACAGAGTATATTATATATTTTATACTTCTACACCTTTAGTTAAAATCTATATTACGCCTGACTCTTCATTTTATCTCAAATACCCGTATCGAATCTTTAACACTCGAACATAGGTATGAATACTTCAACACTTTATTTTAGGTCAAAACAAAAAAAATGTAAAATGAACGAGTCGAATACTTGCACACAAATAAGTGTCTAACATTGGGTACCGAGTCCGAATAACATAAGTTAAATATACTTTAAGAAGTTTTGAAAGGAAGAAGATAAAAGGGCCAATAAAAAAAGATATATACTCTGGTGATGCGAGTTTCAAAGACAAAAACAAAATATGCTTTAGAGAAGAACATTTCTTCTTTTTTCACTCGTAGGAAAGACAAAGCATATGGGTCAGTCAGTAATCCAAACAAGGCATTAGAAAAATTCATGGATTGTTGTGTACTCGGAAAAGAGATGGAAAAAGAGTAATTTTCATATGATTCTACTCTCTTCTTCTTCTCCCTCTTGCTTCTTTCTTTCTATCTCTCTCTCCACCTCCCCCCATCCCTTTTCCCACTTCTAGAGATCTGTGGATAAGCAGTGGCAGCCTTCAGTTTTTGTTTTTGTATGCATGCATATTATATACAGGCTAGCACGTGCAAGCAATATCATTCACTTTGGAAAGCATCTAGGGATTATGATATGTTATTAATAGGGTGTAGTGTTAATTCCCATCTTTTAGCTATGGTAAGAATGTCGGAGTAAAATTACTCCTTTTTTTATTTATTTAAGGATGAGAACTAGAATCTTGATTCAATAAGCTAGTGACTAATTAGTTGAATATAGGAAATAATGATTTCCAAGATGTCCACTTACTTAGGGAAACAAAGAATATAATTTACCTAAAGAAACCTTGATAAGCAAGTTCCATCTTATGAGAAGCAAAACTTCCTAAGAAGTGCAACTACCTACATAATGTAGTGGTTGATCAAACAACTTAATATTTTCCCACGTACTAAAAATATCTACTTCCGATGTTTTTTAATGCCTATGAAACAAGCACTACGTTGAATAGTCGTTGATGTTAGGTTGGTCTAAGAAGTTACTCACTTACTTTATGATTACTAAATGATATTGTCAATCAAGCAACTCCTTATAAGAAAGTTGCACTTTTATATACTTTGCTTCCTCTATTTCACTACAATTTGTTTTTTTTGTGGTTGCTAACGCACAACTTTGACCATGAGTTTCTTTAATTACTAACATATTTGTAAAATAATAAAAGCTATATACAGTAACACAAATTTAAAAAAGTCTCAAATGATAGTATATGTATAAAAAATATACATTAATGAAAAATTACGGCCAAAGATTAGCTTGCTCCAATTTTTGCAAAAATTGTGAAAAGGGTTATGAATTTCATGTCCACCAAGCAACAACCAAATGCACACTAAGGGATAAATAATGCACTTGTAGTAACTTCTTTCCTCCATAGAGAGCAAGGCAGTCCGAGTAGATTGACCATTCTGGAGTAAAGACAAGATATAGACATGAAAGAAGGGGTGTTATCATGTTATGGCATACTAGTTTGGAAATGTTGGGTGAAGACAAGATACAGGACACAAGAGAAGCTAAGGGGTGTTATGGCATGGTTGTTTGTTACCCATGGATCAATCTGCTAGAAAAGACAATAGGTAAAACAAACTTTAGCACCTAAGAAAACAAACGACAATTTTGGTGAGGTTCTAGTTCACCTTGAATAGTACACTAGCTAGTTCAATATATAGATGTGATAATCAAGAAGGAAACACATCAATAGTGACAATGAAAAGAAAAATAGCACTCACTATACTTCAGCAATACCCATCCCTCATATATCTTGAAAACCTTGCCTATATTCAAGTGTTTCACTCAGACACTATAGTCATGAATCAAAAAGTTTCCTAAACTGCACTAATTAACTGAGAAACTAACCTGGATTAGTGACTTTAAATGCAAGTTTCACAGTTCCTAGGTAACACGCGTCACCAGTGTGAATCAGGCAGAAGTATTAAACAAATATTATGGGTGAATTAAAATTTCCAATTGAGAAAAACATGAAGAGACTGAACAGGACTATCAGTGGTGGGACTGTCCATACTTGCACAATTGCACTAGGTGCACCAATATATCCCCTTGGCAGCCTTAACAATAGATACCATGATAACTAAAGGAAACTTTAATACAGCTGGTATAAACCCTGGCCATAGGTCCATATATATGACTCCATCTAAGGACCATAAGGATGCTTGGTGAGGAGCAGGTTGAAGGAAGAGAAGCAGATGGAATCCCCAAGTGTTAATATAATAATTAGCCGATCTACTTTTTTATGATTGTCGACATTAGTAGAATGTAAGAGTAGATTCGAGTCCAATTGATAAAAGGAGCATGTTAAAGTGTATATTGGTTTCACAAGTTACAAGAATTCTTAAACCAATTACCATATTCAAGTAAAATTTCCTCAAGACACTATGCAAGATTTTACCATCGAAAAGTATACCTACTGAACAGTGATAGCTAACTTCCTCGCACTTGCTAATGCTATCCTACAACCTTCTTTACTCAGGATCCCATGCCAAATAGAGGTATGTGACTTAATCTGCGACTCGTCTGATTTATGAAAAATTACTATGATTTTGGCCCAATACAAAATGTCGAAGTACCCATAGTTCCATACGCAATACCAATGTCAAAGTTGAAGAGGATCTGTGTTGGGTTTCGAGGTAAAATAAGAGAGTCCAATAACATAGCCTACAATATAGTAACTGTCAAACAAGCCTAAATAAGTAAATGTAATAATCACTTTGATAGCTAAACTACCAAGAAAAGGGACCGTTGCATAAAGCAAGCTTTATTAGGCCTAGGATAACTCAAATGTGGTACCACATGTTTTCCACACAGAACATCAGCTACCACCGTCCACCCCCCATTAGAAGAGTTTATCTGTTCTACAAACATGAAGAATATGATTTTCATGGAATTTTAACAGAATTCAGATATAACTTGATTGTAATTCTAATATCCACATTATGAAAACAGAATGGAAGATTTCAAAACCTACTTAACCAAACTAAAAGAAAGAATCAATGCAAAAGGAGCCAAGCTAACTATTTGCAGTACCCTTCTTCAGTTAGTACAAATTCGGTCGATATAGACAATCCAGTTCCACAGGAAGGAGCCTAGAAGAGGTCATCTCACACTCCCTACCTGGTCTGATACTCTAATTTTCCATTTGTGGCCTGTTACTAAACACAAGTTATCACCTAAGGACCACAAAACATAAACTATGCTAATCAATATATCTCCAACAACCACAAATAAAGACATTCGAGGAAACTATTCTGCTTTCTGTGGACCCTTAAAGATGTAAGTAGCCCAGCTCTGCACCAGTAGGAATGGAAGTGTGAAGTGGTGCACTCCAGAACAAAACTGTTAACTTTTCAAGGCATTAGGTGACTTGAAATTTCCACAAAAGAAGTGGTAAGTTGGGGCATTCCGAGAATCGAACTCGGGACCTCTCGCACCCAAAGCGAGAATCATACCACTAGACCAAATGCCCACACTTTTGATTGGTCCTGGGGTTTTAGATCCTAATACCAAAGCTTATTATATATAAATGGCTAAATGGGCCCTCCATGTTTACTAACAACTCTAATCCACATTATTCAAGCAAAGAGATCAAACATCGCCTAGTTTACCAAGGTTATCAACAATTTTTAGTTCATAATATTTTTTTCATCGAATATTTAATTGAGAAATTTATCAGAAGAAAACCTTGGAGATACAATTTTTTGTTAGAAACCACCATTTAAAGAAACTTGGGAGCAAACAACCTTTTATCAATTTTATATGTCAAAGAAAACATTATACCAGAATCGGGCCTCACTAACGTTCATGTGACTCATCCCCCCCCCTCCCTCCCTCCCTCCCTCTTGAGTAAAGTTTAGAAATGAAAGTGAGATATGTAAAGTCCCATTTTTGGGGACCAGAAACCCTAATTTTTTGTAACCAAGTCCAAGATATTGAATGAAAAAAGGAGTAGATACCATTACCTGGACCACAGATGTGTTAACTCAAGTGAGGATAAGTTTTATTGAAGGTTGGAGCAGATTACCCCCATAGACCTTCAAGAATTCTAGTGTGGAGAGTTATGAAAGGGTCAAGAGGTATGGAAGGAAAATGGGGAAAAAAAGAAAGAAAAAGGGGGATATGATGAGTCACATGCTGACAAGTGAGAGTCAACGCCGGAATTCATAGTCAAAGGCCGGATTCCGGCATAACATTTTCTTTGACAACAAAATACTGACAAGAGGTTGTTTGGTGCCACGTTTTTGTTAAAAGGTGGTTTCTGACAAACACGTGTATTCACGGTTGTTTCTTACAAATTTTCCTACTTAATTATAAATCTTACATATTAGATCAACCATTGCACAGTTAATAGATAATGTTGTACCCTATTTTTCATAAACAACACTTGAGAGTTCCTATAGAACATTTATAACACAATAAATACAACATTTGTTGTCAACAACCGCAAATGTAATGAGCATTTTGGTGCTCATAACGGTTATAGCTTAGAAATTTTCTCATCGACCATCCAAGCTAGAAATATAGAAGAGCTGACCATAAAGCAGAACTAGACAGATAAGGTACTAGGCCATATATATTGTGAATCGCGTCATCATCATCAATAAGACAACTCTTCAAGTAGCCCCCTTCAACCCTTCTTTTGTATATGGCTGACACCCACCCACCCACACCCCACCCCCAATGTCCCCATAAAACTACTTATAGTCTTCAACTCTTCAATGCCTAACCAAAAACAATCATGAAGGCAGGAAAAACAACTTATGCAAAAGGGAAGAATCCATAATTTAGAGACAAAGATGAATCATCGTAAGAAGCCAAAAGGAGTTCCACGACTTCCACCTCAATGGGTGACTATAAGGGGAGTTTAGAACCATAGTTCAATTATTAACGAGAGCACAATATATCACTTGTTTCAGTTGTCTGTTTTAATGTGTTTCCTAGTTCTTATTAGCAAATACTTCATAGTTAGACAAGATAAGGGGAGCTAATTTCACGAGCAAGTTCAAGAAAAGATAATGCATAAGGATAATGTCAGCCATCTAGACTGAATCAACTACACCAAATAAAGGGACATGAAGCATTTTTTCATATAATTGTTTCTAACCCTCTAGTTCTTCGGTCAATCGTAAAACATTTGATCCATTCGATATGGATAATAGAAACCCAATGATCTATTACTCAACAATAATAATCCTATAACATGGCAGCACCAACAAAAGGTTAATACCTGATTTATCTCCAAACAGACCTTCCAAAAGGTTCTGTAAGTCATATTCCATAACGCTTTGTACCCCCATCAATAATTTGTCACAAAGAGTATTCCTCATTCATGGCTGTAGTTTAACACAACATGATATCCTATTAGCTCACATCACATCAGTAATGCCAGATTTAAAAAGAGAATAAAAAAAATACGCCATAGAACATATAAACCTTGTATAAATTCCTATTGAATATTAAGATCATTTATTGGCAAAAATTAAGATCATAAACAAGTAGTAGTAGTAGTAAAGAAAGAGTTTTTAAACTGTTCTTTGCACGGCAAGAAAGACAATTTAAAACAGTCATGGTAAATGCAGAACATGCTTTGATAAGCATGAGAGATGTCAGGTAAGATAAAGAACACTAAACATGCAAAAGAATATACGAAATTGGATGTTCACAAGCAAGGGTAAAGTACAAGTGGTGTTTTATCATTGCTTCATTTCATCAGATTTTTAGCATAAGAGACTAGAGCCACACTGCCCAAAGATGTTTTGTGTACATTAACAGCCTAACAGGAATCAACTAGTAGACTAAGTTGTCAATTTAAATACCAGTGTCCAAGCCCAGCATGCTTCATTTGTAACAGCAAAGGTAACCATGGAACTGGTACAAACCAGGCATAACATATGACAGCTCAAAACAGAACAGCAAAGAATGACAAGAATAAAAACTTTCTCTAAGTAAACCCACTAAGAGCATGTCTAGTAAAAGATTCATTCAAGTGTTATGAACAGGAGCAAGAAACCATTTTTGCTGAATTTGTTTGGTATGTGGGCCGCGGGGTTAACATTTCCAACCAATAATTACCCACGTCAATCCTATGATAACCTATGTTACTCGTACTCTTCATTTTACATCAAGTACCTATGTCAAATCATTGACACTCGAACATGGGTATGGATACTTCAACACTTCATCCTTGGAAGAGTCAGACACTTGGATACGTACCCGTGACCGGCATGGGTTCCCTAACCTAAGTAACATAGATAATAACACATTATATTAGCCTTCTCAATCCCAGACATATTACAGGTCTCCTTTCCATAGCGAAACCAAACACCTAACCAGGGTAACAATCAATGTCACCATTCCTTCTCTCTATTTGATCCCTTTTTCTTTTTGTTCCGAGAGTTGAACCAAACATGCACCAAATATACACACATCACTCATCGTACTACAACTTCAGGTGGACAAAAACACTTAGCCATAATCTTTCATTACTCGGGATTCAATCCCTTATTTAATAGCTCAAATTGCAAACCAAGAATAAGTGGTTAACATATCCACATAACTCCCTCACCACATGCACATAACAATGGCTATAAAATCTTCCACTGCTTAATCCGAATTCAAGTCTTTATGGTTTAACACAAAATATAAGGCTCAATTGCTATGAAAATTACGACAAACTCGAACAACAAGACGATTGAAATCCAACACTAATCAACATTTGCAAATATGTGAGTAATTATATAATTACATTCTATTAAGGGTTTACTTAAGTATAATTATACAACTTTAAATCGCGCGATTCCTGTAGCTCGGTATCTTCCCTGGACGATTATCCCAAACTAATTACCAATAACCTAAATGTTCCATCACAAAACCTAGCATGTAAACACTTAATCTAAATGAATCAAAAAAAACCTAAAGGATTTTTTAGATTATTCAATGCAATTTCGATTTCTAACATATTCTACATGAAATTCTCAATATGTGATCTAGCAAAACAAATGATAATCAAAATCATATTGTCAAAAGACACTAAAGTTTAAAATTCTACAAATAATTAACAGATTGAAAAATTACAATAGAATTTTGAAGTATGATAACCGATTATTAGTCGATTTAGGAACACCGTGAGCGACGCCGATTCCGGAGGCGTGAGGGGGGGAAATGGATTCTCTCCTCTCTTCGCATGGAGTTCGACATTGCAGAGGCGCGCAATTGTATTCGAACGGATACTCGTTTTGTATTAGGGGTGTTTAGAAAAAACCGAAATGGCAAAACCGAACCGTTTAACCGCGTAATCCATCTCCGGGATTGGTCATTCATGAGCCTTCCTTTCATTATGTGATCAGACCAAACAAAATAAAGAGTAGCACTAAGTACGATTAATTAACCGTGATTAAGGGTTACGGATGCAAAAAATCCTAAACAGCTAACCATTAAATTTTTAAATGCTTTTTTGATATAAACTAACAAGTACTAAGTGTGATAACCTTAATTTTTATTACAAATTAATTGTAATCACTAAGTTATTAAAGAAAAATAAATTATAAGTTACATGGTTAACCAGCAATTATACCGTTAGGTTACGGTAAATTGCTACTTAACGATAAATGTGAACACCCCTACTTAGTATGGGGAGGAATGCTATGGCAATTTGGAAATTTTAAATCCAAGGGTCTAAGCCTTGTTTAGTGCTTAGAGAATAGATGATATATTAACTAGTTTTGACTAGCTGATAAATTAGTTGATTTGATCAACTGTTCGTATTAATTTTTTTAATTAAAGTGTTAGTATGATAAACTGACAACTGATAGCTGATTTTCAATAATCTATAGTTGATTTAAGACGTTAGCATCCCAAGTAGTGATGATTTTTTCAATAATCTACGGCGTATGTTATTTGGGCAAACTAAAGTAATTGTCCCCTAACATACACCACATGCACATAACAAACGATAGCATCCTAACTTCCACAAATTTATCACTGGTTTTTTCGGCCACATTAATATGCCCCTACAGCGAACTTATGATGCTATCTATTTGGGCGTTTACTTTAGTTCTTTCAACCCAACCAAAGCGAATTACAAAATATTTTTTCAACAACTGAAGAACGAATCAATCTTGGCAAGATGGCTTCCTATCTAAAGCAGGGCGACTAACCCTCATCTAATCTGACGTAGAAACCTTGTCCGCTTATTCTTGCTCTTCCACAAATGCTACCAACTGACATTGCTAAGTCGCTATATAACATACACCGTTAATTCTTTTGGAGACAAAATATAAGCAAAAAATGGCATCCCGCTTGTAGTGTGGGACAAAATCTATCTATATATATATATTAAAAAGCGTAAGCAAGAATTGCAATCCGTCATGTGTCACCATCCCTCTTTAAATGACATTCTATCCACTTCATTCTCAATAATAAAAAAATGTCATCGTGAAGACTCGAACCCTATGACCTTGAGTATGCAATAACGAGTTTCAACCAGCACTCCAACATGTTATTAGTACTTCTACTATCAAAATCAATAATGAATTAATGATGTATGAATAGAAACCAATAATTAAGTTGTAAATTTTTAAAATGCATATTGCAATTGAGATGACTTTTTTTATATAGTTTTTCACATTATATGATATCAAATTTTAGTATGTTACTAAACATAGCCCGTATTTACCACCTCACAGCACATATTTTGTAATGAATTGTCTAAATTACCATTACTAAATATAGTTCGTGTCCGGATTTTTAAAAAAGATTGATTTTTCACGGTACCGAAAACGCCATTCAGTACCCTGAAAAATAAAAAATAAAAAACTTTTTTTAAAAAATTGAATTTCCACGGTACCGGATGGAGTTTTCGGTATCCGGTATGGTGAAAAAATGATAATCTCACGGAAAATTGGATAGAGTTTCCGGTACCGAAAACTCAATTTAGAAAAATATTAGATTTTGCACTTATTAAAGGGTATAAAGTAAGCAAAAGGAAATGGGTAATATAGACATTTCTACCACGTATTCATACATATACGAGCTGCGAGCTGGTAAATATGGACTGTGTTTAGCTGCACGCTTATTTTAATTTTATGTACAAAAATCTCGAATCATTGCTGGAGCCTAAATACTAGTATATTAAAAAATTGTCAATGTGAAGATTTGAACCCCCAACCTCATTTATGGAATGAATAGTTCCAACTACTACGCTACTATATTATTATTGATGTTTCTATCAACAATAATGATGATATAAAAATGAAAACCAAAAGTTAAGTTGTCTGAGTGAGATAACTTATATTTGTTTAATGATATTTTTACATGCTAAATTACATTAGTTATTATCGCTAATTAATAACTCGAGCATCGCCAGGACTAATACTAGTTTATACATTAAAATACGTAGGAGGGTTGGCCTTAAAGAGAAACGCTACCCTTAAATAAAACTTCTCTCGCAAAACTAGGGTGGAAGGTCAAGGGCTGCCCAGTTCCTGTCAGATAGATAGGAGTTGGGCACATATCAAGCTCTTTTTTTCAAAAAAAAGTTGTGGATTTTAGAAACGTAGTACACTTATATATTCAGGTAATATATTTTTCGCGTAATGTAGTACATTTATATACAACTTAAAGTAGTATAGTTTCTGAAAAATGTAGTACAATAAAAAAATCGTAATATATGTTTTTAGAAATGTAGTACATTCCTATCTGATAAATATACTGTTCACATCTATCATATAGGAATTGAGATAGAACTGATCCATCAATATTCAAGTCCAAAAGAATAGCCAAAGCGCCCCAAGTACCTCCTAATTACTCCCTCCGTAACCGTTTAATAACAACAATTGGTTTTGCATGCATTTTAAGGAAGCGATTTAAGGATGTAAATGAACAAATTAATCAAAATGGTTCAAACTCAATCAAGAATGATATTAAAGGTTACTAATCTTGAAAATATTTTGATTAATTTATTCATTTACATTCTTAAATCTCTTCTTTAAAATACGTGCAAAACTAATTGTTGCCATTAAACCGTTACGGAGGGAGTAAGGGTATGTTCTTTTCATCTTATTTTTGCTTATTTGAACTTATTTGAACTTATTCAACCTTATTCAACCTTATTAGACCTTACAGCTGGTCTTGTAAGAGGCCGCCTACTTTTAAAATAAAATTAGGCAACGACCTAATAGGCCCAATAAAAAGAAGAGAAAATCAACAAACTGTCATATGAATTTAGGGACCAGTTTAATCCATCTTGTGACCTATATAATTCATTTCATTACCTGTTTAGTTCATCCAATACTCAGTGCTAAATTTATTTAGTGACTAGTTTAATCCATTTAATGACTAGTTTAATTAATTCGGTAATTCATATGTTTTATTTAGGAATCGCTCGTTATTTTTCGAGACTAAAATTGAAATAAGGAAAGGAGAATAGAATGAACAAATAGAATGTGCTAAATGTCTAAGAATAATATTGAGCTAGAATAAGATAGAATGGGCTTGTTAATAGAATGTGGGCTTTGGTTGGTCTAATTTTCTGTTAAAATTAGACCGTCTCTTTTAATAATTTGTATTAGACCTTATCCGACCTTATTCGACCTTATTAGACCTTATTCAACCTTATCTAAACTTATCTGAACTTATAAATCATGAAAATAAGTTAAAAAGAACTGACCCTAAGAGTCCGTTTGGTAGGGCGTAAAAGGTTTTCCTATTTTACATAGTTTGGTTTGGAGTAAAACATTAAAATGTAAAACTTGGGATGGAAAACCACTTTCTCTCAAAATTAGGAAGATAGTGGAAGGAAAACATTTTCCTTCACAATTGAAGTAATTGATTTTCAGTTCAACCAAATAATGAAAAATGCTTAAAATGGAAAATCATTTTACATACAACCGAACAACAATTTTCAATATAAAAGGTTTTCCATTTTTCCATGAAAAACCATTTTCATCCAAAAATATTTTACGCCCTACGAAACGGAGCCTAAATCATAAAATCCCCGACGAGAGAAAACAATCTTTGTTTCAAGAGCAGCTCGCACGATTAGTGAAGTAAACGCACCGTCTTCTTCCTTTCTCTTCCCACTGTTCTTCACAGCAGAGGGTTTAGGGTTTAACATAAATTCAAACAAAATTCAACTTCCTCTTCAAAACATCATCATCAATGGAGTCACTACCATTACTGGATGAGACGAATAATGACCTAGACGAGAATTACAAATTAGTTCCATGGTTAAATTGGGAAGAATGGGATTCCGTCAGACTTTCTCTCTTCTCTTCTTCTACCGATTCCATCGCCAAAGCTCTCCGAAGAGTATAAACCCTAATTCCTCTTCTTTTAATTTCATTTCATCAACATTTTGTTATTGAATTTTCAGCAAATATTATTTGTAACTTATAATAGTGATTTTGTTTCTACAATAGATAGCGACATGGCGAAGCAGGGGATGTTTACCACATTTTATCGAGGTTACAGCTTCCATTGTTGAAATTCATCAGAAAGACCCCCATTTTAGGTGATCTATTTGATATTTTTTGTTGTTTTTGATGTGATTTTTTTTGTAGATTTGTAGTTATGATTGATGATGTGGGTTGTTGTGATTAGAGCGGAGTCGAGTAATGGAGGTTTGGATTCGGAGGAAATGCTGGCTATGCTTTACTCTATGGCTATTATGAGGTGAGATTTAGAATTTGAGATTGTTTTTGTTTGTAATTGCTTAGGGCCTGTTCGTTATCGTTTTTTGTTTTTTGTTTTTTGTTTTCGGTTTTCGTTTTTTTTAAAACCAAAACCAAAATATGGAAACCAGAAAAAGGGGTTTCCAGTTTCAAAATGAGCATGACTACTATCTTTATGAAAAAAGTTATTTAATAATTTCTATCATATATTTCAAAATTTTGAAAAACCAAAAACAGGAAACTGACACTGATACCGAAGAGGCCCTTAAGTTTTTGATTGACATTGTTTATGAACCACCAAGGGTCCTTTCTTTTCAACTTATCCAAACTTATCCGACCTTATTAGATGAAACTTTATTTGACCTTATTTGAACTTATCTGAACTTTTAAGGACTGGAAATAAGTTGAGAAGAATGAACCTTAAACGTGAACATCTACGGTAAACTAAAGTTAGGAGAAACTTTAGAAAAGCAAAGTGGTCAAAGTAATTAGATTTCACTTGTTTAGGCCTCTACTATAGAACTATTGGAAACTAAGGTGAGTGATGCTTTGTCAAAGTACATACAAATTAATACCTTAAAACTAGTGACTTGCAATTAGTAAAATCGATCCCATGAAAAATGTGTTTGCAACTAAATTATAACGAAATCGCAGACACAAACATAATAAAAATGAATAGTGTAAAGATTTTAGGGGAGAAATGAGATTAGGTTCTTAATAAATGATTAAACTGTGACATCAGGAACTAGAAGCAAAGATAGGAACTGCGCTAGAGACTACGAAGGAGATGGATATTCACGAAGTCATCTACCATACAGTTCAGTCCAATCCTTGACACATACTATTATTTATCCGTAGAAACATTGTTTCTCTATCTTTCCATCTGTTCAGTTAGTGAGGAGTATGGCCTCGCCTAACCCAAATCAATCAACCAAACAAGCTCAGTACTAGAAGCATTGAATTCAACTCTATGCTAGAATCATTCCCTTGAATTACTTAGTTCAAAGTTGGCTAAAATTTTGAAACTATCAAGATATGATTATGGAAAAAATATTCTTCTCAAATCGAATGTATCACCACATTTTCCTTGTATCAGCAAGATATTTTCAGCAGCTCTGGATCACGTAGATTAAGCCCAAAGTTTTCCCTTATGTTGCGCTTGTACAATTCTATAGTGCGTAGGGAAATGTCTTGTTAAGTTCCATTAATTGGTCCCTCTGGCAATAAGGGCTTGAATTGCCTTAAAAAAGCGGAAGTACAATTGCAACTTTCCATAGAACACCTAGGACTCAAATGCCTGCAAAAGCGCGCAACAGAAAAAATACATCCACAAAGTACCAAAAACATAAGAAAAGACCCTAAAGGACTTAAGGAACTACCCAAGAGCAAAGTGGAAAGTACTAGGAGCTATGCCTGAGCAAACATTTTTGGTTGATAAAGGAGAAAAACAAGTGCAAATATATGACTAAACTAATTAATATAGTCTGTTTTCTGCAGTTCTCCCATCTGTTTTAAAAATAAGTAATAAACTAAGCAGGCCAAGTATAAGTAGAGTATTTCCACACATATCTCTTGTTATACTTTTCCATATCTTACCTCCTGGTTTTGCTAATAACAAACTTAGATAGGTTTTGCTAGTCGTTGGAGTACTTGGCTTATGTGGCAAATATTTGATGTTACATGGACTGTATGGTCTTTTTAGAATTTTCCAACTGCTATATCTTGCAGTGGATATCCAGTGTAATAGTTGGCTTACCCACTTCAATTTGCTATCATAAGGGTTGTGAATGGTCTCCCCGAACAGAGCAAAAAGAAAACAAAGAAAACAAAGAAAACAAAGAACTCAGGTCCGTCAATAGCCGAGGAAGCTGAAGAAATGGGTATGCCACGCATGCTGGTTGATATTCGTCATGGTAAGAAATCTGAATAACTTTGATTTGAACCAATACACGTCTTCTTTTTTCTGGTGTCAAATCAATATGTATGCTACTGTCAGGATGCGAGTGGCCATGTTGTATTCTGACTTTAAGCTCTGAAAATACTCAATACTTGTGGGTTGTCTACTAAGCTAATGATTGTTAGTGTATGCTCCATTTTTTGTGCGGTGTTTGTGCTTGTACTGTTAATACTTGAGATTATAATGTGTTAATTCTTATAATGAATTTAGCTTATATAGTTGGTTTGTGCTTCTTATGTAGAGGGCTCACATCGGGAACTTCCTTCGCTTCAGTTGCTTCGTCTATCCTCAATTGAGGTATGGCCTTTGCTTTGATAATGGTTGGCGTGAATGAGTAACTTTTATATTGGAGAGCTTTAGACTGTACCTCCTTTTTTTGGTTGACATTCAAAAGTTTATGTTCCATTAAATGACCCTGTTTTAAATTCCAAGTAGTTTAAGTTCTAGCCTGTGAGTTGATTGTTTAATTTAAAGGAATATCATATCTTTTTGTATTCGTATTTGTATTTGTGGAAGAGTTCTTGCTTCTTTGCATTTTCCCCCTCTCTCTGTGTGGGTGTGGGTGTGGGTGTGGGTGTGGGTGTGGGTGTGGGTGTGGGTGTGGGTGTGGGTGTGGGTGTGGGTGTGGGTGTGGGTGTGGGTGTGGGTGTGGGTGTGGGTGTGGGTGTGGGTGGGGGTGGGGGTGTGGGGTGTGGGGTGTGGGGTGTGGGGTGTGGGTGTGGGTGTGGGTGTGGGTGTGCTCTTAAAACTTACGTTCCATAAGATGACCTTAGTTTGCAACTCCCGTGAGTTTTTTTCGTGACCTTACCCTGAGTTGACCGATCAATTTGATCTGTATCTGTCAACTGTCAAGGAGTTTCTGGCCTCTTTTTGTGTTTTGCCATCTCATCATTTCACTTCAAAGAGCCACATTATATTTTATAACCTGTAGTGGTCGGAATGGCAATGGGTAGACCAGACCCATTAATTTCTTCCAGACCCAAACCCAGTGGGTCTAGAATTTCAGACCTAGACCCAGATCCTTTTGGGTCTAGGGTCCTTAGTGGATCCTTTTGAATTTCAAGTTTAATACCACCTCCGTTCTTTATTAATCATTACATATAGAGTTTTACGCCTCCCAACGCACAACTTTGAATGCTAATAACTCTAATTATACTCAAGTAAAAATTATAAAAAGTTAATTTTAATTAAGTATGTACCGAGGCGAATCTAACAAGATCTCACATGGCTATGTTTATCCTTATACATAAATCATTATAGTTGATTAAGGGGAGATGGATGAATAGTGTAAAAAGAGAAATGTAGTGATTAAAAAAGAACGGAGGAAGTAGTATTTTTTAATCTAATAAATTTATTTTGTGTATTTTATAGGTTTATATGACCATGGTTAAGTCTTGTATCGAAACAATTAACATAATATAGCTCATAACTTCTTAAAAATGTTTAAACTTACATTATTACACGTCTTAAAATGGAGCCACAACTTACTTTTTTTTTTTTTTTGAATTTTTTAATGTAAATGGGTCTGTGGGTAGGGTCTGGACTGGTCTGGTCTGATATAGTTGGACCTAGACCCAGACCCTCCTAATAACCACCCGACCCAGACCCATTGGGTCTAAAAAAGTTGGACCCAGACCCTTACTGGGTCGGGTCCAAGACCCATTGCCATCCCTAGTTAGTGGTATAGTATTTCACATTTGAAGCTTATAAGACAAGTAACGCATATATCTTCCTGACTTACTATTAGCTCCACATATTATCAGATGCTTGTTCTTGATTTTTGGATATGTTTATGGCATAATCATGTATATTGAGTTAGAGCTTATATTTCTTGCCTGTATTAATGTACCCAGGCACTTAATTGGTTGAAGTGGTACTATTGGGATTTTCAGAAGAATGCAATCCCTTATCAAATGGGCAAAAGTGCTGATGTCAGGAAGGAAATCAGGTCCAAGTTACGTGACATAGCATTCAATCTGAAAGTCAAGCAGAAATATGGATCAAGTTCTTCACAAGTGAAGGGAAATAGTAAGTCATCAGTTTTAACATTTTTAAGAGAAGTCATGTGGGTCCACGACGCCCTTGTTTAGGAGACGGTACTGTATGTTATGCTAAGTTGTCTGGAATTTTGTTTTAATCAAATTGTCATCTGCCAACTTGTGTCCAGCATCTTGTGATTGCTGTTATGCCTATCTGGATTGCCTATGTTCTATAGCTGCTCACCTCGTTCTCATTTGAGTCTGACTTAGTTAGATGTGTCCTTAGCATAAAATGGGTTTTTTCTTTCACATAACTAATTCTTTGAGGGATCTTGGAGATTCTTAGCATTTTCAGCTGTGCAAGGCCAGTGCCTTTAGTTTACTTCCTTTTGATCCTACACAAGGAACTTGTTCTGTGTAGTGCGAGTTAATAAATACGATGTGCTGGTCTGCTGTTTGTGCATTATTAATACTTCCCTATTTCTTTTAGTGTTTAGGACTTGATATGGTATGGCCTCTCTTACATAGGTTCTAAACAATAAGAACAATTGGTTGGTGCTATTATCCTTGGGCGCAATAAATAGATATTTTCCCTTGTGGCTAGCAAAATGCAACCTCCTGAATATGTAAGGAATGTATTTCTCGATTGCTTTTGAACTTTAAAGAGCTCCTCTCCTTCTTTTCCTATGTAGTTGCAATGAGATGATAAAACAAAGTCATTGCTTCTGTATGTTTTCGGTGCTGGTTATTTTGTTTATTCTTCCTTTACCTAAAAATGCTTGTCTAAATCCTGCTACACCTACACGTATCTTCACCGGCCTGATGCTATGTGAATTGTTATGTGTGGTTCACGGAAACCGTATAGACTTTTTTTAATCTATCCTATGTTGTGTTCTAGGTTTTCTGATTCGTCAATATCAAACATGTATACTTTTGATAATTAATTTAAAAACAGATTATCTTGGGTTAATGGTAAAGGATGTACTTAATACAGATGATAAGCTAAAAACAGAATGGAAGAGAAACTCCGTACTGCCTACCAATCTGTACACATGTTTTGTAATCAAGCTTCTAAAACCTAACTTTGCGCGGAAATTCATCACTTAATATATTCTTTGCTGTAGAATACTTTCTCATCAAAAGTACAGACTTTGCCCAATGTGTACAGCATCATATTATTTTAAGAATAATTTTTTTTGTTATATGGCCTCACATATGCAATGTATAGGGTTCACCCTCATTTGCACAAAGAAAAACATGATCTTAAATCAATGTTGTTTATTAATATACCTTTTCCAGCTTTTGTTAGTATAGTAAATATCATTTTATTCAAGTGGTATGTAGATGTCTATCTCATTCATGGATTGTTAAAAATGATAAATTGCATCAGCTATAGCATAGCTTAGTTTGACAATCTTTTTCTTGATGATATCCAGGATGTAAGAAGCAGATAACAAGGATTTTGAAAAATCTTGTTCGATTGTATTCTTTCTTCTCATCAGATGTGGTCTCTGTGTTGCTGGAGCTCTTACTCGATGCATCAAACTCAGTAGATTTAGTGGATTCTTCAGAAAATATTCAGATCAATTTGAGTTTAGATGTTGCACAGGCTGTATTTGATGAATGGAGACCCGTTATAAGCAAGATCTGCAAGAAGGAACCGGAACTACTTCTGAGCCTTCTAAATGCAGTTCTTGATATGATCGAGTATAGGAAAAGCATTAGAGATGATTTCGGTAATTGCTAAGCCTTTCTATTATTTTTGTTGCTTCTAGTTCTAGTGTTCTACTATGTTGTTTTTTTGTTACTCCCTCCGTTTCTTTTTAGTTGGCCCATTTCTGTTATCACGTTTGCCAATGCATGATGTTAATTATTTAAATCTTCAATTATCAATAAGTAAAAGTTATAAAAAATTTATACGAGAGGAATCTAACAAGATCCCACAGGGCCAAAGTCAAACTAGGTCATTTAAAATAGAGGAAGTATTTTGTTATAAGTATTAAAGTTTCGGCAACTATTTTACTTGGTGTGCTTTTGAACCAGCATTGTATTCGCACCATCTTTTTGTGTGCCATTATGATCCATATCAGCTGAAACCTGTTGCTTAGCATGACGCCACGATATCATTGCAGTTAGATTACCTTATTTAGGTTTTGTATCGTGGTTTTTTTTTCTTCTTCTTGTCACATATGCAATTAGAATGTCAGTAGGTACGGTAATCAGAGTTTGTTAGTAGCTAGTTTTCTTTTGGCCAACTGTAGCTAGAATTATTTGTATTGTCTTCTTTGATTTTTAGTGTTCTTAGTTTTTACTTCACTCTCACTAGCTTGGTGTCATTAATCCTTTTAAGTTAATATAAGAAAAATTCTATATTGGCTAACCGTTTGACTGCAAACTTATTTGTGCATCTTTTAGGCAGTGAACAGTTCAGCCTATTGCAGTATGACTCTGAGATGCAAAGAATTGGAGTTCTTTCTTCACTTTTTACTTGGCTTATGCAAGTTCTCAAAGGTCTAAAATTAACTAAACATGAAGGTCAAGAAAACCTAATAGATACTGCAGGTTGTCTTCCTAAGATGTCGCTGATTGAACTCGTGAGGAGAGGCCTTCACGTTGCAGATCCTGAGAATCTGGAGCTTCTGAATTCGGCCATGCTGCTGGCAGGAATGGTTAGAGATGGCTATTTAAGTAAGAAACTTGGCAAATTGTCGTCACTGACGAAACTTCACCCAAGACTTGTTGATGGTGCTTTAGATGTGAATACCAATGATCTTGTTCAGGAAGATGAGTATATTCGTCAAGCTGCAGAGAAGTTGGAATTGGTCAAGCGGTATAAAATTAGCAATGCAAGTGGTCTGAGCACCGAAGATGACATTATGGAAGATACAAATACATGGACTGTTGCTGAATCGTGGAAGCCATGTCCTATAGGGATGTTGCCTCGTGCTGTGGGTTCATCGGGACGTCTACCTGTTCTTGTTCATGACATTGATTGTGAAGCTAAGGCGGGTGCAAAATCCATGGACACCGAGAAACATCTAGAATTGAGGCATTGTAGTAAAAGAGAAGCTAGCTGTGATATTGAGACAATGAACGAGTCGAGCACTAAGAGGATGAAAGAGATGCATAATTCTGATTCATTTGAGGCAGATTATTCGAATGCTGTCACAACGTTTGACAGGATCAAAGGTCTACTTTTGATTAACGGGGTTTGGCAGAAAGTGAGGGATCAAGAACTGCAAGACATCAAATCCCACATTGGCATTTTAGTGACCATGGGAAAGAGCTGAGGAATTGATTACCCCCTATCTAACTTATTTTGTAAGTTATTAATTCTTATATTCTAGTTTCGGTTAAAATTTTGCCAATAGTATTATCGTCCTTCTGTACCATCTATATTGCATAGCTGTTATACTTTTATATGTTTGGTTAGTTAGTACTTTTTTTAATATAATCTTACATTTTAGGCATTCAATAACAGTATAGTCCTATAAAGATCTTGATATGGAATAAGGTTATTTGTAAAACAGTGTAAACTCTAAAGTATAGGGGTACCATGGATAATTTCCCATATTTTCTTTTTGAAGGATTAAAAGAGCAAAACACCCAAGCAGGGTGTCCATCTATACATTTGTGCGTGTGTGCGTCACCTAGGAGATTTCTACCTGTTAGCGTTGCAGTTATGAACCGTTACCTCTGGACCGTTGTGCAGTGATGTAGAGCTTGATTTCAGATGGATCCATCGATCGTGTGGTGGAGGAAGGCCGGCAGGGGCGACCTGAGAACACATAGGCAGCAAGGATTGCAACCTCCACGAAACCCCGAGCCAAATCTCCCAGAGACTGGTGATGAGGTCTGGGAAGGTGCAGATGCCTCATCCATGTGGTCTCAGGTCGCTCCTGTAGGACTTCACCACCTAACTATCACACAAAATCTTATACTATAACTTTTATGGTATTATGATGAATTGTTGTTTCTGATTATTGTTATTGAGGTTTCTGCCTTTCTGGGTGTTGATTATATAGTGCAAGCAAGAAATGTTGTACATGAGTACTCCAATGTACTGCATCATAAGATATGGTACTAGCTTGGGGAGTTTTAAGAGTCTTTTTTTAGTTTGTACTACTACTTATTGATGATGTTGTACTAGCTTGTAAAGTTGTACAAGTCATCTTTCAGCTTGTACTGCTATTGTGCCCTTTTGTAGCTTATACCTTTCTGGCTAGGAAGATACCACCATAAGGGATCAGCGACCAGTGCAAATTCTCATACTATTCGTTGCAAAAATTACAAATGTTATACTCCCTCCATTTTTTTAATATGCACGTTTGCTTTTGCTCGCGGACCAAAGAAAAAGTGCAAAAGTAAGAGAGAAGTTTAGTAAAAGTAACGAAAAAGTAAAAAAGGTAGAGAGAAGAAAAGAAAAAGTATGAGAGAAGTGTAATAACTAGGTGGGCTAACATTCCATTTATGGAAAAAGGTAGAAAAGTACAGATTAAAAAAACACCTCAAAATGAAAATAAATACATATTAAAAAAACGGAGGGAGTATATATATAGAGAATGTCAGGATCCATTAAAAACCACAATTTTGGTGAAAATCGTGTAAACTTAAAACAAAGAAGGTATATATAAGGTTACATGAGTATATATTACAATTGAAGGGTTATGCATGTTTTTAACATCAAAGTTGTCAAGGCTGTCATGGCATTAATGAAATACGTATACCCTTTATGCTATATATGTACCCTTCACCATTGACCATCTTTGTCCACCACAATTGATAAGCCTTACCAACTGAGGTTAGCATGAGTGGTTAAAGGCCTCTTGCTCCTTAACCAAGGTCTCGGGATCGAGCCTTGGGAATGGAAAAAATCTCAGCTGGGAGGGATGCTGCCCATCGAGGTACCCATGCAAACTCCCGCGGGAGATTAGTCCACTCGTCTAAGGCGGTGGGAAACTCCTCGTAGTAGTACCAAAAAAACAATTGATAAGCCTTGACCACCATCGCATCGCCACTACACCGGCACAACAACCAACATCTCCGCCCCACCGCCCTTCCCTAATGCCACATTCATCAACACCAATCTTCCCCAACATCGCACCCACCCCCACACCATTTCCCGCCTTTGAAATGTCCCCCAAATCGTTGGTCATACCACCCACCACTAAAAAAAATGTACCACCCTTCCCTCCTGAAAGGCACCCAAAACCGCTAATCAAGGAGCCATTGGTGTCATCGGAGGTGGAAGACAATTGCTTGAGAAAGCGTGAGAGATAAAAAGAGAAGGGGAGGAAAAAGTTCAACAGTTGTAACACTTTGTTTTTCTTACCAAATACTCCTTTCGTTCCAAAATGTTATACCCATTTTCCGTTTTAGGCCGTTTCAAAAAGATATACCCATATAGAATCTTTTCTATTTATATATATTTTTCTCCCCATTTTACCCTTCAATATCTAAATATTTACCTACCTTTTACTCATTTGTACTTTAATGGTCCCCACATTTGAATATCTCTCTTACTTTTCCTAATAAGGACAAAAAAAAGTACATGAAAATTATTAAAATAAACATAAGATTCTCCTATGATTCTATTTGCCTTGGTTTTCCCCCATATTCCAAATGGGTATAACATTTTGGAACGGAGGGAGTATGAAGGATGATTATAGGTTTAGAGCTCATTACCTTACATGATTTTTTCTTAATTCTTTTTCCTTTCAATTCTACCATCCTTATATACTACGACAAATCTATAACAAGATTTTACATGACTATGTTTATCCTTATACATAAATCATGATCAATAGTAGAAGAGAAAAGTGTGAGTAGTTTAAAAAGAAAAATATAGCGATTAGAAAACAACAGAAGAAGTATATTTTTGGCATTGGAAATAAATTTTAAATGAATCCATTATAGTTCTTTTTAGTATTTTTTCGTTGTTAAGTATTGATATTGTACTAATGCACGAATTTGAATTAATGTAAAAAGCATGATCTTTTTTTGAGAAAATTTGAAGCTCGGATTAAGGCTCCGTTTGTTTTAACGGAAAACAATTTTCATGGAAAATCACTTTTCAAAGAAAATAATATTCAGTGGAAAATATGATTTTATAAAAAGTTTTCCTTTGTTTGTTTGAGTGGAGGAAAACTTGGGGAGAAAAGGTGAAATAAAGCAAAAGAGAAGGAAAAATGAGAAGGAGAGAATCAAGAGGAGTAAGGATTGGAGAGGAAAAGGTGGCATACCTTATTTACAAAAAGAAATTGGTTTTCCTCTTCTAAGAACACTTTTCACTTTTAGGAAAATTGTTTTCCACCCTTTACCAAAACAAACAAAGGAAAATGAAAGAAGGAGGAAAATCATTTTCCAAAAATGATTTTCCACCAAAACAAACGGAGCCTAAGAATTACTTGTTTTTAGCATTATTTAATGAAAAATTATAAATTATAAAGAAAATTCGAAAACCAAATTCTTTTACCTACTTTTCAAGGTTGCAAGGGAGAAGCTCATGGGCTATCGTATTGTACTCCCTTAAAACAAGCGAACAAGAACATTATACTGGTTGATTAATAGAAGTATCATCCAACAAAAAGTAGAACAAGCCATGGGCTTTTCTTGCACCAAAACCTAGTCAGTCCATACAACTCCTTCATCCACATTAATATTTACCCTCTTTGCCACGGAGTGTTCCAGCAAGCTCTTGTCGCATCGACTGCACCTCATTACCTTCAAATTATGGTTCACACAACGTCTTATCGATAAATTGTATAGTTTGAAACGACGCTTACTCAAAAAATCCACCTAATATGGGTTCTCAACGTAATGTCATTACCATCTCACGTACTTCACTATCATTTCACTCTTGCATTACTTAATCTAACAGCGAGCGTCGACATCTACCAAGTTTCTAAGGTTAGTATCCTCCCATAACAAGCTCTTCAAAAGTGAAACTTGTACGAGGACGGAGTTTAGCTTGCCCAAGAGCATCCCACTCACTCCAATCCACCACCATGCTAGACTCACCATCTCATTAAATCTTCGATACAAAATATAAGCTACCTCACCGAGTATTAATCACCCTTTTTCTAATTCAAGCACCATAAATATTGGGGTGCCTCACACTAAGGGAAGTGGAGAAAGTGCCTCACTAGAGTTCCATTTCGATCCATCGAAACAAGGAGATAAATCACAAACTTGCATATCTTCCTCACATGAGATAACAAGAGAACACCATATAAGATTGCTTAACAAGAATCTAAGAGTGTTGCCACACACTCGTAGCTTGACCATCACCAATATGTCACCTAAGCCTCTTCCTCAACACCCATCTAGCCATAAAATTCATGCCAATTATCAAGTTTAATCTGGGTTTCAACCCACATAGGCCTCCATAGAAGTAGTCCAAACAATTACATGGTCAACTTAGCCCATCCGACCCAATTATATATTACTTCTTCCGTCCCATAAACTCTACAAACTTTCCTTTTTTTATGCATCTCAGAAGGTCTATACACTTCTATTTTTGGACATGGCCCCATTACTACTTTATTCTTTTGCTTTACCATGACCCAATACTATCTCACATCCAAATAAAATAATATCCTACTAACTCCTATCTCATCTACCTTTTTAATAAAATACAATTAATAACCAAACAACTTATCATATAAAACTACGTGTCCGATCAAGTGTATAAAGCTTTCTGGAATAGAGGGAGTATGCCGAGTATCATTATCGTGTCACTATCATTTTAGTGTTCACCAAGGGAACATGTTAATAACTAATTCGTTTGTGCAAAAGGTCCATCTCAAGGTAACACCAGATATTCCCATGGGCAACACCATAAATTACTACTCGATATTTCTCTAATAGGTTAGGATAGGACACGACACGTGACACGGTAGGCCTTCTAACTTTATTTCCAATTTTCAGGTTGACTAAGAAGAGGTTGGTAAAGTTATGAGTGAAATTAAATTTTCGGGTGATGGGAGTGCCAATTTGGGTTTAAAGATGGAGAATAATGAAGAGCATCAAACATAATGTTTTGGTTTAATTAAGGTGCAATTTTCTTCATGTGAATTTTGCTGAACTATCTAAAGAGAGGGATTCCCATCACCTAATGGGCTACTTGTTACAAACATATATTAATCCTAATCGTAAAATTGTATGAACCAAAGAAGAAAATTTGAGCCCTCATTTACCAATATTTGATCTATCTTTTTCTTTAAATATTATATTTTTAACGTTTAAATCTGATATATTGATTGACTAACATGACCAACACATCAATCAAGCTGACCGACCTAGAGCAAATTGTAAATCATGAGGGGAAGTGATGATCTCTATTAGATTAATCTCTATTAGATTAACACTCCATCAACACACTTTCTCATCTCATAACAGTCGAAATTCACAAAAAATACTTTTTAATTAGTATTCTTATACTGCTATATTTCCGTAAAATTCACATTATTTATGAAAGAATGGACTAAAATCTATTTGATAAAGGCTGAACTAAACTTTATCATAAAGACACCTACAAAACCTCCCAAATTATGAATTTAGTCACCCTTTCAAGAAGAGTGAAGCAAAAGTAACTTCAAATAAATACACTTTGAAATACACGCAAACAAAATTTAATAAAATTCAAGTTACCAAAAAAAAAAAAAGATGAAAAAAACCGACCCAAATTGCCGTGGGGTCTACTCTTTCGTTGTTTCCTTTTCTGAATCTCTCTGATTCTTTTCTTCGAAATCTGTTTCCAATTAATATAACTTCTTCATAAATAAATTTCCTAATAAATAATATAATTAATTAATTAATAAAATTTTATAAAATGGGTATAAATGCAAAAATCTCATGACACAACAAAATTCTCTTCTTCCTCTGTGGCCTACCCTTCTCTCCTCAATCGTAACTGGTGAGCAAATTTTTACCCAATTACTAATTTAATTTTCTCAAATTGTAACAGAAAAAACCCATAATTTATATATAGTGTTTATGTTTGATTTGGGTGAAATTTGGTTGATCTTTTTAAGTGGGTATTTTTAATAGGGTTTCTATTTGTTGATTTTGGTTTTTTTAGGTTTAGAAATTTGGTGGGAGATCTGATGTTCGCGCAAATTAATCATCTTTACTCACAAGATCAAGATGGCCCCTGAAGATAGTGGTAATTGCATTTTTTTTGATAATTATTTCCTATTTTTGTGCATACCCTTTTATGTTTTATGCCTAAGTTACTGTCATTGTTTCTAATTTTAATTTGGATTGTGATGTAAAGTTTGGATCTTTGCAGTTTTGACAATGTCAATGTCAGTCTTTGTGTATTTGGTAACATGGGTTTTGAATGATTTTGTGTTTGGAGGTTGAATTGTAATATGGGTTTTCAGTGATCAGGGTTTTGTTTGTCCCTGAGTGTAGTGAAATTGGGGTTTATGGATGAAGAACGGGCGAACCGGTTGTGGGTTGTATCCGAGGATATGGAAAGGGATGTTTTTTATGTCAGCAACAGAAGTCCGAGCGAGCTCATGGAATTATTGATCTTGGAGGGGTTGAGTAAGATGAATTAAAATAGTTAACCTAGGCATTGTTCTGGGAAAAGGTCCCTATCTGTCTTCTTTTGGGGGATTGTAGACTTTGCCAAAGTCTGCCCTTTTGACCTAATTTGTTTTGCTAGTGAAGAGGATGTATTGATGAAGCTGTGAATCTGTGATGATGGTAGTGCAATAATAGAAACTTGAGTTTGTTAAATTGGTTTGATGTGATGTAATAGCTGGAGTTTTGATGGGGTCATGCAACAAGGAAGGTGTAGGTTGTTGAATTAAATAGTAGAAATACAAGTCAAAGTATTTGTTTAAGGATAAATTCTCATTACTGGAGGGAAAGATGAAGCTGTAGTAGTAGTAGTTGTAGGAGGGTTTTTAATCATGAATGGTTGAGGCTGTTTATAGGTTCCCAACTACGTACATTCGATAGGATAGTCATTTAGAGGTCATTGAAAGAAGGATTACATATTTACGCCTTTTGACGATAAGTTGTAAGCTCAATAGTTGAGTATGTGACAGTAGTTTACAAATATTACTGGTAAGTAAACTGAGTTTATACTTGCATTTGAACTTCCTCTGTTTTATTGTCAGCTTGCATTGTTTTCTGGATGATCAATAACCTGTTTGAGTTTGGCATGCATAGCTGGCTAATTTAGGTAGTTAAAAGGCCAGTTATACCTTGTTCGCTATGATAAGCTACTTTTAAATCCAAAGCAGTCGGACAGTAGTTCTATAAGTTAGTACTTAAGTTTTGGGGTTGCTGAGCATCCTGTCCTCTAAATGAACTGTAGCTGGCGTAGACACTTTAATATTCAATTTCCTATCTTGGTACATCCAATATTCTATTCCCCAATAGAAAGGTTTTTCAACCAAATTCCAGAATAAGCTGCAGTAGACACATTGCCAATTTCAGTTATCGTTGGCTATGTTTGAAACTGAAGAGAAGAAAAGGCTAAGAGAATGAGATACAGACTATCATCTTATGCTTCTGTTTGATGGGAGGAGCCTCATTAGAGGCATTGCATTAATGAGTAATGATATGATGTGTAGGGCTCGTAATTCATATGGCATATGCATAATTAGGAATATATGTGGGCGAAGGGTTGAATACTTGATTTTATGTTGTAAATTAGCAACTTTAGCACTATGCTAAAACCATTTATCTATAATCATTTAAAAATGAATTTATATGCACCTAGTACTTTAAAAGTGTTAACAGTCTCATGCAATCTTTCGCGGCAAAGAAGATTTACCCCGTTACATCTTGGGGAAGATCTTTCAATCTGGGTGGAGGTAGAGGACGAAATGAACAATATTATGACTCATTTTTGGGGTCCATAAAGGTGTCAGATAAAGTAAGTTCGTTTTAAAACCAATTAGCTACAACGACCATAATTGCAACCACTTAACCATCTTAACCTTGAACCTGTGAGCATATACTTCTTTTTTATTTTTGTTTTTGAATGTGATGGCAAAGGTGAGAATACTTCCATTCTACCCTTATCCTCTAGCTTTAGTTGGAAACTGTGGTTGAATCGTTGCAAAAAATATAATTTATTTATAGGATTTTTAGTCAGAAACAACCTTATAAATGTCAGTTTTTGTCATCAACAACCTTATATAATTTTTTTGGCAAGAAACAACCTTATATAACAAAAAGTTTGTTAGATGAAACATCGAGTGATTTTCCGACCATTGATTAATAAACTGTGGCCATCTCTTTTCCATTGCTTCTCCTTCTTCTCTCCATGAATATCAATAACAACAACATCTTCAACCCCGGAGCTTGGTAGTGGGAGCTCTGCCCCCGCCGCTTCCCCGGACTCCAAAAAGGTAGGGGAAGACGGCAAGGGGCAGTCAATATCTGAGTTCTGTCCGTCCCCCCTTAGAGGTTACGGGGGTAGGAAAGGGGGGGGTCACAGGGGGGGCGCTTCTGCCCTCATGAATCCGGCCTTTATACCGCGACAACCAATGCCGTCTTGTCTTACTGAGCTAACGGATACCGCATTTGAGTCGCGAGGAATGCGATTCTTCATTGCACCTGCGGCCCAGCTCTGTCAATACCTCCAGGTATTTCTTTGGTAAGTAAAAACTATTATAGGCATTAGTCAGAAAGTTGTCACGTACCGTGTAAATCGGATATCCGTCCCTTCTCTTGTCTTCTATTACACTCATGGCAACGGCCGGAAAATCACTCAAGGTTTCATTTAACAAACTTTTTGTTATATAATGTTGTTTCTTGCAAAAAAAATATATAAGGTTGTTTCTTGCAAAAAAAATATATTTCATCCGTTTCTTTTTAATTGCAACAAACTCAAGTGGGTGGACTCCTAGGCAAAAATTTGGTGTGAGTATGAAAGGGATGGAGAGAGAAAGTGGGGCATGTGATAAGGAGAGAGATAGAGAGAAATGACTTGTAAAAAAGGAAAGAAAACATTTGTTGCAATTAATTTGATATTTCCATTTTTGGCAAGTGTTGCAATTAAAAAGAAACGGAGGAAGTATAAGGTTGTTATGTACAAAAAATGACATTTATAAGATTGTTTTTGACAAAATATCCTTTTTTTTTTATTAACTTCAGCAAAATTCGGGGTAGCAATAGTTGCTTTTAAATGTAATGTAGATCCAGTTCTAGATTCTTCACACTTATTTGCACTTCATCCTCTGAATTAGGACCACATCCAACATCATACGACCAAGTACTCACAAGGTAAGATATCTACGAAAGGATTTCCAAGGATTACATTGTTTCTTTTACAACACAGGGAACTGTTGGCTCTCTCTTTAGAAACTTTCCATTGTTTGAGGTTGGATGAGGTGGGAAGGAGGGGTAAGAATTTGTGTTCTGGCGCATCTAACTTATGGAATCTTTGACCAGTTAATCATGCATGAAGCATGAGTGAGATCCTATGTTTCTTATTTTCACAATATTCACCTCTCTGGTTCTTATGTTTTATGACAAGAATCAGCATTGCTAATCAGTAACTATCTCATCTAAGATCTGTGCGTGCGCGCGTGTGTATACCTGTTCCCTTTTTTTGGGCATTGATTAGCTTCCTTTTTTGCACAACAATTACCAAATAGCCTTCTGATGTTACGGCTTTTTCTGTTGAGGCCGCAATGTATTTGGATTTTGGAACCTTTACCCTATCTCCTTCAGACCTAATCTGTGCCGCATCATTGTATCCCCTTCCCCTATTCCTGTTCTCTCTTAAGATCTTATACATAATTTTTTCAATTGAGAATTTGGTAAAGATGAAGAAATGTCCATCATCGATTCCGCAACATTCTCGGCTTGAAGCTGGATCTAAGTTTAAATCTACAAGTCATATGTCTTGTGAATCTTCAGGTGTATTGATTGTCTTTATCGCTTTCCCTTCTCCATCTTTTCCACTTATTTCACCTCTTTATATCATCAAAAGACATACCTATGATGCTTTATATTCGAATTCCACCAACAGCTTTTACTTACATACCAAAAGGATTATATAATTCATTGCTGCAGCACTTAAATGTTATTGGGGTTAGAAATTTGCTGTTTCTGCTTGTTCTGTTAGCCATTTCCTACCGATTAAAGACTTGGATTTCTTAATTATGTGTAACTTGGATTAGATCTATGATTATCATTTGATTGGCCCCACTTGCGGTCACTATGTCTGTGATGTATTGTCAACGCGCAGCCAAGGTTGTATTCTACATCTTAGTTGAAGTCTTGGTTGTTTTTGATCTATCCTTTCTCATTTCCTTCCTTCTTTCTCTTTCTCTTTGAAAAAGATAAATGTCTCAGATGGTGTGGTACCTCCTCATAAAGATTGATCAAATCCTTGATTTTGATACAAGGATGCATGCATTGATTGATGTGGGCGATCCCTGCTTGGATTCTGACCTAGTCCTTCCCTGTAATACTGGCTTAGCTAATTCACTTGTTTAAACTTTTTGAGTCTTCAATAAAAACAAATCTTACCTCTTGTTCTCTTCGTGTCTGTGTTTTTTCATTATTTTTTAGAATAGTGTTATATCATATAGCACTAAAGGCTGACTTCTGTGTTTCCTTTGCAGAAACAATGCAAAAGGGCCTCGAAGCATCTTTTGGATGCTTCCAATCTAAAAGTTTTTTGTATGGCCCTCCTTGCCCTAAGAGTTTCAGTGGACAGACCCTGGAGCTCAATTATACAAATGGTGGAAAGCAAGCAAATGTTGACTCTGTTAGTGATGGAGCAGTAAGTCGTGATAATTTAGCAGTCCCAAGTGAATTTTGTGGCAGACCAGCGCGGCAAGAAAATTATGTTTGGCCAGCTTTGTCACCTAACTCTGTGAAGGATGTGCATAGTCAATCCCCTCCACTTGGTGGCTTCTTTTATCCTGAAAATTATGGGCAGTACTTCAGCACACATTGGATTCCTCAGGTTCCTTTGCAGATGGTTCCGCAGAGCTACTCACCCGATTATGTGTTCCAAGATTTTCAGTACTTTGTGGTCATTGACTTTGAGGCTACTTGTGATAAAGAAAAGAATCCTCATCCGCAGGAAATAATCGAGTTCCCATCCGTGCTTGTGAATAGTAGAACTGGCCAACTGGAGGACTGTTTTCAGATGTATGTGCGGCCTACTCATAACAAGCTGCTCACTGAATTTTGTAAAGACTTAACAGGCATTCAGCAGTCTCAGGTTTGTTCAAGTTTGCCTCTGTTTGCTTTTTAAATATTATTTATCCAATCTGAAAGTTATCGTTGCATGAATTCTTTTGTGTGTATGATTTGTCTTTCCAAGTCATATACCTGGTATCTTTTTGTGTATTAGCTAGGTTGATGCTGTTTCCATCCAAAATTTATTGCTAATCCTAAGTTTGCGGCAATGACTTCCTTTCATATGTATTTTATTTAATTTTAACAACAGTTATAATGAAATTGTACAATTTGTATTAAGGTTTTTTTATTTTGTTTTTCAATGGAGACTGATAGTAATTATGGTCATACTACTTGCTTGACATAGAAGATAATGTGTTGGTGATTCAGTGAATAACAGCAATTCACAGTTGCCTGAAGGAAATTTCTGTGAGTTCAGTACAATTTTGTAGTTCACTTTATCAAAATTATTACACACATGCGTGCAGGGGCACACTTATTTTATTGTTATTGTTGGTTTACAATAGACCATGGGATGCCTTTGTTCGACCTTGCTGTCTAAGGTTAATGGACGAAGATTAAGGAACTGTTGGTTGTTCCTATCCAATAAAGCTTAAAAGTGAAGGATGTTTTGGTTATTGTATTGGTTGATGAAATTCATAGTAACATTATCTAGCTTACGAAAGTGACAAGTCATATGGAATAAGATAAGTTGGATAAAGTTTTAGTTGATTGATGGCCTAGCTGTAGCTCATATACCTGTTTAGTAACTTTCTTTTTAGTAGTAAGCCCACAAGAATATCTAGTAACATGGCATGCTTAAATGATGGACCCTTTCCTTGATTGACATAGTAGGACATCTCATTTCCTTACCTCAGAAATCCATATAACACTGGTCATGGTTTCTTATCTGCTTACCTCTTGCACATGAATAGTCTTTCAAGCAAGGTGACCTTTGGGCTCGAATGTGTAGTTGTGTACTACAAGACCTTAGATTATTGTGGAAACTAAGTAACTTACCATACTTGTGTAAGCTCATTCACATATTCCCCTTTTTGTCTATGTTAAGATCAGCTTCTATAGCTAAGAAAAGAATTATATCCTCTGCTCTTTAGTAATCACATTATATTTCCCTTCTATGGAAGTCTCTATAATCACTATAGCCATTTCTAGTATCTTTTTTTTTTCTCGGGCTGCCACATATCTGCCTTTTGTCATTCCACAATTGAGTACCGCTTGACGCGCTTTTCCACTCTTTTTATATGAGGACTGTGCAGATTATGGCCACAAATGAAAACCAATGTGATGCGTTATTGGATGTTTACAAGGTTCAGTTAATCAAACAGTTCACAGAACAAATCAAGTTGCATGAATTTACAAGGTTCAGTTAATCAAACAGTTCACAGAACAATGCTGTAGCAATGCAACTTGATCTGTTTAAGGGAAAACAAATTGATTTGTTTCATCAAGGATTTGTCCACCAAACTGTAGGTTATAGTTTTAATCTTAGTTAAAGGATCATAGCAAACCGTCCATCACAATCACTTCAAAGCCGCTAAGACAAGCACAAACACTCAAAAGCTTAGTACTTCCTCCGTTTTCAAAAGCTTGCAACAAACCAATTTTTTATGTCTCTCAAAAAATCCCCCTTTGTTGCAAGCTTTTGAAAACGGAGGAAGTAAAAGAATTCAAGGACTTTGGTATGAGGAAGAAATTCTCACGGACTATTAACTGAAGCTCAGATATCTGCATATACACGCTAAGATACCTAAGTCAATTAGCTAACTACAAACTGAAATATCTTCTATAAACCTAGTAGTTTGGCATAAGGACTCTATATGCACAAAAGTTGCACTATAATCAATAGTGTAAAATACCTTGGCCAATAAGCAAATTAAAGCGAAAATATCTCCTTGAAACCTAGTCGTTTTGCCGAGGACACTGTATGTACAGAAATTACAATATATTCTCCCAAGATTTTTGATCGATAATCTCCGAGTATTATTCTCATAAAGAACATATTTATAGTGGATTCTGGCACCTACCAAAATTATGAAACTGTTGCATATTTGTTTGCAAGCTCCTTAAGAATAAGCTCCTTCTGCAGCAAGCTTCATAAGATTCTCAAATCTGGTCAAAGAATTTTTAGGGGCGCCTTATCAAATAAGAGAATTTTCTAATTCTGACTAAGACCATCAACATGCAAAAGTTCTCTTGTAGATTTGAAACAGTTTTCTGCCATCTAACAATAATGACCTTTATGAGAAATAGTGTTATAAGCGACCAACTTACCACGAATCTGCTGAACAAGTTGTTCCCTGCCCTGGCTCTCCTGCATCACATCATACTTGAGGAACCTATGGATATTGCTTGAATTCTATGTGTAACTATTAACTTCATCAACTTGATGAAGATTGATTTATAGAGTGGTCCTGTGAGAAGGTGTATTGCTCTATTTGTGACACTTTGATGTCTCCATTACCAATAAGTTCCCTCGTCAATAATGCATTTTATGGGCCGTCCTATTTCATAGATTCCAATCATTTGCTCTGGGGCTTGTCTGTAATTAGTTGAATGATGTCCAAATACCTTTCTTCTATATGTTGATGTAGTAATAATGAGTCGCACTGTTAAAGAGGTGGGGGGACTTTTCTCCATCCATCATACCACTGAGCGAAACCTTGATATCCTTTTGGACGAACTAGGCATACATAATTGTCCAATTCTCTTATAGAGCACTCGGGGAGCTGAGTGTGTCAGTTACCTTTTGTATTTGTGTGTGCAGGCCGTAGTGCACATGGGTTCACTTCCCCTTTTGAGCTCCAAGGAAAGTTATGCAGATCTTATTGCCACTAGGCTACCATTTCTTTTTGCATATTTCATTTTAAACAACTGAGGAGTTGACTGACGTTTTAAGAGGGAAGAACAAGGATACTTCAGGGTAATATTTTTCACCTAAGATCTATATACTTTCCCTTTCCATTTAAGTTTTTTTTTCTTCTTATATCTAACTTAAAGATTTAACCTCTTTGAGGAAACCCCCCAAGTTAAAATCATCTTGAAGCATAAAAGTAAAACCTTTGACCTGCGTGGTTTTTTTCTTGAACATGCTGTGTCATTGGTCTTAGAGAGGAAGATGGCCTACCTTTCCTAACTGATAGAACGTGGTGAACCTAAATTTTCGATGCTGGGTAGCATGTTTCTTATCATAGCCTCTTTCAATGTTTGGACTTTGGCGGATGATTCATCTTTGGGTTGAGCCTTTGGGCCTATTTTATGAACAGCAGAGCTTGCTTTAAAGACCACCATGATTGCTAGTTAATTTTTGCATGTCGTGATGATATCAATTGATGCATTAACATTTGAATGGCCTGCGGGACTGAATTTATATGTACTATATTTTCAGGTGGACAAAGGTGTTCTTTTGACTGAAGCGCTGCTTATGCACGACAAATGGCTCGAAAACAAGGGCATTAAGCACACAAACTTTGCTGTAGTGACATGGTCAAACTGGGATTGCAGAGTAATGTTGGAATCAGAGTGTCGATTCAAGAGGATTAGAAAGCCACCTTATTTCAATAGGTAAGCAAAACAAACTGTTATGGTCCCTCACACACACTCGTTGAAATCAAGATTTCCCTATGAAATCAACCTTTTCAATAGTAAAGTACGCCACATCTCCTATTACATCTACTTTCTTTATAAAATAACAATCGATACACATAGAACTCGTCTTCTGAAACTATGTGCCCTGACAAGTGTAAAGGTATTTTGGTTTCTGGGACGGATGAACTTGTAAGTTTTGAAGTCTGGATCAGTCTCTCCTTCATGTTGACATCTTAAGTTTTAATTTTTTTCAGGTGGATTAATTTGAAGATCCCATTCAACAAATTGTTCGGAAGTGGTAGACGCAACTTGAAAGAAGCAGTGGAACTTGCTGGGCTCACTTGGGAGGGCCGTGCCCATTGCGGCCTAGATGATGCAAAAAACACAGCTCGCCTTGTATCTCATCTTATGCACCTCGGATCGAAGTTAGCAATAACAAATTCTCTCTTATGGCAATCTGCTGATCATCCTAATGCTGTACACCAGCAGCAGCAGATCCCTACTCCTGAATGCAATCTAAGTTATCAACCCCACAAGTGGAAGAGTCCCCCTTCTTTCTTCTCTATCATACCTTTCCAACCATTCCAACCTGTCAACTTTATGAAAGAGCCGCATGTTTACTGTTATTGCGGAGCGACAAGTATTAAACGCGTGTTCCAAAAACCGGGACCTAAGCATGGCTACTTTTTCTTCGGGTGTGGAAATTGGACTGCTAACAGAGGACCCGCCTGTTCTTTTTTCAAGTGGGTTTCTGCTTCTGATTCTGCAAAACCGGCCTAGAAATGATATGCTCTTTGAGTACTAGTGAAATCATATGCAACCTGCTGGTAAGAGGAGAGTAATCTTATGTAAAATCATGGGTCCTCAAAATGGTACATATGATGCCATAGCCTCTGCTTGTTAGTTGTTTGGTTATGTTTAAACGCCTTCATTATATAGAGACAATGGGCATATACAGGGCATGTCTTGTAAGATTATGCGAAGACATCAATGAATTGCTTAAGCGTATTAATATAATACGCTCTTGAAAAGTCAGTGTTCGTCTAATTTTTAGCTTGTTTTAGATTACTTTCGTCTGCGTTTTTATTGTTTTTGTTTCTTTTTATAATTGGGTTTCAATTTTTATGTTCTTCCACTGCCTGAATAGTCACTATGGAGTCTTTTAGCTCGTTATTGTATTGTCAACGACTGAAGAGCAAACAGTGGTTAATTATCGATTCAGACGCGAATCCGAATCTTAAAACATGGGGCCTTCTGTAGTAATGAGCATCATCTTCTCATTCTTGGTAGTGACTTTGAGGGTCTTTCTTCATCCTTTGATGTATGCCTCTTGCAGGAGCACAATGTGAATTGTGAAATTGAGATCATATGTTTCAATCCATTTCTCATCTGGTGTCCCTTTATCGGGATTTAAATGCATTACCATGTTAAATCATGTAACCACATGTTAAATGGTTTTTTAATTGACCTTAGACAGTTTGTTTGGCCTTAGCCACAAGTCATCTGCATTGAATATGAAAGCGCGGTTCCTTGACTATCGCTATCTATGCAGTACGGAAACGAAAATACTTTTGAATTGAAAAACTCAAGTCGACTATTCTTGGGCTTTACTATAACTGAAGCCTCCGATGGTTGGAGTTTCGAAAAATGAAAACGACTTGGAAATGAGAAAACCTCATGTTCAATCACGTTATCGTGTATTCTACCAGCTCTATTAAAATAAAACTGTGGACGAACAAGATAATGCACATCTGCCTCGCGGAGGCATTCCTGGATCAGCCATGATCTTTGGAAGTTTTGAAGGTTTGCTTTGATGTAATTTGAATATGGGCTTTAAGACTGACTGCATGAATCTTCCACATATTTTAGCAAGAATATACATCTTTGTTTTTACATTTTTAAGCTCAAATAAACCAGCTCGTTAAACCCACTTAGACACGGTACTTGCGTGTAGGGGTACGCAAAAAAATCCGATCAGAAATTCCAACAATTGGTGAAGAATTTCGAATACCCAATCCGTTTTAAGAATCCGGATCACATATCCAGTTTTAAAACCGGATTCGGATAGGTCTTTTGGAAATTCGAATAAGCCAATTCTTTTTTTAAAAAATACATATTTTCTACCAGTCCATTCATTGCCCAAACTCTAAAACCCAAATTTCATTCTAGCCTAAGGCATTCTCCTTTCTCTTGCTACCGACCGTATCACACCAAGAGATTGAGACTTGAGAGAGACACCAAGGCTCACCAAAGTCACCCATTAGCGAATTTAATACGGGTTCACTGGGTTTAACTGAATAATAAAGTAATTTTTTTGAAAACCATAATTTTTTGTTCATTTTTTTTATATCCTTCCCAATTTTTTTTCTTCATTTCCCATCCTACTGATACTCCTGGTGTCCTGCTCACATTTCATTTCACAACTCCTCTTCCTCAGACCTCACAACACCAGTGAAACCCTAACTCATTCCGGCGCACCACCAGGCGCACCACCAGGAGCGCAGCCGCGGCCACTGATTCCGGCGGCCGACCAAGAACTTTCTTCTATAATCTACACTCAGGTAAAACCCTAACTTTTTAATTCAATTTTTATTGTCTGCTTACTCGCCTATGGTTATTCGAAATTTCAAAACAATTTTAAAATGTTGATTAGGTTCATGTGCAATAGCATGATAATGGCTATTTTTCCTTTTGTTTCATGGTCTGATTCATTATTGTAGGTCTTTGAGATGATTTGTTAAATTTTCATTTAGTAACTTTTAACTATGTGGGTTAATTACATCAATTTTTATATGTGTGTTTCTTGTTAGTGTGTTTGCTGCTTCGCTTATTGTTTAAAATCAGCAATTCATTCATATATAACCCCTATAATTTGGAACTAGATTGCTTATATTATGTAAAGTTGGAAACTTCTTTGTTTTGTTGGAGTTAAAATGAAAAATGCATGATAATATAAATCCGGATTATCTGGATTTCTGATCCGGATTTCGGGTTAGCATACTTCCTCCGTTTCTAAATAAGCGACACATTTGTATAGTGTTTATAGTACTATTCACAGTTTAGACTTTAATTAGATTTGGTGATTTATATGTTAGAAAAAACATAGTCACGGGGGATCTTGTTAATTTCGTCTCAATGTGAATTTTTTAATATCAACTTTTTATAATTTTTACTTATTGATAATTGTAGATATTAATGCTTAAAATAATGCATTGACAAACGTGAAAACAAGAAGTGTGTCAGTTATTTAGAAACAGAGGAAGTATTTTGTTAAAAATCAGCGATTCATTCATATGTAACCCCTATAGTTTTGAACTAGATTGCTTAAATTATGTAAAGTTGGAAGGTTGAAAACAGCAACTCGGAAACTTAGGGAGTAAAGTTGGAATATTGAAAATAAAAGGAGACAGAAACTTCTTTGTTTTGTTGGAGTTAAGATGGAAAATGATGATAATATATCCGGATATCCGGAAGTTCGGATAGCATATTTTGTTATTTGATTTTTCTGATTTTTGGATCAGAACCGATATCCGGTTTTGCACACCCTTATTTGTGGGTATCACCCATGATAATAAATTGTTGTTTTTATGATGAAGGTGAAAGTAGAAACGGGTTGAGATGGCATATTTTCAAAGTGGAAGAAATATACTTCGTAAGATTGTACAAGATGCTAGCGTCAAGAAATTGGATGGCTATGTTCATCCGTTGTTTTTCACCGGTCAAGGAGTCAGATACAGAAAATTGGAAGTTATTCTTACAATGGTTTGTCGGAAACCTAAGTTATCATATTTTTGTGAGAAAAAAGGGTTGATTTTTTATATATAATTTTAAGTTTGGTTATGCAGAACATGGATAAGCTTGGGAAGGCTGGTGAGACAGTGAAGGTTGCTCCCGGGTACTTCCGCAATTATCTTATGCCAAAGCTATTAGCTGTGCCAAACATTGATAAATTTGCCTATCTCGTCAGGGAGCAAAGGAAGGTACTATTTTAACCTTATTGTGTAAAGTATTTGTTATACTTTTGCGCTTTATAAAAAACTAGATTTCGTTTTTTCACATTGTAAGAAATACTTTCTGAAATAACAGATTTACCAAGCTAAAGAAGAGGAAGAAGTTAAGGTGGAGAAAGAAAGTAAGGAAGATATGATGAAAGAGTACATTGCTGCTGCAAAACGACTGGATAATGCAACACTGGTTAGTGTAATATTTCACTTTTTAAGTGGGCCTTTATCTTCTGTAAGGGTGGGTTTGTTGGGTAGCTGCTAGCGAACTTCTCTATATTGTGTATTAGAAGTGCTAAACATGAATGGTGTGATTTCAATTGTCTGGTATATTGTTGTTTCAATATAAGCAAGAATTACAGATTGGTAGCTGGCACACCTGATACTTATATATGTTGAAAATCATACAGCCAAATAGCTTACAACCTCATTGCATCCAGTCCTGATAGAACTAGAGAAAGTATTATTAACTTGCCTGCATCAATAGAAGAAGTGGAGTATCCCTTCTAGTAATGGAAACTCAGCTCTGTGTAGCCTCTGCAGAGCTGATATCAGCCGACGAGAAGCTCATGATACCAAACCATTTGTTACGCAAAATAGGATACAAATTGAGCTATAATTATGATAAGAAAATAGTCAGTACGGCTTACTTCTTCCCATCTACAGAACCTTTAGCACTAGCAACAGTAGCAAGTAGCACTGCCCTAAGTTGAGCTTGGTCATTGGTCAGACTGGCAATGTCAAATGATCCTTGCTTTCCAAGAAGGTGGTAAAGAGGTCCAAAAGTGAGCTCCATATTGCTCTTCAGTAAGCTTCTGTACCCTTGAATGTTGCCTTCGAGACTGTAAGTGGAGTTTGTATGATTAACATGATGTTCGTAAGCAATACTCGCAGCTCTCCCTAGTGCATGAAGTCGGATCAGCTTTAGTGGCTGTTAGCAATTATTGATGTTTATCTTCCTGCCACTACCATTAGAATCCTATAGATTTCATTTCCATTGGAATTTGGTTTGGTTCCACGCTGCAAGAACTCCAAATCATTCTCTTGAAGTGAGTAAGCATTTAGAAAAAGTAAACAAGGACTAATGCTTACATGAAACGAATTATTGAATTTGTCTTCTTATTCTACTTCGGCGTGCTGTTTCAGACTCTCAATTTACCATATATCATATGTAATGGTTTACAATTCTATGAAGATTAGAGGCATAGAAGTGCATGCGATTATTCTGGTTTCTGATAACTATTTGTTGTGTAGGTTCTAAGAAGATATTTTAAGGTTGACAATGAACTGCGTGAACCTGTAACAAAAGATGAGATAATTGCAGAGGTATGATTTTGCTCTTGCCCCTTAAAATTGTAAGACAGGCATACTAAACTACTTGGCCCCCTGAAAAGGATTCTTCTACCATCTTATGCTTCATTTGTATATGCATGCATTGTCGAATTCAGTGGAGATATCAATACCACAATGCTGTATAAAAATCTAGAAGTCTCCTCCATTTTCACAATGGAAGCTGTAACAATCCATTTTTGCAGGTGGCAAGACAACTTTCTGTACGCGTTGAACCTGAAAATTTGCATATGCCAAATCCTTTATCCTCTTTGGGGGAGCATGAGGTACCACTACGCTTGCCAAAGTCCATCCCATTGCCCCAAGGAAAGATCATGTGGACTCTCAAAGTCAAAGTTAGAAGAAAGTGATGAGATTCCCTTGGCTTAGCTTAGATCCAATTAAAGCAATTTGTTTGGAAAATTTTCTGTTTACTGGAGGATATTCATCTTGTTGTAGCTTCTGCCTGTTACAAGTCGTTTTTGAGTAGATATTTTCCATTAGAGTCTTCACCGAAGGAGATGGCCATGGAGCTGTACTCACGGGCAAAATTTTCTGTATCAGTTAGATATGATAAAGCTCCATGGTTATACTGAATTTTGATTCTTCTGACTTGTGAAATGCGAATAAAGCAGCTCAATCGTTGTTCCGACCATTGTTGCACTAGGAGTTTGGTGCTACTTGAAAGAAAAGGATATATGGAGGATGGAGACAATTGAGCAACATCTTGATTCTTGAGATTAAGAAACTTCCTGTGTTCTTCTCACTTGATAGAGAATCGCCAAGAGTACGAACAATTAGATGGTCTTTTTTTTTAACCGGACATATTTCGTAACACTGTTTTCAATTTTACTACTTAAAATCTAGTATTCTTCTGTTTTACATTTAGATATCTAGTTTACCTTTTTGAATTAAAAGCTCTCAAGCTCTTGTAGCCCCTTTTTGTAAACCGAAGAGGCCAAGGAAGTTAATTTGTAGAAGATGCACACAGAAGGAAGGATCATCTTGCCCACAAAGAACATGTACACTAATACGCACAAGAACATCTGACTCAAACAAATAATCATCAAGTTAAATCAAAAGAAATTTTTATTAATGGGCTCCGAAAAATAGTTTTACATTACATTTGTGGCTTTTCGAAACCCTAACCTACCCAGGTTGCCATGAACACAGTACAAATCTACCGTACGCTTTTAAGTTCTTTAGAATGTTCATTCACTTAGAAGTATATGAAATATATACGTAGAATTGGATTCACCAAACAAATAATGTGGCAACCTGCGTTGAAATAAATTTTATATTTTACATAAAACTGAAAAAGCACGAAGATACATCTGGATAAGATTGAGGTATTGATATTATATATTCATATCCCAAAAATGCCGCTTACAACATATTTACCTACAACAAATAAACAAATGGACTATCTAATTTTAACAAAATGACCAGTACAAGTCGATATTTCCTAAAATGCTCATTCCATCCATCAAACTCTAATCCAACACTATCACTAATTCACTATGCATCATACACCAATGTAGTTGCTTCTTCTCTTATCCCTCCTTTTTCCCTTTGAATATTGAAGTAGACGATTATAATAAGTAAGTAACCCAACAAACTCACAAAATGAATTATACTAGTGTAGTTAGTATAAAACTATAAATGGATCAAACTCGCTAAATAATGGGAGAATGTGATTGATTCGGTCTCGGACCAGGCAAATAGGCGAGATTATGCATCATACATCCCGGGTATCATGAGCATGGTACACTCAAGACTATTTGAATAAAAAAACTAGTATTTAGACCCAGACGATGCTCCGGGGTTTATCTGTATTATACATTAGTACTTTAAGACAATTAAAATTTTGTGTAGAAGATGTCAGTTAAAAGTTATAAATTAGTAGTTTTATTTATAAATGCAATTAAAAATTATTTTTCATTGAAAACATATAATATCATTATTAGTATTCATGAAAGAAGCAACAACAATGTAGTGGCGTAATAGTTAGAGCATTTCTCTCCCACACTCGAGGTCGCGAGTTCGAAACTCCTTATGGACAATTTGCATTTTTTATGAGAATGACTTTGATAAAATGTCGTTGAAAAGAAGGAAGAGTTACACGTGGCGGATTGCAACATGTGCCTTAGATGTGCTCATAGACATAATACACCCAAATGTGTAATAAAAATTGTACAGTAGGCCCGTCTCTATCTGAAAGAATAAAATAGAATCATAATATAAGAACAAATTCGAAGATTCAATTAACTGTGATTAGTGAATTAGTCAACGGAGCATCAAAAATCATCCAATTAAAGAAATCCCCAAAAATTTGGGAAAAACCTTTCAATTTTTCTCATATGGAAACCTAAAAATTCTTCCACTCCAATCAAGATTAAACCTTTAACTCTCCAATCTTTGAAAATTATAGTAGTGAATTTACAGGGATCATGATTAATCAGCTGCTCACTTTGGTTATTCACTTTGCTGCAATTTCTTTCTTACCAGCAACAGCTACTGATCTTGTAAGTTTCCCACAATTTACTTTATTACCTTTTTCCACTTACCTAATTCGCCTTTTGAATTCGCAATTCGCCTAAAATAGCCTATAATTAGGTAATACTGTCTGGGTTTTAGTAAATTCACCATATGCTGTTTTTAATTAAGTTTATGATTAATTGATTATCAACTAATTGTTTTTTTTTTATTTTTTTTATTTTTTTGTGGGGTGGGTTTTGATGATGGGATAGTTTTGTGAAGCTGGAATTGAATATGGAGAAAGTGGGTGTCATTTTTCATCATCATCATCATCAAAGATATTGATAAAAGGAGGAACAATTGTGAATGCTCATCATCAAGAAGTTGCTGATGTGTATGTGGAGGATGGTGTTATTGTTGCTGTCAAACCCAATCTTATGGTAACTTTCCTCAACCTAACCTCCATCTTTTTTGTCCTTTTATTTGGGGTTGTTACTTGTTAGATGCATTCGCTTTGCCGTACTTAAAGTGTTAGAACTTATTGGACCTGAAACTTACTCGGCCTGAAGAAACGCACCCTTAGAACTTAATGCTTCGTTTTTTCGATTTTTGAGTAAGTTTGAACAAAGATAAGTTTGGTTGAACAAAAATAAGTTTAGTTAAATAAAAGTACCTTAAGTTAAGCTAACAATAGACTAAGGGCTTGTTCTCCCCGGCTTATTTTCAGTTCAGCTCAACTCAACTCCGGACAATGCTTTTACTCTCAAATATCACTATTTATTTCAGTGCAGTTTAGTTCAGTTCAGCTATTTTATGCCGAAGAGAACATGCCTAAGTTCAGCAAAATAAGCCAAGCTCAAAGTAAGCTTGTACACATGCTTCTCGAGCTACACGATTTGCCGACTGTTCTTTCTTAGGCTCTGTTTAGTTGGGCGTAATTCATTTCCTATGGAAAATGGTTCACGAAAAAAAATACCTAGAAAACTTTTTTTTATAGTAAAATCATCTTTCAGGGGAAATCTTTCTCTTCTGATAAAGCGCACTCTTAATTTGTGCTATGGAATCTTGATGTTGCAAGGTGGATGATGATGTTGTTGTGCTTGATGCGACTGGAAAGTATGTCATGCCAGGTTAGCTAGTTCACCTGCCTTTGACTCTCCACGAACTACTGTTTATGATGTAGGAAAGGATGTGTGTCGTTAGCTAATGTATGTGAAACTTATCAGGAGGCATTGATCCACACACTCACTTAGATATGGAGTTTATGGGCACTGAGACCATCGATGACTTCTATAGTGGTCAAGCTGCTGCATTGGCTGGTGGTACAACAATGCATATCGACTTTGTCATACCTGTTAATGGAAGCTTGACAGCTGGTTTGGAGTTGTACAAACGAAAGGCCCAAAAATCATGTATGGATTATGGTTTTCATATGGCAATCACAAAATGGGACGACGTCGTTTCAAGAGAGATGGAAACTATGGTTAGAGAGGAAGGTCAGTGACCCAATATTTTTGGCTTATACGTTGGAAGTTAATTCATTAGATTTGAAAATGCTTAATGAATTTCAGGTATAAATTCTTTTAAATTCTTCATGGCGTACAAGGGGTCTTTCATGATAAATGATGAGCTTTTGATAGAGGGTTTCAAGAAATGCAAGTCTTTGGGCGCCTTGCCTATGGTTCATGCAGAAAATGGTGATGCTGTTTTTGAAGGGCAGAAGCGAATGATAGAACTTGGCATCACTGGTCCGGAGGGCCATGCTCTTTCAAGACCTCCTTTGGTAAGTATCAGCATGTAGATATTTACAGGCTGGTGCTTCAGCTTGTAACTTGTATATGATACGTTGCTAAAGCCTTATTTCTGGAATGCGAGTTTCTGTTGAGTTTGGTATCTGTATCTAAGTTTAATGGATGAAATCGAAATTATAACCAATTTTTTTTATTGTATGATGAACTTGTAAAATTATCAGTTTCTCATGCTCTCTTTGACCATCTTCTTGTGTGGGTTTAGGTTATGCAACAACTTGATATTTCTGAATTCTGAGGCATCAAGTTATATTGTTAAGATCTTATTTTATTTTATTTTCCTTTTCTTGTTTGTAAACTAGGGAGCATGCATTATAAGTTTTTGGTTCTTACAATGTTCTCTACTTCCCCATGAGGAATTTGGTAGATAGGAGTACAACTACAAACTACAAAGTAAACACAGCATAATCTTTGTTACTGTTTATAAGTCATTCAGTTGTACCAATGAGGTTCAATTTATGAGTATAATGAAGTTCTTTTCTTAAGTTGTCTTCTTTTACATGGGCATTCAGCTCGAAGGAGAGGCAACAGCTCGAGCAATTCGACTAGCACGTTTTGTAAACACGCCACTATATGTGGTTCATGTGATGAGCATCGATGCTATGGAAGAAATAGCCAAAGCTCGAAAATCAGGTTTCAACTTCATAATATTTGTTTTGAAAAAACCGGGATGCTATCAGCCTAACACAACCTTATTCCAACTATTTGTTATCTACCTTTCCTTGATTGCAGGACAGAGAGTTATTGGCGAGCCTGTGGTTTCAGGATTGATATTGAACGATTCTGTGCTTTGGGATCCTGACTTCTCCATTGCAGCAAAGCAAGTATCTCTTGTTGTTTTGCTTTGCTTTCCTTCCACAGTTCCACCCCAACTGCCTAATTTATTCTCTTCTTCTCTTCCTTTTTTTGATGATCAGATATGTCATGAGTCCACCTATCAGGGCAGCTGGACATGATAAGGCGCTTCAGCATGCTCTTTCATCTGGAGTTCTTCAGGTTCTTCCATTGCTAGAACTAATGTTGAATTCATGCAAAAGTTTCCATACTTAAGAAACACATTGCCCTCAATTTCACAAACTCTTCCTTTTTATATAACTGAAAAGTTATGTATGGATCACTAGGCTAGTTTGTAGTGATTTTAAAATTTTATTCCCGTACAAGTATAACATTGGATAATTTATGGGCAGCTAGTTGGAACTGATCACTGTACATTTAATTCAAAACAAAAGGCTTTTGGAATTGATGATTTTCGAAAAATTCCAAATGGTGTTAATGGTAAGCCTGAGATTTATGGTTTCTTCCTTTCCACAGTGAACCAATTATGTTATCTGATTGAATAATTCAAATATGAATTTCTTACTGTTTCTGTTATCCTTAGGGCTTGAGGAGAGGATGCATCTAGTCTGGGATACAATGGTGGTAAGCTGCCTATGATTGTAGCATTTATGAAAAAAATGTTTTAATGGTCTGTTTGGTAGGCAGTGTTAAATGGTGGCACTGCTAGTGATTTCTAGGTAATTCCCCAGAAAGTCTCGTGCCAATGTTCATAGTAATCCTTCTCCGAATCCAAATACTACTTTTTCTCTATGAATTTCATTCACATTCATTGCTAGTTAGACGGTATTTAGCGGTGATGAAAAATTAATCTTATATTTAGGAATGACATTTGTTTATCATGGACTATGCACAACTAGTAATTTCATATTAATATTTTTCTACCATCATTTATTGCTGACTACCAAACACGGTAACAACTAATAACCACTAAACTATCTCATTTATCGCATATTTTTTCAGGAATCTGGTCAGATATCAGTTAATGATTATGTGAGGATAACAAGTACAGAATGGTATATTTCTAAATTTCTGATTCCTGCCAGTTAAACTTATGGTTCTCAATTTGTGTGGCATAATTTGTTCTTGATAATTTTGTCTATGCAGTGCAAAAATCTTTAACATATATCCAAGAAAAGGAGCGATACTCCCAGGGTCAGATGCAGATATCATAATACTCAATCCTAATGCAAGTTTCACAATTTCAGCAAAAATGCATCACTATAGAACAGACACAAATGCCTATGAGGGGGTGACAGGCAAGGTAATATTTTTGCAAATGTTCTTATGTTTCTTAGCTAGTTTATGCGGGTATTGAGAATTGAGATTCAAACACTCCCTTCTCAAAAATTCTGGTGGCCCTTAACGAAAATGAGAAATGACACAATTTCCAAATTAAATATACACATAATATACTTAGGCGAACTCTAAATTTTGTCATTTTTTCAGTCAAAAGGTCTAATGTATGCTTAAGTGACCTTATGAGAATGACACTGAAAATATTTATTTATTTATTTTTAAATTTCTGTTTGCGCTCCTTGGAACATTTTGGAAACTTCACTTTGGGGGCTGTGCTATGAATCACTTTGAGCACCCTATTAGCCTAAGATTCCCAAGTTAGAAATTGCACACTTTTGGTGAGCGTTTCTCCTGCCGTTTGTTTTCTAGGGAAAGGTTGAAGTGACTATTGCGGGAGGAAGAATTGTCTGGCAGAACGGGGAACTGAAAGCCTCTCCAGGTTCTGGGAAATATGTGGGATTGCCTCCCTTCAGTTATGTTTTCGATGGTATTGAAAAGGCAGACAACCGGTACCTCTCATCACTTCAAGCTCCGGTAAAACGGTTCAGATCTTCAGCTTAATACTGTAAACACTTTGTACAGAAAGTTTCTCCTTCATTTTTACTTGACATGAACTTATTTATTAACCATGAACGATAAACATTGTTGATGTTATTATTGGGTGTGGGTCATAAAAGATCGAAAAGCTGGGAAGTTATAAAAATACTTCCCCAGAAAGGGTTCCTGACTTCCTGTCATGCACACAAACCGCATCTGAATTTTTAAAAGTTATTATATATTTATGAAATAAAACATAAGCATAATGCAATTGAACCAAAGATGCTCCACATCAGTTTTGTTAGCCTTCTTAGATTTTGTTACAAACTCGACTGAAAGCGAGCATAATATTGGAAATTACTGTATGATGTTCCTTGTTTTTGATGAAAAAAGCAGCAGCTGTTCTTGGTCTTAGAAAGGCCTTATGCAACAATAGGTGAGAAACCTGTTGCCCTTCTGCAAGACATTGCATTTCAAGTATTAGAAAGTATATGCAGTTTTCATCCTGTGATTTTTCACAGGTCACTTGATATTTGCATTGATCCACGTGCGTTGAGCCAGGGCATATGGATCAATACATGATCAAGTACATAGCTCTTTTACTTGAAAATTGATCTAAAATTTAGCCAGTAGAGTTTGATCATGGGCAGGGCCAAGAATTTGCTCCCAAACCTGGATTAAATTGGGCCAGAATGAGCCAACTTGATCAGCTCTACTTGGTGTTACTGCAACACCAAAAGATCGGGGATTGACTTTGGTTAGAGAGTTGGTTAGAGTTAATCCGAAATGCTTACCATGGTAGTAGAGTCATCTTGATGGTGAGCATTCTGAGCATGGTAAGGATGAAAATGAGGGTTTTGTTGAGCAACGTGAGCATGGTAAGGATGAAAATGAGGATTTTGTTGAGCAACATGAGCATGGTGAGGATGAAAATGAGGATTTTGTTGATCAGCTTCATTCCCGAGGCTCATATGTCTAACATCCTTCTTGGCTTCTTTCCGTTGAGCTCGTGCTTGGCTGAAGACCACGGAATAGTTTGGGCTTGCTCCTCCCGTTTGCTCCCAGGCTCCAAACTGAGGGACCGCTTTCCAGCCCTTATCCTGTATGTTTTCATACATTTGTTAATGCAGAAACATAGAAGCTACTTTGATCAAGGAGTGTATTTCAATGCAATTATATCATATTTCATCATCTAGAATGTGTTTAATTAGGTACTTAGACTTTGTAGTGGTTAATATCCCCTTTGCTTAATGCACATTAACCATTACAAACAGAATAAGTTACCACATAGCTTAGTTTCGTGCATATGCATGATACAGGTGACAGCATGTAGAGCTGTGCATGGGCCAGCCATGAGCAAATAGTATGCTCGAGGCGTTGGTTTGAGCTGATCCAAATCCAGGTAGAAATAAGTTAGCCATGCCCAATGACATTAGGCCACGCTGTCTATATTCGGGTTAGGGCACTCCATCAAAAAAATCTTGTCTTTCGCCTGCTTTCAGGCCGAGCTGGTTATGAATTTATGATCAGCTCTGTAATGGCTGCTATTGCCTTACATAAGTTCAGCCATTCAGGTTTGAACTAAAAAACTATGCATCATTATCACAGGAAAATTGTCAAGACAAATGATGATTATTTATCTAATTAAAATAAAATTTGAGAATAATTAAAAAACATAAATGGTAATTAGAAAAAAGAAAGAATTGGGAAAAAAAAATGTCGATTTCTTATGTTTTATTGATTGAAATTGCTTACATTGCCCCGGCGCTCCATGGCAACGCCGCAAAGAAGAAGAAGTTGGTAGAATGGTTACATGTTATCATTGAGATAGTTTTATTTTTCCTAATTTTGGTGATTATAATCTATGATTTCGCTTGAATATCGGTTTTCTTAATTAGAAAAATAGCAGGTAAGATTAAGCAGCTTTTTTATTCTTATTTTTGTTGGGATTGGTTATATTAGTAGTTAAATCTAGAAAATGAAGGGAAGCCTATGAATTTACCACTCTCTTTTACCCCCTTACATCGTGTATCAGGCCATCAAGGGTAAAAAAGAAGGGGAGGAAATTGTAATTAAGTCTTCCCAAACTATAGATTATTCATTTTTAGAGATATAGGCCATATAGCAAGTTTTTAATCTACCCAGCCCAAAATACAGGGTTCATGGCAGATTTTCGGACTCATTTCCTAATATCACAATAGCCTGAATTTTGAGTAGAAAAGGGTTTTGGGTATGATTTTTTAGGTCGGTTCAATATACGGCCATGAAAAAATTCGACGAGCCTGCTTTCCAAAGACGTGGACACGAAAATTAAAACTTTAGGCCCGGTCCAATGTGTTTCCCAAAGTGGGTCACACTTTTTAGCAAATTCCCGGCTTGGCCCATGATCACCTGTATATATAAGTTTTTATACAATTATATAAAAGGGTACTACCCTTTGCAATGGTATATAAACTGTAAAATAATTCATTAATAACCTAATCTAGTTTAACGGAAAATTAAAATAATCTAATTAATTCATTTCTTACCTTATTGTTGTTTTCACCTATTTTCTTAAGGTATATATAGCCTTCACAATCTCTCTCTTATCCCAAGGGTAACTAGCGAGTACATCCTACATTGAGGGGTAAGAGATTTGCGCCCCTACCAATTGGAAATGGCTGGAAGCCGGGGGTGGATCCAAAGATCTATCCCCTTCCAAATGGCTAGAAGTCGGGGATCCATTGATCTATCCCTTACGAAATGGGTGAAACTGGGGTTAGATCAACTGATCTATTCCCACAACCTCATTTAAGTATTTCTCTACATTTACATTTGTTAAATTCTGTTTTTTTTTTTTACAAGGCTACAAACTGTAGTAAATTATCATTGAGTTTTGAATTCATTATTTGGAGATTTATGCTCAAATTTCAAAAGTAATACTACAATTATTCCCTGACATTCTGATCAAAAATGATTTTAAGCATATTAACTTTTTCTGTTTGGTGTAAAAGCCTCCCACGAGAAGTGAGCTTGGCAATGATCTGGATATTCACTTCTCCACTTAACAAGCTCTATCATGTATGCAATGAGTTGGCATTTCCAAAACGTGCCCATGTTCTCTAGGGACTAGATTCGATGATAATGAAATTTCAAACAAAAGAAAAAAAAAAAAGAGAGAGGAGGATGGCTAATAATTACAATAATTATATGAATCGAGTAAATTAGAGCCTATTCATTATCTTCTTATCTAAAAACTAAAAATATAGAAATTGGAAAATATTAATTTTCAATTTATAGTTGTTAACTTGTAAATAAATAAGATTAATATAAGTATGATAAGTTTTGAACACATACTATACTTATATCATTTCCTTTTCGTAAAACTAAAATCCGACAGTATTGTAAAACGAATCTGCAAGTTTTAAATGAATTCAAAAATGAATATTTGAACTTGTAAATTAGAAAACTGTGCGAAAGATCATTGGCTACTACGAAATGGTTTGGTTAGATGAGCATAACTTGAAAATGAACTTGCATATGATCGAGCTAGTTAAAAGTGAACCAATGTAAATGTGGCAAAACTATAAGGAGGAAAGTTGGTTGGTCTTCGTTCATCTTGATAAAAGCTATTGATGGATTGTTCCATAGTATGTTATTAGATTGATCCATTATATACACCATATACCACTTTTTAGGGCAGTTAGAGAGCTATTAAATACCAAGGAGAAAGGAAAGTAAAAGAAAACTTTGATTTCGACTTTTAATAGTGTCTTAAGCACAATGTTGTGCAAAGTTTAGAATAGTTGAAAATGATAATTCGAGGAATACGGATATCAAAATATTGGACGGGACAAGCCAAAAGAAGAATATGACTCGACAGAAAAGAACAAAGTACAAGGTTAAGGCAAGAATGACGTGGCACAAATACATGTTTGTGCGTGATAGGTCACGCCATGTTTGGGGCTAATTTTTGGATAGACTTTCGATCCGGAATGTCATCTTCAATGAAAGTGCAAGGAAATAATCAAATTGTTTTTCACTATAGGCATTATATGATCACTACTTTAAACATTGTTTTGCCGGTTTTCAAAAATATTGTATATTTATTCGAATATAAGTCGATTGTTATAATCTTGTAAGTTATCTCGCATATATACCTCTCTACACATTACATGATACCAAAATTGTAGTTCTCATAGCTTCCACCAAAGTAAAGAATAACTACCATCTACCAACTAATCCAGCTAGGTAAATCCACAAATCAATAAACTCTAAACTCGAACCCCCACAAAATAGTCAAACAGTCAATCCAAAAGCAGTCAACTCTTAACAACACTCTCTGAAATAACCCTATCCATTCACGTTCATCCACGTGTTCACCGCAAATGTAACCATACTTTCTTACAAGAATCCAATGAATCCAAACCAAACACTCCCTTAACATTAACACACTAGATTTCCTCTTACTCACTATATAATCACACCCCAAACCCCATTTCACTTCTCCTCTTCACTTCACTTCACTTCACCTCTTCACTTCACTTCACTTCACCTCCAATGGCGCAAATATCCACTTTCTCTCTCCTCATTGTCTTCTCTCTCCTCTTTCTCTCTTGTGCAGCTCAGCACAATTACAGAGATGCCCTTAAGAAAAGCATTCTCTTCTTTGAAGGCCAACGCTCCGGCAAACTCCCTCCTGATCAACGCCTTCATTGGCGCCGTGACTCCGCTCTTCTCGACGGTCATTCCGTTGGCGTATGTTCTTTTTTGTATTTTATACCATTATTACGTTCATGTTAGCTGACTCCAAATCATTTTATGTTTTTATTTTTTTTATTCGTTGGTCCTTTTTATGAATCATTTTCCACCTTATTAATTAAATTTATAACAATGTATGTTATTTAAGTATGTAATGTAATGACTTGCATTATGCATTTACGAGATCACTAACTTATTGATTCACATTAGTGAATTTAAATCTTTTTTAACAGAGTTTAATAAAATTTCTGACTAACTTAAAAAACGAAATTTTCAATAATGTATGTCACTTCTAGCTAATCAAATGTTAGAAAAATTATAATTTTCTGATTAATTTAAAGCATATTAAATTCACTAAAATTTATGCCGTTTTCTGGTTACTCTGTTTTTTGAGGGTGATGATTTTTTTTACTTAATTTAGTAAAAAATAATTTCTTGATGCCATTTTGTTCATCTTAATATTCGTGTCATTCAAAAGTATGTATGTCAAAGTGTCGGAATCGGACTATTATATCAAAAATTCCCGTTATTTTGACTCAAAATGAAGCATATGTTTAAGTATAACTAGCCTATGTTGGAGTGTTAAGGATTTTACATGAAAATTTAATCTAGGTTGGAGAGTGATTAAAATTTTACAATTATACTTGTGGGTGTATCTTAAGCATGATATATTGTCATTTTAATCTACCCATTTTAGAGTTTTAAATGCGTTAACTATCCAACCATTACACGTAGCAATGCTCAATCTACTATGACATATTGACATGGTACACTCGTATGTACTGTGTATATTTCGATAAGTAATAGTTTACCAATAAAGTACGAGATTATATTACATACTCAAAGTAAATTAATTGGACTCTACGCGCAAGTGGGGTGCGTGAAAATCACGTGTTTCTAACTAAAAATTAACGAATTTTTGGTTCACAAATTTCAGAGGGACTTAACTGGGGGATACTATGATGCGGGGGACAACATAAAGTTTGGATTCCCAATGGCGTTTAGTATCACGCTCCTATCATGGAGTGTGATAGACTTTGGTAGAAACATGAAGGGCGAGCTCCCCAACGCGCTCAAGGCAGTGCGTTGGGGAACCGACTACCTCCTTAAGGCCACCGCTGAGGTGCCAAATGTCATGTACGTCCAAGTTGGTGACCCTTACTCGGACCATAATTGTTGGGAGCGGCCTGAGGACATGGACACCTTACGGACCGTTTACACCATTGATCGGAACCACCCGGTTCGGATGTTGCTGGGGAGACTGCCGCGGCATTGGCAGCTGCCTCGATCGTGTTCCGGTCTCGTGATCGTGTTTATTCTCGTTTGCTCCTTAGTCGTGCCATCAAAGTAAGTTTCTTATCGGAACATGTTACATTTATTTAATTTACCATGTTATAGTATTATACTAGCTGAGGTGGAATTAAGTAAATTTTAATTTTTATGTTAATTGTACCTAGACTGTTGATATATTTTGAAAATTGGGGTGTATTATTATTAAATGAGATTCTGATTTCTGACATATGGCTCATTTGTTATGGGATTGTGGCACTCCATTCCGTGAGGAATGGGAGGGTAATGGGAACTTACCAAATTATCTGTTTCTTCTGTAAATTGAAGTAAAATTTAAAGCTTTAAAAACATGTAAAATTAATTTCTAAGTTTATTATCCACGGATTAAATTTAGAGTGCAAGCTTTTGGAAAAAATGAAGAGAGAAAATACGACTAGTAATTCGTTTCAGACTTTCATATGCGAATTGTGTAACTGTTAGATAAATAGCCGAATTCATAAAATGAGAGTTTCAATTAAAGAATAAACAAGAAAACATCATCTATTAGGTAAATCAATCAAACAACTAAATTAGTGCCAGGAATGGGGAGTGCATATATGATGGCACATTAGATTATGAGTGTTCATAAAATTTGTAATAGTAATCCATGACAAATTTATTCCTTTGAGTAAAGTTTACGGAAGCAAGAGAATAATCATAAAACCCATCCAATCACCGTAACATAAAAGTAAATGAAAGGGAAAAATAAAACAGAGTTTTGACAAAAAAGGATTAGCTTTTGGCGCGTAATCAACGGTTAGTTCCCTCTTTTGGCTATGGCTAATTGTTTAGTAATCAACGGAGTATTGGATTTAGATACACTATAGGCTTATGGAATTCTTGTGTTAATTGTCTAAATCTACTTTTCAATTCTTCGTATGTCAATTTGTTACAAGTAATATTTCAAATTATATATGTTGGCTATTATGATTTGACCTCTATATAGCATGAAAACAAATACTACAAAACATACATGGAAATAGAAATGGACATAATGATGTCCGTGTAACATAGATTGACTTGACCTCTATAACTGGATTATTTTGTACTAAATTAATTAGTGACAACTGACAAATATTGGTTCATTTAAGCGTTTTTCTGTATATAATGTGTACGGTAAATTTGAGTACATAACATGTATTTTCCAAGTATAAAACACACTCTTATCTTCTTTCTACTTTTATAAGTCTTGTCCTGCTAAGCTAGATCGTCATTAATATCTTCTTTCTACCTTTAAAGAGTCTTATCTGTTAAGTTAGATCGATATGATTTAAGCAAACTTTTAATTCTCAAAGATACTTCTTCTCGCCAATTTAAAACGACAAAGTTAGGGATTTGGTAGTAACGAATAGTAATGTATAAGTGTGATGGGTGTTTTGTAGGTGTTCGAGTTTGCAAACAAATATCGAGGAGCATACAGCTCGAGTCTAAAAAGAGCAGTTTGCCCATTTTACTGTGATGTTAACGGCTACCAGGTAGGTTTGTTGGCCCCCTTTGGTTACATCTTACATGTGAACTATAGATTATAGTCACTATATTTTCCCGTTATTCTGGTTTTTTCCGGCATTCTAAGTACAACTCTGTACATTTATTAACGTTGCTTAGTGTTTTTTAGGGCTTGTTTGTAGTTTTCTTGATTTTCCAACTATACTTGGCTCTATGAACGATTTTGACAGCAAGTTTAGGGGTCTAATGTTTGATGATTTAGTCATTTTATATGAATATAATCCAAATACGAAAGTTTCTCAAGTTATCTTTTAATCCATCCTCAAATAGTAGATTATAAGTCTTTTCTATTCGGCTAAAAACTAATTGAATTAGACTGAACTGAATGAAATATTGCTATGAAATGTGAGATTAAAAGAATTGAGATGAACTAAAAAAATTAAACTTAAAATAAGCTATAGAGACATGGCCTTATATTTTCTTCGATTCATCTTAAAATACATAATTGTTATCTTTTGACTTTTTTATGCCCTTATCAATCTAAAATTTTGTACTTTACTTCATCTCTAATTCAACGTTTTATGAAACTTCGAAGTGTCATAAAAAAGCGTAAAACTATCATAAAACCGACAGAGTTTATAACTTTTTCAAAATTTATCAAGTTAAATTTTATTGGAGTTCAAAATTGAAGTCATATTTACAAAAAGATTGTCTAAAGAATACCAACATAGGGTGAGTTCGTTGAACTTATTAGAAACCTATATTTAGTTGAATTATTGGATCTTATACTTATTAGTTATAATGTGGAACTTTAATGAGACTTTTTTTTTCTTGAAAGTAAATACACCGACGAGCAATACTGTACTTTGGTTATAACAAAAAAATTCATAATATTATCTTCTTAGAGAATAAATTAGAAGTGATAAACACTCAAACTTTTCATACGAGAATATCGCGTGTCTGCGTCTTATAAAAAAAGAAGCGGAGGGAGTATATGGCAATGGTGCGTATTGATGTAAATCATGAAATGGGGGGAAATTGGCAGGACGAGTTGCTATGGGGAGCAGCATGGTTGCACAAGGCCACAAGGAGGCGTGAATACAGAGAATACATAGTGAAGAACGAGGTGATATTAAGAGCTGGAGATACCATTAATGAATTTGGATGGGATAATAAGCATGCTGGCATTAATGTCCTCATTTCCAAGGTACTTTTCTCTTTTCTTTTACATAGATAAAGTATTATTTACCCACTTTCTTCCTTTTTCTTTTTTCTTTTTCTTTATCTAATTAACTTTATTTATTATAATTTATTATTCTGGTATAAAGTACTTCCTCCGCTTCAAAAAAATAGCTACACTTCTTTTTTTGCGGACTTCTAGGCACTTTTTGTTTGTGTAAGAAATTGTGGGGTAAGATATGTGGTAGGAGAGAGATAGAGAGAAAAAGTTACCAAAAAGAGGAAAAAGGAGAAGTATAGTCATTAATTTAAAACTTCTTTAAATGGAAAGTGTAGTTATTTTTTTGAAACGGAGGAAGTATCAATTCACACTGATTGTAGTACTTTGCCTCTTCTAAGCATATTACTCAGCTGACACCTACTAGAAAAAAGATTGTCAGCCTTTAATTTTATGTTTTTTTTGTTTGATCATATTCATTTTTATTGTATGATTGAGTAGAATTTTCATTAATGTCTCTTGGAATGTCTTGAACCTGTCTATTTGACGTTTTAAATGATTAAGTACGAGGATAGAATTTCACTTTTCCGTTTTTTACACAGTTCGTTTAGATTAGAAGACTACTATATACACCCTCTAATTAGTAATTACTTTCTACTTACACATTCTGTAATCCATACTCTTCTCAAAAGCTAAATCATGCTCTCTCTATATTGTTAATTGTCCACATTAAATTTCTGTATTGTTCTTTTGCAATATAATTTTTTTTTGTCAATTGCTTTTGATATATTCCTATTAATGGTAGAAGATTGAAAATTAACGATTTAACTTTAGCAATGAAATTTGTCTAGCGAGTTCAAAACTTTGATAAAAACTATCTTTTTTATTTATTCCATCCATTATTGCAAATTGCATAAAATAAACTACTTAAGATTTCCAAAGCAAATATTAATTTTGTTACATAAATATTAATAAGAATTTACAAAAATTCAAAACTTTATGGAGTACTTCATATTTGATGAATACTAATCTATAGGATTGATCAAGCTTTTCCCCACTATATTTACAAAATTAATTTTCATATACTTCCTCCGTTTTTTTTTAAATGTGACACTTTCTATTTTAGGAAGTTTTAAATTAAATGTGACACTTTCTTTTTTGGTCAATAAACTCTCTCTATCTCTCTCCTCTCACATGAGTCCCCTTATTTTTTTTCCTCTATCTCTTTCCTTCCCAAAAATTGCCTAGGAGTCCGTAAATCTAAAAGTGTCACATTTAAATAAAAACGGAGGAAGTACTTCATTATATTATTGTTATGAGATTCAGATCCTACAACATTCTTCTCTCTATCTTTTTATCAAAGTTATCCTCTAGGATCAGAACAAGATGGTTTGAGCGCTACTATCTGAATATTTATACACAAAGTCTCGTATTTGAGCCTTGATACCATGGGTATAATGTGGTAATTACTCCCTCCTTGCCTTCTACCGATTGCATGGAATGTGGGTTTAACCTATGTAACCCGGGTTTGTCACTTCTTACTGGGATGGATCCTTATGATAAAATAAAAATAAAAATAAAAATAAAAATTTAAGAACATTTTTTTTCGGTGGAAATAGCAATATTATAGTCCTAATTCCTTAGCTGGACCTACGGAATTCTTGTCCTAATGTAATGAGACATTATTCTTCTTGTCTTATGACTTTAAATTAGGGTCTAGGGGAACTACATTTAAGGATGGGCCCACTCTTGGCCAATCACGTGCTTGAAGAATATCTGATCATGTTTTATTGGTTTGAGTATTTCCAGCCTATACATGGGCTACAATTCCATGTGGGTCCAACCCATTTGTCATCTATTTCATGCTAATCTAAGATTTTTATAATTATAAAAAATGTTGGGTTAAAATAGTCAAAAGGTGACATGAGAAGAAGAATCTATGTAGATATGATTACACATGATTAGAGATGGCCACGGGCCGGGTTGTGCCGGTTCAGTGCTGGGTTATATACGGGCCGGTTCACAATAACTTAGCCCTAACCCAGCCCTAAGGCCACCCCGAGTCGGTTCAGGGCTGGGTTAGGGTTATGTTTTTCTGAACCTGAACCGGTTCGGGGGCGGTTCAGGAATGGTTTAGTGTCGGTTCAGTGTCAGGGTCCGGGTGGATTCAGGGCTAGATTTAGTGTCGGTTTAGGGCTGGTTCAGTGCCAGTTCATGCCTTCATGGTTATTTCAACTTTTCTTAATACAATTTTTTTTCATACTGGAAATGCACCTTAAGTAAAAATAATTTTTTTTATTATTAAAAAAGGTTAATTCTTATAAATAATAACTCATAGAGTAAATCAAATACTAATTTCATATAGAAATTTCACCAATCGCAACTCCCAATAACAAATACTCATTAATCATAATCATAATCGTATATTATAGTTTATTAATCATAATCATAAATATAGTCTATAGTTTATTAATCATAATTATAATTTAAAGTTTATTTATCATAACCATAGTTCAATTTCATAGATCATAAATCAAAAATCATATTATAATTCATTTATTAAAATCTTAATCATAATTTATACTTTACGAGTCCACTAGTTATTCATAAGAATAATCATAATTTTTATGATTTTAATTACGGTATAGGGTTTAGAGTACATGGTATAAAGTTACGGTTTAAGATTTAAATTTATGGTATACGGTTTTAGTGACGGTTTGGAGGCGGTTCATGGAAAAATTTAAGAATGGGTCGGTTCAAGGACTGGTTCAAGAGCGGGCTGGTTTACGGGCCGGGTCGGGGTCGGTTCAGGGCTAGGATCGGTTTAGGACCGGTTTTGAAATTTGAAAACATGAACCTGAACCGAACCAGTTTCTTGACCGGGCCGGGCCGGTTCAGTGTTGATTTTTTCGGTTTAAGGCCGGATCGGTTTTTCGCCAGATCGGTTCAGGGCTGGGTCAGGACTAACCCGCCCAATGGCCACCTCTACACATGATATTACTACTATTTAAAAATATTGTTTAAGTTTTTTTTACTTTTTCCATATCAAAAAGATTGCAACAAGTTACTTTACATGCATTTTAAGGAAGAGATTTAATGGTATAAATGAGTAAATTAGTCAAAATAATTTCAGTAACCTATAATCACATTCTTGGTAGTATTAAAATCATTTTGCCTAATTTGCTCGTTTATATTATTATATGGGTCTGTTCTCTTCGGCTAATTCTAGTTGGACTGAACTAAACTGAACTGAACTTATTGGAGCTGAACTGAACTAAACTGAACTGAACTGAACTTATTGGAGCTGAACTGAACTGAACTTATTGGAGCTGAACTGAACTTATTAGAGCTGAACTGAATTTATTAGAGCTGAAACTGAACTGAACTGAACTTATTAGAGTTGAACTAAACTGAACTGAACTTATTGGAGCTGAACTGAACTGAATTGTTGAATTAAATTGTAACAAATATATAAATAAGTAAATAATACTTCCTCCGTTTTTAATACTCGCACCATTGAACCAGTTTACGCAACCCAATGCATAATTTAGATGTTAAATATCTTTAATTATACACAATAAAAAATTATATAAATTAGATTTTAATAATCTATACATTGAGACGAATCTAACAATATTCCACATGACTATATTTTTTCTTACATATAAGTCATAATATTGATTTAAGTGGACATGCGTGAATAGTGTGAAAGATAGAAATGGTGCGAGTATTAAAAAACGGAGGAAGTAATTATTATGAATATTCAATAATAAGTAATAATAATTCTAAGTACTAATAGTTAAACTAATAATTTAGAATAATTTCAAATGAATAATGATAGTATTATTCATTATATTATTAAACGATATTATAAATGAATAAATAATAATAATGATAAATTAATTTTATAAATAATAATTACTGATAATAATAATGATGATGATGATATAATAACAATAGTGTGTAAGAAGTAAATTAATATTACCATTATAATAATAATAAGCTTAAAACATGGGTTGATGTGTGCTTCTAAGTTCTAATCAAACCACGATTTGTGGTGGGTTGGTCTATGACAGAGATACGCCAAACCCACCACAAACCGCCAAAGTATCTTTAATATGCAACGTAACGACAATGTTGTACCATAAATAGTACTGCAGTATTATTAGCAACTTTGTAATATTTTCATATCTTCTAATTTTTTGTAGTTTACTTGTATATTTTTATAGTGAATATTTAGTCGGTAAAATGAAACAGCAATTGCAAATTAGAATACTCGTATTGATATGAAATTTGGTTAAACCACGCACCAACCCAAACCTTGCTCAGCCATAATAATAATAGTAATAATAATGAGTAAAGATATAATAATAAAATAATATATATAAATAATAATAATAATAACAATAATAATAAGTAAATTAAATTAGACCAATAATAATATATTAAACAAAATGGTTAAATAATGAATGGAGCTGAACTGAACTTATTATAGCTGAACTGAACTGAACTTATTAGAGCTGAACTGAACTGAACTTATTAGAGCTGAACTGAACTGAACTGAACTGAACTTATTGGAGCTGAACTGAACTGAACTTATTAGGACTGAACTGAACTGAAAATAAGCTGAACAGAACATGCCCTATCTCTTCTTCAAAATGCTTACAAAATGACTTGTTGCAATCTTTTTGATGTGGAGGAAGTAAGTTTTTATACAAAGTTTGGATTTGGAGTATAAGTTAAGTTTTATTTGATGTGATGAAGGGGAAATCAAATCCAATTAGATTTAATAAATCTAGTTCACACAAGTTAAGGTGACGAAAAATGCTTTATACTCTCATTAGGGAAGTATTTGGTATGATCTGTGGAAAATAAGTATTTGGTATGATCAAAGGAAAATAAATATTGTATCATATTCAGGATAGGTTCTATTCACCTGAAATTATGTGAAATTGTGAACCTAATTGATTAAATTTTATTGGATCTAATAAACTCTGATTTTACCTTATATTTACTCATGATCGAACATGATTTGAATCGTATAATTTTAATTGTTACTTGTATAATTTGCAATATATAGATTTTCTTATATACAACTTCTCTTCATGGCCAAAAAATTCTTGTAATGCTAATAAATAGCTACTTATTATGGAAAAGAGGCTAGAAAACAAAGCTAAAAATGCAAAGAAAAATTATTGTGAACTGACCAACTGAATTGACTGAACAAATTCAGTGTTATTACAAGTGTTATGGAGGAAAGTGCATTTGCAGTAAATAAAGGTCCTAGATACAACCCAAAAGCCCCATTTTTTGGCGTATTTTTGGAAAATATTATATTTTTGTTATGAATTTTCTAAATAAATGTGGAATAGAGAAATATAGCTGCAGAAGCATGTGCCTAAAGGCTGAAAAATGCAGAAGATAGTGCAGAACTTCCCCATTCTGGCCATTAATTTCTGCTTCATAATAATGTAAATGTTTGACTTATTTTCAGTTGAGGGCCATATTCTCCTTTTTCCCCCCTCTATTTTTTCAATTTCACTAAACATAGATAACATCAGTTGTCATTATAATTAGCAACTTTTACGGTTTAGTTTTTCGCATGTAAGTTAGTTTAGTTGGTAAATTTTTTTAGAAACAATTTCTAAGATTAAGAAGTAAATCATGTCTAAATGAGTAAGCTTTAACGCCTTCTACAGTCTACACATCCAAACCCAATTGGAAGTTTTTGTCTAAGATTTTGATCACTTGTGCTGTATATGATATATCTACAACATTTGGCGTAATTGACATGTATAGGTTTTTATTATTGATTTAGGAAGTGTTGATGGGAAGAGCGGATGACTTGAGAAATTTTAAGAACAACGCTGATGGTTTCATATGTGCCGTGATTCCCGGTGTTGCCCATCCAGAAGTCCAGTATTCTCCGGGTAAGTTAAAATTTCATGATGATGTATTTTCTTATTTTCTTACATGTTGATGAGCATATATGATCAAAGCTTCAAAATTGAGTAATTTCATCGGCCAAAAGTACATATAAATATGTCACATTTGCATAATAAACACTATTTACAATATTTATTTTGATAATCTATTGCATTAAAATTAAAAAAAGTAAATTTTACAGGTGGGTTGATCTTCAAGGCAGGAGGGAGTAACATGCAACATGTAACGTCGTTATCTTTCTTGCTACTAGCTTACTCTAACTATTTAAGCCACTCCAATCACCAAGTGCCATGTGGTGGAATTTCAGCTTCCTCTGCTCTTTTAAAACAGTTGGCCAAACGTCAGGTAATTTTTTATTTTTTTTTCTTGGATTCTTTCCACTTTTCTTTTTAACATAAATTCATCCATGTTCTTCATACATGAGAGTAGTAATGGGGACCAACCAAAGATAATGAAATTTCATACATAAGATTACCGTTACATATGTTATTTTGGACTTTACTCATTCAATTGAACCACTATTACTAGTTATTTCCCTAAGATCGGGGAATTGAGTAATATGCAAATTGCAATTTATTATAAATTTTAAAGTTATCGTTTATGTCACTTTTTATCTGTCTGAATATATGTAAAAATAAATAAGATATAAGTGGTTTTCAAATTGAGTATAGGCCAATTGATTGTCTAATAATTTGTTTGTCTAAGTAGAAGGGAGCGATGCATTAGAGTCCATTTTAATTGCAAACTAATTCACATTTGCTAGGACGTTTTGGAGCTTGTTACTTCTTAGTTGCATATTTTGATTGGTTAATAGATTTTTCCTTGCACTTGAGAAGTTATATGACCAATAACTAACTACAAGTTGATTGTTTAAATGACGGGATTTGAAACTTTGATATAGACATGATTTAGTCATATGGACCCGAGTGACCTACTTACCGACTTAAAGCTTTATATTTTTTGATGCTTTTTTCTCAAGTTCTAAATATGAAGTGTTTTAAACCAAATTTAATTATACGCGAGACTAACAGATTTACTTGTAACTCTATTAGATCTTAATTAACCATCCAAATCAAGGGACTATTGCCATGTGATACCATTACTAAAATATGATCAAATTACATAATGATGATAGCCAATGTTAGTCCAAGAAATTAAGTAACACCAATTATAGTAAGTAGAATCACATGTTTCACTTATTTGAGAGGATGATAATGGAAAATAAGGACCACATGAGAGAATAATACTAGAGTGAGAATATTGGTAGACAAGAACATTAAATCCAATCATAATCCTCCAAAGTCAAGGGCATCCCATCTATGATCTATCTATCTACCAACTGTACCTCTTTCATAATAAACTTTGCCTATTTTCCTTCTTTGTTTAGGACACTTTTTTTTATCACATGACAATAGATAGCTTTTTTTTGACTTTATATACACTTCCCATGATCTTTCATGTTCTCAATAAATAGTACCCTTGTTGTATAGGATTTTGGTTGAAATTTGGAACTTTGTACTTTGTTAGAACAACTCAACTTCATGTGACATGGAATGGAAACAACAATTATTTCACTAATTAGTAATCAAGCACTCTTAATTTAGGGTTTACACTTGTCTTATCTAATTGATTTTGAGTTTCTTAAACTATTTTTCTGAAATAACTCAAATGATGAGTTTCCTTAGGTTTATTTCAATGATTTTTGTCCGTTGCGCTATCTGATAATAGTGATGTATATAATACAATTTCATGAACGCCTTTTTTCAGATAGTTGGTCATTTCTACATTATCCTCACTACTCGGCTTTAGTAATAGTTTTTGAAAACATAATCACAAAATAGTACGGTTTTAGAAATATTAAAACTTTTTTCCAGTACAGTCTAAAATAATACACGTGACTCAGACATACAGAAGGAGCATGATTCACCTGTATGCAATCGTTTTGATGTATGTAAGTTCAATAAGAAAATCGCAGTAACATTTTAAAACTTCAATAATGTCGATTGACACGTTATTTCAACAGTTTTTTTAATTTAATACCATATAGACTAAGGTTTTCTTTCATAATTATTCATATCCAAAAAAATTTCTGACTTTTGTTTTTGTTGGTATCATATGTCATGGCAGGTGGATTACATACTAGGAGATAATCCATTAAGGATGTCCTACATGGTGGGTTATGGGCCACGTTATCCACAAAGGATCCATCATAGAGGCAGCTCTTTACCATCAGTCCATGTTCACCCGGCCCACATTGGCTGTAAAGCGGGCTCTCGCTTTTTCCTTAGCCCAAACCCTAACCCAAATAAGCTTGTCGGAGCTGTTGTTGGTGGGCCTAATGTCACAGATGCCTTCCCAGATTCTAGGCCCTACTTTCAGGAATCTGAGCCCACAACATACATTAATGCTCCTTTAGTGGGCCTTTTGGCCTATTTTTCGGCCCATCATTGATTTTTAATTTACGATTGATTATCTATGTATTTTGGTTTAATTTAACCCCCTTCCCCCACAAAAAAAAGAAGAAAAAAAATTATAAGGTAGAGCAAGGTAACTTAGAGGTGAGCAAATTGCCACCCTAAGGAAATTGTATTGTGTTATATTCTTGCTCAAAATTAAGGGAAAAAAGTATTTCGTTTGTTCAAATGGTTACCATTAGTGCCGAGTAAAAATAACGAGTACTTGGATTCAGAATGAAATTAATGTCAATTTGTTAGGTTCGGAAACAAAACTATTGAGGACCAATACTACTTGTCAAGATATTCTATTATTGAAGTTAACACATTATAACATTTCTTGTCAATCATGCCTTCTAACTAGATACAATTTATTACTAAACACTAAGGATACACATAATTGGCAGATTGACTTGATTGCATAGTTTTATCTTCAAACCCTTTGAAACTCGCATGATTAAGATGATATCGAGTTGTTGTAACACCATTACTTTTGTTATAATTTACAAGCAAATTAAAACATCTAGGAATGATGACGACGACGATAACAACAAATGAAAGAAAGGGAACAGTCTAAGCATTACTTACAATGACTTTGATTACACTAATTTACGTTGCACAGTATGCAAATGAAAACAAGAGAAATAGGAAAAAAAATCAGCATCCCAACAATTTTCTTTCTGAAAATACACCCAAAAATGAGAAAGACACAATACAGAAATCACCTATACAATTATTAATTCCCCAGAAAGTTTTTTTGAAGTTTTAAGCAGCTTAATAACTGAAAGTGTGCTTCCCTTATATGGCCATACTACGTCTCTTCTTCGAGTTTCTTGCCTCAGGATTTCCTTTCTTCATCATACCCACGAATCCATCGTAGTTGATTCGACCATCATACCCACGAAAATGAAAACAAATCCACAAGTATATGTTCGTAACAAGTAACAATAGTTAATGGAATTCTTCCTCAACCCTAAGTTGTTTTCTCAATAAATACACAAGAGTCAATATAGAACGAGACCTCTAAGCTATACAAGTATTAAAATTAAGATGTACAAGATTCAAGGAGTCGTTTTAACTAAACAAAGCTAACGAATGACCCCAAAGGAGACACTGTGTGTATAGGCTCGAAAGATTACAACATGTTGTAACATATGTGCAACTTCGCTATGAAGATCATAAGTAATGCAGCGTTCTTCTGTACATGAAAAAAGAGCTAATCAGTTTCAAGCAATTGTGTTCAAACTCAGCCACTTTCTCTAACACAATTCCCTGGCAAAAGGTACTTGAATTTCTCTGCATTCTGTAGCAAGTATGCGGGAAGATGAACCGCAGAAAAAGATCGAGGAACTGCACCCAATTTGCCTATCATCTCACGAAATGTGTATTCTTCAGGAAGCATATCAAATAGATTAGTACCTTTACATATAATATCCTGAATCCTCTTGGGATTCAGATAATGAGAAAATCTCACACGGTCCGTATGACTATATGCCTTCATCTTGAAAATAAAATCCGATATCCCACGAAAGCAAAAGCTACAATGCCATCCAGCATCCGACAAGAGAAGATCAGTTTGTCGAAAATGTGCATACCTAGTAACTCCGGGTTTGTACCTGTGGATTGACGCTCTCCAACTATTGTCGTCCACATGGTACTCAAACGAGTAGAGATAGTTCCTAAGACGTAGATGGAGGATTGGAGGGATGTCGTTGCACCACCTTAGCAGATCGACTGTGTGTCCGCTAGGAATCTCATCCACATCCGACATTATTAGTAGATCGTCCTCCTCAATGCCAGCAATCCGAAGAAGCTGATCAAGAGCAACTCTTTGATAAGCTTCCTCAATAAAAGGATTCTCCCCTTTCTTAAATCTTCCTCCAATTGTCCCATAAGTTAGCCTTGCTTCAATAAACTTGAACTTATCTCGATTATTAGCAAAGTACAATGGCTTTGGTATTCCTGTGAAGGTCGAGTTTGATTCCAATAAAACAAACTGAGTAACATAAGGGTACAATTCATTCCACCGGATTTCTAACATATCTACCTCGTTGCTAAATAGAACTGCATCGAATACTCTACGAGGATACTCTCGGATCCCCCAACCATGAAGTTTACATATTGTTTCCATCGTTACATTTTCGTTGTAATAATGTGTTATTTCAGTGAAAGGCCTCGGGGGGCGATCCCATAACGGCCGTAGGAAATAAGTTATCTTCTGACCATGTACATAGATGGCAACTATGCAAAGTGGGATCAACACAAGACAAACAAGAACACTCTTCAAATCAATTCCTCGAACTAGACACTTAAATCTTGACATCATCAACCCACCTCGAATTCCCTGTTACACATTGCAAAACAAAAATGTAAGACTCCTATTAAGACTACGTTTGGTTGGAAGGAAAATATTTTCCCGAAAACTAATTTTCCCACTTTCCTTTGTTTGGTTTGCAAGAGATGGAAAATAGTTTTCCTAATGATTGAAAAAAAATTCCGTAGAATTGGATATATTTCTCTCACAAAGGAGAACACATTTCATCATCCTCCATTTCTTTTCTATTATTCCTTTTTCCTTTCACTTTTCATGCGAGGAACCAAACAAAGCAAAATAGTTTTCATAAAAATTATTTTTCATAAAATATCTTTTTACATGGAAGAAGATTTTTGAACGATTAAATTAAGCAATCATGAGCAATGTTTAATCAAAAGGGAGAATATATCAATATCAATAATAGAATAATTATAGAAAACTAATTAAGTATCATAAACAGGAAAATCTTTTATAAAACAAATTAGAGTTGAATTATATGGTTTGAACATTAATGAGGTCACAACACTCTTATATAATAAATAATAATTCATAACCATGAAAGTTAAAGAGACAATTCAATCCATACCTATATGGTTTGAGCAGGAAATAAAAAAAACATAATCCAGAAGTTTCAACAGAACAATTAAAGGCATGCAAAAATCACAATGAATGGAAAAAGGGCAAGATGCCAACTTCTCAAACTCAAATTTAACCTCGCCAAAGAAAAACAACTATACGAAAAATAGCTTTAGGTGTACCATATTCATGATAATACCATGCACGTGTATAATAATAATTGTACGATTTATCTTATCTCAAAAAACAAAATAGAAGCAACAATTAGGCTCAATTTGAACATTGAAAACCCACAAATTGAAAAAAAAATACATTTAAAAGAACCCAAAAATAATAAAAAGAAAAAAGTACCTTGCCACAAACATCATCACAAATAGCATCAGTTTTCTTCGAGCAATTGTATCCTTCCACCATAATTTGGAAACAATAAAAATTGCAACAAGCATATGAAGAGATTTTAAATAATACAATCTGTTTGGATTTATGGAAAGTGAAAATTGTTTAACTCGTATAAAAGTAATTATTGATAAAATTTCCTTAAGGATAAAAAGTATAACTTTAAAATGTGTAAAAATTCTTTGGGATATTGAAGAAGATTCATAAAAGGGCAAAAAGCACAAATATGATAAACTTTTATTGAATGAAATCAGAAGTAATTGATAACAATTTTTGAATATCAGAAGATTGGTATTTATGTAATTGCTAAATTGATGGGAATTGGAAATAAATGCTTCCGAAAATCTCAATGAGATATTGTAAAATGAACTTTATTAGGATATTTTGTTTTATTAAGATAAGGACATAAGGTGTAGTTGATTGAGTCAACTCTTGGCATTGGATGAATTATGTGAATACAAGGCAATACAAAGGCAAACCATTCAAGCCATATGGAAAAAGAATATTTTTCAAATCATAAATTTTGTCCTACTTTGTTAACAAATCATATATTGCTATTGATAACAAAATTCTATCATTATTTTTAGCCATTAGAATTAATGTAGGAAATGTATCCAATTTTATCTAGATATGGAAAATTAAACAATGACGTGGCTTTCACAATGAACGATTGAATGACATGTATGCAAGTTAGTGGCATGTTGACATTTGGCGTGACACGTATGTGAAAGGAATGTGGTTGTGACAAATAGGCTCAACTATTTAATTTTATATATTAATATATAATATAATAGAAAAGATGTATGAGTAAGAGTTGCAAGCGCCCATGTGTCATCTCAGGTCATGTGCTGACATGATGTCACTGTGTCAATGATGCGACATATCTTGTTTTGGAATATGCGTAAATGACTTCTAACCCCCTAACCTCTCGTTAAAAATGTCAACTTTTACATCAAGTGTGACCTTTTTTTTGTGGAAATAAATTCCACATCCAACTAGTAATTGTTATTTCTTATCAACATGTAATAGATCCTTCATCATTTATCCTAAACCAAGTTGATGTCCGTAACACCATCGTCATTTCCTCTCAATATCTGTAGCACCAAGATTCTTACTCTATCTTCCATTTCTTATTTTTACCATCGGCGATGTCAAAGAAAAAATAGATATAAACTTTAAATCCTTCACGTACGCCTCTTAAATCGATATGTTGCTCAACAAACCCCAAGGCATTTCCTCAATATCCTTACCCCTTGACTACAAAGAGTCATCTCATGGGGAGTGTTACTCCGTCTCACCCCAAGATCATTCCTTTAAATGGGAAGCGATCAAGTCAAAAGATGTGTATGATAGCGGATAGGAATAGTAAGAAGGTATGTTCACCAACCGTGTCTAATTCCTCCTATACCACCAAGGGGAAGGAGGACAAAAACAAGGCTACAAGCCGTCTCTCTTTTGCTAATGAAACTAGATCGGGCTCAGTAACCTTGGAAAGCTCTGAAATGGATTATTTGGAACCGCCAAATCGTAACAATACTCCCTATCCTCAAACAAAGGAAAGAATTTCGTTCACAAGCAAGAACAAGCCCTCATTTACCGTACAATTCTCCCCTGCTACTAGGATAAGAAATCATGATTTAGCAACCTCATAATTGTACTTGGATGACCGTTCGAACTACTCCCTAAAGAACAAAGCACTCACTGAACACATGACATGAAACTTCTATCTCCAAGCCCAAGGACTGGGGCAACGAACCACTAAGTCAAGAAACTGTGCTCATTACTAAAGGGATTAATGTCCTACCTCCCATCATAGAGAAAGAAGATCACGATATGGAAGTTGAACCCCGTGCGTATACAAGCCCACCAAACTAGAATCTCACCTAGTGCAACTTTCCCCAACATCGCATCATCCGACATTTCCTCTGTGGCTCGTAAAAGGCCCATTACACTTAATTTTCTCAACCAAGAAAAGTCCTAGCATACAAAAAACAACTACCATCTTTACCCTATCTCCAAATATTCCAGTGACACTACAAAGGAAAGGCGATACCATAAACTACGCTACTCTACAAACACTGGTGTGGGGGACAAAAGGATGAGGCCACCAAATCTATCAACTTGTTATGTCAGCAGCGTACGAGTAAAAGGAGCTCTGTTTTGTTAAGATGTTTGTTTGCTTTCTTTACTGCTTTCTTACATTGTAACATTTCGCCTATGTCAAAAAAAAATCCGTACCCCCAAAATCTCTATCTATCTTCTCTTTTTCATCATCGTTGCGAAAGATGGTAGACTGAAAACCGAGAAAGAGAATGATGATGATTGGAATGCATGTAGAAATAGAAGAAATATTGGTACACACCCCTCAACATAATTGCATATCAATATCAGTCTACAAGGTGGGATTAGGTACCCGATCAAACTTATGTATTAGGTCTCGGTTAATGACAAAATCGATTCCGGAAGATTGTAACTAGAATCAACATTGATTTAACTTAATCCAAATCCAAGGAACTAGAATCAACATCGATTTAACTTAAGCCAAATCCAAACCTAAGTTTATTTGGAACCATTTCTTGTAGTTGGTACTTTTGTTGAGGGGTTCTACGGCTTCTACCGTTCTAGTAGTGGGTATTTAATCAACTAGTCATTTATTTTTTTGGACATTTATTCGCCAATTTATTGAAGGCAAAGTCTTATAAAAGACGGTCTTACATTAAACTTAATGTAAGACCAGCCCAATAAGCCAATTAAAAGCTCAATTACGCGTGTCACGCGCTAAGGAGCCCAGAAAAATTGATTTTTTAACTTTTCAACCTAAAACCTTAACTTTTGCGTTTTTTAACTTTTAAACCTAAAACTTCAACTTTTGCATAAAAATCCATAACTATTAGGGCTAATGGAGTGAAGTGTATCGATTCCACATATGATATTAGTTATGGATTTTTATGCAAAAGTTAAGGTTTTAGGGCGAAAAGTTAAGGTTTTGGGTCGAAAAGTTAAAAAATCAACTTGGTTGGGCTGTGGCGCGCGTCATGGGCTTCTTTTAGGCTTATTGACTGGTCTGAGGTCAAGCGTAACCTAAGACCGTCTTATAGTAAACCAACTCTTTATTGAATTGATAAAGTGGCAAAAGAAATCACAATAGTTGCCTTATTATGTTTTGGTCAAAATTTTAAAACAATTTTCTTAATAGCTTTTAGTTTTGCAATTTATTTATTTTTCCACATGAATATGTACAACTATATATAAATATGCTAAATTCTAGGATAAGCGAGTTGTCATTAGGTATGAGTTTGGAACCTGTACTACCTATTATTACTAACCCCTTACTGTTCTAGCTGAAACGACTGGCCCTAATAATATAATAATAAAAATAATATTCAAAACAATAAACAAGACTGAATTATTGTACAACTTTTATTATACACACGATGTCTACCATTCCATGAGTATGGTACACTTAAATCTAGTTTTTTTTTTTTTTTACTCATTGCTCATTTGGATATTTAATTTTTGCTCATGTGAAAATGCCCAAATGAGTAAAAACCAGAAATAAATGCCCAAATGAATCTAGTCTTGGGTGTATCATGCTCAGAGTACACCCGATGTATGATGAATACTCTTGAATTGTTGTCCTCAAATCTTGCTATATCAGTTAGTGATGAATAACAATATTTTTTCTCTGTTTAAGGAGAATTTAGTAATTGGGCCCGTCGTTATGTTTTTTGTTTTCATTCTTCAGTTTTTTTGAAACTAAAAACCAGAAACAGGAAACCACAAAAAGTGGTTTTCACTTTTTAATTGTCAGTTTTCAAAATCATCATGTTTCCAATAAATTTGACTAATTTTTGATTTATTATAGGATATTTATCATATGACTCTCAAATACAAAAAATAAAAAAACTGAAAACAACAGTGATACCGAACGGGCCCTTATTGTTTTATTAGAGGAACTAGGTTTTGGACCTTTGTAAAAGCACAAAAATTATATTAGTGTATTTAGCATATCTATATTAGTATCTTAATACTTAATTATTGTTATAAAGTGAAAAAAGTTTAAGATAATAAGTGTATATTTTATGATATTTTCCCTACAATCAAGTGTACAAATTGATGAAACAAAATTATGTTAGTGTACTATATTAGTATCTTAATACTTAATTATTGATCTAAATTGAAAAAAGTTTAAGATAATTAGTGTATATTTTTTGTTATTTTCCCTACAATCAAGTGTACAAATTGATGAATAACAAAATAAATATTATTTACAACGTAAAAGATATTACATGATAAATAGATATCCTATAATTATTGATGTTATCAAATAAAATGTGATAGGAATAGATTATCTATTTGGATCAAAGAAAAAAAAGTGTGACCCCATACATCTATTTAAAATAACCAATATTTTATGCATATATTATTAGTTTCTTTGCATATTGTTCCGTAATTATTATTTTGCTTCAAAACATTCTATTTTTCATATAATATAGTATTTCATTGTATGTTGCCAAATTCTTTCTCATAGTAAGGCGACGAAAGGCTACTTCAATATTTATTTCTAGATTGAGAGTCATATCCTTTCTGCTTTTCATTTTATATGCTTTCGCACACATTGCGTGCATTTAATACTAGTACTTCTATATTCGAACCCCTTGAAACTCACACGAATAAGATAATATTAGATTGTTGTAACGCCATGGTGATAGTAAGAGCTTACAAGCAAATTAATAAATCCTAGGAATGATGATCACAACAATAACAATTAACAACAAAGGAAAGAAAGAGAACCATCCTAAGCATTACTTACAAGTGCCTTAGATTACACTAGTTTACATTGCACAACACATACATGAAAACAAGTGAAATATTCTTCTTAAAGAAAAAAAAATCAGCTCCCCAACAATTTTCTTTCTGAAAATACACCCACAAATTACACTAGACAACCCTCAAACATTTCTTCTTCTTGTTAGCCCCCCACCCCCTTGATTTTAGGCTCAAACAATTAGTACACAGATATCATCTATACATTCATTAATTTCCCAGAAGCTTTCTGTAAGTTTTAAGCAGCTTAATCACTGTAAGCGCGCATCCCTTATATGGCCATACTACGTCTCTTTTTCAGGTTTCCTGCCTCAGGATTTCCTTTCTTCATCATAGCCACGAATTCATCGTAGTTGATTCGACCATCCTACGTAGGAAAAAAGGAAACAAATCAATAAATATATGTTCATAACAAGTAAAAATGGTTAATGTTTGTTATTATAACAGTACACTTACATTATCACTATCCACTTCAGAAACTATTTCCTTAATGTCTCTTCCATCCTGCATGCCGAACTCTTTTAGAGCTTGCTCTAGCTCTTCCATTGTTATGTACCTGAAACAACCAGTACTTTGAATTAAATATCTTCATTTTTTGGGAAGAACATAGTTAATCAACTCCAAAATGAAGAAAGCACTATTTCTTTTGTCATATTTAGTTGATGGTTTCAGGTAGTTCAAACTGACATGATAGAGCCCAGACCAAGAAATGGTCATGATCATGTCGGGTTCATGCCAAATTTTTTTAAAAAAGGTTCCATGCACCGCCAGCCTACATGTCGCGTCCAGCTGGCCTGTTCATACATAGCCCATAGCCGGCTTAGCAGCGCAGGGCCAAACTCGCCCAACAAGTAGCAATGCCAATATATATTGATTCATTACCCGCTGTTATCTTTGTCAAAGTACTGGAATGCAGTGTACAGATGCTCTTCTCTATCCATTCTGTTCAAATGCATTGTTGCCGTGATAAATTCTTCATAGTCTATAGTTCCATTTCCATCTGCATCCGCCTGTATTTTTTTTACGGGCAACAAAAACCACATTAGTTTTCAGTTTTCCCCCTCAATTTTTCTTCAAGATAAAACGAGTTCAGAACATGAAACACTTACAGCTTCCATCAACTGCTTGACCTCATATTCGGACAACTTAGTCCCTTGCTTTTGCATGCCTTGCTTTAGCTCTTCAAGAGTTATACTCCCACTGTTGTCAGCGTCCATGCTCTTGAACATCTCTTTTAGCCCCATGATTTCTTCCTCCGATAGACATCCAGCGATAACCTAATTCATCAAAAAACCTTTCAGTCCCATGCTTTCTCAAGAACTATGAGCAAGATTTCCCAATGAAAAACATATTAGAATACATGTTACGTTGTATAATGAACTTGAAAATAGTCGTACTTATACCGGTTACTCATGTTTGAACGATAAATAAAATCGAAAATGAAAAGTATTCTGTTTTCAGGCCGTCTGATCCATTAAGTACTTTTGAGTAAGCTTTTAAGGTTTTCTTTTTTATGTATCTTCTTTATAGTTTAAACTTCTGATCTTATTTTGTAACTTGTACTCTATTTTGTTTAACCAGCAATGGATTGACAGAGTCTGATACAACAATTTGCGTTAAAAAAGGACATGTTGATGAGAATGTACTAACCCTTAGGGCAACTTTTTTGAACTTGTTCATTGCTCTGAACTGTTTCAACCTATCAAGGACAGCATTGTCAAGAGGAGTATCAGGAGCTTCTCCATCCTCCTTAATCCATGGATGATCTGATGAAGAAAAACTCAATAATCAGTAAAAGATTCAATGGGTCGACAGAGAGAAAGTTATAAATGTAGTTTTCTAGAAACTTACTGAGAACTTGATAAGCTGTAAGCCTTTGTTTTGGGTCAGAATTCAACATTCTCCTGACAAGATCTTTTGCTTGAGGTGAAATCGAGGGCCATGGATCACTCGTAAAGTCGATATGAGCCCTTAAGATTGCATTGAATATACCATGTTCGGTTTCTGGTTAATGAAAATAAATTTCAATTTTAAATTCTGAGCATCTAATGACATGATAAAAGAGAGGGGGAAAAGGCCATTTACAGAACATATGCGGAGAACAAGAGGGAGGAGGGCGGTAATGCCCACTCCGAATCGAAATCACAATGTATCCCTTGTTTGTGTTCTCCGCGAAACATGTTATGTAAAAAGCTTAACCGTAAAAAAGTAGGGAGAGAAGGATGTATGCTGGTAATATTACCAGCCCAGAAAGGAGGAACTCCACATAAAAGGATGTACAACATAACCCCAACACTCCATATATCAACTTCTGGCCCATATTTTCTTTTCAAGACTTCTGGCGCGATGTAGTATGCACTCCCAACAATGTCTTTGAATGAATCCCCTGTCGAAGAAGATACACGAAAATACCCAAAAAAAACGTAAATATACTTTCAGGCTTGCCTATTAATCACACTTGCTAACAAAAACCATAGAAAATTATTCGCCTTGTATTGACCCTGTCTAAAATAAACACTATTAATTAGACCTTAACCCTTATGGAAAACGGGCAATCCTGTCCACGAACAAGGTCTAATGATAATGAGATCCATTTACCTGACTTGTAAAAGACAGAGAGACCGAAATCAGTAGCCTTGAGAGGTGAATTCTCATCCTTACTCAAAAGGAGGAAATTCTCGGGCTTAAGATCACGATGAATGACACCCATAGAATGACAAGTATGCACGATTTGAACGATAGTCCTAAGCAAAGAAGCAGCAGCACGTTCGGTGAAATGACCCTTAGCAATAATACGATCAAAGAGCTCCCCACCAGCACAAAGCTCCATAATCAAATGCACCGAATGCTTGTCTTCAAAAGCGCCTTTAAGCTCAACAATATTGGGTTGACCCGTTAAATGATGCATGATTTGAACTTCCCTCCTAACATCCTCAATATCCTCCTTATTCACCAGCTTCCTCTTAGCAATGGTCTTACATGCAAATTGCTCCCCTGTTTGTCTATGGGTTACTAAATGAGTCACCCCAAATTGTCCTCGACCTAGCTCCTTACCGAAGCTATACGTGGTCTTGACATCCTCCATAGGCCGGCCCAAGACAGGTCCATTTTGGACCGGCTTGGAGTTCTTGTGGGTTGTGCCAGAGGAGGAGGAAGGAGGGGTGGGCTTAGTGGTCGTCTCCGGTTTGTGGGTGCTAGGATTAGTGGTAGCATTGTTGTTGCCGGAGATGGAAATGCCCTTTTGATCATCGAGGGGTTCGCTAGGGGCTGCGTTGCCTCGAGGGCAACAATTGCCCATGGGAGAAAGGCAGGAATAAGAAGAGAATAAGGGGATGCTAAGGAAGAAATGGGGTGGGGGTTGGAATTTTGAAGGTGTGTTTTTCTTATTTATCTTTTTTTTGTTGGGGGTGGGAGAATAAGAGGAAACTTGATTTTTTTTTTTGAAGGCGCGATTCGAAGGTTAGAGGAGAGAGAAAGATTAGGAAAAGAAAAGGGAAGATACAGGTTGGATTGGAGGTGAAAATGGTGAGGTGAAAGAAGGGTTGATAGTGAGGAATTGTAGGAGAAATTAAGATAATTTTTTTTTTGAAATGTGTTTGAAAGGGTCTTTTTTTGAGAGGTTAGAAGGTAAATAAAAGGCAAAGCCTTTGAAATTTAGTTAAGGAGGATTTCGCGGGAATCTAACTGTTTTTTGCCTTTTTGTTTTGTTATATATAAAATCTTTTAGCTTTTTTTTGCTCATTTTCTTTCTTTTCTCTATTTTGGGATATGGTTGCTTTTACAACTTGTACATAGCTAAATAATTAACATATTCCAAAACCCGTCAAATAAATATAAACATTACTAAAATCGTTTACTTCGCTCACAAATTATATATATATTACCTCCTCTCAAAAAATTTCACTTATATTATATTAATATATATATGAGGTCGTTGCATTATATAAGAAAATATTGGTTTATGATTGCATTTTCGTTTACGCTTAACTTAGATCAAGTGATGGGAAGTGGCGTAAATAACATAACTAGATTTTTTTTTGGAAATGAAATTAAGTCCTTTATTATGAGATGTCGTAACAATACTCATTAACCATTGGATGTCGATAAAATTATCATAGAACACTTGGTAGCAATCTGAGAAAGGTCATGAATGATATGCCATTTAAATTTTCCTTGCAAATTGTTGTCAAAATACTTGTAATTACCAAGGAGCATGTGCTTGCAGGACGCACACAATTTTCCACAATTTACTTTGACGACTGATACCTCTAATAATATGACTGGAAATACATCATACATTAGTCCTAATACTATTTGCGTTATTTTATCGGGTATCTTTTAAATCACTTTCACAATATTAATAATGTTTAGCGGTGTATATTAAAAGTAATTGACGAACAAAGTTCAACCTCGTATATCATGCGTGCCTTACAAATAGAACGGAATAACATACATCATGCTACCACCTAATCATTTTCCTCTTGGTAACACAAGAGAAGATCATTTTGCACTTGTTTTGCAAACCACTGAAGAAAAAAGAATCAAAATCCATTGACATTTCAACTCTAAAACATAAACTAAGTTGTATGATGTCTGGATATATGAATGTTCTAAAAGCAAGAAACATTCCCCCGCGACTCTTCGGAAATCAAAAACACAGTAACGGGAAGTGGATATGGAAATTCTAAAACAAAATTTGGCTGCTCCTATTGTCCACTCGGGGTACTCCCGAGTTTCCTAGTAAGTTGGAACCGAAGGATCAACATTGACAGCATAGGCATGAATACCTCCAGCTACATTGAACACTCTCTTGAAGCCCTGAGAGATATCAGATCAGCCAAAAAAACATTAAAAGAATATGAATGACATTTCAGAAAGCCAAAAGATCGGATGTCGGATGCAAGATTTTATTTATGAAAAGGGTTTCAAAAAAATCCGATACACAAGCGAGAATTTGTTAAGAAAACGAATAAAACTCCATATCCACTTTCCGTTAGAGATCATGGAAGTCAAAGTGTTACATATCATATTTGAAACTGCGGAAGTGATTAGGCAGCACTATTTTATAAAAACTATCATTTGGTTGAATGTAGGAGGTAATATAACTTAGGAAGCTGATTTTCCAAGGCAGTTTCATTTGCTAGAAAGTGCAGCAAATTGTTAAGTTGATCCTGAGTTGCAAAACATTGTACTCACCTAGGCGCCCCTAGGCCCTAGGTAAGCAACTTCCTCAAATTTGTGGGATATTCTGAAAGTGCAATTTCCTATGTTTTTGTCAACCAAACAACTTAGTGGTCGTTTGGTTGTATATAGGAATTCATATTTCCACTGAATTTATCTGTCTACGTGGTATCCGCTTTTACGAAGTGCAAATTTCTTTAGTTGATGATGGGAAATTCTACTTACCTAGGGAGGCCTAGGTAGGAACTTCTAGTGTAATTTCCTCTATTTTGTGGGAAGTGTTACCAAGTGTGATGTCCTATATTTTTTCAACCAAACAACCTAACAATCTTCCACTTCGAAGGAACTTCTACTTCCGTGTTCTTTTACACGTCAGACTAACCAGCACTAAGTATATAAGAAGGGAAGCTAGCATAATGGCAGTGACACATATGAAGACATTGTCAGATTTAATCCCATGTCCAGCCAATTGCAACTTCAACATCACTTAAGAGATTTGCAAAGCGCATAGAGCAAGCCCATAGAAGTTAGTCCTCTCCATTCCAAATTGAATACTATCTTCTAATGTTCAGCTCACTCTGTAAGTTGCTAATAATTTCCATGGTACATAAAATTATTGCATTGATATTCTAAACATGGACATAAAGCTTTGACATCATAAATATTTATAAGAAACAGATAATATAGATAGATATATTAATATGGGCCAAAAGGAGTAGCTTATGAAGGAGAAATAACTAAAAGGGGAGTTTACCTGTGTCTGCAGCCATTTAGCAACTTGTAGTGACCGGACACCATGGTGACACTGGAATCGATAGCGTGCATTAGTATTTAGTACAGTCGACGAGGGAATAGGAGAATTTATGAAGAAAACTACAATACTAACCATAACATAAGTATCTTTTTCAGGATTAAACTTGGTTGTAATGTCTGGTCCCCAGCTTCCAAATTGTTGAAGAGGAAGAACCTTAAAACCTGGTAAAGCTGCTATTGCACTGCACACAATTTATATCAAAGCTGTCAATTAATTCAAATCTGCAAAGTACGGTGGACTGATCAGTGCACATAAGCTAATTAGAAGGAAAGGGTTCTTTTCTTCCAACAATGTCAATTGTAAAAGCTACTAGTTACAGGCCGTTGTTTTTCAGTTCTCAACCAGGTAACAGATGATTAAAAACATTAAGCATATACACTAACAAAAACAATATCAATGTAGCATGATTTATATAACACACCAACACACCAAAAAAACATGTCAACAGAATACCTTCCTTCTTTTTTTACCCCTTGTGTGTCACCAAAAAACATGTTAACTGCTTCAATTGGCCTATCGAGAAATCTCTTTGCAAGAGTACGGCTGTTTGGCTAGATTTTAGCTAGCTAATTGTTTGTTTCATAAGTCTAGTGTTAGCATTTGCTAACTGTGTGTGGAGCCCACGGCCCCACACCGCTCCCATCTCTGGTTTAACCAACTAAAATCGAGAAAAATACTTCCTCCGTTTCTTTTTAATTGCAACAAACTCAAGTGGATGGACTCCTAGGCAAAATTTTGGTGTGAGTGTGAAAGGGATGGAGAGAGAAAGTGGGACATGTGATGAAGAGAGAGATAGAAAGAAATGACTTGTAAAAAAGGAAAGAAAACATTTGTTGCAATTAATTGATATTTCCATTTTTGGCAATTGTTGCAATTAAAAAGAAACGGAGGAAGTAGTTTTTTTCAATTGGAACCTACAACCAAACTAATAGACAAAGCATTTATCACAGATGCTGTTCTACCAAGTTGCCTTGCAAAAGGGGCTTGAAAATAGGATTATCTTCTGAACTTACAAGCTTGGGTTAGGTGTTCATATAAGTATATAACCCCTCTAAATGCTGGCGTGAAGGTTCGAGAAATAACAAAACTTTACCCTTTAATTTCAACACATCTGGTATGCCTCAGTTTTTTCGATTGCTAAGTGGACAGCTATATGTATTAGTGACATCACAAAGTTTGGAAATGAAGATACCAAAGCGATGTCCACGACGAAGTTAAATTGGGCATTTTAAGTTTTTAACAATCAAAAGGAATTCAGAGGTAGCTCAGGAAGCATTAATCAAACTGTAAGACATAAACCCATAGAAAAGAGCAGCAGAGGAAAGCTCATACACTTCTTCTGGCTCTCGAACATCTATCAGCTGTGCCATTTCTGTGAAATTGGGATCTTGCAGACTCTCCTGCAGCTCACTGGGTTGAATTTCACCAAGCAACAACCCTTCCCTAAAGCAATGTTGCCAATCAAAGGGTCAAAAATCAAGAAAGAAAATCAGCGCCTTCTTAGAGTTTTAACCAGTAGATATATAGATACACTTACCTCTCTGATAAGACTTGCAGCAAGTGCCATCCAAACTTCGTTTTACATCTTACAACTGTATCTAATGGTGCAGAAAATGCAGCCTCTTCAAATTCTGGTACCTGGTATGAAAACGATTATTCAAATTGTGCCCACATTCAAAAACCGATAATTGAGTTGAACTTGTAGTCTTTGACGAACTCTGATTCGTATCAGAAACATGCAAAGATTTATTCAAATGTAAACATTCTGAAACATGAAAAGATCTCTTCAAATACTATTTAGAACATGAAACGGTTTCTTCAAACAGAAGACTACCAATGGCTTTGGGACAGCATGGGGTACAGAAGGAGGACAGGGAAGCAATTTAAATCTCATAATTGAGGGCTCCGATTACATAACCTATTGCAAAAACTTATCCAAGAAACATGTACTTATACAATCAGCATACCATTTGTCCTCTTCTAACCCAACCAAGCACCCCACCCTCTTCTTTCGATGGGCAAAGAGAGTATTCCACAGCAAGGTCACTCAAATCCTCCCCTGGAATACAACACCAGAAATTTAAGCATTACCCATCAATCATATAAATTGTCGACACACACAATCACTTCAATTATTTCTTCCACAGAGGCATACCTCCAGCAACCCGTTTCTGAAGTTCCACAAGAAGGTTAAGGTCATTTTCTTTGACAAGCAAATGCTGCACCAAAATTTCCCTATCACCTCCAGAACTACTTCCAGTTGTAAATGCTGTATTTTGAGCACAATCAAAGATCACCAACTTCAAAAAGCTCAGATTACATAACATTAACAAGATTGTATAGCAAATATCGGAGATCAACATCTCCATCCAGAATAAACCTCCCTAAGGTAGTAGAAATCATTTAACTGTTATGAACCATAAGTCAGTCAAGGTCGGCAAGTTTTTAACAGTGACAGATCTTGGTGAAATAACATGCGGATTGCGGGGCCAAGGTTTAAAACTTCAGCCTCTAATTCAATATAACTTATTTACTTATAGTATGTCACAACATTTTACATATACATTCTATAACTCAAAGAAAGCCTCAACCGCCCTCATTGGAAGATTCTCCCCTGGTTTTAAGTTCTACATCAATCAACAAGTACAAGCAGAAAGAATTTGGACACATTATATTACCATATTGCCATTTGAGAGAAGGAGGGATGGCAAGAAACATAATATACTTACTAAAGGGTAAAGGCAATCTCGATTTGCTTTTAAAACAATGAAACTTTACAAATTTAGAACGTAAAATTTTAAAACCTATGTAGCACGGGCACTTCACTTGATACTCGTCCCTGTATACAGGATACTTCACTTAATAATGTACCGTACCTGCTCTATTTTGATTTTCAGATTTGTCGTTTTCTGTCACTGCCCCCGACTCGGTGCAACCTAGCTTTGAAACAACCTAAAGGCCCTGTTTGGTCTTTTGATGAGCTTTTAGCATATTGAGAGCTCAATTGAGGTTTGACCATCCAAAAAGCTAATATTAGTGTTTGGTAACTAGCGGAGATTGGGAAGAATAATCTAATTATGAAAAGGCTCCTAATAGGAGCATTTGGAAAGTAACCCATGGTATAATTTTTTAAATTCAAAAAACCAATCATCTATTACCAATCCGTTAATTTACCAAATAATTTATTACAATCAATTAATAGCCAAAACTACTAATATAGTCACTTAGTCAAATCAATTGATATAACCATCTATCCGCTTAAAGCCATCCGCTAAGCACCAAACAGGTCCAAATAAGTCAACATAGTCCAACATACCCATAAAGGAAAGAGGTTTGCCATGTATATATCGGTGGCAAAAGGCGTAAATTATTGAACAACTTCAATCATGCATATTCTACCAAATACGACTTTATACTACCTTATTCATTTTCTACAGTGCCAAAAATGTTTTATGTACTACTTCCTCCGTATTGTAAAGATTGCAACGATTTGACATAAAGTGTGAGTAGAAAGTGTCAACTCGTTCCAATCTTTGCGATACGGAGTTAGTACATTACTTTATATATATACTACTTTATCCTTACATATATCACCATTATAAACATTGTATAAACATACTACATAATTCATTGCATATACTACCATAATCTTCACTTATACCACTTTCTCATCTGCTTATGCGTGTGATCCCCACCATTATTAAATAATAATTTACCACTTTGCCCATAATATATACACTATTCATTGAATCTTATATACCTTAGGCATTTCCCATAAAGGAAATAAGAACTATGGCAAACAATTTTAAACAGATAAATAAGATAATCAAATTCAAGAAACAAAAGCAAACCTAAAATTTCAAAATTAGCAAAAGAACAAAGGTATTACCTTTGAAAGAAGAACGACCCAACATAGTTGGGGATGAACTGAAGCACCCAGAAAAAGAAGGAACACTAAGATTCGAATTGGGTATGTAGAAATTGCGACGAAAACACCTTGTAGAACTGAATGTACTCTTCAAAGTTGAAGAAGAAGAAGAAAGTTGGAAGCTTTCAAATTGAAGCTTTTGTGGGTATTTAGAAGAAGAAAAATGGGGAATTGGGTGTGAGAGTAAATTGAAAGAGAATCTGAAAGAAGAGAATGAAGATGAGGAAGATGATGAAAGTGAAATGGAAGGAAGATGATGATGAGAGTAAGATGCTCTGCTTAACATGTTTAGTTTTAGTTTTTTGTGCTTGAATTTGTGGATTTGTGATTAGAATGACAAAGAGGATTAACAAGAAATGAAAATGTGAGAGGAATAGAAGAAAGGAAGTGTATTTTGGGAAGGGTCAACGGCAAAGGAGCCTATGCCCCGATTACGTCTAGATCCGACCCGGGACGTGCATCTGGTTGTAGACGTGTAGAGGGGAGTGTGTTGATAAGGGTTTCCGACTTTCCGAGTATATTAGGGTTAGAACTCGAGACTCTTTAAGTATCAGACCGCTTACTACTTGGACCGATCCCATGTTGGTGGGAGGGGTTTAAGTTTTTTATTATTAGTATACTGACGTTCATTTAGATGTTATTAAATATTCATTCTATATTATTGTTTTTTTGCCAAAATTTTGAATTTGAAATTTTTTGAATGAAAATGGTGAGTAGATGTGATTTTTGAGAAAAATTAAGTTGGTTTTTTATTGTATGAAGTATTTGATATTCGTGAATGAACATCTTAAATATCATGAATGAACGATAACGTAAGATAAATAAACATCTTAAAATATCGGTAGGGACAATTATTTTTGAATTTGAACTGATGTTCATTTGAATGCTTCTAATGTATATTCTGTGCACCGTATTTGTTTAAATCGCGTTTTTTTGAAAAAGGGCTGCATTTTTTAGCGTGAACAATACACTCATCCAACTCACGGGTGTAGCATCTACCCTTTGGAAGCATAGGAGTATAATTGAGTTTGGAGTAGATCCAGAACGTAAACGTAAGGTTTCAATGTTGATCATAGAATAAAGGTCCTTTCAGGTGTGACAAGCTCACATGAAAACATAAACGGGCGCGATTCCGACCGACGTTGAGGCCTAAAAAATGACGAGGAAATACACGGTTTTCGTTCCTTATACGGTTATGTTCAGGTTAATTTAGGGAAAGAAAACACATACAAAGTCAAGATATAAAATCATTAGTAGAATGGAAATTGATGCTAATCTATGTACATTAAATAAAATCATACAGAATTCTATAGTAGTCTAATTCCAAGAGGAAAATTTCGAACAAAGCTAACCATAGGAAAAGAAGACCTCATCGTTCAGGCACTATGATGTTGAGAACTTTCTTTTATTTGCAACATCATGCTTTAGTTGCATAACTTTCTGAGCTATATGTGGTTTACCTTGTCTATTCAACCCAAAGAAAACAGTCCTGAAATTAACAGTACTAGGTACAATACCATCGTCCAACATATCAGATAGCAACTGCACAGCTTCTTCGGATTTTCCTATCTCACAAAAACTCGTGATCAACATCGAGTAAGCTTGGAAATCCGGAACTGGCCCTTTTAGTCTCATGCGAAGGAACAATTGTCTAGCATCCTCAAAACTTTGTGTGTTGATATATCCACGAATCAATGCTGTGTATGTAACAACAGTAGGGTAGCAACCTTCTTCCCACATCATCTTAAAATATTCCAATGCTCTATCCATCTGCTTTTCCTTACAGAAATGAGCAATCAATGATGTATAAACATGGACAGTCGGATGAACACCTGACTGTTTCATAGAATCTATTGTGACTAATGCCTTGTCTAACTGTCCGATCTGTAAGAGACCATGAACTAGACTTCCATAGATGTAACGATCAAGTGTAGAGCGCTCTTCTTTAACATCATTTGCTAGAGCTAAAGCTTCTTCCACTTTCGCCCTCCTAAAAAGAGTCCTAATAAGCAAGGAATAGCTCAGAGGCTTTGTAAAACCAACTTTTTGGAGATAATCCAGGCATTTCTTTGCATCTTCCGATTTACCTGCTCGGCAAAAGCAATCAAAGCAAATTTCAACCAATTCTTTATCTGGAACTAGTCCTGTGGTAATCATCTCCTTGAACAGTTTGATGGCTTCCTCCAGCTTTCTACCTTTTTTCCCACATAGAGACAAGATCAAGTACTTGTATGTACTCGCGGTTGGCTTCAGGCCACTGAGTTTCATTTCATTGAAGTTATTCAATGCAATATCAGTCAAACCCACTCGACCATACAACATTATCATGATTGTCCATGTATCAGGTGTTACCAAGCAACCATTTCTTTGCATTTCATAAAAGAGATTTCTCATGTGTTTAAAATCTTTTCCTTTACCAGCTACTTTCATTGCCATGTTGTAAGATTCTGTCGTGTGTCTGTAACCAGGTCGATTTTTAATCCATGAGAAAAATTGCAGGGCGGCATGACCATGTTGGCTGCAAAAGCGTAGGATCTCAGTCACAAGATCAGGTGTATAGCAGATGTTTAACTTCTCCAACGCTTCTTGCATGTTAGACCAATCCTTTGGTAATGACAAAATGGCACGCGTATTATGCAGATCTTTATCACTGAAAGACTGTTGTAAAGGCTCTAACAACAACTTCTCCACATTCGGCTCAACATTGTTCAACTCTGGAGGACGCACCTCCCTCTCGAAAGAATCATCTCCAGATGCTTCAATTGCTTCACGGTAATGCCTAGAACATCTTAATATCTCCTTCACCTCTTCCAATTTAGTGATTTCCTTTTTCCTCTCTAGATAAGAGATAACGCAATGGGAAATTTCCTCCCCTATATTAATTTTATTATGCTGCATGTGATCCAAAACCTTAATCATTTCATCGGTCTTTAAGCTCCTACAAAGTTCCTTGATAAAAACTAAATAGCATTTTTGTGTGGCTTTAATTTCTTGCTCCTCCATGCTTTCCAATATTTTCCAAGCAGCAGTGATAGAATTGTTGCGTGCATGACCTGCAAGCATTGCTGTGTAAGCCACAGAATCCAGCTTAACCCCACTCTCCAGCATCTCATTATATAGAGCACAACCTTTCTCATACTCGTTCAAGTTAAAGAAGTGTTGCATCAATTGTGTGTACGTTGAAGTTGAGGGTGTAATACCATCATCCTTCATGTCATTAAACAGATCCAAAGCCCTAGAAAAATCATTTTTTCTCAAGTATCCATGTATCAAGATTCCATAAACAACCTCATTAACAGCATTTCTTTTCTTCATGATTTCAACAATTTCCAGAGCATCAACCATCCTACCAGCCTTACAAAGTCCCCTCACCAGGATTTCGAAGTATTCGGAACTTAATGTCAAATTCTTAGTCTTAAGATCGCGAATCAACTCTAAAGCTTCCCTGATGCGTTCGGACATACAAAAGCTCTTCAAGACACAAGCATAAACATCATGTTCAGACATCTGACAGAGAGTAACCATGTCATTTGCAACTACGTAAACTCCGTCAATATCTCCAAAACCAGCAAGACAATTAAGTAACATTACGTACAGTCTATTATCTACTGTGAACTCCTTTTGAACCATCTCTTTGTAAAACTCCAACGCGATTTCACCTTTCCTACATTGACAAAGTACACGAATCAACCATCTGTAAGACTCAGCATCAGGTTCAAACCCCAATCTTTTCATTTTCTCAAAGATCATCAAAGCCTTACCAACCAACTTCGCCTTACCATAATGCATACATAAGATAGTCCAAGTCTTAACATTTTTATCACAACCATACTTCTCCATCTCCTCCAACAACCTTTCAATCAAATCAAACTCTTTCGCTTCCCCCGCTAAATACAACATAGTATTATAACTTTCAGTAGAAACACAACCCTCATTCTTCAACTTCACCCAGTTAAAAAACCTTTTACCCAAATGTGGAACTTTAAAACACCTCTTCAACACCTTCACAACAACGTCCGAACTAAATTCACAACCCGAGTTATCCAACCGTTGTTCCATCGAAACCCCAACATTACCCTCCTCCCTTACAATCTCTGAAATCTTCTTAACAACAACATCATCATTTCCACTTCCAGTTAAATTTCCCACTTGGGTATCTCTAATAACAACCCCCTTTTCATTCTTACCCTCAATTTTCACTTGGGCATTTTCACAAACAGTTGGTGTGCAATGCCGGGTTCCGGCAAAATCGACCAAAATCAAATCAGGGACAGGATACCCAGATGGGTTTTTAGTGAGTACAAGATTTCCACTACCCAAAATCTCAGCAATCTCACTAAACAGAGAATCATTATCATCTTTTTTTAAAGATGTGTTTTTTTTAACCCTAGGTTTTTGGGTGTTCTTAGATTTTGGTGGGTTTTTTCTTCTTGATAATGTTGAAAAATTACAGAGATTAATACAGTGAATTTCAGAGTTGGTAATTGAAATGAGAAGCTGAAATTTAGCAATTGATTTCATAATTGTCAATCTGCTTATTTCATGATCTATCAGTTGAGAGATAAATCGGAAATTATGGGCGCCAAATTGTTATAAAGAAATGCGCGGGTAACAATTTAAAGGTAAACTATGAATTGTAATTTTGTAAAGGTTTGAACTGGTTTAGCGCAATGATTAATCACGATGTTAATTAGATGGATGCTTTTACAATGGCTACAATACAAGGATTTGTCATCTTTTACGCTCTTTGAAATAGATTCGGGTGTATAAACATCGTTATTATCGAAGGTGACAACCTCCTAGTCATCAATGTGGTAAAGGGTTTATGGTCGATTGGTCGTTGCCTTGGCAAGTAGCCAACATTATTGATGATAAATAATTGATCCTACGTCAAGAGCACCATTTGGAAATACACCACATCTTCAGAGAAACAAATAGAGTGGTGGATTGCGAATGTAGGCAACCTATTGAATGACTATCTTCACATAGAAACTTCAAGTCACTCCTTGCTATCCCCCATCCTTAGTTCAGATACATTAGGGGAACTCCTTGTGCGGAGGGACTCCTAATGGTATCTTTTTTTCCTATTTTTTCTCACCTTTCAAAAAAAAAATCCTAAATTCGGGTGCACGGTATACATTGGAGTTATTCTTGTGTCAGACGGTCTGACCAGAACTTTTGGTCAAACGGGTTCAGTTGATGAACTTATGATTTCAGTTATGTATTTCGGGTTTTAGTCATTGATTTCAGTGATTTCTAGTAATGAACTTATGGTTTCAGTTAATAAACTTATGGTTTCAATTAATGAACTTATGATTTCAGTTAATGTATTTTGGTTTTCAGTTATTTAGTTTAGTATTTCAGCTAATGAATTTTGGGTTTCAATTAAAACGATCTGAGTTTCAGTTGGAGCAGTCTGAGTTTCAGTTGATGGTCAAACGCGTCTGATCCAATACACTCTTTTTCATATCGCCTTCTACGTTATGAAGTACAAAAATTTAAAATAAAATTCAAAGTAGATATTTTGTGGTTTTCAACACTTATTTGGATACAATATTTGAATGTATTGAAACGAAATAAAACTGATTGGTTGGATACACATGTCTATATATATGATTGGACGGGTTTGAACCATTGCAGGTATATAGGTTTTATGAAGCAATTCCAAATGTGGATGAGTTTATAGATGGTGTACACGAGTGCGATTACTGTTTATGTTTTAGTAATTTACGTCTTTTCTAAAAGATAAGTATCGAATTGTTTGAAATTCTAGGTTGTATGTATACTACAGTAAGACCGATGCTCTTCCATTAATGCATCTTGCCAAATTTCAATAGACCCAAAGCGATGAAAGAGTCATGTTAAATCATAAATGCTAAATTAACATGCATAATTCCAATTTTCGTTCTTGGTCTCTTATGTAATATAGATGTCAAACATATTGTTTGAATCGCGTTTGATTCAAATCATTTCGGTTTATGTTGTATTCGGGTGATGAGAACATTTCAAATACCTAATTATTATTGCAAATTCACAGTATATTAACACAGAGAAAGTGCATATGTGACCACTACTAAAAGTTACAAATGGTTGCATTCTCAAAATCTGAACTCACAACTTTGATGAGACATCCTGAGTTCATAAAAAGACCATACACCTGATTACATGCACAAACACATGTGCCACACGCCCAATCGAATGATAGTAACAAGCGCGTGTTGCGTACACGTGTTGTCCGTAACAAACATGTGTCGCGCCCTGGTATAAGATATGACTTTCCCTTGTGCAGTTTTCCAGTCTACTGACTACTATACCTCCTCTTTTGACTGTCAACTTTCTGTCAATAATGGATGATGGTCAGCGTATATTGGAAGTGTAAAAACTTCGAAGCACAATGGAGTGTCAATATGCTCCCCAAGTTTCTTCGACAAGAACTCATCAACAAAATTTGCACTTGAAGCAACAACATCGCCATTGTCCAGCGCTAAGAAAGGGATACAATTCATCCCTCGTAAACTCTCAGTTTGTTACTGACTTCTCCGCTCCGAAGCATATCACCAACTCCAAGCACACTTATTCCAGATTATCGGCAACCTCCTCCTATCACTAAACAAACTACAATTGCTACAAGCACATACATAGCTACCCGAAATAACTTTCTGCAACAATTTTCTTCTGGTTACTCTGCTAAACCTAGATCACGAAGTGGTTGCGCTAGCAGCTGTAGCAGGAACCATATCAGGCCTCCATGAGTAAAAGAATAGGCCCAATACAAGGACGATGGCACCTGCCACAAAACCTGGAGGAAGAGCAGTACCGGCACCAAGATATGGCAGGGGTAGGGTGAACACAAACACAGACAAGGGCACTGCATTGAATTGTAAGAGACATTAATACATTAGTATTGATATCTTGTGGACAAACCATGAAATCAAGCAAAAGACGTTCTCACGCGATATCAGACCAAAATGATATTTAGTTATAAAGAGATCCATAGTCTGTCAAAATAAGTCAACCTATGATATGTTATGATTTCATTTTATTTTAGACTGTAAGACTTGAGTAACGTCATTCAATAAGATAGGTGTTCGTCTTTTTTCAGGGACAAGCATAAACAAGTACTCGAGCTTTATTTTCACTTTCACAAAATATAAAATCTAGTGACTTATATTAGTTCAGATAAGTTGCTAAAAAGTCCTTTAGATAAGTTCGATTAAGTTAATACGAATTCATACTTCATACAAGGGCAGGGTCAATAAGTTCAGATAAGGATTGATAAGCGCTAATAAGTTCAGATAGGGGCAAAAATAAGGTCCGATAATATATAGTAAGTTCAGATATATTAATACTAGCTTTATATGCACACAATGTGTGCAAAAATTATATCATAGTAGTTTTGGTATTTTGAATCAGTTTTTTTTATGTTATTTATTTATTGTTGGGTGAGTGGGTAGTTATTTTTTGTGATGTAGTGGAATTATGGGATGATTATAGGTGGTTTATTTATGCAATTGTTCTCATTAATTTTTTTATTTAGTTTTTATGATAAATTGTTTTTTTTGTAAATTATTAATTAAACAACAAAGGGTAAATTAGGCAATACATTAAGTTTGGTGTCGCACCCCTCTTCCCTTACATTATAGAGATAGGTTCAGAGAGCTTACGTTAACCCTTGTGGTTAACACTTTACACCAGATCACCAAACCTTATATAGTTACCGCCAAATTGCCCACATAGAAATTTAAGCACAAACCAAAAGGATTCATTATCTATTAGGTTTAACTTGGAGTCAATTGCACGGTGGTATGACTGAGAAACCACTCTATCAAAACTCAAGCACTATGCAATGACTTTGCTAAGCTTAACATACTTCCATTATGTTTCACAGCTCAACTGATCAGAAGTCAGCAACTATAGAGCGCTATATACTGCAACAAGTTAAACCCATTGCCTACTTTCTCAAGCATGAACTATTCAAATAAATGGGTAACCATTCTGTACCTGAAACTGTAGAGGCAAGACAAGATACCACTGCAGAGGAGATCTTAAGAAGATGCAGCAAAGATATATTGAAACCCATGTTCACGACAATAAATAGCACGGGCAATAGGGGGGCACCATTGCATCCTGCAGAGAGCAAATACATCAATTCACGCTTCAAAGTTACACTCTACAATAGTGAACAACAAAAAATAAACAGAAGAGTTAATGTATTGATTTGTGTGGACAAGCATTAATTTCCATGATGCCTAAAAACTCTAATATCTACATGTATGGACAAACTGGACACAAAGACATGAACTTGCTGAAAGTTCGGCTTCAGAACAACCTTTCAGTTCATACTTCAGAATATGAACTTCAAATATGCATGAATTGCTTGTCATAAGGATCTGGCGTCAAATTGAGCAAACTTGCTAAAGTCTGATGATCCTAACTCCCTCTACCCAAAGGTAATTGCCCCACTCATAAGTAAGATGCATAATATGTACAATATGAATTAAGATGTAACAAGCAATAATCTAATAATAAAAGTATATACAGCCCCTTTGTTAGGCGATACATAATGACGGTAATGGCAATTGATTCAAATGTAATTTGTAAGGAAAAATCCCTATCCATCATTACCATGGTGATGGCATCTCATCCCCAAACATGTGATTTTCTACTCAATACCATATACAAAGTGGTAATGGACGGCAAAGCAAATTCATGAAGAAACACATGTTTCGGGATGGAATCTTGTTACTATGGACAATAACATGAGTTTTTTATTTTCTTACAACACTTGACTAAAATTCATTAATATTACTGCCATTGGCACAAGAAATGAATCAGTTTATCGATAAATCAAAATATCAATATACTTGTTAGACATATTGATAAAGTATTGGACCACGTATATAAACAAATTTGTAAGGTCAGATTGCAACTGCCAAACGAGGTAAAGTAAAAGAGCACCAATAACAACTATTCATTAAGGATTGCGCTAAAGTGAATTACGGGAGACATGAGAATTGAGATACCCTATCCCTCTTCAAACTTAAAGGTTGCTTTCAGAGAACCCTTCAAGGTAAGGGAGCCAGGAGGTAATTTATTACTCTATTAGCCATACCAGTTGAGAGAGAATTGATATTGAGAAAGCATGCCGCTCCACCTCTCAAGTATGATGGCAATTGAGTAAACGGTATGCCCCACAACCTTGATAAGAAGGGTAGAAGAAGGCATATAAAGATTGTCTGCATAACATAAGGAAAATAAGTTTTAGAGGCAGAAACCAATAATAAGGCAGAAACTCAATGAAAGGATTCAGAAAACTTTGTCTTGATGTTGTCAAGTACTTACTTGATAAGCAGATCCAAATGAATTTACAACAAATAGATCCACTGAACCTCCCTGTGAAAAGGACCAAAATTCTCATTTTAAACATAGACAACGTAATAACATATTCATGTTTTCATGGCTTAGGTATAATCATAATGATAGAATAAACATCTACAAGAGTTCAGTGACCCATGGTAGAAACTGTAATATCAGCTTGGCATGCTCAGCCTCAACCTAGCTTATTGACTTCACGATAAGGCCTATTTGATAGGCGATACTATTAAAGGACGGTAATGGCCATCAAATTGTATGTAATTTGTAATGACATTTCCGCAAACATTACCACATCCCCAAACATGTAATAATTTTTCGCAATTTTTCGTTTTTACTCAGTATCACATCTAAAGTGGTAAAGGATGTTAATACAAATCTATAAAGAAAAACATATGTTTGGGGATGGATTATCATTACCAAGGACATTACCATAAGTTTTTTTCTTCTTAAAACACTATACTAAAATTGTCATTACCATGGACATTGACATGAGTTGGTTGATTTTGTAACTAAGAACCATTGATAAGGACGCTATTCCAAAGTACCATCTTATAATAGGGTTACCAAACTTATTTAACTATCTATTTCCTCAATCTTTTCTACTTAGAAGATGCAGAAGCTGAAGCAAATTGTCAGCCACGACATAAAATTGGAATCCTCTCCTTTCTTTCATTTTTCAACTTCACATTCATATCACTCGCTTTTTATGCCGCATAAAGCAACTGTATCCTCACTACAACCATCAAGAGATCAGAGTCTTACAGTGAGGAAGAAACTTATTAATGGTACTAGGCTACTAGCCCAGCAGCATATATACCTTTAATCGCTCAGCAGCATTCAAGAAAATTACTTCCTACAAAATTACGCAATTTTTCTATCAGATATTGCACAATTGTAGACACAACGAAAAAACAAAAGACAAGTGTCACATGATGATAGAAGCAATTTAAATTCAGCATTCCTTTTGGAATTTACCTTCAAAATTGTGTCAGCCGCTTGTAAAAAGAATGAAAAAATCATCAAAATACTCCAGAATATACCAGTATCATTCAAGGAGGGACCAGCACCAGAACCACTGCAAATTGCACAAGCAATTCAGAAATTATTCAGTCTCTAGTTGGTAATCTAAATAGAGCTAAACCAAATGGAATTAGCTGCATTCTATCTTTGCCAACTTAGTGAAAGGACAACATACGGACAAGTTTTATTAAAGCTTTCTGGGAACAGCTTTATAAAACTATCAAAAGCAGCTTCAAACCATTTAATGGAATCAGAACTTTATATCCGGAATTCCAAACTCGAATAGTTTAACAGCACGTCATTTTATTTCATAAAATGTTCAGAAGAACAATGTAAAAACTAAACATACATAAGGAATGCAGCTCACCTTGCTACAGTTATTATGACACCCATGGAGACCAATAAGCAACCCACTAGCTGATTGACATTATATCTCCTTCCAAGAAATATAACCGACAGAAGAAGTTGCCAAACAAGAAAAGTCTGCAGAAAAGATGAAGGCCACGTTAGTTATTCGTTCGACACTGTTGATCTACTTTAGCAAATGTAAAAATCCTGACTCATATGGCTGCTTGCAAGTTGCAACTACACTTATATATGACATGCTCAGTTGGGCCTTCAGTTTTATATAAGCATATCAAATCCACTAGTATCTATATTCTGCATGAAGTTATAGCTGCTAGAAACTGAAGCTCTGCTTCAGATTTAGAGCATGCGTGTGATAGATACATTTTGACGACTAGCTTTGTTGCACTTGTGGAGTCCTACAAGTGTACACAGCTCATTTTGAGATTTTAGTTTCCTTCTGATGCACATTTTTAGTATTGTATTATCTTATTCTGCCTACGCAGCATAGAAAAGGCTAGGCTTTGGAAAACGGAAACATTTTGGAAATGGGAGAACCTGAAGTTCTAGAACATTTCCGGGCCTCAAACAGTTCAGGTTTTAAAAAATGCAACATTACGAGATGAGGAAACCTCAGATCCTAGAGTTTCCATGCTTCATAGCTTTCTGCAACCCTCCTCGACAGCCAAAATTCTTTCGATAACCCCATCCCCTATTCCAGTGAAAGGACATATCTAATGACAGTGTATGATGAGATTGTGAGCCTTTTGTTGGTATATGGACTGATTTTATGGATAACTCTAACAAAGCCGCTTGCCCTTTTGATACGATATAGGGTAAATTTTTGACGGGATTTAATCTTAAAGTCAGTCTACAACACACACTATATCAGTTGAATATACACAAAGCCAAAGTAAAATGAAAGAAGTTGCTTCAGTAGAGTCACAGGAAGATAAGAAGGCTTGGTCCCTTAAATTTGCACCATTTTCTTTTTGGGTGTCTCCAAAAGAGTGCACCATTTCTTAATATATTATGGGATCCCATTACTTTACTCTCACAAAAACCGGGTGCCACCATTTTAGTATTTTATCCACTTTACTCAACCAAATATTAAAATTGTGCCTAACCCATATGAAGCATACTATATGATGGAGGGAGTATATATCTTTGCAACTTTTAAGGGGGGTGAGCCAACAGAATCTACAATATTAAAAAATCTTACCTGGGACAAAATGGGAATTGATGCGCCGGAAAGCATTGCTGATGAGAAGTACACAAAAATAAAAATCATATCAGGTTAAATTAAACCTTAAACAAACAAGGAGTTCATATGAAACTCCGGATAAAGGATACTATAATTTGAATAGAGTACCACATTAACCTTACTTGCCGCCGCCATTCCAGATGCCGCTGCTAAAGCTTCAACAAGCCCAACTGCGAGAAAAGGAACTTGAGGCAATGACAGCATCTCCTCGGTGACAATGCCTGCACGACGCCGCAGATACAAGATAGAGAAATATACAGCTACATATCTGCATAAAGGAAAACAGCTAAAAGGTTAAAATAAAACAGTAACAAGCTATAAAAAATCCAAGACCACACAGAGACTTAAGCCCTGTTCTTTACACCTATAAAAAATTTCACGTCTAACAAGTTTAGATAAAGCCTAATAAGTTGGGTAGTTAAGATGATATCAGCATATCACCAAGATCAATTCACAACTAGAAACAGGGTCAAACCTGATTTTTTGGAGGCCCTAGGGCAAAATAATATACAAGGGCCCTGTAAGATTAACAGTATGCGTTCTAAGAAAGATCCAAAAAATTGCTTCTAGTGGAAGTACTTTTAATTATGCTAAACAAATGATAAGCCTGTAAAACAAACATCCAATTTCATGTTAAAACAATGCTAATAGTTTAATCGGATTCAAGTGACGCATCTGTCAAGTTATTATAATGCCATGACTCAAATTTGTCTGAATTTAACATGAATAAAGTCATATTATAATTAAACAATCCAACCAATCTTTCACGACTTCAATCAAACTTGACTAGACATTTAACCAAATCATATTATTGACAGCAAACACTTTCTTGTATCCTAAAAGATCAATTCTAATCTACCAAACATTAAACTACAAAAAGATACTAGGCTACTAGCACTATAACAGTGAGACATTAGGGGAGCAAGAAAATAAACGGAAAAAATATAAAATAAAAACTAAAAGTTGGCTGGCATGGAATTGGAAGGGGAAAAAACTAGTTGGACATGGGATCCCCCCCCCCGCGTGCACTCGTGAGACAATTTCGTGGCAAGATGCGCTAACCAGTGGGCTATGATACATCAATGGAATATAAGTGTACATATTTAAGATATTTTTCTTTACTGCGATAACCAACAACTTAGGCCTTTTCTCCTTGGGCCCTGCGCAGGCTGCCCAGCCCCAGGAACAGGCCTATCTAGAAATAAGTTCCGGTAAAATTTATTAAGTTCATATTAGTTCAGATGTAGTTTGGGAGAACACGAGCGAAAAGAACATACCCTTCATACTCAACAGCATGCATCATAAGATGTTCTCGTAAAATTTTAGGAAACAAGATACAAGGAAATTGACAGGCACATAACGTACTAGATTGAGCAATCTTAATCCTCCCATTAAATCAAGGAAACTCGCGATAGGGAAATTAACACGCACATAACCTACTAGATTTAGGCATTTAGCAATCTTAATGCTCACATAGAATGCTGCCTTTCACTTTCATTCCTTTCTAAAATAGTAACCAGTTACAAACAGATTTCCATTGGAGACAGCAAAAGAGTTGAGGAGTAATAGTAAATTATAGTAACAGTTATACCTAGAGATATGCTTAGTAATGAATTATAAAACTTTTTGGATTAACCTTGCACACTTTTTCTACAGATTCTCCAAAAAAAGAAGGATATTCTTTTGTTGCCAAGCAATATTTTGGCTTTTGGCACATTACAAAGTTTAGGTATTAATAACCATAAAGTGATCGAAAATGGGGACCACATCCTCAATAATATATGAAGTTCAAAATAGAAAGGACAAGCACATAAACAAGTAGCAGATTTAGGAAATTAAACTACTAATACACTGGTGAAGGGGAGAGGGTCCTGAACCAATTTGTTCCTCGATCCAGATCATGCCAACAAAAAAATTAGAAACTAGAATCTAGATGCCGAAAATGTACATTGTGAAACTTTCTAGCTCACTCTTTCCTATCTTCACAAAACAAAAAGGTTCCCTTACCAAGATGTTAAGGCTTATAGAGTACATATAGTCCCGTTTGGACCACACTCGAATGATTATAAGCCGCTCGCTGGAGAATATGTCTCCACAATTTGCTTAATTACCAAAAATGCTTAAAGAAACACATAGAGTCACTCAGATATTAGTAGCAAACTACCACCTCCACAGCAATATTGTCAACTCCTGATTCCTCCTCCAAAAAAAAGAAGACGTACTTTCTATCAAAGGTATTGTATCATTGCAATAAGCACTTTAAGTTCTTTATCAAAAGGCCCACTCTTCTACTTTCCAAAAAATTCCCAGCCATTGTTGCTTTTTGGTTAAAGTGACCATCTTGATTGGTCAAAAAGAATCTGCGGCGACACTACACTCTCTCTCACCACATACATGTTACTCTTAGCAAAAACAAAACAGTACCAAGTTTGTTGGTGCAATTGCAATAAATAAATAGTACCATGTGTTAGAGCATTTTACAATATGCACTCCATATAGTTATGATATAAGATAGTGTTGCTACATTTGCTAAGTGTACTTCAATAAATTTTTCATTCTCAAGTAATATGTAAGGAGCAAATTATACACATCACTTTAATGTATTAACAACAACCTAGTTACTCCTACCGTTCTCTTTTGTTCTTCTTATTTGAAATCTTTTTAAGAGACAAAAAATGTCGAGTAGGAAGAACGAGAACAGACGGAGTATAAAAATAATCCTTGAAGCCATAAAGGTTTGAAACTTTGAATTATAAAATTAGAAATGATCTATTATTTTGATACAAAGTACAGCTTGTATTATTCTTTAATCCGCCCATTAAAATCTTAAGTTTCAGTAAGTTAACTAAAGGTTAGGTATACAGATTACAGTTATCTAAAGAGAACGTTTAGCAAAACACAAAACTATATCATCATTCACTCACAACAACCCAACTAACCAAGATTAATTAAACTAGATTTAATAAGATGAGATCCAAGGAAGAGTTGTCAATTGTGGAGTGTAGTATGATTGAACCCACTAAGCCATATCTCAAACTATATTTTCAACATAAGTGAATATTCTCACTCTGCTACCTTATGATCATTTTACCTATTTGACCCCACTTAAGATAAAGCTTTAGTTAGTCCTACCACTAGTAACTAGTGAAGGTCGTAGTTTTGGTCACGTTGCTTGGACTCTTCATTTTTTCTCAAGTACCCGTGTCGGACCCTATACACTCAGACATGGGTACAGACACTGGACACTTCATTTTAGTTAAAAAATATCCCTTTTTACGGAAAAATAGCCGAGTCCGACACTCAGACACATACCCATGTCCGAGTCTGAGCAACATAGGTTTTGGAATAGGGAAATTATATGGGGTAACCGATAATTATTGTCTAAAATGATCCTCGCTTATTCGGCAATCTCCAATAGATCCCCAACATCAGAGTTCTCCTCCATGTGAAAATACTAGGTTATTCTCAGTTGATTTGAGAAGCACGCTAGCTACCTTCATTGATTTTGAATACCCAAGCTTGTCAACTTTCATCATTGTTTTTCTATTATTGTAACTTAACACACAAAAAGGCATAATCTTGTGAAAGCACACAACATAACTACATTCAAATCATTTACCTTACAAGTCAACACCTTTTTTAAGAAAGAAATCATCCACTTAAGTAAACAATCACCATAAATTAGATTAATCACCCCTTAATATAAAAACCAAAAAGTGCATACATACATCCCCACCAAACTTTACCAAAAACTACTAAGTACTACCCACATAACTTAAGTTAATTATTGTCTATTTTAATCCACAACAACAACTACTATCATCACAAATCAAGGAGAGATAAACCAAAACATCAATCAATCATACTTTCTACACCTCATAGCCCCGCTCCGCCAAAGTACATCAGGTATTTTCAAAAGTATATATGTAATTTTCAAAAACACATACATATTTTCACTCCGTAATTAATGTACCTTGGTAGAGCAATATTCACAATGCACAGTACTAATATTTAAAGTAAAAAGACACAATTACCAAAAAGTGAGAGTTGAACCAATTTCACACCACAAACATCATCAACCAAACAACTTTGCGCACTTCGAACCACTACTCCACCAAGGCACATTAGGTGTTTTCAAAAGTACACACGTGTTTTCACTTCCTAATAAATACTACCTCGGTTTTTTTTACTCGCATAATTTGGAGATGTTACACAATTCATTCACGTTGCTTTGAACCAACTTTATGACTTATCTATAACGAAAAACATAGTCGTCTGAGATTTTGTTAGATTCGTTTCAATGTGTAGATTATTAATAACAATTTTGTATAATTTTTTCTATAGAACTTAAGATTATTAATTAAGTTAAAAAAAGGAGGAAGTATACCCTAGTGGTACACCAAGGCACATTAGGTATTTTCAAAAGTACACACGTCTTTTCACTTCGTAATAAACATACCCTAACGGACCAGTGTTCCGCGGTGCACATAATAATTCACAGAAACAACATTAAACAAGTACTAAAATTCAAAGTAAAAAATTAAAAAATTACCCAAAAGTGGAGAGTTGAGCAAGAAAAAAAGGGTAATGCTTCAAAGGAACCAAAGCCAACTTATGCAAAACTCTATTCCCTACACCCAACACCACCGTTGCACTTGCTGCTACCATCACCTCCACCGTCCGATCTCTCTCCTCTTTCTGATCAACCTCACCAACCCGACACCGAAACAACGTCGTTGTCGTTGGTGTCCTCCGCCTCTTCACTTCATCCGAGTCCGATCTCACCTCAATCCACCGGTTAACCTGATGAACAAATCCCAACCTTTGATTCCGGGATGCAAGCAATGTCGGCGAATTTCGAGTGAGATTAACAGTGACGGGTTGTCGGAATTGAGGACTTTTCCGGCGAATTTCCGGCGAGGTAATTCCGGCGCCGGCGGAAATTCGCCGGAAAATTACTGACATAGTTGTAAATTTGTAATCAAATTATCAAAATTTTCAACTTTTTTTTAAAAGATTGAATTTTGATGATATGGGGAAATGGGAATTGTGAAATTGGAAATTGGGTATTGTTGAGAATTGAAGAAATGATGAAGGGTAAGTATATATAGGGAGAGGAGAGAGAAAAGGAAGAAATGAGTTCAGATTTCAATGGAGATAAATTAAAGGAGAGAGAGAGAGAAAAGACACTTTTTTGTATTTGTAAAGAGAGGAGAAGAATGAATTTGAGATCTTTGGCGGCTTCCTAGATGTTGACAAGGACATGTGAATTACAGTAGTATATTTTTGGTTAAAAGAAAGTCTCTCAATTTTCGATCACCCCTGACCTCACTAAATTCTTGCTCTTTTTAGCAACTCAAATCTATATTAGGAGTTGTAGTCTTTAGGGTGTTCATCGGTTTAGAACCGAATAGAAATCTAAAATTTTCAAATTTGAAAATTGAAGGTTGGACGATTTTAGTTTGGATTGGGATCAGATCGAACTAGAAAATCGATTCAAGCCTTGAATCAGACCGATTGTACTGGTAAAAACAAAATATATATACGAAATATAATGGTTTATGAGTTATATTTTTTTGATTAGGAAAAAGGCATTTTCTAATTAACAAACATTGAACTATTTGTCATTATGCCTAATCACTAGTTCTATCTGAACATATTAGGAAAGAAATTATTTTTTGAGGGCATAAGATATATAGTTTGTAAGTATAGGCAAAACAAATCCGGTCTAGTCCAAAGCCGGCAAATAGATCTGACCTTTGGACTAGACCGGACCAACAACTGGAAATAGAAATTGGAAAATCGAAGCTGGACCGGTTAGCTCAGGTCCAAACATATCTATTTTTTCAGTTCTAGACTGGTTTTTGAACATTCCAGATTAGGACTAGTAAAAGGAAAAAATATTACATCGGTGAAAAGAAGTTTAGTTCAGTTTAATTAAAGTTAATTGAACAGGACGTGAAACGAGTGAAAACGTAGCGTACTTAGTCATGTATAGCTTTTCTGAAAATGCTTAGAAGTGAATTACAACATATAGCCAACTACTTGAAATATCATACATGTATCATGTGTTTACTCATCAATTTCTTTTGCTCATTTAAAATTCTCCTATGGTGTCAAACTTGTTCATTTCCAAAATATTAATGTTAGTTGTAGGACATCTGCAGTATATCATCTATTACCAGGGGAAGAGAGAAAAATCAAAACCTAGTTCCAGACCAAGAAAGGCTGGACTCGCTAGGTCCGAAACCTAGATTGGTCATACTGGAATTAGATTTGGGTCCAAATATGAAGATTTAGTTGAAACTGGTTCCAGTTTTATGTAGCAACATTTTGAACCTAATACCAACTGGGTACCCGGTGTATCAAATGTGATGCTAATAAAAATTATGAACATAGTCTTTAGTCTTTTTTAGCAAAATAGTGAACATAGTCTTTTAGTCTTTTTAGCAAAAGAGCGACCATAGTCCGCATCAGTGCTTCTCACCTGGAACCGGATACCTGAGGTTGGAATCGTCCCCAACCGGTTCCAAGACCAATTCAAAAATAAGGACCCGATTCAATCAATTCCAAGTCTGGTTTTAAATTACAGGAACTTGTTTATTCCACTAGTTTCATGTCCGGCTAAAAGGTTACGTCCCTTTTAATTGTCATATTCCAATTAGTAAATACTTTAACCTAATTTTTTTAAAAAAAATAGTGAGTACTCTCTTTAAAAGTAGTACTCCTAACTCTCTTTAATTACATAATTTCGAGGAATCTTTTCCCAAAATAATGCTCCTCGGCAAAATAATTCTCACTCTACCGTTACTTTGAAAATAATTCCCACAATACCGTCCACGTAAGCAAAGTCAACGTTTCAATTTTTTTGGTTTGCGGAGTAATTTCGCTACTTGAAGTAGCGAAATTAATTTCGCTACTTCAGATAGCGAATTTGTCTTCCAATTTTCTCACAACAATTTGGCTTCTGTTGGCTTCTGTTGCAAGTAGTCAAACAATTTCGCTATCTGAATTAGCGAATTCATATGTAATTCGCTCTTTCAGATAGCGAATTAGCTGCGTGAAAAAACAAAAAAAAAATTCTTATGCTGACTTGCTTACGTGGACGGTATTGTGGGAATTATTTTCAAAGTGACGGTAAAGTGGTAATTATTTTGCTGAAGAGCATTATTTTGGGAAAAAATTCAATTTCGAGACCCTTTTGACATTGGTCAAACTACGCAGCCCGTTTCATTCCCGCGTTTGTTCTCTTACGGTTACCAAAAACGCAATTGAGAGAAGAAACCAACAACATTATGTTTCCAACATTATGATTTACCAATAACTGAACTTATTTCAATTTTTTTCTACTTTTTGCTGATCAAGTTTGGTGCATTTTGTAGTATGGTGGAATAATGCAAAGGGTTGGTTGTATAATGATCTTAGCATTGTTTTTGCTAAATTTTTCACCTTTTTCTGTAACACATTATGATAATTATGGTGGTGGAAGAGGATTCGGAATTGGATATGGTGAGGCACTTCAAATACTTTCAAAGTCGAAACTCGAAAAATGTGAGAAGACTTCTTCAGATGGTTCTAATAGTAATGACAACCCCCTTAATTGCACTCGCAAGATTATCATTAACATGGCCGTTCCTAGTAACTCCGTAAGTTATGTTTTTTTTATATTCGTGTCGATAACATAAGTTGAATGACCGAAATGTTGATTACATATATACATCATGGCCTCCTTGTGCCATGCTATGTACGTACTTGGTGGGGTCGTCACTAAGTTATTGTTGTTGTTATTATTGTTGTCGTCGTAGTATGATTTTGTAATAGTCTATTAAAAAGTTTAGAAGGTAGTATAAGATGTAATGCTGTATTAATAGTTTATAGTAAACTCTACATTTATTTTTTGGTGAAATACGCATAGCATTGCATCATTAGTTCATACCATAAAATTGTTCCAAGAATAACTAGGGGATGAAAATAGTTTCGAGTTACAATCATGGACGAGTCTTGATTCCTACAGTTTTTTGCAAGTCCATCTGCTAGCTTGTTTAGCTCGCTTGGGCAACGCGTGAGTACCATTTCGCTACATTTGGACTATAGGCAGCTGCACACACAAATCATACACTAATTTGTGTGCAACATGTAACATAAGACTTGCATTCTTTTCAGAGTGGAGGAGAAGCCTCTATGGTGGCAGAAGTTGCAGAGGTGGAGGAAAACTCTACAAACAAAATGCAAACTTTGCGACTACCGCCTGTGATTACTGTCAACAAGTCTGCTGCTTATGCCGTGTTTGATCTGATGTATATACGAGTATGGCAAATTAGTCTTACACCCTTGCTCATACTATCTCACTTTCTTATCTCATTTCTCCAATCTACATGTATTCTCTCTTATATGTGTGGTAATGATCTTGGTACATGTATGTCTGCCATAACCTTCATATGGTGTGGAGGTGATTTTAGAGTAGTATTTTCTGTCTCCCACCGGTTATTTTTGTAAGCATTCACGAAGAACGAAAACAAACGGAGGGAGTGTTTGCCAACATTACTTGTTTTGTATCCAATGAACATTCATACTATTATACAACTAGGAACTTTTTCTATGTATTCAACTGCTTATTCCATACTTGTTCACTAATTTTCAAGGCCAAGCATTAAAGTTTATTGAATAGTTGGATCACTTGGATGTGTTTAACTGATGAGCAAATGCATTGGAAAATACTTAGTTTATGTGCTTGCATTTATACAATGGAATGTGACACATTTCAGTATTAAAATTTCAGGATGTCCCTTATAGACCCCAAGAATATTTTGTCCAAACACGCAAATGTGAGCCGGATGCTGATGCACGTGTCGTGAAGATATGTGAGAGGCAATCTCCCTCACTTTTTCTCTTATATGAGCATGTTCTTTTCGTGTTTAGTTGTGTGCTTCGGCTGCAACTCTGTGAGAGGGTCATCTCGTGTGCCTAACCCAACAAAAAAACACATATTGCTTTGTCTATATTTGTTTTGATATGACTCATTCCTTTTGTTGTTGGTTTTTAAAGGTTGAGGGATGAACAAGGTCACATTATTGAAGCCTCTCAGGTATTGTAACTGGTTGTAATGTGTCAAAAGTTGTGTTTCTTTCCTATAAGCCACTCACTCCAGTGTGGATCTTTATCTTATATTTCGACTCCAGCCTGTTTGTTGCCCTTGTGGTGATAAACGACGAGTACCTTTTTCATGTGGAAACTTCTGTAAGTGTCTGCAATTCATGATACACTCATACAAGTTCATTCATGTTTAAATGGTTGTGAATTGTGATTGTATAGTTCTGTGTTTCTCATTCACGTATTGCTCATCAGTTGACAAGTTGGTAAAGGGAAAAGCCAATACTGCACATTGTCTTCGATTCCCTGGTGATTGGTACGTTATACAGAATATCCATACCACATAGCTATAAACTGTGCTTAATCATTTGTACTTCGTTTCAGTTTTCGCTAATAAGATTAGTGATAGCAAAAGTAGAGTCTAGAGACAACACTCTCTACAGAAAGAAGTCCTTTGTGTAAAAAATAGTATTAGTTGTTCATTAGATCTTTTTGTTACTGTGTAGATAACATAACTCTTAATGTTGTAAGGTTCCATGTATTTGGCATCGGACAGAGAACCGTGGGATTTAGTGTTCGAATTGAAGTAAAGACTGGATCTAAAGTATCAGTGAGTATCCTCATTACATTCTTGTATTATGCTAATGCATTGTTGTCTTTTTCCTTATTGTTCTTCTCATTGCTTGTATGTTTTGATGCTTGGCTCACCTTTTAGGAAGTGATTGTTGATCCTGGAAATCGAACAGCTGTGTCGAATAACAACTTTCTGAGGGTGAATCTGATTGGGGATTTTGGTGGTTACACTAATATTCCGTCATTCGAGGACTTCTACCTAGTGATACCAAGGCAGGTATATTTTTTAGAGTACCTGTTTTTGCTTTTGATCTAAACTAATATCATTTTATGAAATACAGTATTTAGTTTTCATTGTTAGCTCCTTGGGCTGCATGTATCAAAAATGTTTTCTTTCACACTTTTTTGGGTTTTTGAAGCATGGACCAGGCCAGCCTCCAGATTTAGGTAAAAATTTCTCAATGTATATGTTACTTGAGAGAGTGAGATTCACATTGGACGGCCTCGAATGCAACAAAATCGGAGTCAGTTACGAGGCTTTCAATGGTCAACCAGATTTCTGCACCTCTCCATACTGGAGTTGTTTGCACAACCAGCTGTGGAATTTTCATGAAGTTAGTATCTGAAGCTGAAATTTAGAAGTGACAATTATTCTGAAATCTCATCTTTTGTTTTTCACTTCATTCTTCAGCATATTTAACTGAGATCATATTGGCAAAGTTATTGCAACAGAACTATTTTGTTCATTTAGTTAGTGCACATCTATCTATATTTTTGCATGTTTTTGAGTTTATGTTCTCTTTGTTACTAATAGAAGTGTTCTGACTTTAAAAACTGTTTCTAAGGCTGACCAGAATCGAATTGCTAGGAATCAACCACCATTGTATGGCGTGGTAGGAAGGTTTGAAAGAATAAACGAGCATCCAGTTGAGTTACGGCTTTGTATTTCATGCTTCCTCTGCTCTTTAAAACTCGCAACACTTTGACTTTTGCACTATTTACGCACCTTACTTTGACCAAAACATTTTCAACCAAAAATATAAATGCTCTTAGATTGTAATGTATTTCAAAGTACATTTTTCCGTATCGTTCTGATCAATATTTAGTTAAAGATGCTATTGGTCAAAGATAGTGCGTTGGAATTTGAAGAATAGAGTATGTATCTATTTGGAAAACTATTTTTACCAACTGTCATTAACTAAAAATGCATACAGGGTGCAGGACCTCGATCATTTTCGTTCGGAATTTCTGAAGCTCTTAACACGAATCTTTTGATAGAATTAGCAGCTGATGACATTGAATATGTTTACCAGAGGTTAGTATATTTTCTTTGTTTAGGCGCGAAATGTTTTTAGTAAACTATCATTTACTGAGAATCTGTATGGCTTCAGTTTCTGATATCTATCTTTTGAAATTCGGTTTTAGGAGCCCTGGTAAGATTTTAGGTGTTACTGTCCCTATGTTTGAAGCACTTGCTCAGTTTGGGACTGCAGTAATCAAAACAAAGAACATTGGTAAAGTGGAAGCATCATATAGTTTAACGGTATGCAAATAATTTTCTCTCCAATTAGTCATGACTTTCTGCAGACATTATCTTATAAATAATACCTTTTAAAGAGTTCTGTTGATTCCATCCATTTTTCATCGCTTTCTTTAGCTAAGCGCGTAAATCTAGTCATTTGGAGAGACTAATGATAGTAAACCATTTTTAGGAAAGTTTACGAATTTTGTCTTCACTTCGCTTACTCTTAGATTTCTCAGTTATAACAGTTTGGAGACTGATGAGTTCTTTTTCTTTTCACAAAACATGTACAGTTTCAATGTTCAAAAGGTGTGACAATGATGGAGGTACTTGTTTAGATGTCCCTTGCGGTTCATTTGAGATTACTGGATGTCTGGATACTATCTTCACAATATATGAATGATTGCAGGAACAATTTTTCATCATGAAGCCTGAAGAAGTTGCTACTCGATCTTTCAAAATCTACCCTGTTACTGATCAAGCTTCAAAATATGCTTGTTCTGGTAGATTTTCTTTTGCTCATCCTAGTTGTTTTTGGTATGATTGTGCTGCCCTTTGGACTAGAGTTGGATTTCAGACATCAAAGTCTTTAAATTCTCTCAATGCAGCGATTTTAAAAGATTCAGAGTTCCATGAAGTCGATAGAGCCGAGTGTCAGTTCACCACCACAGCCACCGTACTTGACAATGGAACACAGGTGAAAAAAGCATGCTCTCTGCACTTTAAGAGACGATGATTTAACAAGACCAACTTTCTAATTTTCATGCACATAGACTCATTAGAGGACGTCTGTTTGCAGAAAATAACATAAGCAACCTAATGTGATACAGGGAATTCCATTTCAGCCGCCAAAGTCAGGCACAATGAGTTTCTTTGAAACTATCAGAGACATATGGAAGAAGTTTTGGTCTAATTTGTCAGACTTCATCACAGGAAAGAGTTGCAGGTACTCAAATGGAAAATTGCTGTTTCTTTTCATATGTTAAGTACGCTAAAAAGTTAAGTGGTCTGACCAGAAGCGCTTGGTCAGACCATCTAACCAGAGACCAACTGAAAAATTAAGCATAATGAATTAGACTGCATTACCTGAGAAAATAGTGTATTTTGCCAATTTTAGCCAACGTAACAGGTGTTTTGTGACATATTTTTGCCAGATTTAATCTTTGATCGTGTAATCTGATACTCCTGACTGACTTAATAACCAAATATAGCAGGAGTTGGCAAAAATGGTGAATGTTCTTTCTCGTTCCATGTTCTGATCATTTCTCTTGAACTTCTATTTGAGCAGAAGCAAGTGTACTGGGTTCTTTGATTTCCACTGTCACATTCAATATGTGTGCATGAGTTGGGTCATCATGTTTGGCCTATTTTTGTCCATATTTCCTACAGGTAAACAAATTGCTTTTTCTTAGCTTCATTTCCTAAGCATAAAAAATTCTCTAATTGGAGAATATATGTGTTCACTAGTGAACAAGAGTGATGAATCGGGTTGTGCCGGACTCCAAGTGGATTCACCACATTATCGTACTCTCTGACGTGTTCACCGTCGGACAGTTCTCTGTTTAGCCTCGCTCTATAATAAATCCAATAACAACCAAATATTAATTATGAAATACTTTCTGTTGGTGTTTAGTCCTTGTGCTACTGTGGCTTTTACATCAAAAGGGACTCTTTGATCCTTTCTATGACTGGTGGGAAGATCATTGTTGGGAAGGGACACCAAGACACGAAAACATCCCAAGACGCAGAACTCAGCTTGACAATCACCGGATACATCACAAGAAACACCGAGCTCATCATCAGCATCAGCATCATCATCACCGATCTAACCATCATCACAACGCTGATGGACCGAAGCATAAACATGACAGGCATCACCATGCAGCAGATCACTCAAATGATTATAATCAGTATTTGCATCATGTTCACAAGGATAAGGTTAAACATCACAGACATCGAAGTATTGCTGGTGTAATTCAGCAATTGCATTTGGAAAGTAAAGAAGATTATGTGATTCGGCATCACAGGCATAGGAAAGAGAAGAGAGCTATCAGAAGAACATCTGAATTTCAGATATATGACAACGAAAATGAGCCTCATGAGGATGAACATAACTTGTTTCATGAGAAATAATAGTTATACCTACAAGAGTTTAGATGGAAAAAAATTGTATAGGTCCGACACTTTTGTCATTAGTGTAGGCAATATTTAACTCTTCGCTCTTTGACGGGAGTTTTCAGTTGCTTTTTGTGGAATTGTAGCTTGTCTTAATCGTGTTATCAGCAAGATATGGGCGAAAAATATCATGAGAACTCGTTAAGTTCGTTCGTTTTAGAAGTCCTCGCAGATTTCAGATAATGTCTTAAGAAGATGTATCACTTCTTTTAGATCAAGAGAACTTAAAGTAACCCTTCTCTTACCCTAGCTATCTAAAGGTTTGTTGATATCAGGCTTCAGGTGGACATTGACTATAGTAGGCTTAATTGTTTTTGGTAACTAGATTCAGTCAAAGGATATACTGTATATTGTATCATGTACATTTTAATCTTATTTTATACCAATAATATTCACATTGATAATCAACAACTGAAAATCAAAAACTACTTTTTCTAATTTACGTAATTCAGTTTTTGTTCTCATGAAACAGCTGAAAATTTTTCATTTACTCACACAAATCATACATACAAAAAATTTTCCTGATACTAGAAGTTCCAACAAATCAAATTTCTTGATCTACACTTTCTTTTTTTTCAAGAAAAACAACTTTCTACTCTGGTACAAGAACAAAAGACATCTAAGGTTACTCACTCTCTGTATTCCATTCTTGATCTTCAAAGAGGTCTTTGGGAGGATCATAGACAGAGAACCCAGGGAAAAGCTCCAAGAAGTCAGCTTTGATCAATTCAGGATACGGAAGAAGCCCTTTTAGAATGACTCGAAAAGGAAGTTGAAGAGGGGTTAGGAGACTAACTCATTTCATCATATAGCCTCATTCAGCAGTTCATAGTCCAAAAAGGCCCTAATAATGTCACCAAAAGTATGCTGATCAAATAGGACTTTATCCCGCTTCAAGTCGCCCCATATCGACTTCGTTTCCTCCACCTTTTTGTTCCTTGCAAGCATCATGAGCATGTCGCGGTAAAAGAACATGTCTGGGCAGTACCATATCTCTTTACGCATCACATCGTACAACTGGGAGAAGGAATAACCCGGGAATAATATTAGCACCCAATTAATCTACTATATGCATATTTTAATCTACTCTAACTGCCAAAAAGTCATGATTATTACCAACCTAAACCGTCATTCTGCAACATCAGGTTGCCGATATAGAATAATGATAACAAAAAGAACCATCAAGCAATTTAGTATAAGAAGAGCACCCCTTGTAAGCCATAACCAAGACACCTAATCTGAGAGCAGATTACAGTGAGCAAGGCTATAATTTGGTAGACACAACTATCAGGTCGGCCGTTTCCCCTTCCCCAGGTTAGTGGTCAATATCCCTTGCTATTAAGACCTATGAATCTGACCTACTTGCCTGGAAAAAATATTCATTCATCTATTATCTACAGGAGATGGCTTAGCGTTTGGACAGATCAAGGACAAAGATTATACATATGCATATATCAGAACATACAGCATTTAGAGACCAGCACCAGATATAAGTTTAGGACTACAACCTGAACTTGGATCACAACTAGCCATTGTTGTGCTGGATTGTATGTTACAACCCGAACTTGGATCACAACGCTCTTACAGAAGAAGATAGGCAGTTGATATGAAAACCTCTAAACCCCAGCTCACCTTCAAAAACCACCCACGAAAACCACTGTACCGCAGCCCACCTTCGAGAACCACCATGAAAACCACCCAACTCCAGCATACCTTCGAAAATCACAACACCCGGCCACAATAACCACTAAATTGCTATCCCATCTTCGAGCACCGCTAAAGATCTAAAGAGAGCCACGAAAGTTCCTCGAATGGTGGTGGCTAATATTAACAGATGGTGGCGGTAGGGAGAGATATACGCAAATGACGGCAACGGCCCTCATAATATGACGAAGATTATAAGCAGATATATTTGCACGAGAAATTGAAAAAACACAAATTAGAGAGCCATTGTCCATCCACACTCCTTGTCTCTGTTATTGGCCCTTTTTCTTATTTTTCATTTTCAGAAACAGACCTATTCATCTGCAAAGTAAATTTCTTGATCGGTTTCTTTCCTTTCCTCGACTTGTTCATGAGGTATATATACCGGTGCCGCATACCCATTAAGGGATGATTTTCTAACAAAAGATCCTTCCTAAACGCTTCTCTAAGAACCACTGTCTGTGTCTTGTTCTTATTAGAAACATAAAATATACCCGGATGGTGAAGCAATGCCTTCTTAAATCTTGATCCAAACCCCAAATAATCTCCTAATCTTAATAGATTTTTCAATTCAGTCTTTTTTGAGACCAAAAGACTGAGAATCTCATGAAGCACAGCCACTGTCCACTTCTCAGCTTGGTCACTCCGGGGTGCCAAATGAAATGCATCCTCATAAGGCGAAATGTAAGGCAAACATTGCCATTCTTCAACCCAATCTCTAACCTTCTTTTGCAAATCAAACCCCGGAGCAAAACTCATTGGATATTTCACCTTACACCCAAAATCTGAATCTTTTCGAATAGCCGGCACGGCGAATTCCTTCCTCCAACTAATCAATTCCAATCCAACTTCGACATTATCATCACTACTACTACTATCAACCACATAACCATATTCGTTATTATGATTAAATTCCAAGGTGCATAACCTAAAATACTCAGGAAAATAAGAAACAAGATCAAGTAGATAATGATGAGGCAAACCCAAATCAAATTTGAAATCATTAAGAATAGAGATAGGAACCCTAGAAGCTCGAGTAAGCATTAAGAATTGAACCAACCTCTGAGCAGCGGATTGTTTATGCAGCATAGAATCATGGATTTCCTGCTCTTCACTATGAAGGGTAAGAAAGTGAGGAGTGGGTTTGACATGAGGAGGAGAAAGTGTGAAAAGAGAAGGGTATCGATAAAAGAAGTCGAGTGCAGTGGTGTGCGAGGGGAGGTTTAAGCTAGGTTTATAAAGGGAAGCAACAGAGATAGGAAGAGTGAAAGAGGGTGAAGAAGAAGAAAGAAGGAGGTGCTTGAGAGAGAGACAATGGTAGAGGTTTTTCTCCCTCGAAACTACGAAATCAAGGTATGGGTCTCGAACCCATTTGATTTTAGCATCTACGAATGTTCTTCGAGGAAGGTAGAGACAATTGAGGAGAAGAAGGGAGGATTTCAATCTACTGAAACTGATCATGTTATTGTATGGGAGAAGGAACTTTATAAATCACATTCCAATTTCACTTAGGCATTTCGTCGAACACCTAGCAAGCATGATCAAACATACCTACTTCCAAGTACAAATCACAATCCAATTTAACTTAGGCATTTCATCGAACACCTTGCAAGCATGATTAAACACGCCCCCTTTCAGGTACATATCACAATCCAATTTCAGTTAGGCATTTCATCGAACACCTTGAAAGCATGATCAAACATACCCACTTCAAGTACAAATCACAATCCAATTTAACTTGGGCATTTCATCGAACACCTTGCAACCATGATTAAAGATGCCCACTTTCGACAAATAACAACACAATTTAACTTAGGCATTTCATCGAACATCTTGCAAGCATGATCAAACATACCCACTTTCAAATACAAATCACAATCCAATTTCACTTAGGCATTTCATCAAACACCTTGGAAGCATGATCAAGCATACCCACTTTCAAATACAAATCACAATCCAATTTCACTTAGGCATTTCGTCGAACACCTTTCAAGCATGATCAAACATACCCACTTTCAAGTACAAATCACAATCCAATTTAACTTAGGCATTTCATCAAACACCTGCAAGCATGATCAAGCATACCCACTTTCAAATACAAATCACAATCCAATTTCACTTGGGCATTTCATCGAACACCTTTCGAGCAGATCAAACACACCCCCTATCGATTTCAATCGACTGAGACTGATCATGCTATAGCACAATTCGGATCCTGAAAACCTAATGAAAAACTTTGAAATTACCCATAGACACTTTTGAGATCAAATGCATAGCAAACAGGAAGAATTGAACGCCGATTAAACGGAAAGAGAATCGTTGACAGTTGAAGTCCAAAGATTGCCGTATAGATGATAGCTTGTTTAAAATTGATTTAGATGTACGAGGTTTTCGCCGATTTTTTTTTAGTTTCGGTCAAGATTTTGTGACATTATTGACTTTGATCGAAGACGAAGAGGTCAATAGTGTAGTGTTGTGAGTCATTTTACCTATACGTTTTTACCTTAATAAAGGTCAAGGTGTTGATTAAGTCATTTAATATTCGATTGGTTCACCTCGTTGATGTCATAATGTATATGAATTAATTTAATAGGTAGAATCTTTTATCGGAACAAGGAAACTCATCCTCCCTGCATGAATTAGTAGTATTCACATGGTTTGAAACTCGCGTGAAGAACTGAAATACCTTCTTATTTGCATAGAAAATATCTTTTAAATGGACATGACCTAGGGGAAGAAGTACCGGGAAATAAATTAGAGGAGTCTTTTTCCTTTCCCTTTCTGTATATCGGATTCCTCCACTATTGAAATGATTTGGAAGAACTGAAATACCCTCTTATTTGCATAGAAAAAAGATAATGGTACATACGTTTAGGGACGGAGAGAGTATGTAACTAATAAAGGTTAGAAGACTATATGCTCACGTATTACTCTACTATATCCTCCAGAGTCCAGATATTGTACTATCGGTCTCGCTGATTGATCTAGAATATAAATCAGTATGATTTATACTTTTTGATCAAAAAATATAAAAATAATAAAAACATGTATCGAACTAACTACTAAGCAATATTACATGTGATTTTATATTATTTAGTCGTTTATGTTAGAATAATAAAGATGTCGTGACATACTTATTTGCAAAGAAAGATGTGAATTTTAGACGAAGTGTCTAAATCCTATATAAGTGTTCATTAGGATTGTGTTCATGAGCTAGTCGGGTTTGTGACTTGAGGCATTAATTGAGATAATACCAAAGAAATAAGCACCCAAACTAGAACATCATCTAAGTTAGTTGAGAATTAAGAGAAGCCTTGAATGGTAACAAAATGAGTTGGAAGGATGGTGGATGCTTTGATAGGTCCCGAAGAATATGGAGTTTAGTGATTATTTGATTTGACATCCAATTGGCAATCCATTAATATATCTCATATTCCTATCTAATCTTCTGGACTAGAATTCTTGATGGATAATCCTTAGCCCCAAAATAGTCGGGTCTAAGAACCCAACTTGGCAATAAAAGCCTTCTTAAGGGGAGTACCTGTTTATGCTTACAAATACTTGTAAACTTGTCAATTTGAATGTATATCTATATATACATATTTCCAAAAATAAACCACGCAACACTTGACCTAGTGGAAAGGAAGGGACCTTTCCAACCTTAAAGTTCGACACTAGGGGCTTCAATCCTCACTATGGACACTTTGAGCGTAGGGAGGATTCCCCTTACCCTTCCCCCTACGGCCCTACTCTCAAGTGCTTGTCCCGCTTATCCGGACCGGGAGGACCCGTGTGGGGTTCTGCCCCGGTAGGGGAAACTCTTCTTACCTACCAAAAAAAATCTAAAAATACAGACACAAATCAATACAATAACTCGATCACCATCATATGTATAAATAACTTGGAGTTCAAAGGTAAGTCGGAGACAGAGACGTTCATCTTCTCTCCCAAAAATACATAATCTAAATGACAGCTACAAAGTTCGACAGAGACGTTCATCTTCTCTCCCATTCATCTTATTCTTGTTGTGGAGGGCATGTCGCAGACACTCCCTTGCTCCCTCTCTAACTGAAGACGCTCCCACCAACCACCTCGTTAAGATCATCGTTGATGCCTTGTTGCTGGTACACTCAATCTGCATTCAACCAAGTAACACTCAATATCAGGTTCGTCATAGCTTTCCTGGGAATTCTCTTTGTATTTTGGACATGGAAAAAGCATCCCATCATGCAATGCAACCATATTTCACACAAAATTTATTTATCCACGGCATTTTATTATCAAACAACTATCTTATACATGATGTTAGCTGAGTAAACAAAAACTAATTTAACATCTGATACCCCATTTTCATGCCTCCTCCATTATTCACTCCCTCATTTCTTTGGGTAACCCCTAAAAGATCCGCCTCTCATTTTACCAAAAGCCTCCTCGAAAATGCCCTCCACCATCCCCAATCACTTATTTTTATCTGCCCAATCACACTAACACCACCCTTAATCTTTCAAACTCTACACAACCAACAACAACACCCTCAGTCTTTCACCCTCCATCTAAGACCTCGCCCCCATCAACACCACTTCAAAAGTTAATTCTTCCATCCCCGCAGTCCAAGAGCAATAATGCCTCTGATTTTAGAAAGAGAAATGATCTGCTCAAATCCATACAAAAGTACGAAACTGCATCAAAATGGATGCTTGCTTGCTTGAAAAAAAAAATAAAGGTCCAGCTTTCAACTAAAGGAGTGGAAATACTTGTCCAGTTCATGCCACAGGCGGAGTTCCTCCATTCACAACCAGACGCCAAACAAACCATAATTTGAAGGATTGAAGACTAGAGATTTTTTTTATGGAACATCATAAAACTAAGCAGATCCATAACCGTTCCACAAGACTTGGAACATTTCAGTATCCACTGCATATCCAGTATTCAACGTTATTACAAAGAAAATACAGGATCAACAGAAAACAGTAACTTGTGAAGTATTATTCATCAATCCTCAATCAGTTCAACCGAAATACAAAATCCAACGGAGAAAAAGAAAAGTACCTTGATGATTAAAAAAAATCAACAAGAAAGCCAATTTTTGTGTGCTAAAGAACAGACACTAAACCTGCACAAGAAAGCACAAATGGGGTAAAAACTTCCCTTACTATCACGCATAACAGCTAAAGCCACTAATCCATCCGTAATATCCTGTAAGATAGACATCTTCAATTCGAAAAAGATGTCAAACCAATCTAAACTTTTTTTCGGTATAGAACCAGCCTAAACATTTTCGGAACCAATTCAGTAAATTCACCATAATACGCACAAGATGCAGCAACTTCAGAACCCAATTAATTAAAATTCAGCCAAAAAAACAAACTTAAGCAATTTCATATTTTTCCGAACAGACCTAAGCATTTATGGAACTATAATTCGCACAAACAAAAAACAAAAATTAGAGTGACCCTCACCCTCATTAAATGACGAAGATTACAAGCAGATATATTTGCACGAGGAATTGAAGAGTCGCACAATTAGTTCGCACCAACAAACTCACAAATTCTCTTAACCAAATTGAAGTAACAAGGCAGGTTTGAAGATACCTGAGTTCGACGGTGAGGAGAATGGCGGTAAAATCCTGTGGGCGGCAAATAGTTACAGCGGGTGTTAGACTTTCTTTGATGGTAGAAGTGCTGCAGGTCTACTCCTTCCCTCTCTTTCTCTGTTTCAGATCTGAAAATTAGGCTGCTCTCTTGAGTCTCGGAACGAATTTAGGGTTTAAAATTTTTTTAAAAAATCAATAGAAGGTTGCATATCAAAGCTTCGTATCTAAAAGGTTAGCCCCAATTAATGTTATTACTGACAAGCAGTCGTAAACAATACAACACAGTAGGAAAATAATGATCGTGTCTTTGGCAGTTGCATTGAAAAACTTAAGAATCACCAAGTGCAACTTTGGCGATCATAAAGCCATTGTTAATTCCCGTGTTCTTGTAGTGTTCCTTTTTCTCAGGAACCAAACAAAGGAAAACTAAACTACAATTGTGGTTTCCCTTTCCATTAAGATTGTTCTCCGTCCAACCAGAAAAATGGATCCGAAATGTGACCTTATTATTTAAGAACGGAGGAATACTAGAATTTTGTATCTCTAACAGAGAAAAACTGACTTCCTAATATGATTTGATAGGTTTGAGATACAGTGCATACTGCACGCGCTTGTATTAGTAAGATGGAGCATATGTTAACCATGCAGTAAACGAATAGAATAAAATAACAAGAGCCCAATCGAGTGATTGACTCCTTAGAAAACTGTAGCTTACTTCCATTTGTCCTTCACAAGTCTTAAACTGTTTTTGGGGTATATCCGTAACAACTAGTATATTAGCTGTTTCGCAAGAAAACTCAATTGCAAGGCTGAAATAAAAGTTTGTATTAACATCAAATATTTCTCCCTGTTACCAAGCCTAGGAAAAATAAATCCTACTCAGTGAGACTCCTCCAGCATAAGTATATACCAATTGAACAAACAAAAATTTCAATATGAAAACATGGATCATTAGTTGGTAGGTCATCATGGTCATGCTCTTAACTCATATGAAGTAGTTCACAAAAAGTGGATTTTTGGCACAGATACTATGACGTAATAGGAGTCATCGCGTCACAGATGAATAGATAATCACCAAACTGAAAATAATGGAAGCACAGAAAGTCAAGCCGAAAAAAAGACAAACATAACACATAACTGGTTTGACCAACGTCAGCACTCTCTAGGATAAGCCCAGATAAAGGGTCTGGAACTCTGGATTCAGTAGCTAACCTGGCTATCTACAGGCCTTTTCCACCTTTTTAATCAAATTTGAATTGCCCAACTTCTCAAGTATCATATCAAAATCATGACAGAAAGAGGTATTGTGGTCAAATGAAGAATCCAGAAACTCGGCTCTCGGTTCTACCTGAAGACATGGAAAATAAACTTCAGCTCTAATATGCAAGGAGATTTATTAAAATCACAGAAATCTTCAAGCAAGAAGTAAAGACCTATCTACCAGTGCCAAACAGCCAAATACTGCATAGGTATAGAATGGAAACTCACTTGCAGCCTTAGTAGCTAAAGTTTCTCCAGAAAAGGCACTAAGCAGCAAGCTTTGGAATTTTTGAATGGAAGTTGTGAAGGTTAGCTAGAATATCATTGCAAGGCACGTTATCATTGCAAGGGACGTCATCTTCTTTTGAAGCATCTTGAGAGAATGTCGGCAGAAGATCTGCCACATTGATATCAGCACAATGATAAAGACATGCCAAGATAGTTGCTCTCAAATCCGAACTAAGCACAATATTCTCAGCTGCCATTCGACGAAGCAGATTGACAACTTCATTTATATCACCCCTTAAACAAAACCCTGTTAACAGATGTTGATAAACAAAACTATTTGGCGTAAAGCCTCGAGAAACCATCCTCTCAAAGAGTTGTTTGGCCTCATCCATCAGTCCAGCTTCTGAAAACCTCTCAATCAGTGTGGAAAATAAGGAAGCATCAGGCACTAATCCTCTTTGAAGCATATCGATGAGTAGTGATTTTCCATATTCGAAATCACCAGATTTGAGGGCTCCATGAATCATTACAATAAAGGAGTGAATACTTGGTTCACAGTTTTCCTTCATATGTTTGAATAAGCTTCTTGTCTGATTCATGCTACCCTCTTTACTCAATGATGTCAACAATGTAGTATAGTCCACTACTTGGGGATTAAGACCAAAGGCCTTTAATTTCAAGAAAAGACCTTTTGCAATGTTTACCATTTGCAGCTTGCAGAAACCATCGATCATAATGCCAAAAGTGTATGAGCTTGGAACTACTCCAATGCTTCGCATCTTTTTCCACAGTTCCAGACTTTTAATGATCTTTCCTGCTTTCAAATATCCGCCGATCAGTGTGCTATAAGTGACCTCATCCTCATAAATTCCTGCTTCAACCATCTTACAGTGAATTGTTTCAGCCTCATTGAGGCAACCTTCCTTGCAAAGCCCTATGATCATTGTATTGTATGCCATAACATCTGGCTGAACATAAGCCTCTAGTTCAAACACTGAATTAAAAAACCTTATTGCATCATCAACTTTCCCAATTTCAAGAAGACCTTTGAGCAACGTAGTGTATGTCAACAAGTCAGGCTTCTTCCCATTATCCATCATCATTTGTAATATGTCAAATGACTCGATAACCAAACCATCTTTACAGAGAGCATTAATCACGGAATTATACGTTGCAACAGGTGCCTCTACACCCTTCTCTACCATCAACTTCAGCATAGCAATAGCTCGTCTAATCTTTTGATTCTTGCAAAGGCCGTCAATTATTCCTGAATAAGTAGTTCCATCGGGATAAATCCCCTTTTCCGTCATATCTTTTACCATCGCTGCAACCTCTTCCCACCGACCCATCAAAGAAAAAAAATGCAACAAGCTTGAATAAGTAATCACATTAGGTGTCAATCCACGTTCCAGCATTTCATCAAAGAGCTCCTTAACCTTATCCACATTTCCTTCACAGCAAAAGCCTTTGATAAGGGCACTATAAGCAACAACATCCACATCAAAACCGCTTTCCTTCATCTCTTCCATCAACCTCATCGCATCTTCCACCTTACCAACTTTACATAAACCGTCCAATATACTAGTATACGATTTCACATCAGGGCGACAACCACCTCTCTTCATTTGATCAATCAAATTCGACGCCTCCACCATCCTCTTCTCCTTACAAAGTGCATTCATCATAGTATTATAGCTAACAACATCAGGCACACAATAAGATAAGGACATTTCTTTTAAAACCACCATAGCGCGATCAATCTCCCCATTTCGACATAAACCCTTCAATATAAGATTCATATTATATACATTCACCTCAAAACCTTCCTTCCATATCAACCCAACAACCCCTAATGCATAATATGGCTTACGTGATTCCACAAAATACTCTATCAATGCAGCCAGTGAGTAAAACCACGGCCGAATACCGACATGGGTCATCTTCCTATACACAGAAAACGCCAATTCATGGTTCCCTGATCTCCTAAGTTCATTAACAAGAAAATTACATGTTTGGGGAGAAGGGATTGTTCCTGAATTAAACCCATTGTTAAACAAAGAAGCTGCTGCTATAAAAGAACTGTCTTTTTTACACAAAGATACAATTTGAGCATCTAGATTACCATTATGAACTAGGGTTTCCACAGAAAAGAGAGATGAGAGTGATGAAAATGAAATTAATGGGTTGAATTGGGCATAATAACGAACATATAAACGAGGGTTGATGAAAAGTGTTCTTTGGGGCATTTCAACAAACAGTTGGTGGGTATATGATCAAATTTTAATTCATTGAACAAAGAATGAATAATAAGGGATAATCAAAGTGAATTAAAAATGGGAAAAGCTCATACCTTTCAAATTTCCAAGATTATACTGGGTATAGAGGAAATCACAATTCTGATGTGAGAAACTTAAACAATTAGATTGATGTAATGGTTAGGTACCGGAAATTTTTGGGTTTATCTTTGTCTTGGGTTTTACATGGGATAACGGTTTTGGTCTGTTTGATAATTAGTCGGTGGTTGTTGGCCGGTTTATCGGCGGTTTTTAAAAGGTGATTTAATCGGCGGTTTTTAATAGCTTATTTGATCGGATGTTTAATCATTGGTTATCAAAGAATGTTTGGGAAAAGTGGTTGTTATTGTTGATTGTTTAGTGCAAAATGAAACCAAAGTTAAAAGACAGCCGAAAAAAAAGGTAAAAGCAAATATTTATTAGCTGTTTGACTACAAACAGAAGCCAAAAGCCAATAAAAAAAGTCACTCAAAAACCTTTAATAATGTTACTGTACGAGGCATGGAGGGGAACCACTACGAACAAGTTTCGGGAATTTCTAAGGAAGCTTCGAGCTCTTATCGATCAATTAAAATACTTTTTTGGAATGTTTGGTAAGAGACTTAGAAGAGAAATGAAAAAAAGGGTTAGGAGAGAAAAAGTATTTCACGTATATCTCTTGAGTCTTCCTCCTAGGCAGCGATTGGGGTGGGATGGATTTGATCGGGGTTGGGATGTTTTTTGACTGGGGTGGGGGATTGATTTCAGGGGTGTGGTGTAGTTTTGTGTCAGATTAGGCACAATTGGGTAGAGGTGGTATGAGCCTATGAGGTACGGTGTGTGAATGTGCATGAGGTTGGGTGATTATTTTTGTTAAGGTGGTGTAGTAGACGAGATAAATGGTAACTAAACCATCGGGGATATGGGAATATAAACTTAAGGGAAAGGAAGGGTAAAGAAAATCAATGAATGGACCTAATAAACATCAGGGTTTCAACTTTTTTTGACAAGTTTACAAGCAAAAGCAACAAGCAAGAAAAAACAAGGGCCCTTACCTAGCTCCATCAGCTAAATTTGAAGGACATGAGACACAAACACAATTGAGACCATTGTACTCATGATAACTATGGCTTGAATTACTAATACTAAGACTACGAGATTTCTTGCAATGTGAAGACAAATGTCCGACGTCGGTGGACGTGACTTACTAATTGATTCTCTTACACACGTATGAGAAAACCCAAAATAAATGGCCCATAATCATGACCTCTATTATATAAGGTTCGAGGGGATGGACACTAAAAAAAAAAAAACATAACTACAATAATTGCGCAACAATTAATCGTTTCATAAATTAAATCTTTGATTATTTTCCTATACATTGCGTGCATTTGATACTAGTTGATTTATAGCATAGCGATCTTGATTTAACTATGAGTTACTATTCCCATTACGAGGTCGTCTTTTCGATGACATCTAATGATATATATATGAAAAACTGATTATTATTGTGAAATTAAGATGATTTAACTCATGATAATTATCCTCTCTTTTCTAATAAATCTCGGTTATTGGATGACTCGAAGAAGCCTCAACTTTGAAAAGCATGTATTCCCCAAAAAGGTTGACTTATATCTCTGTTGTTACATAGGTAGAAATAAAGATAAGGTATTGATTGTCATAACTCATAATTTAATAAGGAGACCTTTTATTTTAATTCAAAATGAAATTTATCCTCATATCAATGGCGGTGTCACACAATGATATATTGTCATGTTTCAATTGGGTAATATTGAATCCAATATCATATTTGGATCGGGTCATGAGCGGTTAAGGTGTTTGTCAAACATGGTTCGAATCGGGTCACTTGGGTCTAGTCACTTTCTGATCATACCGATTCTATTATATGATGGTTTATGGCGGGTTATTTCGTGTTTATTGGAGTCAAGTTTCGATCAGATACTTGTTTGGTCAGATTGTTGTTATTTTTATTCAATCTATCCCGAATCAAAATTTCAAATGGCTTAACAAAATACTATGTTCATCCTCCAATATATTCCCTATTTATTCTTTTTAAAGTTAGACTTAATAACATTTTATTATTAATCATCACCAATATATAACATCCGATAGATTTGTTTTCAAGTATGAATTTTTAATAATTGTTATCAATACAAAATAAAAGAAAAATGATAAATATTTAAGAATATAAATGGAAATTTTAGGTCTTGTTCGGTATCATTGTCATTATTTTGTTTTTATGATTTTATACATACGATATAAGTTGTAAATTAATAATTAGACATACACATAGTAATCATAGCTATTTTGAAAAATGACAGTAAAAAATTGGAAAACTATTTTTTGGTTTCCACATTTTGGTTCTCGTTTTTCAAAAAAACAAAAACAAAAGAACAATAAATGATAATAAATGAGTGAAAATTTTTCTGTACTCCCCGGAGCATGGTGCTCCGTGCACCGGGGGTGACGTGGCTAGGGCAAATCGACGGTTGCCGGCCACACCAAGCCTCCCGCCGGCCGTCAACCCCTCCCTCTCTCTCCTTTCTGCCTTCAACAAAACTTCCGGCAACAACACCCAATCGACGAAAGCTCCGGCGCTCCACCACTCTCTCCACCTTCTCCTCCTTCCCTAAAACTTCAGGCGACCTCCATTAACGTCGGCAACGTCGATGAACAACTTGAACCAGATGTTCTTCGAATTTTTGAATGATGTTCTGTCAGATCTGGTTTTATTGCTCTTCCAGGTCATTCGTTTGTTCTTTTAAAATACTTGTTATGCTCTTTTGGTTATTCTTCTATGTTCTTTTGGTTATTTTCTATGTAAAAATCATTTTGTTCTTTGAATTTTCGTATTTTATTCTATATGTTTCAAGGAAATGTTCTTTTAAAATTAATAGTTTTAAACTTATTTTAGTAAATATATGTTTTTTAAAATTTTGTATCTTGTTCTTTGTAAAAAAAAGTAATTTTGTTTTTTAAAATTTCGTAGTTTGTTCTTTTTGTTTTAAGTAAATGTTCTTTTAAAATTGTATAATGTATTTTTTTGTATGTTATTTGAAATTTCCTATTTTGTTTTTCACATAAATTAAAAGTATTTTGTTCTTTGAAGTTTTGTATTTTGTTCTTTCAAAAAAAGTATTGTTGTTCTTTTGATTTATGTTCTTTTCGTTTTAAGTAAATATTATTTTCATTTTTTTGTTCTTTCAATGTTTACTACATGCTCTTTGTAGTGCTGTTAGGGTTTGAAGTTTTGGGTCTTCGTTGACCAGGGATGACGTCAGCGCTCTGGAGATGGCGACATCATCCCGGAACACAGTGCTCCGCTGGGAGCACCAAAAAGCGACTAATAAATGAGTCCTTAGGTAAGTCAAAACATTAAAAACACTAATCCACGCATGATTTTGATATAAATTTTTAATTTGATATTATGTTAGCCAATATATTTGATGCTTGTATGTACGAGTATATCAATGATAAAAGATTAACCGAGAAACTCTCTCAAAAATGGAGAAAATACAGACTTAAAATGGTAAATTAAAATAATTGGTGTTGAATTGTTCAAAACTGTATTGGAATTCAAGAATGAGATCTCACTCTTTTTGCCATCACTTTGATATATGCATCACGGCATCAGAGTGATCGTACATTCTTACTACTTCCTCCGTTTTTATTTAAATGTGACACTTTTAAATTCACGGACTCCTAGGCAATTTTTGGGAAGGAAAGAGATAGAGAGAAAAAAATAAGGGGATCCATGTGAGAGGAGAGAGATAGAGAGAGTTTATTGACCAAAAAGAAAGTGTCATATTTAATTTAAAACTTTATAAAATAGAAAGTGTCACATTTAAAAAAAACGGAGGAAGTATATTGTTGTGGTGGGGGCAAGTGCGCTATAATCTCCAAAAGCAAAAGCTTCTCCAATACTTCTCCTCTGTTCTCCCCCTTTTTTTTTACTGAAATTTGATGCAAATTATTTTGTGCTTAGGAGCGTACTGTGCTTAGTCAAGTTACAATAATCATTTTTAAAAAAAGTATAGAAGTATTTTCAATTACATAGTGCAATCTGTCTTTTTGAAAAGCATATGTGTAATTTTATATGCTTTGAAGTAGTACTATATAGTTACAATTTTTATTATACATCCGGATGTAATATGAGCATTGTTACACCCGAAACTATTTTTTCGCTTAAATAGGCTTGGGTATATCATGCTCATGATACACCTGCGTGTATGGTGCATAAAATAATTATACAGTATTAAAATTAGACAATAATAGACCGTATACTTCATATATTATTAGGCTAAATTTTACATGTTTAGCCGGTAATATTATCATTCACCAAGTTCATGCTAACGACTATCATTGTTTTCTGGCTAGAAAGGCAACAAAAATATCTCTAAGACAATAGAATAACATATCTAAGAGACAAGTGATCCTCGATGCAATTCGACGTGAGAAGGAAAATTACTAACATTATATATGTTGTTATTAATATTTAGCTACCGACCTACCGTAAAAGGGAAATGATGTAATTAAAAAAGAACTAATAAATATTTTATCATTAAGCAATCCTACCACACTAAACACTTTAAAAACGTACGAGTTACTCTTACCCTTCCTAGTCCATCTATATTTTCGAAGAGTCTTGTTATAAGGTTTAACTAACTTAAATTGCTACAAATTTCGATCTGGTGACAGTCTTCTTATTTTCGTCTTACAAATCTATAAATAATAAATAAAAATCTCACCACCTTTTCTCAAATCTGAAGTTCTTATTGGGACCCATAGGCCATAGTATACAACATTCCGGTACCCGTGAAGGAAGCGCATGAAACTTTGGTCCTCATCAATTATTAATTTTACTGTATGACAAATTATTATTATAAAGCTTTTAAAAAACTTTACAGTAGTACAATCTTGTCTAGTTTGTGTTTTTCTTCTCATCTTTCTTCATTGTCTTTTGTTTTTTTCTTGTTTTTTTAGGTAGGAGAGTAATAATGCATGTATTAGATTGAAACTTGCATTGCAATTTGGGAAAATGCAACTGTCTTCTTTATTGATTTTCATGTTTAGTGCATCGTGCGAGATCATTTTAAAATTATGTGCTCAAATCTATTTATATACACTAAACTTGTTTCTTTATCATAAGATTATCTATATATAAATTATTTATATAGTAACATTAATTATTAATCGAAGTAGTGTAATCATTGAACGAGTGTAACTTTCAGAAAGGACAAGTGTTAGCCAACTTAGGATGTTCACGGCGTCTAACTGTGTAGTTATACTCGAGCCACATATCATGCTTGAGCACAAAGTAGGACAATTTTGAGCTATCTTATTACCATTGAGATAAGGACACTCATGCAAAGCTCTTAGAGTGACATGTGACAAAGTGACTCAAACGTTGGAATACCGCCCAACCTAATAACGATTGCTTGGCTTATGCAATTAGATTGGACAAATATCTAATGATATATCACACAATATACATGTGGTTACTCTAATGTAGTACTACTAGCCTCAACTGCACGTGATACTTACAAAAGTGGTTAAAAATAATTAGTAGCGGTTAATTCGTAAAATAGTTCAAAATATTTTTTTTCTTGTTCTGTGTCCTCCTCCTCTATTCCTCTTCTTTTTCTACTTGTACATGAGTTCAACCATCTGGAATTGGAGATTGGAGTGTCATTTACAAAATCTTACAAGTTTTACGGGATGTTATGATATTTATAAACATATTTGCTTGTAAAACAGTATCAATGGCACCATATAATGCATTAATACAACGAACAAAAAATTACAAAGTCATTAAAGTAAAATCATCTTCGTGTTTTTTCAATAATAAGTAATAGAGTGGAAAATCTCATTTTGCAAACACTTTCTTTGTCATTAACTTAGTTGATATAAATGACTAGTATTAATTTTGCATGACTCGGAATTTGGTTAAATCGCAATAGATAATACGTTAATGTGTCATCGTGATCTTTTTTAAATTATAGTCACACTATTATTCTATACATCAATTTTTTTGCTTCAACAAACATTCAATGTCTTATCAACTGAATTACAACATGGTTCGACACATAGCTTGAACTATTGCGTAATTAGGTCAAACCTAATATTCGACATGTCATTTAGAAGGAAGTGTTGCTCTAACTATATTCGAGGTGTCAAGAACTGTGAGGTGTGTGTTTTTAAAAAGAATCACCCTAGTTAAACCTAGTTATTAATAGTTAATGTACTTATTATATGTGTATCAATATATGATTCAATATAAAAGTTTATTACTACTTCAGTCCCATATTAGTTGCAATAGTTTGACTTTTACACTATTCATATGTCTTACTTTGACCATGATTTTTAACTACCATATAAAACCAAATTTCAGTACATAAGATGTTCTTAGATTTCTCACAACGTATAATTTCAAAATATCAATTTTTCATAATTTTAAACAATTGATAGTTAGATATATCAATGGTCAAAGTTGCGTATTGGCAAGTGTGTCAGTCAAACTGTTGTAACTAATATGGGACAGAGGTAATACTATGCTAATTCTCTAAAGAACCTCATATCGCAAGTACGGGTTAGAGAGAAAGCTCCTATAATATATTGACCCCTTGGATCCCCTATGAGAATAGTTGAGGAGGTAATTTGAGTGGATTTACACAAGACCTTTCAAGCCTCTATGATCAACTTATATATCAATTATCGAATTATCGGTGTTGCATAACCTAAATCGATAATATAAGTTTGATAAAATAAGTTCGATAACAACTAAACCACTATATTGGTAGAATCCGCATCCCTAGTGCTGAATAATAAGATTATAATGGGTAATTAAACCACCAAGTGAAGAGTTAGTGCAACACAATTCAATTACTTAACACATCTTCAAGAAAAAATTGCAAGAAAATACAATTTAGGTCGTTTTCATTAATTTCCCAATGACATGCTTAACAAAAAGCTTTTCCAAAGCATTTTTAAATGAGTTTCTCATCCTCAGCAACACCAACTAACACTTTTCATTTCTAGAAGTTTATTATTGCCAATTCTAGATTAATTAACTTGAATTGGGATAGTTTTATTAAAACATAATATGTCAGTAAGACATATTCCCCAATTCACCCTAATCGTTTTCTTTTTACGAAGTATCTCTCAACCTAGATTATTTAACATCAAGTAATATGTAATAAGACTAATAACCAGTCTAAGGCTAAGTTCTTTTCAACTTATTTAAGCACTCTAGTGCTTATTTCAGAAAAAATCAGATCAGATCAAATCAAATCAAGTTAAAATCAGATCAGATCAGTTAGTTCAAATCAAAAAATAATAAGAACAAAAAACAACTACAATAAGTTCATATTAGAAAAGATAATTTCAGATTGGATCAGATCATATCAGAATAATTTAGAAAAGTTCAAATCAGATCAGGTCATATCAGAAAAGTTCAGATCAAATCACACAAATTCAGAACAGACCAAACAGAAATAACGGACCCTAAATAGTAAATGTAATACATTTTCACATCGACATAATGAATTATCCTCTATATTAGACCTGTTAAATAGGTCGTGTCGTGTCCACTTTGTGTTCGTGTTAAAAATAAACGTGTGCGAAGACCCATGACAATAACTTGACCTGTTTAACTAATCGTGTCAAAGACCCTTGACGCTAACCCGACCTATTTAATTAATTAAGCGGTTAGCCGTGTTAACCCACTTAACCCGTTTAAGCCATACAATTTAGAAAATTATGATGATAAATTAATTTTCGTGCCAAATTTTGTTTTGTCATTGTATGAATTCATGTTTAGCTAACCACTTACCTTTTCACATATTGAAATTTAACGAATGAAGTAAAAAAATTATATTTGCTTACCTTTATATCATACTATAATTTTATAATATCTACGTTTTTTAATTAAACGGATAACACCATGTCGGTTTTTGTGTTGAAAATCACAACACTAATCCGACCTATTTATTAAACGGTTAAAATCGTGTTGATCCGTTTAGGTATTTGTGTCAAGAATGCTCAACACTAACCCACATATTTCGAATTCGGTTAGTGTCGTGTTATCGTGTCGTGTAAACTTTTGACAACTCTACTCTAAATGTGTCAAAAATGTTTTTCTTAGAAAATATCTTTTAAATTAATATGTTAGTATCAATTTTAAATTATTTATTTAGTTATTTGTATCAATAACTTACGGATGTCAAACTGGCACTAAGTGAGAATCGAACACAAGAACTAATCTCACACCCAAAACGAGCTAAACTCGTAGTTGAATTGCCCTAAAAACTACTGTTCCCAACTTGATCGACCTGCTTTTAAAGATGAATAATATGCTCGAACTGATCAGATTTCAAACAACTCTTGCTCGATACTGACCGACCCTTAATCAAACCCGAAATAACCAACTCTACATACCTCGACCAACTATACCTTAAAATGACCCGATTTTGAAAGGGTACAACCCCAAGTTGATTCGACATGTACCCGCCTGATCCATTTAGGCGTTCAACAGAACTTACTCAACCATAAAGACACAACCAGACCCAATCTGTTCAAACGCTAAATCAAACTTGACCCGACCATAACGAAACCAGACCCGACATAACTCACTTGGAACTGAAAACTCTAATCAATATAAAGATAGGGCATATATACACGAATCATGATGTGTTATTAGTGCCATTTATAGCATCATTATCATCCCAATTAACACCTTAACAAAAACACATTATCTAAACCCTTTGTTTAGTTGAGTAGTAGTGGTCAATTGACCATCCTTGACAATGACTCCACAAACATAAACAAATATGAAATATTCACAACATAAAACCTTACTTTATCTCCAAAATTAAAAAAGTAGTATGAAAATGTGATTTATACACTACTTACCATTTTTACTACCACAACAACTATTACACTCTACTCTACCTAATCTTGCAAAAATTACACTCCATTATCACCCAAAATACATTTAATAACCCATAAAATAACAAAAAAAAGTAATTTTTTAATTTTTAAAAAAGTGTTCTTTATTTTGTTACTAAATTTTTTTGTTGTGTTTGTATTTTGTTTTTGTATGTTGCTAAGCTTTAGTTGGACAGTTGGGTGCTTTTGGCTTCTCTTCACCATCATCATCCCCATTTCTCTTTCTCTCTCTTCCATTCTCAAAAACCCTAATCTTTTTCCCCAATCTCATTTTTTCTCTTTATTCTCCATTTCCGATCTTCCGATTCACACTGAGTCGACTCAATGAGTGAATCGACTGACTCGGAAGATTCACTGTTACAGGTTGAGTGTGTTGAGTGTTAAACTGTGAAATTGTTGTCGTTCATATACATAATTACATATATAGTATAGTTTATTTAATTAAATTAAATTTAGCTACTCGATGTGCGGTAATGGCGGCTTCTCTTGCGGCATTTGAACGTCCTAGACTCGGTCCTTCTAATACGGTACAATTTCTTTTAAATTTTAAACTGTTTATTATTATTCTGCTTTAATTTGATAAATTTGGAACTGTTGATTTTGTATTTTGAAGTTTAGGTTTAGGTTTAGGGTTTGATTTGGTGTTCGCGACTAATCTGGTGATTATTGGATGCTACATTGATACATTGTTATGAATTTTTTATGATATTGTATAATCTGAGTAGGAAATGTTAAGTGTTTGTGATCTTTGGTGGTAGTTGAGCCGGCAATGTGTAGATTCTTTCATTTATTCGTCGAAGTTTGAATTAGTGAGTGTTTTAGGTTCAGGATTTGGCCTGCATTTGTTTAATACTATATTTTTCTGTATTATTGACTGATTGATTAATAATGTATGAGGCCAATTGCCAAGTGAATTTGTTATGTTGGTCGAAAATCGCTACCGCGAATATACAGCTGATATTAGAACTGGATGACCATCTGGAATTCCTTTTTTTGGGATATTTCCATATTGGGATTAAAATAAAATTTCATTTCAAGTCCTAGGGGAATTGAATTTCTCTTGTTCTGAGCTAGGCTCGATGCGTTTCGTGAAAGTTGAAACTATGAAAGGGAAATCATAGATGGAATATTGAATCCGGATTTCTCTCATCAAATTATATGTGAGGTGGGTGAGTTTATTTTTATTTAATCTCTTAATAGGGGATTAGGCATGTTAGAGACACATACCTAGTAACGATGGCAAGTGGTTGCTCGAAAGATCTATGCGGTCGTTGTTCGTATTATTACTTGACATTTTTTTTTAAAAGTATCTACTGGATCAACTAAAGCTTGAACAAATAGGCCCAATGATGAGTAAGTGGAAAATTTTAGTTTACCTCAAGGATCATCTTCAATGCATATAGTTTCATTACTTTATAAGCTTTAGATTCTGTTAATCCAGAAGTATGACAGAGGGAGTTTGATCTTTGAGCAATTATCATAAATATTGAGATGCAAAGAGTAAATTAGTGATCTACCAGATCAGGACAATTAATTGAATTTTTGGTGCACTTTTTATAGGCCTTCAGGCTTCACCGTAATGTCACAGGCTCAAGGGGTAGACACATACAAATAGGATTTTGGATTTACTGATCATGTAGAAGAAGTTCAACATCACGAACCAATTATTACTCCTTGAGTAGTAATTTTTTAGTAAACATTTTATAGGTCTTCCTCGAATAGTACACTACTAGAACTTGAACCACTTAACCTCATCATTTTCTTGATTAATGGGGGAAATATATGAAGGGGACACACTATCATTACAAAAAGGATCTTCGCTATATACCGGTGAAGGACTTTAGCTCAACAAAATGAATCTTAAAGGACTTCCGCTGTCTCATTTATAATTTCTTATAAAACTTACCAAATTAATTAGATAATCATCACAATTGACAATTACAACCAGTAAACAACTAATTTAACGAATATCAATCACCAATAACCAATTTATCATACAACTTCACCTATTCAATTGTTTAATAAACAATAACACATATTCTTTCTATCAGTGGTCGATACCCCCTCGGCGTCTTTCTAATTAAGGTCTTCAATTGTTATCATAAAATATTCAATCAAACATATTTCTTTGTCAAATGAACTGAGCCCTATTTTCAATTTTTTTTGAATTTTCAATTATTACAACCAAAAATAGCAAACACACAAGGCATTAAAATACAATCAATTATGCCCAATAGAATCAATATATGTGAGACAAAATGTGTAGTAATTTCCCGGTCTTCTTTTCTTGTCATCATTAGTAGTGGTTCACTTAAGATATACTAATTCAATTCTTGTGATATTATGTTCTGTCGGAAGTTCGAAATTATGCTGCATTTTAAATATAATCGCTTCATGTAAATCCTTGATACTCTGATTACATGTTCTACAATACATACATTAAAAATGAGGAGAAATATATTGTTTAATCTTTATAAGTGCCTTCTCGGAGATGTATTCATAAAAATATTGATTGCATTAGTCAATCAGTGTGTTCACAAGGCTTCAGGATTTTAAGTTTAAACAAATGCAAGATCATCTCATCCTCCCTTTTTTCTTTAGATTACTCATGCTATGTATAAGGTATTATAAAGTAATTAGCTGCCAGCAGTTCTCTAGGTGGCATAATATTCGTATCTCTTAAGCATGGATCTGCAAATGCCAGAAATGCTTGCTCCTCTCCATAATGGGAAATAACCTACTAGAATTAGCAGTTGGAACTTGGAAAGGGTGGACAATTAACTAGAGCCACGGATGTTGGAGTGAAATTGATTGTAAAAAAGTGGATATTTGGCCACCAAAAGACCTTAATGAATTTTCTTAATTTATGATTTTTTCACCTAAGCAGAAAGGAAACCTCATACCGGTTAAATTTTCACCGTTTGAGCTCTGGGGACTGGCATGGTATGATAGATCTTCTAGAAGCACACCTTCTTTGGGGGAATGATTGGACATTTAGGTTCTCTCTCTCTTGTTAACTCCTTTTTCATCCGCTCTCTGCTTCAGTGAAGGAGAGAATTGTTCTTTCTTTGTCTGCTTATATGCTGTTTCCAATTTATCTGTGAATTTTTCTATCAATTGTGCAGTACCTGTAAATTTCTGATATGCATAAAAATTTGACAGGTTTTTAAGAGTGGACCACTATTCATCTCATCCAAAGGTCAGTATATTCATCTGATTTCTTGATTTATTCTCTCTAGCTAGTGAATTTTTGTCTCATTTGGTTCAGTAACTCTTTTTCTACCGTCGGATTATCTTAAGGCCTCCAAGAGATCTTTGATGTCGTGATCGTTAAACTTTATCTTTATAATTTGGCTCCATGATGGACCCATTGACTATATGTATATGGTTCACAATCATCTGTAATCACTTTCTATTTTGCGCATATGGCTAGATGTGTGAAGTATACTTTCAGTAGTTTGTGTTGACATGCTATGATCATTGGTCCTCTTCATTTGTTGACGCGAGATTCTTGTAACTTGTATGAAACTGATCTTAGATATCCTTGTATTGTTGCAGGATTGGGTTGGAAATCTTGGAAGAAGCGTTGGTTCATTCTGACGCGCACGTCTTTAGTTTTCTTTAAGAACGATCCTGTAAGTCTCGACTAGCTCTTTAATACTTAGTTAAGTACCTTACCTTTCTGCATCTGTTGTTTATGAACAAATCGCGTCGTTTCTTTTTCTTTTTCTTTTTTTGCTGTTTTGTCTGAGAATCGTAAGAAAATCATTTGATCTATAGCATATGGGGATAATATTGGAATTCATCTTGGATGTAATGGAACATAAGCCTTTGGCACTGGCTGGATCTTGGATGAGCTCAAAAATGCTCAGTTATTTTTAAAGTAGTAGTATAATACTAATGTAGATGAAGACACATTATGCTTGACTGTTTCTGAACGTATTGGTGTGGCTTTGGCTCTTAAGTAATAATCCCCAAGAGGTTAAGGACTGATTGTTTTCCTCTTTATTTGATTTTGAATACCCAAATGAACGATTACAGTCCCTTATGAGAATGAAAGAGGTATTGCATTGGATGGAAATTCTCAAAATTTTTGTTGGTTTAGCCTTAGTTGTGTCTTCCCGTCTTATAATTATGAGTATGGGTGATCCATTATTTCTGAATGTGTGCTGTGTTTGTGTTTAAATTCTGGATGCCCATGATATTTTCAGTCCCATCTGAGATTCAAAATAGAAAAACCTGCTTTTGTTCTTTCCATTGATTGGGGAAGACTCGTAAATGTTCCCTTTCTGAGCATTAGAGAAAATGTTATTCATCAGTTTTTGCATTTTGAGTTTGGTATGGTATGGCAAATAGATATCGGTTTTATGTAGTGGAGCATTTTGTCTGAACTCTGAAGGCTTGCGAATATTCCTTTTATCCTTGATGTTACTTATATGGAATGCTTTTAGTGATGCATTTAGTAAATGGCTCGTGTGTATGCATGCAGATGTTAATTTATTATTATAGAGGATACATGTGCTGTTTGGTAGACTCTTGAAGTGATAATTTATGAACCGTAAAACAGCTAATCTGGTCCTTCCTCTATTCGTTTTGCAACATCATGGTTCATTTTGGGTCTTGGAGACTGGAGTATCATCTATCCCCATTCCCTGATTTTGGTATTAATCCTCCTTTCTCCTCCGAATTGAAGGGTTGCTTCTGCTTATCAGTCTAGCGCCCGATCCATTGGACCTTTCTCTCATTAAATAGTCTCTTCATGCTGTTAACTCTGGTAGAGATGAATATATATCATAGTATATTTCCGTATTGTTGGTTTTTGATATCCTAAATTGCAAGTCTGCCCTATACGTTCCATACAATGGTATCTTGTTTATCTCTTTCTGAACTTTGCAAACTAATAATACTTGTTGTCGCTGTTCTTTAGAGTGCTCTTCCTCAAAGAGGCGGAGAAGTGAATTTGACGTTGGGTGGCATTGATTTAAATAATTCAGGAAGGTATGTGCCTTGTTTTTCTTGTTTCTTTGTTTAGTTGTCTCATGCTCTTTTCTTGTCTAAGGTATTTCTTTTGCAGTGTTGTTGTGAGGGAGGACAAAAAGTTGCTGACAGTGCTTTTCCCTGATGGACGTGATGGTCGGGCATTTACCCTTAAGGTACCTGTTAGGCTGTTAGCTCTTGACAGAGTGATGTCTGTAAATCTGTGATTATGGTTAGAAGTCTTTTACGAATAATATTGCTGAAAATTTTCTTTCTAATATTTTTTTATATCTATGGTAATATTTAGGCCGAGACATCAGAGGATTTGTATGAATGGAAGACAGCCTTGGAGCAAGCTCTTGCACAGGCACCGAGTGCTGCCCTTGTGATGGGTCATAATGGCATATTTCGCAATGACACAAGTGATGGCATTGATGGATCTTTTAATCAATGTGTGTATCTACTACTTGAATCTCTTGCTACTGGATTGCTTCCTGTATTCATTTCTCTTTGTGAGATATATTTCCTTAGATCCTGTGGTTCTGCCTTTAACCAGAAAAATGACTACCGACTTTTGCAGGGAGGGATAAGCGTCCTGTTAAGTCCTTAGTCGTTGGACGACCGATATTGCTTGCGTTGGAAGATATAGATGGTGGACCCTCCTTTTTGGAAAAAGCTCTCCGATTTCTTGAAACTTATGGTGAGTTTCCAGAACAAAAAGAAAATGACTACAGGAGCTAAAAGGCATATGTTTTGCGAGTGAGGGATGATTTGTCTGATCTCTTGCATTTCCATCTCCCTTCTACGTCCAACTCTCAATGTTTTCTTTCTATAAATTTCTAACTGCAGTTAATATACTCTGCAGTGCTGCAACTTGTACGACTTCATTGCCTTTTCTTGTTAAAATTTACCACATTTCATTTGCGAAACTTGATTTTTCAGCAGTTTAGAAGTCGTTAATTTTTTACATTTCAAACAACTTTGGTGGAATGTGGACTTTTATATGCATGAAGCTATATGAATGTTAGTCCTCGACTGAACCATAGAAGTCACGTATTGTCATGTGGTTATATTGCTTAAGGAGTTTACTAGTAGTTGTAGCGTGGGGTGATGGCTTAATCTTATGGTGTCTTATATTGTTGCAGGAATTAAAGTGGAAGGAATTTTACGACAGTCGGCAGATGTTGAAGAGGTGGAGCGCAGAGTTCAAGATTATGAACAAGGTCCATAGTTAGTTAATTTTACTAATTCAGAATTTAGGGCCATTTAAATATGTTAGTTTTATGTTTCTCTTTTAAATGTGGTGGTATGTATGTCTTTTCAGGCAATAATGAATTTGATCCTAATGAGGATGCTCATGTTGTTGGTGATTGTGTGAAGGTATTTTAGAAATACTTTCTTGATAAGAGTTCCTTAGCATTGTGATGGTTCGTAGTTAACTCATAAATGTTAATTATGCAGCATGTCCTTCGCGAGCTTCCTTCTTCTCCTGTTCCGGCATCTTGCTGCACTGCATTGCTTGAAGCTTACAGTAAGTTCAGCTTACAGTATGTTAATTCAGGAAGTGCATTGAATGTTGTACGTTTGTTTTATGTTGCTCATTTATAAAAATCTTGGGCTTAAATGCTTCATTCAGTTATTCAGGGGGTGTTTGGTTGGGGTTTTTTTAATGGAAAGGAATGGAATGACATCCATTCCAATGTTTGGTTGAGGTTTTTTAGGGTAGAATCTCATCCCTATGGATTCTATCTCCACCACATCCCCCTAGAATCTCAACCTCCCCTCCCCCCTAAAGTTTCTAACTCCATTCCACCCTAATATCAAACCCTAAAAAATTCATAATATTTCTTCATCTTCTCTGGCGACCTGAGGCCGCCAACCACCACCACCACTTCTAAGTCCACGCCTCAGCCTTCGAATTTCGTCACCGTCCCCGCGCCCGCCATCCGCTTCAGATGGAACGAGGGTCAGAGTGTGAAGCGCAATTTGGTTGGGTCGTCGTCGAATTGATGACAGATCCTCAGGGTTTTCATCACCAACGGCCGGTGACAACAACCATGACGCCGTTGATGCCGACGACGGACAAAGCAGGAAAGAACGGAGGCTGGGTCGTCATCGTCAATGATACCAGCAACGCGGAACGTAGGGCCGATCTCCGATCTGAATCGTTCGTCCCGGATCGCGGAACAAACGCCTCCCAGTTCGCTGCGAGTCGCGTACCCGTTCTTCTATGGCGGCGTCTCTGTGCTTCACTATCTTCACTATCAAATGTGCTTTTGATTGTTTCGATGAAGGTGTGATCTAGGGTTTGCGGTCGCCATTGTTGAGAAATTGAGGAAGAAAAGAAGATGAGAGAGGAGAAACTAGTCGGCACAGAAGAAGAGAGAGAAAGAGAGAAGGAGAGTTAACGTGTTTAATGAGGAGAGAGGAGAGAAAAAAGTGGAGAAGTTAATAACGTATAAACGTGATAATCGATATTGATGATGGCCCATTTTCTTTTTCAAAGTTGCATTTAAGTTTTTAAATATAATAATAAAATAAAAAACAAAAATTTAAGTTTTACTTATTTTTTACTTTTTACTTGACATCAATTTTTATGGGAAATTGCATCCTTTTCTTTTTTTTGAAACTAGAAGCTATATATATATTACTTCCTCCGTAACGAATTAATTGCACCATTTGGGGTCGGCACGGACTCCTATGCATTTTTTCTTAAGCATAGCTTAATTGTATTAGGATAGGTAAAGTAGGAAAGAGAAAAGCACTAAAGTAATAAAATCTGAATTTATATGAGTTGGGACCACTTAATTTTTGGAGGGAAATGAATTTTTTTTTTGGGTCCTATTTTTGAGGAGAGAGAAACGGCCTTCTCCTTCTTACTGCCAAAACACAAGCATTTTAGATTGCCACCAAAAGCATTCAAATTTCCCACCAAGTTTTTCATTCTTCCTGCCAACTACTCCCTATGTCTTTTGCAAACAAAAAAAGGCATCATTTCTTACAACACCAACAATGGTTAGTTAGAGTTACGTCCTAAATTCTGCACTGCACACACTGCACAGGAGGCCAAAATTGCACAGTGGCTTGTTCCAGCAGCTTCATCTTCCATCTTCAACATTCTTCTTCATCCCCACACAAAATGGATGAAGGCTTCTTTGCTATTGACCAACTGTTGGCAGAAGAAGGCTTGGCTACACCTACTGCAAACACACAAAACACTCTGGTAACTAGAGGTTCTTGTGATTTAAGTAATGAAGCAAAAATGAACATAAGCTTTAAGTTGATTGCCATGATAAAAAATGGTAAATTACCACATGGTGCATTCACAAAACTAGGAAGGGAGTAGGGAGTTCATAGAACAACAATTTCCAGATTGTTTCAAACTGTGGAGTCACAAAGAAAAGAGGGCAAAAAAATTGAAGTCATCTCTAAAAAAAGGGAAGGGTTGGCAGGAAACCACAACAAGTTACTGAAGAATGGTTGCAATCTTGCAATCTTGTCCCCTACATCTAAGATGCACTTATAGAGCCTATGCCGATTACCTAAAATGCTCACATATGAAGATATTCAGGCTTCTCAAGGCAGGAAAACTAAGAGTCCACACAAGTAACAATCATCCCGCAGTTACACACAAGCACAAAATTGAAAGAATGAAGTGGGTTATGTCTCATATTGATTATGCAACACTAGGGTCTAAACCAAAATTTAAAAGTATGAGCAACACAATTCATATTGATGAAAAATGGTTTTATTTGAATCTAGATAAAAGGAGGTTTTATCTACTACCATCTGAGATTGATCCTTACAGAATATGCATATCAAAAAGATACAAAATCAAAGCAATGTTCGTGGCAGCACAAGGGACACCATTATACAATGAAGATGGGGTGATGGTGCATGATGGGAAGTATGGTATATACCCATTTGTGTTCAAACAAAGAGCAAAAAAGAGAAGCAAAAACAGAAGCTGGAACAATTGAAACTAAGGCAATTCAAAATGTCACTAAGGAGGTCATTAGAGAGATGTTGTTGCAAAATGTCCTGCCATCCATTATGCAAAAATGGACAGAAGGAATGTCTAAAGAGATCACAATTCAACAAGACAATGCAAGACCACATTTGACTAATGAAGATCCATTATTCAGACAAGCTGTAACAAGACATGGTTTTAACATCCAACTCATAAATCAACCTCCACAGTCACCAGATTTCAATGTCATAGACTTAGCAATATTTAGGGCTGTCCAAAGTTTGCAATATCAATCATTTCCAGAAAACTTGAATGACTTAATAAGCAAAGTCAAGGAGGCATATGCAGCTTATGATCCTAATTTAATAAGGTACACATGGATTCAATTACAACATGTCATGATAGAAGCTTTGAAGGTTAAGGGAGGCAACAATTACAAGAATCCACATGTTGGTAAGGCAAAACTAGAAAGGTTGGGGTTACTACAAGAACTTGTTGAGGTTGATGAAGATTTGATAAGTGCATCAGTTGCCTATTTAGATTTAGTATGCATGCAAACTTGGAATAGAAGTGACACTCATGAACAAGAATTAGAAGTAGATGCAGATGAAAGAGATTGGTTGTGATTGACTGCCCCTTTTAACCATCCAAAACAATATGCAAGGTGAACTAAGGAAAAAAAAGGTGTCACACTTTTGTATATATACCCATTGTGATGCCTTTAATGTGAGTTGTTTAGTCAAGTTTAAGTGGTTAGAAGGTTTTTGGCAAGTAATTAGGGTTGGCAGTCATTTGATACACCTTTTTGGGCAATCAAAGTATAGTTTTTGTACATTTAGTTACTTGGTTGGTGTATTTTTTGGACATTGTAAGCTTAATATTGACTCCAAGTTTGCAAGCTTTTTTTGAACTCAAATTATGTTCATTAACATGTTACTACTCTAGTTGTCTTTATTACCATGTGTACACATAATAGCATGTTTATGTTGGACACCTTACTAAAACAGAGTCCACATAACAGAACAACAACAACTTAGTAACAGCAACAACCCCAACCAAATACAGACCCCTTAAAATCCCCCTTCCAAGCTTAACACAACCCTTAACAGACCCCAACCACAACAATAACAAACTGAAAAACAACAACTATAGTAACATGAACAACCCCAACAACAGCATGTACTTTCATTAGAACATAAACATAAACATAAACAATAATATTAACCCAGCACTACAACAATAACAACAGCATCAATATTAACAAGTATAAATACTAACAATTACAACATCAACATTAACAATTACAACATCAATATTAACAACAACATTAACACAGCACTACAACAATAACAACAACAACAATAACAGCACTACAACAACAGTATCATCATTAACAAAAACATCAACACAACAACACCAACAACAACACCAACAACATGTAATCATCCACCAGACCTCCACCACAATTCAGCACCTCCACCACAATTCAGCACCTCCACAACAAATCAGCACCAGCACCTCCACCACAAATCAGACCTAACCCACATGCCCAAAAAAAAAAAACGCTTAAAACAGGGAAGAAGTAAAATTTGAATACCTGGATTCACTCAAACTTTGTCAACCATCCATAGGGGCTTCTGAATCAGACGAAATCTCTATCACATCTTCCTTGAAATCAAACCCTCCCACAGAAGATTCATTTGATGATGATGATGTTGATGTTGTTGAAGTAGTAAAAACTCCACCACTGTTGTTACATCTCCACAGAAGACACTCATAGATAGGAGATCCTTCCTTCTCTATTTTCTCCTTTTTCTTCTTCACAGGCTCTTCATCACTGCTATCATCCTCAACAGTTGCCTTTTGGCCAGTGGGTTCCCTTATTTGAACACCAACTCCCCTTGTTCTCCTTAAATAGGTTGTCTTCGAGAACTTGGGAGTGGGAGGCTTGATTGGAGTTTTCTTCTTCATAGCTTCTTCCACAGAAATAGCAGATCTGGAGCCTCCCCACTTGTTCCAGTCTTCACCCCCAACCGCCGGTAACCCACTCACCAAAGCCCACCCACAATCCTTCTTCTTTTGGAATAAGCTATCAATAACGACACCAAGCGCTTGGTTTCCCTTCTCCCCAAACCACCTAACACCTTCACCATCCTTATACATATTCGAAAAGTGCTATTAGCACTTGCACTCGAAAAGATTGATGCATGTACTCATCAATTTCTTCCTCTCTATGTTCGTTTCATTAGCATAGTAAACCCTCAGAGGTGTTAGATCTACTTCGTTCTTATCCATTTTTGAAAAGAACGACATATCTAATTAGAGAAGAAGAAGAACAAAGAAAGGAGAAAGAACAAGAAAGAAAAGATAAAGAAGAAGAACGAAAGGAGAAAAAGAAAGAAGATGATTAGGGTTTGTGAGAAGAAGAGAGGAAGAAATGAGAGAAACGGCTGTTGTGTTCTTGGGGTTGTGAGGAAATGAACCCAGATTAGGGTTTTTTATGTTTACAAAGGGGTTTTTATTTTTTTGAATTTGGGTGGGGTAGATCTTAAATGTTGGTAGGTAGGGGGGTTTAATGTGTTTAAGCTGATTTGGGTGGGTGGGAATCATTAAAATTGGTGGGAATCATTAAAGATCTCCTTTTGGGTTAACTTATTGTAAGTATTTATTAAGTTGGTTTATTAAGGGTATTATCGTAATTTTACAAATTTTTTTTAACTAAATAAGGAAAGTTTATAAAATGGTGCAATCTTTTTGTTACATTCATATATGGCAAAAGGTGCAATTAATTCGTTACGGAGGAAGTAATTATTTTCGTACCCTATCGTTCCCGATTCACTCTGGGTAACGTTGTTTATGCGTTTTCGTTCCCCGTTTCGAATCGTTACCCGTTCCTTGTAACATTGGTCATCGTCGTCGTACTTCCGTCGATAAGAATGGCAATGGTGGGAGTGGTTTGCGATATAGCACTCTGGTGGCAGTCGGCGACCATGCCGTTGTTAGCGCGGCGGTGGTGGAGGAAAGGAGGAGGGGGCGCCGGGAACTGGGAAGATGATAGGGATGGTGGTCAGGAGGCTTTGAGTTTTTTTTTTTTCAATTCTAAAATCAATATTTGTTATAAAATTAGTTGTTTTAGAAAAATGTGCTCAGCTTAAGAAAATTGATTAAAAATTTTTTTGAGGAAAAAATGATTATAATTAATATAATATAAAATAATTTAGAGTAAAAATAAATAGTTAGAACCCATTCCAAAAATGAACCAAACAGTTGAAATGGATGTAGAATCCATTCCAAAATTGAACCAAACAGTTTAACATTAGTATGTGGTTTTCAATCCATAAGATCATAATCCATACCATTCCAACATTTTGAACCAAACAGGCCCTCAATTATTTTACCTTTTTGTCAGTCAATGGTATTTCATATTGACTAGGATTATGCTATATGTAGCCTTAAAGGCTATGTATAAGCATGGAGTATATTTCCTAAATGGTAAAGTTGAGAATTTATGCCAAAATCACGCGCTCGGTGTTATTAATGCTTAAAGTTTCCCATTTAGTTTCTTATACATCGGCCTAAGGGCTACATGTAACCATTGAAATAAACTTAGACTTGTGCTTAATATCTTTGGACTAGAGATGCCTTTTTGCTTGGTGAAGTTCCTCAAGTTTTCATTGGAAACAAAGAACAACCGTGTCTCTTAACTGGAGTGAACTTATCTAAACTTAGCTTTACTAGACTGAACTTTTTGGCTCTGAATTAAGGTGTGCTGTTGATTTTTTTGAACTGAGTTAACTTCCAAGTCTTGAACCGTAAAGTGAACTTAACTTAACTCACCTGATTTTTCCCCAAAAGGTCAAACAGTTGAAGTGTAGAACCTTGCTTTCTCTGCTTCATATTTGTTAAAACACTCATACTCTGGACTGTTGGTTTCTTATGACTTTAGGTACAACTTTTAGTCACCCCCCCTCTCATGACTTTAGGTACGGCTTTTGATCAGTTTCACATTTCACAATCTTTCTACAGTGTGTCTATAGCATTTTCCTCCCTTCCCTATCAAAGTATGAGGTCTCCTTTCGTACATTGTCAGCAATAGTTAATTCTTTGGTTAATTTGTCTTCTCACCTTTTGTGCTAATGATGGTATTATTTTGCTTTTCCTGCCTTTTTTTGTCAGGAATTGACCGTAAGGAAGCACGAATAAATGCTATGCGATCAGCAATACTAGAGACATTTCCAGAACCAAATCGCCGATTGTTGCAAAGGTTTGTAATTTGTTACTTTTCTTTTCAATACTTTTTAAAATCAATATTTCATTATGCATATACCTGTTAAATCTGCTGTTAGTTGAAGGTCATTTTATGTACGTGCTTGTAAGGGCATTTTATGTACGTAGTTTATACCTTCTTAAATATCTGTATGACCTTTGGGTGATTAAATATCTGTATGACCTTTGGGTGATATGACTTCTGGATTACCTTGCCGGAAAACTATATTTTTCATCTAGGCCCTCCTTTTGTTTGAGTAAGAAAAATCACGGATACGTTTCCTGTAGTACAACTCCTTATAACACGTGCTTGTATTCAGGAGGGTTTCACTTTTTTCTGCTGTCAAGCCTGACTGCTTGAGGTCCTTCATGTCACCTAAGTTTATAAAGTTCCTGAGATGTTACACATTGATTCCCCTTCCTCTTTTCGCAGATAATTACTGTTAAACATGGCCCATGTTGTAAATGTCTGTATGATTTATGTAACTAGTGGTTTCTGGCTCAAGTATGATCACAGTAATGAATATAGAGTGCTTGGCTTGTGGAACAAGAGAAACTGCACTGACCAGAAATAATTGCCTGGCCCAGAAAGAATTTGTCATATATTGGTTTGCAGAGAATTGTTGCTCGAACAGTTAATGTTTCGAAATGGGGGATTGTTATCTTGCTGTTTTTGTTTCACAACCTGGGCTTGGGGTTATTTATTGGTTTTGAATGATCTTGATATTGTCTCTATCTTCTGTTATGAACATTTTTTGAGCTAGAATACTGTATTCTTGTTTTTGTGATGCTGGAGTCCCTAACCTAGCTGGAGCTGTACCATCTTTTCTTTTTGTTTTGTTGAGTTATTGATCTTTTATGGTTTTGGTTTGTCGTGGGGGCCTGGGGGGTGTAATAATTTTTAGGAATCTTTATGTCAGATTAGATGGAAGAAAATTGCATGGAGTTATAGTTGAAGGCTGTCTGAAGTAGATTTGACTGTTATGGACTTCTAATAAAAGTGGATATTTGACTGGCGTGCCTTGTATTTCTGCTTATATGACAGCTTTGATTAAGTTGTAAGCTTTTTATTAGAGCAAGGACTAATGAGTGCAATGATCTTTTGAGAGATTAGAGACACTCTGTAGTCTGTACTGTTTGTTGTTGTCTGGTTTCTGGAAATTGAGCTAGTTTCATGAACTATAAAACATTTTACGTCATAAATATCTCAATAGATGCTGTCCTTATGTTCCTTCTGTTTTTTTTTTTTTGTATTTTTTTACCTGCTGTTTTGCAGAATTTTGAAAATGATGCACACAGTTGCTTCGCATTCTTCTGATAATCGGATGACACCATCTGCTGTTGCTGCATGCATGGCACCTTTACTTCTACGCCCTCTTTTGGCGGGTGAGTGTGAGCTAGATGACGATTTTGATATGAATGGTGATAATTCAGCGCAACTTCTGGCTGCTGCAAATGCCGCAAATAACGCTCAGGCTATTATTGCAACTCTTCTGGAGGAGTATGAGAATGTTTTTGATGTAAGTGGTTTTTACTTTGTTTTTTTGCTTTGATGCTTTCATAAAGTATAATAGGACAAAGATGTATGTACAACTCTTGATAACTATGGTGAATAGGTTGATCATGTTCTCATATTTCTTTTCTCTTATTTAACTTTTGACTTTATTCCTTACAAATTATACTGTGGTTCATATGTTCGTTTTTTATTGCTTCCAATTTTTCCTGTTTGAATATATCAACATAATAACTCTCGACTCTAAGGATATATACCCCGTCTTTTTTTACTTGTTCTACTTCGATTTTTCATGTGTGCGGATGCACAAATTTGACCTTTAATATCTTTAAAATGGATATCTTGGAAATAGAATTTGAAACAAACCTTGTAACTTCTGTATATTAGTAAAAGATATGGTCAAAGAGGAATATGTGGTTAGTGCAAAATGTCAAAGTGTTAATTAGTAAAAGATCAGAATATATATTTAGGAAATGCATTCTCATGTTCCAGAATGAAAATAATTAAGCTTCCATTGCTAGATTTGCTGAAATTTTTTCAAAGAAGTTTGATATTCATTCTGTCAACTCCGCTGTTGTCATAAGGAGAAAAGCTATTTTCAAATGTCATATTTCAATGAATAATGGGGTACAAACTTTTTTATAACGGCTATAAAACTAACTCCAGAAGCATATTTAGAAAGGGAGCTACTCTATTCTCCAAAAGAGGCGCTCTCCTCTCACCTTTTTTTTTTGGGGTGGGAACTGGGAAGCGGGTTGGGGTGGGACTTAGGAGTGGCGGTCACCAGTGGGGGCAGTCTATATGAATTTCTCTGCCATTCTATTTGGCTTCCTTTTGGTTCACAATAGTTTATCATGGGACTCATTATATATATATATATATATATATATATATATATATATATACATATATATATATACATACATATATATTCCTAACATATTATATGCATCTGTTAACTTGTGTTGAATGGTAGCAAAATGTGTATACATGGCATTCTTGCCAGTGTTTTGTCGTGGTCATCTAGCTGTGCTTTTTAATAGCTGCCGTGTCTCGGTAGGATAAGAGTTTTGGTTTCTGCAAAAGAGGTCACAAACTATGTAGTTACCTTTACTATATTTGCATTTCGAAAATTATGGTAGAGTATCAACTGTCAAGTGCTTAATTCATCTCATCTTTGCTTTCTGTGTTGATTTTAGTAGGGGGAGAATAGGGAAATAAGGACTTGATAACTCTTGCATCTGCCAACCTGGGAGCGGGGTTCAATTCTCATGGGGTGGGTGGGACAATGTATTTTCTTAAAAAGGCTAGCCTATTCCGTATAGTGATCTAGTTCTCTACCCTGAGACAGAGCCTGGGCCTTATATGTACCCAAAAAAATTAAACGAAGGATCTTAGTTGAAGGAGTGCTTAAAATCTGCCTTGTTGGCTCTCCTTTGAGTTTGTAAGATATGTGTTTGTCCTACTGGACCGGACATCTAACCTTTGTCTCTTTTAATGCAATCTCGTCTAGCTGTTGCCTGAGTCAATTGCTAGTTTTGCTTAATGAATTCGTCTGTCCCTCTTTCAGGATGATAGTTTACAAAGATGCTCAATTTCAGCCGACTCTCGCATTGAAAATAGTGGGAGTGATGACTCCACAGATGATGAAAATCTGGATGTTAAAGAAAATGGGTATCACAATGCTGTGAATGAAGCAGATCAAGAAACAGATGATGACCGTGAACGTGTGTTGAGTGGTAAACTGAGTGAAAGCAGTGGCTATGGTGGCAGCGACCTTTATGACTATAAGGTTTGTCTCAATCCATTCTCCTCCCCTCAATTTGTTTGAATCTTATAAATGAGCGAGTAAAAAACTACAATAAGGCGAAGTAGTTCATAAGATATGTGCCCAGTTTAGGAGTTGAAATTTCTGAAACCTATGTCATTGGTCCATTAATGTATGCTCTAGTGCATTATTCTCTACTCCATCTGGTTATAACTGATTAACTGTACATGTACATGCAAATGTAAGTGTCCTCGTGCACAGATACCCAGTGCGCTCACACCTTCACACAACCCTTTAAACACTAATTTGCTGATAAATATGCAATGTTTAGATCGGGTCTGGGTGCTTAAGTAGGAGTTCCGTTAACAAGAAGCTCTTTGATTCACTGTACTTGGTTTTTTTCTGTTATTCAGGTTCAGGCTTTCAGAGGTGACGATTCTGATGGATCGTCCAGAGCCAATAATGCATTATCGGTCAATTCTAAACCTCGTTCAGATGTGTTACGGGATTCTAACGCTGAGCTGGGTGAACAAAATAAACTAGTAAAAGTGACCGAAAGCTCCACGAATGGTACGAGCAGTCCTAAGGTAACTGCTGGGGAATCTTATCGTTCAATGGGGGAGATACTGTCATCGATGGATCCAGGACCCCCGCTACCTGTTGCAGGTCCTGAATTTAGTGGTGAAAAAACAGCTAATAAACTCTCCGGTCCAGGTGTTAAGCGGTCGACTTTCTGGAGCAGAAGTGCTGTAAGCTCCCTTCTTTACTGTTGCTCCCCTGCTTGCATTCTTGTTCCTTGTATACTAGTATAGCTAAATTTCTGCAATGCTTCTATTCTATGCAATAACTTCAGATATATGTGACTGGCCTTCTATAGGACATTAATTTCTGATATTGTTGGCCTTTAGTTTCCTCACACTATTGCTTGTCTCTCTCATTTTTTTCCTTTTAAGAAGTTCAGTTCACTGATATGGAGAAGCCAATTTCTTTTCAGCTGACTACATTATTTTATGAAGTTGACCTGAAACATTATGTACTTTCTACTCCTTTCCTGAGGCATTTCTATATTGAAAAGACATGTGAAGCTGAGGGTCAGAGGGAGTATTTCTGTGAATTTCACAAGACTCTATATGTTAGTTCAAGTTCACAATCAATCATTTTATCTGTTCCTGGAAAGGTTTGATCCCAAGTTTGAGCCATCAAACAAAAAAACCCGGAGTTTGAGTTAAAAAATAATCCCAACTTTGACAAAGTCCAAGAATATCCAAAATTTGACAGCTCCTAAGATAATCCAAAATTTGTTATGTTGTCACTGGTTAATTGATGATGGTATGGAGTAAACATCTGTGAAATCTTCATCACTTTAAAGTTCAAACCTTAAAGGAAGCCCATTTCTTTCTTGTCGCACACGGTCCCCGCCTGCAAACTCTCCTGTCCATTTGTGAATAAATTTGGTGTATTCTATTCTAAGGTTTTGAGTGATGGGTAATTAATGAAAAAATTAACTTCATCTTGAGTAGTTCACCACTTCACCTTCACCCATGTGACAACATTATTTAACTTGGGATTATTTCGAGAGTTCGTGAAACTTGGGTTTCTTTTTGTTTGATGATCCTAGCTCGGGATTATTTTGTACCAATTTTCTGATTTGATCAGTATGTTTAGTGGATAAAATACTTTTATCTGGGATGAAATTTAATAGATTATGAATAGATCTTAGTTACTTAAGGTTTTACGCTTGTATCGCACGCAACAAAATTCTCGTATGCTTTGAAGCGGACACTTGCACCTCACTGGCAAAAAAGTTTTTCTTGCAATAACTTGGGGAACTAAGAAACCAGAAACAGTGGGAGGTTCTGGTTCTGTGAGGCAAGACCGTAAGAGTTAAACAGCAGATGTCCTAATGTAGTTCTTAGCGTCCTGTGATTGATAAGTGGATATATGATCTGAGCAATCAATCTGAACAATGCACACTGAAATTCCGTACTCTGGTTGAATTGTTAGTTGTTTAGAAATCTGGCCTCTCTTTATTGTTTGTATGTGCTTGAATTGGGTATCATCTTTCTGTGATGCATATTTCTAGTTCTCACTATTGAAGGGGATATTTTTTTGGGTCAATTCTTATGAATTTCTGTCATCTAGACTATTTGATTGCATATGATAACTTTTGGTTTCTTTTTCAGGTCCGTAAGACACCATCTATGGAGTCAGTTGATTCGTCAGGAGAAGAAGAGTAAGAGCTTCCCCTCACTGCTCCTTTTTTTTGCTTCTGTAGTGTTAGGTTTTTCTTACAGGTTTTCACCTTGTGATGTGGTATTAGAGTAATGAGGATTATCCTTTGTTCTTTATGTCTCTAATCATGATCCCTTGCTCTTGAATGAAATTTTACTGCAATTGCTTTAAACTTAATGCCTTTAAATTTTATCTTCATTTCTTGACTTGTGCTTTTCTGACAGACTTGCCATCCAGAGACTCGAAATTACAAAGAATGACTTGCGACACCGAATAGCAAAAGAGGTTTATTGAAATATAGTTTTGTTTGATACAGTTTTGCTTGCTGAACATCATTAATAGTTGCTAAGACAAATTTACTTTCATTTTTAATAGGCAAGGGGAAATGCGATATTACAAGCTAGCTTAGAGAGAAGGAAACAAGCTTTGCATGAGCGTCGCTTAGCGCTTGAACAAGATGTATGTTCTACTCTGTTCAAGATGCTCTTTTGTCTAATCCCTATATTTATTAGCTACTCCTTCCGTTTTTTATATGCATATTTTTCCTTTTTGGGGTGTTTTTTTTAATTGGTACCTTTCTACCTTTTCCTATAATTGGAAGGTTGGTCCACCTAATAATTACACTTCTCTCCTACTTTTTCTTTCCTTCTCTCTACCTTTTTCACTTTTTCCTTACTTTACTATCCTTCTCTCTTACTTTTGCACTTTTTCCTTGGTCCGCGCGCAAAAGCAAATGTATATATTAAAAAAAAACAGAGGTAGTAATTAAATACATCTCAAATATGTATGTTGTAAAACCTCTTTTGTGAAGTGGCAATTTCTTTGATTGGTTAGGCACTTTATTGCTAGAGTGATCTCTTCTCACGGTATTTGGTTTGTTAACATATATTGTTTGACTGATCCTGTAGAAGTAACTACCTTCCTCTACATTGGTGGAACAGGAATAAAATAAATTTATGCAGTCAACTAGTGTTCTGTTGACGATTATTAGTTTTTGAAGAAAGTGTTAGCAGTCAATTAGTGTTATGTTGACGATTATTAGTTTGTGAAGAAAGTGTTAGCCAACATCTCACATAAATTGCTCAATGCCAGGTTCAAAGACTGCAAGAGCAGCTACAAGCTGAGAGAGACCTTAGAGCTGCATTAGAGGTTGGTTTAAGCATGTCCTCTGGGCAAATATCTAATTCACGCGGTATGGATTCCAAGGTTTGTACATTAGATCTGCCTCTTTCACATTTCTTTCTGTTCTCAAGACCCCTGTGCTTGTGCTTTCTATCTTGGACATAATAAATTATGATTTGCTGGATCTGAAGACAAGGGCTGAGCTTGAGGAGATCGCTCTTGCTGAGGCAGATGTGGCTCGGTTGAAGCAAAAGGTTGCTGAATTGCACCATCAACTCAATCAGCAACGGCAGCATCAGTTTGGTTCACTATCTGAAGCTTGTGACAGGTATAAGAGTCATGCTGTTGCTTTTACACCTTGGATTTGCAGCACTGACTTCTTTTTAGTCATCGTCTGAAACCCACGTAAAATTAGGGAAGCATTCATGATGATACGGGTTAGCAGTGAAAAAGATGAATGTGGACCTGCTTGTATCCATACTGGGTTTAGTACAAAATTGACGAAGCAAACCAGACCTTGTATCCTAACTGGAGGCTCAGTCTCTATCTTGCATTATGGTCAAACCAGACCTTGTATGACAACGTTTGCATCGCCAAATAAACTTTGGGGTTGGGGTGTAAGGCCGGAGCATATTCCAATCTTGCGGGTCTGTGCTGGAGGTCTATCATTAACTGTTTACTTTACTGCTTGGATGCCTGACTTGTTAATCACTTGAAATTCTGGATGACATGTAATTGGACTTAAAGTCTATTTGTTATCAAATAGTAGGAAATCTCACTTTAACCATGCTGTGAGCAGGAGATTTCTTCAGCAAGACTTTGATAGTACCCTTGCCTTCTGCAATATTGAAAGGAAACAAAGAAATGAGGTACATGCTCTCTGACAGGATCCTTTGTTGGAACTGTAAAAGTTTGTCTCCTATTCCCTCTTTTTATTGTTTTGCCTCTTGCTCTGTTTACCTCATCATATATCTTATTTTTATGCTTTATCCACCGCCAGTCACACTCCTTTCGTTAGGACTTAGTCCTTAACTTCATGAGATTGGAGGGAAGGAATATAGTCTGTTTTGTACGCTATTTTTTGGTCAATCTAATATTCTTGAGTGATTGCCTGTTTTAAATTATGACAGGCAGGTCTTGCACCGCAAAACTGAACGACTGAAATAAAAATCAAGCATGAAACATGGCTGTAGATTTGTAGAGGTCAATTTTAACGCGACTATTGGATAATTGGAGACTCAGATGATGGATAAGCATGAAAAATTATATGCTGCTGTATATCTCCATGAATCTATTATAGGCATATCTGTGCAATTTTGAAATATTGGAATTCCATTGTGTAAATTGTGTATCCCAATCGCTTGCAGGGAATTTCTCATTTAGGCTCCGTTTGGTTGGGTGTAAGATAATTTTCAATGTGAAATGATTTTCACAGAAAACAATTTCAACGGAAAACACGATTGCAAAATTAGTTTTCCATTGTTTGGTAACATGATGGAAAAAAGGAACACGAAAGGGAAAGTAAGGAGGTGGTGGGAGGAGTGTAAAATGATTTTCCATTATTGGGAGAGCTATTTTACTCCAAGGAAAATGGTTTTAAACTAAATTGAGGAAAACAGTTTTTCCTGGAAAATGTTTTACACCTTACCAAACAGAGTCTTAATGTAAACAAACGGTTGTACATCGCGTCTTTACTGCTTTTGTAAAAGATTTTTTTATTATTTTAGGCCAGTTAATTTGTCTTCACTGCTTTTTAGCATTTCTTTTCGTCCTAAAAAGTTGCACACCATTAGCCTAGGGGGCACTCCCAGCGCTTGTTATATGATTTGTTATAAGCTCCCAGCTCCTTGCCATCTTTATAAGACTTGTCTTGCAATGTTATGCTTTAGGAGGGTTTGCTACCGCCAGAGTGGAGTCACAACAAAGGACAAATTTTAGCTGCTGGAAGCAGCAGCCGGCAGCCTCGCAAGCAGTTCCTGGAGTCAACTAGCTTGAGTGATTTGAAAAGCAGTGAACCATCCGCCAGCATGTCTTTAGATGAGTTTGGTGGTGTGGATTCTGCCTCCGTGCCATCCACTTCCAGGGTAACTGAGGTAAGACTTCAATTATACTGCTGGGAGTGACAAATATTTGTTTTCCTTGTTGCAAATGTGTCATCTTCTAATTGTTGATCATCCTGGTGTTGTTTGATTAATGGTGTTTTACATCCGTTATTCTAAAAGTTGTTCCAATCTGTTTTCTACTTTTCTTAACCTCATATGCCCCCATCCTGTTTCAAGATGTACTATTTATCGAATGAAGTCCCTATTCACTTCACCTGGTTTTTAATGAACTGAAAGTTATTTGCATAGAATAAAGCTTATTTTACTGAAACTGATATTTGTTAATTGTAGCTGACTTTTACCAATTAAAACTTGTTTTTGCTGAATCTCCCTTGTTTGTCTCTACGCAGTGACTGATTTCTACTGTTTAAAATCCGATTGTAACCTGTTTGTTGATTAAAAACAGTTTTTTGCAGATTTAAACTGATTTTACTGGATATTGTTTTTCAGGTATTGGAATTTCCGCGACACCCATCAGCAGCATCATCCACATTAGTAGAGTTAACAACCCGGCTTGACTTTTTCAAGGAGCGGCGATCTCAACTGATGGAGCAACTGCACAACCTCGATTTGAATTACGGGGTAGCAACCTCCCAAGACTATTTGTATAGACCATCTTCGCCATCATGGAGCTGACTGTGTCCACACGCTCAGCCAGTAAGCTCCAAAAAGAGATAAGCTCGGTGTTTATTATTTGTACATCCTTCTACTGATTGCATATAGTTCTCCTGTAATTTTTTATGCTTCACTCTAAATCATCAGTGCTTTGATTTTTCTTCAATTTAGCGAGTTTTGTGTTCTTTAGTGCGTTTTGGTTGTGGAATCGCGGATGACTTTCTCTTTCATTTTCCCCAGTGTTTCTTTTAGATTTGGACTATGTAGAATTGGTAGCCTGTATTGTATCTATGTATATCATTGATTTGTACGAAAGTATGAAAAACCTGACCTCAGGAGAAAAAAGAAAAGAAAAACGGACCCGTAATTCAGTATTTTAATAAGTAGAATGGTTTTCTTACATTTTAGTGTATTCCTTTATTTCTGTAATCATAGTAGTGCCATGTATTTATTTCTGTAAAAAAGTTAAGTATTTTGAAGTGTAAATGAGTTGTGTTCATTTATCTACGAGTATCAAATACTCGACGTAATTCAGCAAGTTGATAGATGATTAGATGAAAATTAGTGGACGTTCAATTCAATCAAAAAACGTGTTGCTCATTATATGGTTAAAAAGTCCATCGCAAACATATGCTGATATTCATGCTATAAAGAGGTTATTCCATGGGTTGTCCTTAGGGATGCAAGGATGCTAATTAAGCGAGATAGCTCATGAGCTATTTGAGTTTGGATCGGTCAAAGTTCGGTAAATGCTCGATTCGAGTTAGCTTGGATTGAACTCGAGCTCGACTCGAAAAGCTAATGAGATCGAGTCAAGACGTATAAAACTCGACTCGAATACTAGTGAGAAACTCGAATGATAAAATTGGGCATTAAGATTTTCAATTATTATATACAATCTATTTTATGGGTGTTAAGGTGATCAAAAAACTTGCAAATAGTTCGAGATTGACTCGAGTCAAAGTCGGTTTATGCTCGTTCAAATTGGTCAAAACTCAGTCAAAACTCGACTCGAGTTCTTAACCGACTCGACCTTAGTTGCCCTTGCTTCATGTTCATACTTCATTGGTTTGCTTATCGTGGACTCCAATTTTTTTTACATGGCTTGTGACCTAAATAGGGGCAATAAGTATTACAAAATAAAGGTTTGTTTTGTGAGCGGTTCTCAAGGGATCTTACGTTTTAAACCGGGCCGGAAAATTTGTGTAAATTTCCAGTTCGATACGACATTTCACTTTATCAATAATAAAAAAAATTAAAAAAAAACTCATTGCTTTTATTTTTTTTAAACTATTACCATAAAAGTCATAATTTTTGGTACTACCTCTATTACCTCGTTCCCCATGAGGCGTGGTGGTCGCTGGTGGTGAAGTGGTTACCAAAGGTGGACTCGTCGGTGGTCATCCACGATCAAAGGTGTTAGATTAAAACTTATTCTAACTGCTTGCATTATAACTCACCATTAGATCAAGTTGTAGGTCTACAACCTTCACATATGTAGTTGTATATGTTGATGTAGCAAATCAAGCAATAACGAGACTTAACTCACCATTATAAATGCTCTTACAGAAATTAGTTTATTTTATCAATTCCACTATAATTATCAAATATCAAAGTAAATCTTTTAAATAATAAAAAATACTCAACCAAACACCGCCAATATCCAAATTCGATCTTTTTGGGATTGTTCCAAACTAAACTACTTCCAAAAATCAAAACGGCAATGCCCAATTCAAAGTGACATATCTCGATTACTTAAGGGAACTTGAAAAAGAATATCCAAACCGCTTTACTAATTTAGCGATAAACCATTTCACGAATTAAATCTTCATTTCATCTGCATTTACACGCATCGTATGCATTTAACGCTAGTTATCCTTGCAATGCAAAAGAGCTTCTTATTGGAACACTATAGAATATAGATTGAAATATTGAATATCCACCACCACCATAAACTCTTCATTTGAAAACGAAATCTCTCTAAATAGTCCCTATAATCTATCTCTCTCGTTCCAGCAGAAGTGAAGTGGACTTTCTCTGTTTTTCTTTCTTGCTCATGAAAATTCTCGAGTTTTCAGCTGCTTTTGTAAGTCATTTTTTTTACCTCTATCTTGAATTACATGTTTATCCCATTTTTTTGTGTGTTTTTGTTCAATTATTATCGACAATTTCTGTAATTCTATGCTAAATGGTTCTAAATAATGGGTTTTTGGGGTTGTGGCAGCCCTTTTTAGGGTTTGAATTTATGTGATTTTTTCTGTTTGTTTCCTAATTTGGGTGAATTATGGGAGGAATCAACCTTGAGAGTATGATCAATCGGAAAATTTGAGAGTTGGGTTGAATTTGATGAATAATTGAACTGGGTTTTTCAGTGTAAAGCTGAAATTTTTAGGTTTTTGGTGTTGAGGATTTTGAATTTCATGAAATACCCATTTATGTGCCTAGTTGAACCTCGGATTTTGGAAAATTGTGGAATTTCATAATATGCCCATATGGAAGGTGGAGCATTTTAGGGTGTCCTTCTGGTTCTAAAGATGGTGACGTTGTTGCCGCCTTTCGAGTAGTGATTTCTCATTAGTATGAAGTTCATTTGATTAGAGAGTTATAAGAAGTGGTACACTGGTATTTGTGATTTGTATGTTAGCTATCTTATTTGGAATCGGTTTGAATTTGCAATGTTTCAGATGTATGCTAGTCATAGACGCGAAAAGATTATAGGGTTTGATGGATTCCTATTTGAAGAGTGCACACACGCATGGATGAGCTCATGACAACCTTTATATGTGGTGAATTTGGGGTCTAATTTGGGAAGGGTAGAAGTCTTTTGTCATGTTTGGGTTTTGAAGGAATTGTTCGATACCACAATTCTGGTCTAGTTTGAACTTTTAAGTGAGCGAGTGAACATTACCCTATGACGTATTTGAAGGGTTGAATATCTAAGGGCAACATACTAGTACTTTGTTGTGAAATGAAGAACTTGAGGTTGTGTGGTGGGTTGGAGTATGGAATGGTTTTGTTTTAGGAATACAAGAGAAGATGTAATCGAGGTTTTCATTGACAATCTGATGTTTTTTATCTTCTCAAATCACAGGCGTATTCTTGGATCTTGACTTGAGTCTGTCTTCTACCTCGTGGTTTGCCCAATCTTCTTCAAATGATGAGCTTCAAGTTGCCCGACCAATTCCCCTGGTTGACATTCCAGAGGAATAAGGTGATTGAGCAATCAATGGAGTCCCCACTTATAGCTACAGAATCCACTAAAGAATGCTCTTCGTTGGAGTTCAAGATCTTCGGATGGTCACTTATCTCGATCCTCCCCTGGGCTTTCAATCCTAAAGATAAATTTCAGATGCCAACCACTATAAATAAAGGATTGTCAAGACGAGCAAGATGTCAAGCTAATGATGTGTCAGTTATTCAGTCTCCTCAAGTACGGTTCAGGCCCTACGTGTCTAAAGTTCCTTGGCATACTGGAGCTCGGGCTTTCTTGTCTCAGATGTTTCCAAGATATGGTCATTATTGTGGACCAAATTGGTCAAGTGGGAAGGATGGAGGCTCCCTTGTTTGGGACAAGCGCCCTATAGATTGGTTGGATTATTGCTGCTACTGTCATGATATGGGTTATGACACTCATGACCAAGCAAAGCTGCTGGAGGCTGATCTAGCTTTTCTCGAATGTATAGAGAAGACTCATGTGCAAACCAAGGGAAATAAGCATGTTGCTCATATCTACAGGACAATGTGTGTCCAAGGTAAACCATGTTTATGTTCTTAGCTTTTTCCGCTATGTTTGAGTTATTGAGTGTTCAGCAATGTAACAAGTGCTTTTTTTTTCATAATATCCACACTCGGCAGGTCTACGGAACATACTCATACCTTACAGAACATATCTTGTGAAGCTTCAACGACAACCTCTGCTTCAATTTGGATGGCTGAGCAACATGGGGTGGAAAGGATGGAGTTGGCGGCCAAATGTGAAGGTGGAATGATCACGCATTCTATTAAGCATCGTATTAAACTTTGATCGTAGTTGTGCATCCATCATATTCTGTATATATGCTAGAGTTGCAATTTTTTTTTGGTGTCTGACCTGTCTGTTAAATCGTCCTGGTGTGTAGACTATGTTAGCTACCTGCATCTGAAGGTGGATGTTGTATTATTCATTGGTAGCTAATCTAGTAACGTATTTCCCACGTTGTAAATACACGAGCAGTATATTCAAATATGAAGTAGGAATGTAGGATTGTCATATGCATTGCAGTTTATCTCGCTACACTATGGCCTTGTTTGGTTGCTTCACTTGGTTTGTTTGACAATCTGTTGATTGTTATAGCTATCTACAAAGATTATCTTTGGTAAAGTCAGCTGCTTTTTGTTCCTAAGAGGTGTTTAAATTTAATTGATAAATCAGCTGATGGTTGTTTCCTTGCTTGCTTATATTCAGAGATATCGGCTAGCAAATGGCTTTTGGTTGCCTTTTCACTGTTTTTATCCCCTATTAATGAGGTCAAATAGCCAAAAAATATGTTTGAAAAGAACGATAATGCTTCGTTAAAACGGGGTGGCAAAAAATTTGAGTTCCTATTTTTTCAGATGACGAGTATGCTTAACTTATCATGAGTCCGTAACTACGAAGTTTCTAAGGGATTTCTAAGAATTGATAGGGTGATCACAATTCACAATAAGAGAGGAAGGACTCAATTACGACCATTGCACTCTTGTGATCACAATAAGAGAGAAAGTACCTAATCTCAGCTTATAAACAAATTTTCTTTATTTATATTTAAAGATCATGAACTTTTCTGTTTTTGTGGTTGTTACATTAATGTATGAGAATACAAGTACGAGCTTATTTTGCCTTTTATTTATTTATTTATTTATTATCATTATTACATTTTTCAAACATATAGTTGTCAAGTTTAGTGTTTGGTACTAATGTACTACGGTAGAGTAGCATTTCGAACTACCTAAATAAATAACATACAACCTCAACTAGAAAAACTTTTCTTATTCTCATGAAATCTAATTTCTCCTTGATCATTTGATCAATCTCAAGTATATCTATTATTGGTTCCAGTTCGGCCAAGAGATTATACGCTAGATGATACGAATCCTAGGCCTGCGTCATTCTTGAAGAGCAAATTATTGCAAGAGAAGCATCTATTCGTGCAGCTGCTCTAACTAGAACTTTGAGTGAGCTAATTCAGGGCTGTGACCAGGTTCCAAACGGAGCAAGGAAAGGTTAATAGATAGAAAAATGGAAGATGATGTGAGATGTGAGAGTAGAGCAAGGCTTCTTCATAGTAATGACAAAACATATTAGCTCAAAATAAATAGGTTATTGATAAAGTAAGGGTAATCAAGAGAACCATATAGAAGGAACTTAGAGAAAACAAAGTTAAGAGCAACTGTAAAATCATTTTTCTTTCGTTCTATATTTCTGTATAATTTAATATTTGGTCCTAAAAAGTAAATTGGTGTAGCCATATAACCATATTTAATGTGTCACATATAATTAGATATACTTCTAATAGAAAGACTCATATATAGAGGTGAATAAAGTATATAGTAGGGACGATAACATCGTGATACCTTATTTAAAAAGATATGCTGCTGCAACTATTCATATCCCATAATATCTGATATCTCCATATTAGTAATACCATAACTTTTTCTTTTTGTTCTGCCTGTCTATAGTCATTTTATCTTCATGGGAGATGAGGGGCATGCTAGTATGCTATACGAATCATACCAAAGAAGACGCAATTCGCCAATTCCTACTTTCTACCAGTAGTAGTGTTCAACGTATCACACCCGCAAAATAAGGAGCTTGGGTGCTCAATGATGTCCATTTAATGATTTTTATCCTAAGGTCAATTTCTTATAGGGGAAGGGTGAATTAAAACAAATATCTAAACTTGATATAAGTATATAGGATTTTGTTTGGAATTTGGATCCAACATTTTGAACTCGAATCTTTCCGATATTGGACCTCGACTTCGTCATTTGATATAGGATTATATGGTTGTAATATAATTTTTCTTAAAAAACTTTAAGTTAAAAAGTATACAAGTATCACCATGATTTAATTGTAAAATTTCTATATGACAAAATTTTCATCTCACCTTCCTTCTTCTTGTAATGTACTAGTACTTTCAGATGAATTTGGTAATAAACAACCTCAAACATCGATCGTGGACCTAAAACCCGAAAGAAAATTTAGAAGGCAATTAAAAAGTCAACCCCAAACATTAGAATTGTTCAGCTTATACACTATCATCTCATGCCAATGACATATTGCGACATCTTCAGCTCTTTCTAGTTTGTAACATGCCCACTTAAAATGTTCAGTTAAGATAAATCCGACTTTACTCATGCTCCTTGGATTTTCATTTCGCAAAAAGTGGTCGATTTTCATTTTAGGAAAAAGTATATGTTAAGTTGTTGTTATCTAAAGTATGAAAATGGAAGAAATAAAACTTGATAGAATCTCGGTCTAGATAAGAAAGATGCCTCTGAACGCGAGGTGCTCATATCCTTTCTACTAATTAAATGCCTTTTATCACTCCCCGATTTATTTCTAATCATTGCAATTCTATTTTGACACTATTTACACATTATTTTGACCATCATTTGTATTATATACATAAGGAAAAACATAATGAAGCGAAATATTGCTAGATTCATCTCAACATATATTTTCCAAATGTAAATTTTTATTATTTTACTATTCGTAATTATAAATATCAACAATGAAGCCTCTATGTTGTTTTTCAGTCGAAGAGAAATGTCTTATATAGGGATATTTAAGTAACATTTGAATAATAATAATAATAATAGTTAACACGTAAATTTGACATAAATTTCCAACTTAATATTTCAATTTTCACTATCCTATTCACATTCTATCTAGCATCCAAATGCGCTCGTTACCGGACTCGATTCTTAAAAGCCATTATAATATAATTGTAGAAATCAAAAAGAAAAAGAATTGAATGAAGAAAAGCAAGTCAGAAACATGAGGCGGTGAGCCAGTGTATATTCAAGAGAAGAGAAACAAACAAAATAATATACCAACATCATCTTCCTTAAATTTAAAAAAAAAAACAAGTTGTAAAACACCAATTAAAATTCACCAAACAATATTTATTATATAAACCCATTATTTTCCCTTTGAATTTCTTTATCAAAATTCTTTACAATTACTATTTTCCGTCTCTATTGAGGAGTCCTTTTTCCCCCAAATTCTCTCTCTAAAAACATCATATAAACATTGACCCACCAACACCAAATTCCCATCTCTTTCTCTCTCTACTTTACCTTAGTCTTCCTCCTCTTAAGGGGGTAAGTAATTCTACTCTTATCTTCTTCAATTTCTTGTTTTTAATCTCTAATTCTGCTATTATTTCATGGGTTTAATCCAAGTTTAGATTTTTATTTACATTGTGTTGTTATTTTGTTCTTGTTCTGTACTGGGGTTTGTGAATTCTGGGTAAATTTACCATTTTTTTTTTGTAAAAATTGGGTCTTTTTTGTTTGTTTTGTGTTTTTGGATTGAACCCTAATCTGGGTTTAATTAATTTTTTTGTGGGTTTAATCCAAGTTTAGGTTTTTATTTACATTGTGTTGTTATTTTGTTCTTGTTCTGTACTGGGGTTTGTGAATTCTGGGTAAATTTACCATTTTTTTCCGTAAAAATTGGGTCTTTTTTGTTTGTTTGGTGTTTTTGGATTGAACCCTAATCTGGGTTTAATTAATTTTTTTGTGGGTTTAATGAATTAGGTCAAGGGTGGTTTGATTTTGCGTTGAAAATAGATACTTGTTTGATCGGTGCCCTAACTATATTTCAAGACTTGATTTTTAATGGGTAGATTATTTTAGGGTTTTTGGTCTAAGCTTGTAGATAAGAACATTATTATCAAGTTTCATTTGTTTGGCTCTAGCTTTTTTTTTTACTGTTGTAATCTGGGAATTGGGATTCTATATGTAGCTGCATGTAGGGCGAAACGTGAATTCGGGCTTTCGCTATGAGGATGAACTTGTGATAATAATGTGATGAAAGTGTTGTTTTAATCTGGGTGTGTAGAGCTTTGTAGGGTTTAGTGTATCATGGGTTGAAGATGGATCATGAAAATTTTGATCTTTGATTTGATATGATGATGCTTAGATTGCAATTTCTGCTTGTCTCTTACTCAGTCAGTGATTCGAGTTTAAAGTAACGATTTCGTTGAGGGTTTTAAATTTGTTAGGGAACTAAAATTTTAGGATTTACTCCAATCAAATCTGGGGACATAGGCAAAAATTTAGGATTAGAACTAGTGCAATGATCCTTTTTCAATGTCTTAATAAGTAAAAGTTCAATAGCTTTCTTATGATAGACACAGCTTTGTGTTTCTTGAGTTACCGCTTGTAGTATCAGATATCAGCACTATCGGCATTGAGTTTGATTGTTTGTTGTGTAAGGCTCAACACCTCCAACCCCGGTACACTTATTTTGTCGTGCTGTTTGTGACGCTTTTTCTAAATTCATGATTAGGGTTAATGTGGAGTGATATAGAGCTATTCATTATTGATGATAGTTCAGATGGAAAAGACACCTAATTCAACATCAAAGGACCGTGCTCAACATCTGTATAACAAGGTAGTTTGTTTTATCCTTCCCTATTCCATGTTTTGCAGTTTTTTTTTGTTAGGTTTGCGATTGTGCTTCATTTACTATCAGAAAATTATAATCATGGTTGTGGAGTGTAATAGTCTGCATGTATTTCGAATGCTGCCCTCCCACTCTCTTTGTCTTTGATGCCTTGAACATCGAATCTTATCTGCAGTAATGGATTCTTGTTTAGATGAGTGGGTAATTCACTCCCATTTTGCCAAACAATATATCCATGACGAAACAGCTATTTCTATATTCTTTAACAGTTAAAAGGATAATCAACTTAATATTAAAAGGGACCCCAGTTTCCACTATTCTGCAGACTCTTAGTGTTGAGAGGATTAATTTATGCGGTTGTTTGACTGTAAAATCTTCAGAAAAATCTGTCCCTGTGTAGGCTACTCTAGGACATAGCAGTTAAGTAATGTTTTGCCTTTAGACCTTCTGACCTACACTCTCCCTTGTCTCCTTCTAGCTCTTTCACAAACCCTTGGCGATAAGTGCAAGCACAAACACAATGTCTATTTTATTTGGTAAAATCTTATGTAGTAGTAATCAAGATCAAAGGTCGAATCTCGTCTGTATCATCGTCCTATGTAAGATTCTGACTCTAGATAAAGCAACAAAAAACGGTGACCCTACTGTATATAGATTCTGGAATCTGGATTTGCCTGTTTCACAGTGTTGTTTAAGTTCTACACTCTTCTAGACTAAGTAAATTCTGTTTTTGTAGAACATTGAGTTGGAAAAGAAGCGGCAGAAGTCACTCCAAGCTAAGATTCCATCTGATCCTAATGCTTGGTATCAGATAAGGGAAAACTATGAGGCAATAATCCTTGAAGATTATGCTTTTTCCGAACAAAATAATGTTGAATTTTCCCTTTGGCAACTTCATTACAAACGAATTGAGGAGTTTAGAGCACACTTCAGTGCCGCTCAAGCTTCCGGACGATCATCTGCTACTAACAGTGGGAGAGCTCCTCAACAACCAGACAGAATAATGAAGATACGTGTTCAGTTTAAGGCATTCCTATCTGAGGCTACTGGGTTTTATCATGACCTAATTCTGAAAATTAGAGCAAAATATGGTCTTCCTTTGGGGCATTTTACTGAAGATTCAGACTCTGAGGCTGTTATGGGAACGGACGCTGGCAAAACATCTGAGGTAAAGAAAGCATTAGTATCCTGTCATCGTTGTCTCATATATCTAGGTGACCTTGCTCGTTACAAAGGCTTGTATGGAGAGGGTGAATCTAGACTTCGAGAGTTTTCTGCTGCTTCAAGTTACTATTTACAAGCAGTGTCTCTTTGGCCATCCAATGGGAATCCACATCACCAGGTTCTTCTCGTACTTGTCTTCTTAAATGATTGTTGGCTTATATTGCCCTTATTTTTTTGAAAATATATTTTGCTCCGAATTGTATGGATTCTGGCATGATTTTATAATGTACACCAATTCAGTTAAAATTACTCTTTTCTTTTTAGCTTGCAATCCTGTCTGCTTATTCAAGCGACGAACTGGTGGCTGTGTACCGGTATTTTAGAAGTTTGGCTGCAGAGATCCCTTTTCCAACTGCAAAAGATAATTTGGTTATGGCATTTGAAAAGGTACAGAATCCTGCATCTATTTGAATTCTTGTCCCATTTGCTGAACATACTACAGAAGATGTGAGTGGTTTGTTGCTCTGAGAGAATTAGGATGTGTTTTCTTCACCAGAATTTTCCTGCACTTATCCGTCTTATTTGAATTTATTTGAACTTATTGGACTTATAACAATTTTTTTAAGGGAATAGAACGCACCCTCAGATAACTCATGATCTTATTTAGATAAAGTGCGTTAGTGCATTTATGGGGGGTTCTTAGTGATGGCTGTAGTTAGCTGTGTTCCAGTGCTTGGTCTAGTTTGGGGGAGGTTTTCTTTTTCCTCTTACTCTGTGCTATGCATGTGAGGGTATGGAGATAAGGTTTGCACTAATTTGTTTGTATAGAAGTTAGCACTGTAGACAAGTATTCTCTCGGCATACATAATGCTTTCATTAATTTATAGGTTGTGCATCTTTTTCTATTCCAACATATCCCATAATTCCAGCATCATTAAATTTGGCTAAAACTTCTCTCTATCTCTCCTATTCCACGGGTTCCTCTTTTTAGCTCTTTCTTTTTCTCTCCTCATTACATGGCATCCTTAAATAGTTTGCCACTACTACATGTTGCCGTAGATTATAATCAGCTTCTAAAGTGATGTTCAAGGTGCTTTTATGTTCTTAAAACTTCCTCATGACTGATCAATTAGTTTTTAACATTAGGTATATTACTTTTAAGTATTTTATTTTAAGCATCATTTATCCATGTTGGCTAGGTTGCATGAATCTAAAAGTTCGTTGTTTTTTGTATACATTTTGGACTTCTTTTTATAGAATCGTCAGAGCTATACACAGCTCATCGAGACAACAAAGAATACTGTGGACCGAGAAATTGTTACTAAGGAGAAATACAAGGAATTCTGTACTCAATTTGTCCGGCTACATGGCATTCTATTTACACGGACAAGGTACTTTTTTAAGCATTTATAAGAACCCACAAGCAGCCAATCAAGTATCTTCTGATGATTTCTCCCTTCTTTCAGCATGGAAATGTTTGCAGCTGTTCATTCTTCAGTAATAGGAGCTTTTCTTGAGCTTCTTTCTTCTGGACCAGAAGAGGAGTTGAATTTTGGCAGAGATGGTGCGGAGAATGGACTTACCATTCTAAGGCTTGTTGCTATCCTCGTATTCACAGTTTCTAATGCGAGTAAGAAGAATGAAGGTCACTCTTATGCTGAAATCTTACAGCATAATCTTCTCTGTGAGAATGCTCGTACTGTCACTTTTGAGCTTATGAGTCTTATTGTCGAGAGATCTCTTCAACTCCATGATCCATCTTCTAGTTTCCTACTGCCTGGAATTCTGGTATTTCTTGAGTGGTTGGCGTGCTGTCCTGATTTTGCAGCTTCTAACACCAATGAGAAAAAACCAACCCCTGCTAAATCATCTTTCTGGAAGCATTGCATAGCTTTGCTTAACAAGCTCCTGTCCAGTCGTCTGGTTGCAGTTGATGATCACGAAGATGAAACTTGCTTTACCAATATGAGCAGGTATGATGAAGGGGAGAATGAAAGCCGGCTTGCTTTGTCTGAGGATTTTGAATTGAGGGGCTTTTTGCCCCTTCTTCCTGCACAGAGCATTTTAGATTTTTCAAGGAAGCAATCAATTAGTGTTGGTGGCAGCAGCAAGGAAAAAAGAACTCGAGTCAAAAGAATCATTGCTGCAGGCAGGGCCTTGGCAAGTGTAGCCATGGTTGATCATAAGTCTGTGTCCTTTGATTCAAAGGTGAAACAATTTGTGATTGGAGTTCAACAAGTGTCCGACATTAGCACGCCAAGCTCCTATCTGGGGCCACTTGAATCGTCTACAACTGAGCAGGAGGCTACTACAATGTCTTATGTTAATTCTATGCCAATGCGAGAAAGCATTCAGCTGTCATTTGAAGGAGATGATGAAGATGAAGAGATTGTTTTCAAGCCAGCACCTGTTGAGAAGCAGATGGATGCCATTAATCCAACATGGATCATTCCTGAGGAGTTAAAGCAGGGTCGGAGTACCCCTCCTGTAACCAGCATGCAGTACCAACAGCTAATGTCAGAGCGTATTCTGCCATCTGCCAACGTCACTCCACAGCGTGATCCAGTGAGAGATTTGCCTACCCCAACATGGGTTACAGAACAACAAGCTTCTCTTGCAGATAGCTTTAAAAAATTGATGTTTATGGAGAACGGGCAAGAATTGAAATCCGAACCTAAAGGAAGCTTAGGTGTCCACAATGCTGGCTCACTTTTGCCTCCCCAACCATCTGTAAGTTCAATGGATGCTTCTATGTACAGTGATTACAGAAGAGTTCCAGACTTTATGATCCCATCCAAAATGGATTCTGCTGCATTTCCTGAAGTCTATACTGATAATTTGGCTGTAAGGCCGCCATCTCTCTCTTCAGCAGCATTTAAAAGTCAAGTTGGTCGTCCTGTTAGGCATCTTGGGCCTCCGCCTGGCTTTAGCCCTGTTCCTCCAAAACATGTTAGCATGCCGATGTCTAGCGCAGCTGGAGCCAACGGGTCTTTAGTAGTTGATGATTACAGCTGGTTGGATGGGTACCACATGCCATCTTCAGGAAGCAATGTGGGGCCAAATCATGGTAGTAATAATGTATCACTTACCAATTCCCAGTTCTCAAGTCATATGAATAGCTTAAATGGAAATCCCGGCCTGCCATTTCCTGGAATGCAACCTTCTGTCCCTCAGTTTCAAGGGGGAAACATGAAAAACTATTCAGAATACCAGTCTTTCCGAACTCTGAATCCTAACCATGGGCACAAGCTGCTTGAGCAACAGAGTATCATGATTGGAAATCATCAGTTCACTCCTCAGCCGGAGCAGTACCAAGGACAATCCACCTGGAATGGTCAGTATCGTGTGTGAGATCATTTTGATGGTGTTCTATCGGTGTGGATGGTGAGTGTCATGTTTCTGACAGCGAATCTTATATTATTATCAAGAACATGAAGTCTGAAGTAGTACTCATTTCTAGTGATGGTCTGTTGGTCTGACTGACATTTCTTGCTTTTCGAGGCACAGAGATTGATTCTGGTGAAAGTCCGGATGCTTTATTTGCCAAGTACACGCCCCAGCTTTGAACTGCTCTTACTTTTGTTTCGTATACCAGGTGATGGGTGGTGTAAGCTGTCCAGCAAGGACTAGCTGCCAAATTTGTAAGTAAATTTCTTTATACTAGCAAAATCTTCTTTTTTTATGATTTTTTCTTTTTGGTGGTTAATTTAGGTGCTTGTGTCACCTAATGACTTAGAATGTTGGAACTAGTCGTGAAATTTAGACCTGCTTCCCCAATTTCACATCCAATTGTCCATTTAGGTTTCTTGTATTGACTGGCTTAAATACTCCCTCCGACCGAGAGCTAAACTTGACATATCGGATTACCATTTTGGGATGCTTAGAGCTAATTTAAGATCTACCCTTGGTAGGTTGCTCCTCCACTTCTCTTTTTTTTTGCGACCCACACCCATCCAGTCACTTCTACTTTCTATCCTTTGGGTGCAATCTCTTCACCTGCACTTTTATGAACCAAACTTGTTAGACCTGATTGGTGCCTAAACCACTGGCATCGGTGTTAATTTAACCTTATGTTTACACTTGAATTGACTTGATTACCATGAAATTTTGTTTTTCAAGGCGAAGAGAAAGCACCCTTAATCTCCATGCACTCTAGCAATGTCAATCTAGTTCTAGAATGGAGGGACCATACTCTATTTTTTTTGGTGGTTAATGCTGATCTCATACATTCTTTTACGTGCAGATTTGCTGATTCCTCTGGGGATGAGGAGCGGTTGAAATGGCTTGTTGCAGAGTTAGACCACTTTAGTTACTGCCTGGTCTCCTTTAGATCAAAATCTCTGGGTAGGTTGGGTCATTTGGTGCATATCAAGTTACATACTATACTGCTGTATTGGGTCAGATGGTCAGTTGTCCGGTGATGAGGTTTGTCTTAGATTTTTATTGGTCGGCAGCTGTTATGGGAAGATGGCTGGAACTGGCATTCTCTCGTCTGAAGTTTCCTCGATACTTGTGGTTGAGTTCTGGAGCCTTTAGCTGGCAGTGCATATGAAATGAGTATACATTCTGCCTCTGATCTACTGGGTTGCTTCTGAATAATCATCAGAATAATTGATGACTTTTGGTTACCTTTATGGTTTGTTGGTGTTATTTGAACCTACTAGTTATTTTTGTTGTTTGGACTGTAATCATATATTTGAAAACCACCTGCTCTGCTAATTCATATCAAGACTTCTATAGGGAATGTAATAAAGCAGTTGTCTTGGAGTATTTGAAAGTTATTTTAGCATATTTTTCTTGCCTTTTTGTGGAAGCCATGGTCAGTTTTTATCGGTAAGGCGCACACAGTTTTCAAGGTTGTCGAAATTGTACCATTAGGTTTGTCTTAATTCAAGTTATCATAGCATTATTCGAGACTCGAGTAATCAAAGTCCGAATATTTTGTGTGTTTTATAAAAAGAAACGCAGATAGAGTGTCGAATAGTATATCGTCCCTTCCCTCTAAACGAAATTCAATTTTTTTGGCAATACAAGCTCTTCTATAAAAAACGTAGGCACATTGTTTAAGCATTGTAGCTTTGTATGTGGGAGATGTGCAGAAAAGTGCATAACATGTGGTACCAGAAACAAAACAATAGATAAAACGACAATTCGAGTGTTGCCCACGAAGCTAAACTCAACACGAAACGACATGTATTCACCCTACTGTTTTGTCTCCTTTTCCTCTTTCCTCTGTCAGTCGTGCGCATTAGCTGCAAGCCCCACAACAAACCCCTTTGTAAATGAACGTACAACTATGCATTCAACTAAGCATTGTTATAATCGCGGCGCATCCAGAATAATATATTAGTGAGCGTAAAATAAGTTATAAATGTTTCGTCAAAACTAAAAAGTCTAATGATTCATTATGTAATGAAATGCTAAACCAATATAGCATCTCAATCTAGTAAAATAGTTTCTTTTGGCCATTTTTCTTTTTGTGCAAGTGATCGGATGTAAGATATTGAGTTATAAAGGTTGTACTCGAGCTCAATTGGTTGAAACCTTCCTCCCGATTTTAAGAGGCGTTGTTTAATTCTCATTCCGCCTTCTTACCTCCTTATACACCAAAAACATAATAAAATACCAATGTTATAAATGAAAATCTAGGGTATCAGCAATTTCAATTAGCATATTAAATATTAAATTCTAGGAAAAATTGCTAACTAGTACCTTTTAAATAGGTGAATTTATGAACTAGTACCTTTTAAGTTCTTTTTTGTGAAATAGTACCTTAAGTTGTACAAAATTCTTAAAAACAGTACCTTGGTCTAAAATCTCAGCCACATTAGTTAATATTCCGGCTGTTGACCATTGTTTTCTCTCGTTTTTTGGAGCGTGTATTACAAACACGTAGAAGGAAATGAACTTTCACTTTCAAAAAACAAGGGAAAACAATGGTCAATAGCCGAAATATTGATTAAAGTAGCTGAAATTTTGATACAAGGTATTGTTTTTAAGAGCTTTGTACAACTTAAGGTACTATTTTACAAAAAAAAACTTACAAGGTACTAGTTCACAAATTCACCTATTTAAAAGGTACTAGTTAACAATTTATCCTAAATTTTAAATATAACATGTATATATTTCTTCCGTTCTTTTTTACTCATTACTATTACTTGCTGCATATCTACTTTGACAAGGTCTTTTTTTCCTCTCACATAGCTAATTTTACTCATTAGTGGGAAACCATTTACTTGTCAACCATCTCTACTTTTTCTATTTTCTTACATGTGTTTCAGAGATATGTAGTGAGTAAAAAAAGAACGTAGGGAAACATCTACGACATTTGTATAGATGCAGAACTAAAAATGATTGGCCCTTTGCATATTTAGGAAAAGTTCATTCTTAAAACAAGATTTTTTTTTTGTTTGCCCTCATTTCAAAACTAACAAAGTAACCAAAAAAACACAATAATGGACAAATAGATGGCCACTATATAAACCACCTTAGAGGAGAAACCCATTGTTAGCTCACCAAACCTTCCTATCATACCACACTCTCCATTTTCATTCCAACCTTACTAACAAAAACCTTTTCATTTCTCCCAAACAAGACTTAACAAACTATGAAGTTTAACAACAAATGCAATTATATCCCATATTACTTCCATTCATTTCTTTTAATAACAATTATTATCCTACAAAAAAACCACTCTTTATTAACCCACGGTTCACCCAACCCAATCAAAACTATAGTCATTTTAGTAATGGAGAACCGGTCCTTTGACCACATGTTGGGTTGGATGAAAAAACTTAACCCGGAAATCGACGGCGTAAACGGGTCCGAGTCAAACCGGGTTACACTTTCTAAACCGGATTCACCACTCATTTATTACAATAATACAGCTCATTATGTGGTTGATCCTGACCCGGGTCACTCATTTCAAGCAATAAGGGAGCAAATATTTGGGTCGGACCGAACCGGGTCTGAACCGGCTCCAATGAGTGGGTTTGCTCAACAGGCTTATGCTATTAATGGGAGTATGGAAATGGCTAGACATGTTATGAATGGTTATAGACCGGACTTAGTACCGGTTTATCAAGCTTTGGTTCAGAATTTTGCCGTGTTCGACCGGTGGTTTGCTTCGGTTCCTTCTTCGACTCAACCGAACCGGCTTTTTGTTCACTCGGCTACTTCGGCTGGAGCTACTAGCAATATTCCGGCTTTACTAGCTAAAGGTAACTCTTTCTATACTTTGGTAATTTTTTGGTGCAACTTTTTACCTTGTACTACTATGCATATAATAGACATAAAGTGAGCAATGATCATAGCTTTATGGTCAAGTGGATGATTAAAATTGTGGGGGTGGTATACAAGATGTGGGATCGAATCTCGTCTATATCATTATACTTTATCTCTCTTTATACACTCGAGAAAAGAAATGGCTAAATGCATTAAATAAGAGAGTGGAGGATGTGATAGTAATAACAAAAAAGTTTCTGAGAAAGTGGAATTTTTTTGACAAATGAGAAAGCAGGCACAAAGCTTAAAATGGAGCATTATATCAAGCAATGCATCCCATTAGGTTATTGTATTTCATACCCATACTGCACTCATTTGAGTACAAGGTATATATCTTTTTAGAATATAAAAAATAGTACGTTCTGGTGTACTATATCGATAACTTCTTCTTTTGTCTATTTAGAACTCGTCCTAATTAATTTTAGGGCATTCTCTGTCCAAAACTCACATGAACTATAAAATCGCTAACTCTATGGAAAACATGGCATCGCGTTAATGATGTATCATCCCTATCTAAATGAACAATATGCATAAATATAACTAGTGTGTATGCTTGTTATAGTAACAAATTTACGTGTAATATTGTTAATAAAAGTTTATACCAATGTACATAGTAATATGAAATATAATTCCGAAGAGATGTTTTTCTTCACAAATTTCCTAGTGTACACTCAATACCAACTCGAAATTGGTAAGAAAATTGACAATGTGTTTGTTCAACAGGATACCCTCAAAGGACAATTTTCGAGAATTTGGCAAGTGAAGGAAAATCCTTTAGAATTTACTACCAAAACATTCCAGCCACATTGTTCTACCGCAACCTAAGAAAGCTCAAGTACATCACCAAATTTCTACCTTATGGGACCTTCTTCAAAAGACATGCTAGACAAGGGAAGCTCCCGAACTACGTCGTGGTGGAGCAACGGTATACAGACACTAAGGCAGACCCAGCAAACGACGACCATCCATCACACGACGTGTACCAAGGCCAATTGTTCGTTAAGGAAGTGTATGAGACCTTAAGGGCTAGTCCACAATGGAACCAAACCCTGTTATTGATCACCTATGATGAGCATGGTGGATTTTATGATCATGTCCCTACACCGGTTAGTGGGGTCCCTAGCCCCGATGGTATCGTAGGGCCCGAGCCTTTCTTGTTTAAGTTCGATAGGTTGGGCGTTCGTGTCCCTACAATTGCGGTTTCACCATGGATTGAGAAGGGTACTGGTAAGTAATCTAATCTAATTGGGTTATATTTTCTTTTAACTTCGTTATTTTTGCAAAAGTTGCTGAACATAAGTAGATAACTTGTTATTTTACCGAACTTACATAACATAACGTATTTTTTGTCGAAACTTGTTCTAATAAGGTGAAAAGAGCATACCTCAACAACATCATTTAGTTAAATTTGTTTATCTTATGTTGAAAGAATAGTTGAGGGTCTACTTATAAAATGTTAAAAATATAGCTAGGGTGCACGTAGAGACGGGCATGGACACACCTGACATGGTATGAGAGACATGATGGTGGGTAGTGTTGGGCCATTTACGAGCATAATTTTCGGAACTTTAACATGATCACAAGTCCGATCCACAACGAAACAACCTACTTGTCGACCGCCCCTCTATTTCAACCAAAAAGATAAAAAGAAGGCGTAATTTTCTTTAGGGGGGGAGGAGGGGAACATGGACATCAACACAACACGACTCGACTTACATGTTGATTGGGCCGTGCATAGGCGCCTTTTGCAAATTTAGCGCGAGCCCAATGTGGCATGACTTTTACTTGCCCAACCCCGTTTTTAGCAGCCCAACCCCTGCCAAGCTTAGAGTTTAAACGTGCATGCATATGTTGATTTCTTGGATTAGGAAAGATCTAAAAGAAGAGGTCCCAAAGTGCATAATCATCTAGGCAATTAAATTCGAATCTAGCTAGCACAAAAACTAATTAAACTCTATAAGATTTATAATGGGGACCAAAGTGTTGAGTGATAATGTTAGGGACTTTATTAGTAGGTAGAAAATGCAATATATGGAATACAATAGAGGACAATGCTGGATTGCATAAGCCAAACCAGGAAATTTCTGGGATTTAATAATGAACTAACTTTACCTTGAAGAAGGTTGCATATGCAACTAGCTAGAATATAACTGCATAACAACTTTGGCTTTTAGCCTTACAAAAGTCTCATATCATGTGGATGTGTCACAACTTTCTTCATTTCACACTTCTTTTCTATTTTCTTATATTGTTGATTTCGGATTTTCTTTTTTTAGTCTAACCTTTTGGACTGGAATGGACTGAAGTGAACTTGTCTGAACTGAACTGGCATTATTTATGGGAAAATGGCATAACTGAAGACTGGGTTCTTTCAGACTTATCTTTTACTTTTGTAGTTTAGTTCAATTTGATTTAGCTAGTTTATTCCTGTGAGTTGTTCTTTGATGTCTTCAATAAAAAAAACAATAATAATAAATAAAAGAACAATTGTAACAATAATAGTAAGGCAAAATTGTAGAGAATAAGTCAATTTTTTCGCGGTCTTCTTTTAATAAGTTAAACTTTGAATAATCCTGGAATAAGTTAACCTTTTAAGAGTATTTGCTTTTAACAAGTTAAATCCGGTTTAAAAACACAGAAATGGTTGGGGATGGAAAGTAGAAGAAGAGAAGGAACATAGAAATAATAAATTAAAATTTAAGAAAAGCCTCACGTATTACCGGTTGAATAACTTATAAGTCATTTGACTTGTTAAAAATTTAAGTAATATCAATGTTAACTTAATCCAGGATTATCTAAAGTTTAACTTACTAAAAGAAGACTAAGAAAGGTTGACTTATTCTTGACAAATTTTCCTGATAGTAATAATAGAACTTATATAACTCAATCTGAAAGAAAAGGTTAGAAAAGATAAAGCTGTATCTTTAACTGTTATAGTTAGTTTATGTCTCACAAGTAACATCCTCCGACCTTAGCTCAGTTGGTAGAGCGGAGGACTGTAGTTGTTTGTCAGACATCCTTAGGTCGCTGGTTCGAATCCGGCAGGTCGGATTTTTTTCCATAATTTCTACTTCTTTTTTTTAGAAGGATCAACTTCTTGATATGCAACGTTTTTTTGCAGTTGTTCACAAGGCTAAAGGACCATATCCTACGTCGGAATACGAGCACTCGTCGATTGCAGCTACCGTCAAGAAACTCTTCAACCTGTCCAGTCCTTTCCTTACTAAAAGAGATGCTTGGGCTGGCACCTTTGAGGGCATTGTACAAACCAGAACTGAACCTAGAACAGATTGTCCTGGTTAGTTTCAACTATATTCTGCTTAGTTACTTTTTTTAAAATCTCGCGAATAATCTTAATTATGGCCGGTTATTACTTAATAATCTCGACTAGGACATCTATTTTTCATAATACTTGCCTCCTAACAGGAGATATTATTTAGAAGAATCGCAACTATATGCAATTATCAAGACTGTATAGTTGAGATTATTCTCGTATAAATGATAGTTGAGATTGTTATGAGAAAGCCGCTGATAATTAGATTATTCTTGTGAATGTTTGGGTTCAATAGCTCGCAAGTGATACGGGTTAGCCATGAAATCCATCCAACAATGTATTTATTGCAAAAACATCTACGAAATAAGAGTTTAAAGAAATCAAGCCTTACCCCTGAATCTTGATTAGTCGAAGGCTAATAGAGTTTACATGTCGCGTTTGATACTATGATTTTGTTTCTTTTGTTCATCACATGGAAAATATAAACCATGTTTTTGGGTTTTGGTTATAGTACAACTGCCAACACCAGTGAAGATAAGGCAAGGGGAGGCAGACGAAAACAGGTTACTGAGCGAGTTTCAACAAGAGCTGATGCATCTTGCAGCAGTGTTAAAAGGCGATAACATACTGTCGAGTTATCCAGAGAGGATAGCAAAAGGGCTGACGGTGAAGCAAGGGAAGGAGTACATGGAGGAGGCAGTGAAACGGTTCTTTGAGGCCGGGCGACTTGCCAAGAAGTTGGGAGTTCATGAAGAACAGATTGTCAAAATGAGACCTTCCCTCACTTCAAGACCTTCAAAGTCTAGCACTCAACAACACCCCTAGTAAGTAAAATCAATATGGGTAGTTTTAATCATCTTATTTGAAAGGAAATGTGTATTGACATAGCCTTTTTTACGAAAGAAGGATGGTGGAACCAACGCAAACGCGGAATTACAAAACATGTTCGGTATATAATGTAACTCTGTCCGAAAAATGTTAACTACAAGGATGCTTTTCGTGTAATTTGGTTTGTAACTCATCGATTCGAAACAAACACTGGTTCTCGAGTATATAAATAAGGAAACAACTATATGCGGCCTTAACAAGACTCTCTTCCTCCGATGTGTTTCTCTTTTCTTAACAGAGAAGTACAACATTTCTAGTGTGTTATGTTCAACGAAAGAATTCAAAACCTGCTTGATTCGACTAGATACTCTTGAGTGTCGAGACCTAGTTGGATTACATGAACAAAAAACAAAATAAAGAATCAAATGGATCTATATATGTTTGTATAAAAGTTTCCATGTATGTTATGTTCATGTGTTACTAGATCACTTCCCAACCAGGTATATTGGCCGTGGCTTCGTTCACCATCTCTATGAGCCTTACCTGCATCAAAGACGTACATCATTATTCAATATTAGAATCAAGCTATATTATGTGGTTGATTTGAATGAATAGGGTTCAAATCAACACGAGTTGTTATATCGTGTTTTTATAATGAGGTTTCATCACAAAACAAATCGACAAAGAGAGAAGTCATTGGCTAAAGTGGCGTTATGTAGTATGTGGTTATTGGATTTAGAGGCATACCACGGTCTCAGGAGCGCCTGGAGGAGGCATTGGAAGATCCTTGGGAGGAGGACCATCTTGGTATGTTCTCTTGTCAAAATGCCAATCAGTAATCTTTCCATACGTTAGCTCTCCCTGATCAGTATATATTGTGAGTCACATATTGCTAAATGGGGAATTACAAAATAAAACTGCAAAATTTTCGTGCTAGTAAATAGACAACGACCTAGGAACTGGAATTAAGCCGCGGTAGTATGGTATTAGCGTTTGATTTTGTTGTACTTTTGTTTCAATGATCTAAAATTATTGAATTTTATCTATGATGATGTTTCAAGTTGTCCAGCTTAATAGGTATATGAATATAAAGGACAATCTAGTAATGAATATTATTAGTGCATACCTTATTGTTATAGTCACAACCATAAGTATAATGTATGATGTAGCTATTCCCAATTTCCAAGTCCCTTGGAGGCTAGAATTCAGAGGAATCAAAATTAGAGGTTTTATGCAAGTATCATGCAAGTAAAAACAGTAATTTTATCAAATAACAAATGCTACTAAAATATAAGTATTCCTTTATATAATACCTGCAGCATGAAATTGCTCATGAAGATTATGCTTGACGCCATGTAATGCTGACGCTATAGCATACGCATACCTTTACATAAGAGTTTATGATATTATATAAATTGGTAACGTGACAACTAAATTTGAATGAAGAACTTAGTAGAATTTAACTTACATCTCTTGCACCCAATCAAAAGCACTATCAGCCTCCGGATCATTTTTCATTTGTAATGAAATATTTTTCCATGTAGGTGCAATTTCTTTCAACAAAGACTACGACGATAACAAATTCACATCAACTTATAATGTAACATTAAACTATGAATAAAGTTAAAAATTTGAGTAACTTAGCATACCTTTGCAATTATAACAGGAGAGCTTCCAATAGGATCCACATTTGTTATGGGTCCTTTCGGATAAAATTTCCTTATAATCTTCTCGTTTTCATCGGGTTTGATGTAGAAAAACGGATATGCAGCCGGGTTTTTCCCTTGTGCTAAGTTGGGTAAGGGCTTCACAAATAGATGATCAGGTTCAGCCATGAGGACATATCTACATCAAGATTATATTTGTAATTTTGTATAAATATGTCAATGTTGAATTAGTTAATTGTTACAATTTAGGCCCATGAAGGTATAAGATATGATATTACTTACTCTTCCTCAATTGTTGCCTTTTCCAACCATTGAACAAAAGCCCATGGTCTGTTTAACACAATGTAACCCTAAAGTTCAGAACAAGCAAATTAATATTATAGTTTACTTAATACATAAATAAACTACACTAATGAAAAAGAAAACGAAAACGAAAAAATTTCAATTCAATTCAGATCATCAAACCATGTGGTCATTGATTTAGAAATATACTCATTTTGTAAGATTGTAATATTCCAATAATAGTATATGTAGATGAAATCATATGACAAATCCAATGTTAAATACCATTATGGAGTAATGATTAATATGATTTTATCATGGATAAACTTATATCGAAAACATCTTGGTGCGCCTTGATAGTCGATTTATTCATTGACCTGACCTAAAACCAATAAAAAATAGTATCTTCTAAAAGTTCTTTCATTTCAAGGAGTAAGGAGAAACTCGAGTTTTGAACAACTTTTAAGAAGTGAAATTCCCAAAATACCCAATTCGTAGTTAAGAGAAACTTCAATGTTCGGGATAAAGATGGCACTAGGTGATGCTCATGTCGTGTCGGAGGCTATAGACATGCAGTATACACTACTCTTGTATTGTGCTTAATTATTATGAAGTTTATGCATTGTGTCATGTCATTATGATTAAAAATACAACCCAAACATAGTCCACAGCCCATTATGCACAATATTGAGTCGTGCCAAACTTACCACGTTCCCTTTTTAATGTGTAGCACGACCTAATGCCATCTTTACCCTACAATAGATTCATAACAATATCATCTTACCTGATCAACACCAGGAGGAAGAGGATCCACCACAAAAGAAGGTATCTCCTCCATCAAATTATCGGGCTGGCCCGAATGCAAAACCCGGGTGAACCCACCCATATCAGACCCAGGCAAATCTTTAACTCTATTATACCAATAGTACATTATCCTGCATTGCCATTTGCTATAGGTTGAATCCGTGGCCGTTACCACTACATGGAACTTCGGGTTCGAGCTCGTAGCCCGGTTGAGGTCCTTGGGCATCTTGACCACCGGCTCAACTCCTCGGCCCGGCCCACGACGACTTAATATTCGTTGTTGATTTTTTATCAACAAGAGATTTGAAAAGTTATGGATTGCAAAACAAAACCCAATTGCAAGCACCAATAGCAAAAAAGTAGAACCTCTGCCCATTTTCCTCCTTCCATTCATAATTGTAATAATTTGGTGTAAGCAATATAAATTTAAGCAAAATAATTTAGCTTAGGAAAAAAAGAAGAAAAATGATGAATTCTCCGGGTTGTACAATAAGGCTTGTTCTCTCTTTTACACGGAGCGCTAGCTCGAAATGTCATAGAATAGACAGATCGTATCGTAACAAACAAAAAGAGGAAAAATAAGGAGGTTAGCTCGAGATAGGGCCGGGAGAGAACGACGTGTTCGGGTGTCAGACCGATGAGCCGTAATTTTTTTTGAAGAAGCTAATAGGAGTATAGCAAGGAGTTTAAAAAGAGAAGGAAGCTTAAGGGTGCTTGCATGAAATCGTTGACTTTAATTGATCATGGAGCAGTGTAGGTGTAGATGGAGAGGCAACATTATTTGATCATTTTATATAGTTTTATGAACCTAACCAAGATTCGATTTTAGCTCTAATATGATAATTCTAATAGTTGATTTGAAAAAATAAATAATGAATTCAGTTGAGAAGGATTGAATTTAGAAATGTTGAATCTTGAATTTGTCGGTGAAGTTGATATCAAGTTGTTTTTGGAGCAAATTATCAAGTTGCAATATTTTAATAAACGAGTTTAGATAAATTCACATTAGTTTGATAGAACTAATCTTTAGTATATACTGGTTTTGAATAAATGCAATACTTGGACTTTAACACTATTCATGTGTAATAAGTGTACGGTAAAGCGGGGGAGAGCTGGATCTTCCACGAGGCCGTATTTAGGATTTGTAATTAAGGATGCATGTCATTAACATTGGTGCATTGGTAGTATTTTTGTAGTCTTTCAAGCATTAATGTGAGTTGGATAGCCTGATTCGGTTGAGTTTGAAGCCTAATTTTTCTGGCTCATTCAATTGTAACAAGGGAGCATTTTTGAAGAAATGAAAGAGCCTAGAGCCTAGAGCCTAGAGCCTAGAGGACAAGTAGATCTCCTTGGTAGAGGTTACAACCATTTGACCTTCTTATGCACTGTTTAGCGCAGTCTACCTTCTAGAAACCCCGATCTATCTTGAAACTCTCGAGAAATTAAACGATACTATCCATTTATGCATCATCAAATATGGATTTCCCATGGCACGTAGGCACCTACAGGTACCTACCTACCGACTACCGTACCCTCTTAATGAAACTGAAAGAACAAAGATTGTCGTCTTCAAGTATTAAATAAGAGATCTCAATGAACTTGGCCGCGTTGATACCCTCTCTCATAGCCAAAGCTTCGGCAATGAGGACACTCCCACTTTCCCACCTATTATGTATTTATGTACCTTTTCCCCATTTATAAGTAGACGTATTTTTCTCATCTTGATAAAAGCCAAAAGATTTTCTACAATTCTATGTTTATACTACCTCTAATACAAATAGATGCTTCACTTGACTTTTACGTTGTTAGCATATTTGTCCATATATTGTTTAATTATATCTAAAAGTATTTGTCATTATCTGCAATATGTTGTCGGAATTGTTCAAATATATACATTGAAATATCAATTTTGATAATTTTTAATAAAATATATACTAATGGTCAAAATTATGTATTGATGAATGTAAAAAGTCAAAGCTAATTGAAATATCTAACTTCAGCTAAAGATTTCCCCAACTAGGAATGTTGGCCGTAGCTTCATTTACCATCTGTACTAGTCTTACCTGCACCAATAAACATATACTTATCAAAATATAGATACGGAAATGTTGATTGGAAAAAATGAATTCATTTTGTGTTTTATTAGGCTTTTCTTATCCGGATTCTTGACACTAAAATAAGGAGAAATTGAACTTTCCCATATTTTTAAAACAAGTATTTCAAAATTCCCACCTTTGTTTTTTTTAAACTCCCACCTCGAATTTTCATAGGCAATAAGAAAGGGTGCCTCAAAGTTGCATGGGAACGACATGACAGAGTACCTTGCAGCTCATTCAGTTCTAAATTTTGTCCGATCTATATAAAATTATAGTTTTACTGAGTCTTATTTTAATCGTTTCAATAAGTATGTTAAGAATATGGAACTTTTCAAAAAAATTTACTAAAGAATCTAAATTAAAGGAAAGGAGGGGGCATATTAGAATGACTAATTAAACAAATTGCATGTCTTGTTTTTTACTTCTTCCTTTCCTTACTACATGTAGAATAAGATTGTCATGGTCTCAAAATCACGTCTATCACCAATAAAAGTTTCCGAGTCAAAATAAACGTACATTGATAATACTTTTTTCCGAGTTATATCAAGATACAAATCATACATTAATAAACGTGAAAAGTCAAAATAAAACTGGTGAAAATGACACATACCACAGACTCGGGAACTCCGGGAGGAGGCAGTGTAAGATTCTTGGGTGGAGGATTATTTAGATACACTCTCTTGTCGAAACGCCATTCACCAATCTTTCCATAAGTTAACTTCCCCTACATTTTTAATTGTGAATTTCAGAGTAAGTTAATAACTCAATATATATAGATCTTTATCAGTTAATAATTAAGTAATTTAAGTGATATTTATTCAATAATGCATGAATGACTAATACCTTCATGGTATAATCACAACCATAAGTATAATGAATGATGTAACTTTTACCAACTTCTAAGTCCCATGGAGGCTGCACCATGAAATCCTTGTGAAGAATATGCTTCACACCATGCAATGCGGAAGCTATGGCATACGCGTACCTTCACAAACACTTAAGCATTAATCTCGAGTTGAATACAAGACATGTACACTTCTCGAAAATTTAACCTAATTCTTCAAATTAGACACTGATAGGTTGACCCAATGGATAAACAACCCATTACTAATTGACAACTAAAAAATTAAATTCTGCAGATAGGTTGGAATCCACTATCTCCTTTTTTTTATTAGTACTAGGTGGTATACACGACTGGATCACCTAAGTTTCCTCCACTGAAATCTCTTTTATACTCATCCATTATACTTGCATAATATTTCTAGTAGTAGTTATATTGATATACATTGGGAGTAAATGAACGATCAAAGTTTGATCTTGAATATTGTGTGCGTCTTATGAAAAGAAACGAAAGGAGTATCGACTTACATTTCTTGCACCCAACCGAATGTCTGATCAGCCTCCGCGTCATACTTTATTCGCAATGAAATATTCAGCCATGTAGGTGCAATTTCTTTTAGGAGAGACTGAGAGAAAAATACTCTTGTAAGAAAATAAGGGACATTCTTATTGTTGTCTTTAAGAAAATATTAATGGTAATAACTTACACCTTGGTTATTATGACTGGGGAATTTCCGATTGGATCAACATTCATTATAGAGCCTTTTGGATAAAACCTCCTTATAATCTTCTCGTTTTGAGCAGGTTTGATGTAGAAAAACGGATATGCTGCTGGGTATTTTCTGTGTGCTAAGTTAGGCAAAGGTTTCACTAATATATGGTCTGGTTCACCCATCAATACAAATCTACATTTAAATTGGTAAAATGTTACTTATCACAAAATAGAAGATGCAAAGAAAAAAAGCATATTGTTATGACAGATTCTAATGATAAAGAATAAGAGAATATAAAGCGATAAATAACACACATATTTAACGTGGTCCACTAGTAATGTGCTAGCTACATCCATCATACTAGAGGGAGACTAGTATTATTAGGGAAAGAACCTGAATACAGATGTGTTTGTCAACACTTAGATTAGTAATGAATATTGAATATGGCTAAGGTTTAATTTTAAGAGTTTATATAAGAACCCTTAGTAGTTAACCTAAACAGAACGAGCCTAACAACCCAAAACATAATACAAGGTTTTACTAACAATAATTCAAGGCATATTCAACACATATCAAAGACCATGGAAAAGTCTAACCCATGCTATACCCAATAAGTTTTAGCGAAAAAGTTAAGTTTATAAAGAAATTAAGTTCAGTTCAAACAATATTTTGTCTCGACAAATCTGAATTAAGTTAATTATATTTACATTTATATTCTAACATTAAGTTCAACAAATATAAGTCGAGCTAAATACATTATAATAATCACTCACTCTTCTTCAATTGTTGCCTTCTCCAACCATTGCACAAATGCCCAAGGTCTATTTAACACAATATATCCCTAAAACAACAATGTAATTAAATTCAACCAATCAACATATGAAATAACTAAAGACAAACTTAGAATCAAAGCAAAGAAATTGAAAAGTATGATAACTCACTTGGTCAAGCCCATTAGGTAGAGGATCCACCACAAAAGAAGGTATTTCCTTCATTAAATTATCCGGTCGACCCGAATGTAAAACCCGAGTGAACCCGCCCATATCAGACCCGGGCAAATCCTTAACCCTCTTATACCAATAGTACATTATCCTGCATTGCCATTTGCTATAAGGTGTACTTGTAGCAGTTACTGCAACATGAAACTTCGGGTTCGGTTTTCCGACCCATTTTCGATCCTCGGGCATCTCAGTGACCGGGTCAACCCGACCCGTTTCTTGATCAGCCAATCTTTTGGGTTGCTTTTTTATCAACCATAAACTTGAGAGATTATAAGTGGCAAAACAAAATCCAATTGCTAATGCCACTAACAAAAACAGAGCTCCCCTGCTTATACTTTTCCTCCCATTTGCAATATATTTCATTTTTCTAATTTCCTCAACTATTCAACTGTATAGGGTAATAGCGTAGCGGAAACGTAAAATAAATCGAAATATTAACGTGGACACAACAATTTCTGCAAGGTATGCAAAATCAAAATTACATGAAAGAAGGGGAAAAAAGGAACTGAGGGTGCATGAATGAAATAAATTTATGCAGGTTTGATACTAAAAACTGAGGAAAATGAATTATAGTAGGTATTTTGTTAGGTGAGGTCATAATCAATAGCAATTAATGTTTTGACATTTTCAAGAATATTTCTTTTATTACTTTTCAGAACTCAAGCATTTTAGCCATTTATTACAAACAAATGAATAAAAATAGTGTCATACTATAAAAATGTACCTCGGAATTATGTTGCACAGAAACGGAAAGCGTGGGATGCAGAAATGAAACTAGTACTAGAGGCAAAATAATTGCACAAGAAAGTTGCAAAATTTGGAGATGGGAAGAGAAAGAAATAAGAGGAAGAAAAAAGGCAGATGCTTGACTTGTACTCAAAATTGTTAGCATCACATGGAAAGTGATGTGGGACATTGATCAAAGAATGAGGGAAGTAAGGTGGAATAATAAACCCCTTCTAAAACGTTTGCATAATACTACTCTGCGTGACAACTGGGGCGAAATTTCTCGTCACCGATAGGGCTGTAAATGAGTCGATATATGTTACTTTTGATTATCTTTTCGAACTTATGGTTCGATAAGGATTTATTTTTCTAGTAGATGAATTGAGTTATATAACATGTTAAAACTTGCTATACGATAGATTTAAATATGAGTACGTAGATTGCTTATTTTTTGTTATAATTACGCTAGTTTGTGATCGTTGTTGGTTAATTTAATTATACCCTAAAAGTCTTAGGGTTGATATTCAAGATTTTAGCAAGTTCTAATAGCAACTTCTGATGTTGCCTAGTAGGGCTCTTCTTTCAACGCCATCACAATTTTCTTATCACATCTTACTTATTCGTGTAAACTGTACAGGATTGATAATTTTTAGATTGATGAAGTGTGAAAATTTTAAGGGAGTCAGATACCAGATGAGACATTAGATGATGCTAGAGTGATCTAATTAGTAGGTCATACACACGGGTGTATGATGAGGATCTTGCACATAATTTTACGTTGTTTTTCTTTTTTGAAAAATAATAATAAAACAACTGTTAAAACTATACTATAACATTGTGAGAGAGAACATGTAACCCCGTAAACATCATACACTTGAGTGCATAATCTAATTTAACGCGTAATTTTCCTGCTAATAGTTATCCTACAAAACTATTCTTTTTATATAATTTACTCATTCAGTTTACTTATTACACTCTGCTTTCCTTGATTAAACAACAGTGTTACAGTTTTCATCAAGGAGATAAATCATACGTTTATGAAAACCATAGATTATAATACAGAAACACGGAAATGCAAAAAAATAATCCGCTTGAGGATCGGGGTTTTGAACCCGACGTGAATCGAACACGCAACCTTCTGATCTGGAGTCAGACGCGCTACCATTGCGCCACGGATCCCTTGATGTTAACAATACAGCTGATTAACTATATAACTCATAAAAAACAAACAATGAAAATTTACAAGAATGTATTATCTTCCTTTCATCATACACATGAACTGCAAACTTATAGTTGCAACCCAATGGGCCAAGATAACCCAACAAATGACCCGATACAATATAAACACGAACTACAAAGTTGTAGTTGCGACACGACGGGCCAATATAACCCAACAAATGACTCGATACAATAAGAAAAATCCAATCATAATCCCAACATTTTCCCATCTAATATCTCTATTTAGCCCTCTACTTATTAAAACATCATTTCCATTCATCAAACAATTACTAGTATGATTATTATTATTTGCCCAAGCAAAACAATCATTTCTCATACCCCAATATTCATTCACAATCAATGAGTCTAAAGGGTACCTATACAAAGAAACATAATACATAAACAACCAATATTTTGGTATGATCTCTTTTGGTATAAAGTAGCCTGAAAACAAGAAGAATGCTCCAAGAACGGTGCAAATAAGCGAGTTTCCGGCTATAAAATCGGGTGAAATTGAGCTTAAGAACATGACTAATGAGCTAGCCATGGAGATGATGAGCCAAACGGTGAAGACGAAGAAGGAGAATGCTTGGATTGAAGGGTTTAACCCTACTATCCAATACACCGGAACAGAGAAAAGCAGGGCAATTACAAGTAAGAAAGGAAGGAAGATTAGGGTATTTGCTATCATGTAAGATGACATTTTGTAAGCTTTTCTGGATGACTCTTTCATTATTACCTTCCTTTCTTGGAGGTAAATGGGTAATGCTTCGACAGTTGAGGAGAGTAGGAAGCTTAAACTGAATGCAAAGAGACCTAATCTTTCTCCTACACCGGTTTCGTCTTTCCCTAACTTGAGATACACACTTCCTAGACCGAAACTCGCTACAAGAGCTTGCATTGTTCTTGCAAGAAATAGTTGTTTTGTTCTATAGATTACTTTCCAAAATCTTGAACAAAGGATCATTATCTCGAATACCCAATTGTTAAAATACCCTCTAATTCCTTCATCATTTGTTGATGATATTGATTGGTGAAAGTTGAATTTCTCATTTTTGTTCCTAGTTGTGGAAGAAGAGGTATTAGGTTGTTTGTGTTGTGAAATGGGTGGTTTTTTATCTTCTAGTTTCGAAACAATCTCCATTGCGAACTCGAGTGCATTTAATTGTAAAGGAATTTGATAACCTAGAAGGGAAATCCTTTCCTCAAGTGATTCAAGGCTTCCATTATGAACAACCCACCCATTAGAAAGGATCAAGAAGCTTGAAATGTGCTTAAACATTCGATAACTCGGTTGGTGTATCGAAAAAACTATAGTCTTTTGATTCGATTTCGACATCGTAGAAAGCAATTCAATCACTTGAAGTGCTGAGGAGCTATCTAATCCTGAAGTTGGCTCATCTAGGAGCAAGATGGGAGGGTCATGTATCAATTCGACACCAATCGAGACTCGTTTTCGCTCTCCCCCGGAAATCCCCCGGTTTTCTTCATCACCCACAAAGCTATTTGCAACTTGGATTAGCCCAAGTTCATGTAACAAACTCTCAACTTTGTTTTCCCTCTCTTTTGAGCTTAACTGCCTTAGCCCAAATTTGGCGCGAAACATTAAAGTTTCTTTAACGGTAAGTAAAGGAAGTAAATCATCTTCTTGGGCCACATACCCACATAAATATCTCAATTGGGCTGGGCTTTTTATTGTGTGATCATTTAATGAGATTGAATTTGGGTCAAATTCTCTCTCTTTTACTCTCCCTGAAATGACCCTAAGGAGGGTTGATTTCCCGGTCCCACTTGGGCCCACAATGGCTAACATTTGGGAGCTTTGGGCTGTGAAAGAAACTGATTTAAGGATCTCAATATTGGGCTTGGGCTTATGAAATGGGCCTCCATTTTGGTGGTGGGTGTAAGAGAGATTTTTTACACTTAACTTGTAAGTTGCGGCACGTTGTGGGTCGGTGGTGGATCGTGGTGGAGAATGGTGGCACGTGGAGGATGACGAGGAGGAACAACCGGATAATTCCTCGTTTGAATCGGACGTCGAGAAAAGGATTATGGAGTCATCTTCTGTGACGGGTTGCTTAAAGCATTTTGCCATTGTTTTGTTTAGGGAGTATTTAGTCTATAAAAATTTCTTTGTGGCTAAATGGCAATATTTGTTCATTTATACGTGTGAGTTTACATATTTTGAGGTTGGAGGTTGGAACAACCAAGGTTTACTTGATGGTGTGAAATTTCTAGTATTTGGTCATCTAAGGAAGAGTTTATGGTTTTTTTTAGTTTTGTGGTTAACCAACATAAACTTAGGTTAAATTAGGTTTGAAAGTAATCTGTGATTCCCTATTTTAGAGATTACTTTCTACACGCCTACGTGTAGGTTTGATCACTTTCCTTAATTTAGTTTATGGGGTTAACTTTAGGAGTTAAAGATATAATTAATATTACTTGATAGAAAAGTAATTACTTCCACAGCCTCTTATTAATCATAATAGTTTGACTTTTGTATTATTAATATGTGTTATTTTGACCACGATTTGTAAGTAATATATAAAATCAACTTTTAGCAAATAATATGTTCTTAGATTTATTTCAATGTATAATTTAAACTCCCAATTTTTCATAATTGTTACCCATTGATAGTTAGATTTATTAATGCTGAAAGTCGTATATTGAAAAGTGTACTAGTCAAACTGTTGCAACTAATATTGGACGGAGATAATATAATATGTTTTTTTGTGTATAAGGAGTAACGAGGGCGAGATGTAAATAGACCCCATACTCTCTAACAAGTTTTTACAATTTATCTAAAGACAAACCATGTATGCTCTCAAACGCCCAACTATACATCTCCAAAATATCAAAATATTACTTTCCTGTTTTGGGTCAATATAACAAAAAAATAGTTAGAATAGACGTTCTAATCCAACACTTTTTCTAGACATCTCGCACCAAGCTGGTTGTCCTTTTCCTTCCTTACCAAATGGACTAAATTGGTCACAGTTTACCCTAAAGATCATAATTACATTAAAATTGGTCTTGCCACCAACATACGCCTCACACCCCAGAATACTCTTACTCACTCATTAATCTATATATTTTTATTATTGAAACATGCTGGCAAGCATTGCAAGCTTCCATGTGCCACGCCACTTCATACATTGACGTCTCGCTTTTTTGTATCCAACATGGCATCCATACACTAACATGTAATTTCATTAGATAATGACCTAAAAATTTACATGAGAGATCTCGAACCCATGACATCTTAAATACTATGACCTTACCACTAACCTACAACTTTAGCATCTAGAAAAATGCCAAACCAAAACTATACATCCTTTTTATCTTATTAAAATATATTGGGCATAGCACGAGCCAATAGCCAGTTTAGAAGATAAGTTGTCTCTTGTTTATCAATTGTTAAATAATAATAAAAGTAGACGTGATAGGATTTTGTACTATTATTTTATTTAGGAGAGAGAGAGGACCAAAATTGTAAAAATAGATGTGATAGGGCCTGTTCTCTTCGTCTAATTCTAGCTGAACTGAACTGAACTTATTGGAGCTGAACTGAATTGAACTGAACTTATTCGAGCTGAATTGAACTGAATTGAAATAAATATATAAATAATAATTAAATAATAATAATTATGAATATTAAATAATAATTATTCTTTTAAGTAATAATAATTGATAATTTAGAATAATAATTAATGAATAATGATAATCTTATTTTTGATGTTATAAAATGATAGTTATAAATAAATAAATAGTAGTAATAATGATAAATTAATTTTAAAACTAATAATTACTAATAATAGTAATAATTAATGTATTAATACTTGATGATGATAGTATAATAACGATAATGTCTAAGAAGTAAATTAATATTACTACTAGAATAATAACTAGCTTAAAACATAGGTTAATTTGTGCTTCTAACCAAACCATAATTTGCGGTGGGTTGGTTTGTACTCCCTCCGTTTGTTTCTAATTGTTACAATTCAATTTGGGGGATAACCAAGAAAATTTGTGAAAACTATGCAATGATTGTTTGGGGAATAGATAAAGTATGAAAGATAATGTTATAAAAGAAAAAAGTATGGGGTAGTTGGGTGTTTAATACTTCCTCCGATTTTTTATACTTGCATCATTGAGTTGGAGCACAAGAATTAAGGTGAAGAGAGAGATAGATAGAGGGGAAAAAGGGGACCCATGTGATTGGAGAGAGGTAGAGAGAAAGTATTGTCATAAAAGGAAATGATACAAGTAATTTGTAACTTCCAAAAATCGGAAATGATGCAAGTAAAAAAATGGAGAAATATAAAAATAAAAGGATAAGTGGGCCCAAAAGTATGGGAAAAATAGTGTAACAATATAGAGATGTGAAAGTTTACCAAAAATAGTAAAAGTGAAAGTGTAACAATTAAAAAGAAACGTTTTAAAAAGGAAAGTGTAACAGTTAAAAACAAACGGAGGGAGTAATATTTATAAACCAAACTCCACCACTAACCGCGAAATTAACTTTAATATTCAACGTATGACGATGTTGTACCTTAAAATAGTACTCCAATATTATTAACAAATTTGTATTTCTTTAATATCTTCTAACCTTTTGAAGCTTATTTGTATGATGGCAGTAAATATTTAGTCGGTAAAATAAAGCAACAATTGCACATTAGAATACTCGTTTTGAAATTAAACATGGTTAAACCGCACACCAACCCAAATTATGCTCAGCCATAAGAATAATAGTAATAATAATAATAAGTAGAGGTATAATGATCAAATAATATATATATATATATATAAACAATAATAACAAGTAAATAAATTAGACCAGTAATAATAATATTAAACAAAATGGTTAAATAAGGAATGAAGCTGAACTGAACTGAACTGAACTTATTGGAGCTGAACTGAACTAAACTGAACTTATTGGAGCTGAACTGAACTAAACTAAACTTATTAGAGCTGAACTGAACTGCACAGAATTGAACTAAACTTATTAGAGCTGAACTGATCTGACCTTATTGGAGCTGAACTGAACCGAACTTATTGGAGCTGAACTGAACTTATTGGAGTTGAACTGAACTGAACTAAATTGAACTAAATTGAACTTATTAGAGCTAAACTAAACTAAAAATAAGCTGAACAGAACAGGCCCATAGGAGTTAAAGTATGATAATGGTTCCAATCTTTATGAAGTAGATAGATTAAAAAAAATGTAGGTGATGTCCAAATATAAAAGGATAAAAGAATATTATAGGACAAAGGACTAAGGAGAAAAATAAAGTATAGAGAATATTTTGGAATGGAGGGAATAATAAATTAATAATCGATGATAACTTTTATAAAGTTGCATTGGGGTTTTTAAGAAGACAAATTATTAAAAGAGGCGGTCTAATTTTAGCATAAAATTAGATTAATTAAAGCCCACATTCTATTAACAAGCCCATTTTATCTTATCTAGCCTAATACTAATTATAGACATTTAGCACCATTCTAGTTGTTCATTCTCTTCTCCTTTTCTTATTTCAATTTTAGTCTCGAAATATAACAATCGATTCCTAAAAAAAACACATGACTTACCGAATGAATTAAACTGTCACTAAATGGATTAAACTAGTCACTAAATGGATTAAACTAGTCACTAAATAAATTTAACACTGAGTATTGAATGAACTAAACAGGTCACGAAATGAATTAAATAGGTCACAAAATGGATTAAATTGGTCCCTACGGTTTGCTGATTTTCTCTTCTTATTATTGGACCTATTGAGCCGTTGCCTAATTTTATTTTAAAAGTAGGCGGTCTCTTACAAGATCAGCTGTTTTATGAAAGATGAGAGGGGTGTCATTGTATATTTACAAGAGTTATTCATTAAGATTTTTTGATATTTTCTTCCAAAAAAGTAGATTCATTTCTATTCTGGTTCGATACTGCATTAAAAAATGAAGGTGAAAGAGTTTATTTTCTTCACCTTTAAAATATATTCCTTTTGTCTTATATTATTTGGTACATAATTACAATTTAAATTGTCTTTAAATTTATATATGACAAAAACATACTCATGTGAGATCTTGTTTGATTTCATCTTAGTGAGTACTTTCCAAATACATAATTGCAACTTTGATTGTCTTTAAATTTATATATAATTTTTTTTCTATACCTAATTTAAGATTTTTTTGTTTTTGAAATTGTATGTCAAAGATTGTGAAAAAGTGAAGGTAGCAAATAAATTGAGACAGAGGGAGTAAGTTTCAAGTCCGATAAATTGAGATGATTTCCAATAATTGATAATAAGTTCCAACTTCATGCAAACCTAAATGCTTAAGTTTTGGGGTTGGCTCAAGTGGTGAGTCTTACCATTTTTTTTAACTTGGTCTAGAGATCAATTCTTACTCCAAGCATTTGCTTGGGTTTTGGCAGGAGGGGGTTGGGGCCTTGAGGTGTATGACTTGTAATGGCCATCTAGGTGGGGGCCTTGTGCAAGGGCAGTACAGAGGATTATTCTTCTTGCCTTAATATAATCTCATACTTATAAATGAGATTATATTTTTTAAAAAAAGTAAGGATGCTTATACTTTCTTTGATTTTATTCTTCTCATTTACTTTTTGGGAGCCGTTTAGAAACAAGTCCTTGTTAGTGGGCCGAGTCCCATGAAATGTTCTGTGAGAAGAATAATAAAGTGCAAAAAAATTAAAATAGGGTAATGTTATATATAGCCTTAAGAGTTGTATAAAATTATTAAATACATTTTTTAAGTAGTAGTATAAAATTCAGAATCCATGACAAAAACATGTGTAAATCGATGTACTGACGTCTTATTTTTTCAAAACATTCCTTTTAAAACTTCTTTATGCAGCGCTTTTTTTAATGTGAAACTATTGGGTCAGACCGTCTGACCCAATATGTTCCGTCGGACGAAGTCATCGCCGGAAAACCACCGGCTTTCCGTTCGACGCCCGGTCTGTTTTACTCGCCGGAAAACGACCTCACCTCGTCGGAGAAAGCCACGCATCCCTCCCCTGTTTTCCCCCTTGACTCGCTTCTCTCACTCACTCTTTTCTCCCTCTGCTCCCTTGGTGGTTGTTGCCACCACCACCGAGCGAGCAACCAGGCCAAAAACACCACCCAGTTAGAGTTGCCATTGATAATGGAATGAAGAAGGAGAAAGTGAGGTGAGTTAGAGTTTACTGCCAATTCTTTTTGGGTTTTGCTTTTATTTTCAACTGAAATGAAAATTCATCCAACTGAAATAAAAAAGTTCAACTGAACAAAAATTGAAACTAACTGAACAAAAATTGAAACCAACTGAACAAAAATTGAAACCAACTGAAACAAAAATGAAACCAACTGAACAAAATTGAAACCAACTGAACAAAAATTGAAACCAACTGAACAAAAATTGAAACCAACTGAAACAAAAATGAAACCAACTGAAACAAAAATAATACCAACTGAAAAAAAATGATACCAACTAAAAGTCGTCCGACCAAATGTTATGATCAGACGCATCTGACCCAATACCTTCTCTTTTTTAATAAAATATAAATCACAAAAAGAAACATATAATCATAAAAAGAAAAAAAAAGCAACACGTGACCTCTAAGTAACCACTAAACAATAGTGTAAAAACGTCACACCATCAACTGATGGTGCAACATACTTTAAACTTTAAAGATGACTTGACTTTCATCAAGATGTTTTTTTTTTTGGAGGATATTATGATGCTAGTTTATTTTCAATTACTTCTTCCGTTTCTTTTTAACTGCAACGATTTGACATAAAGTAGAGAGAAAAAATATCCAATCGTTGCAGTTAAAAAAAACGGAGGAAGTATATGATTTACCCTTGAAATAGTAATAAGCCACCGTTAAAACTTCTTGACTAATTTACCAACCTCTTTAATAAAGTTTTTCCTCTAACAACTTTCAGGTAAATCAAATTTACACCAACTTATCGAAATTCTTGCTAAAGACAACACAAAATCAAAGTTATTAAAATAGAAAACGTTGTCACGAATTTATGATATACATAAGACTTTGTGACTTTCCTTTTGGTAAAAAATTATTGAGCTATTTGATCGCTCTTGCCTTTTCTTTGTCTACGTTGTTTTGTTTTGGGAGTTAAAAAAGCTAATCATGGTAATTGCCGCAAGGAAACACAATGAGTTAAGACAACCTTTTTACTAGTTGATGGTTGTGCCTAGTTAAAGACAAATCATACATCATGTTCAATTCAAAGGGATATATATGATCCTAAATCTTAGGGTATCATCCTATTCCTTATACAACTTTACTAACTAGTACATCAGATTTGAAATGTTCGATAAAGTTACCAAAGTTCATAAAAGCAAAATTCATGAATTTTTATATAATTTGGTATATCAAAGATATAAACAAAAGGATCGTAGAATCAAAGTGCTATCAAAATTAGAAATAATATATTAATTTGAAATTATACATATTTATAATAGAAGTCAAAACTTAAATTAGATAAACATATAGTTTTCATGAAAAGAAATCAGTTGTTGATGAGATCTCTAACCTTTTGCGCACTATATTTAATTTTTTTGTTTGATACAACCTTCCATAACAAGATATATTGATCTATCGAAGGTTAGAAGTAAATCTTATTCAATTTAATGGATCATAGACGAATACTTGACATTTGTTGTGACATTACACCGGTCCCTATCAACAAACCATACCATGAAAATTGGAGAATAAAGTGTGCAAACTTTTACAAGAAGAGAGATGGAATTTGATATATGAGTAATGACAACCTTGTATGCTAGTAGAAAAAAAAAGAGGGTTTATTATTGTCCAACAAGATGGTGCTGAACCTTGATTAATAAAAAAACACAAGGTTTTTAGAAGATGGAACGAAGAGAGGCATAAGTAATCCCAAGTTGCTTTCGGGCAAAATGAACATGGTTTAATTAGAAACAATGTTTTTCTTCTTCTTTGTGTAACGTTGAATGCAATTCTTACCAAGCATTTAACAAGTTATCCTAATTAAAAGAGATATGTAGAGTATAAAATCAACCTAGGACGTTCAACCATCAACTTAAGCACTTCGTTGAGCTAGTCCTCTAACATGATATAGAATTGGTTTTGTGCTCAATCAATGTCGCCTAGCTTCTTAAAACCTTTTCGAATTTTTTATTGTTTTAAATAGGAATAAACTTTCATTAACAATATTTTCTCCTTCCCTACTAATTGCACTCAACAAAAGCTCCATTTATTAAAATATAACCATTGTGTTTATGTGAATTTAAACTTTCTCCCTCCCTACTAATTGCGTTCAATATTAAGGTTTTTTATCCTAAAATTTTGCGTATTAGTACTAGGTATGATCTTTACATTGGTGAATGATAATGCTCCATATTAAATAAGTTCAAAAATCAAATGATGGTTTATATCGTAAAAATCACAATCAATAAAAAAATTAACATAATATTGATATAATTTTAACAAGGTCCATAATCAAAGAGGAGCAAAAATTCATATATTCATATTTTAGTTACATTATCTAAATCCCCAAATTTCAAATTATATTCAGTAAATATCAATCCTTTATAAAATAATAAAAAATATATATATACTTATTTAAAAGTTATGAATAATTCTAATTTTTAAGACTAACTTTTTAATAATTACTTAGTACAAAAGTTCCAACATGTTTAAGACAACCTAATAGTAATAAAATGGAGGCTTCTATTTCGCATTGTCATATGATAGAGTCCAAATTAGACTTCTCTTCATGTACTTCATGTCTCTAAGCATATGATAGAGTCCAAGAGTTATACTTCCTCCGTTTCGCAATACTCGCAACGTTTCTTGTTTGCACACTATTCAATGCAATGCTTTGAACCTTAATATCTCTAATTATTGATAAGTAAAAATTATAAAAAGTTGATATTATGATAGTATGCATTAAGACGAATCAAATAAGACCTCACTTGACTATGTTTTTTCTTATACACTTGTAAAAAAAATATAACATAAGATGGGTTCATGAATAGTGGCTACTATTTTTATGTTGCGAGTATTGCGAAACGAAGGAAGTATGAATAAGAGTACTACATTCATATCTCCAATCTAGTGGGCATGTGATAACTTAAGCTAGCACTTAGATAAACAAACAGTTGAATACGACACTCCACGTATAAGCCAAAGCAAATTCTGACAAATATATGCGTTGATTGAGGACAGGACAAGGACGATATGGTGAACAATGTTCAATGTTTGTGCACAACTGAAATTAACCAATTTAACAAACATATATAAACTGACAGTCAAACTTTTTTAGAAAGTTACTCCCTCCATTATTTTTTCTGGTTTCGTTTTGCCGAAACTGAGGATATCTGATGTTAATAACAGTGACTATTTCGTTCATCTAAAATGCTTTACTAAGGTAGAAAAAATTGATTAAAGATCTCTTTTCATTTATAAAAATCGAGATTCAGATCTTAGATTAATTGATTAAGAGTGAAAATGAACAACGACTATGACAAAAAATGGTAAAATTAGTCCATTATTTGTTCAAGCTAGCAGTGCTAACTTTTCAACTATGCTAGTGACTTGTACCTTTCAATCTAATTTTTGTTCACCTACAACTACTTGCTTCTATATATGTGCTTAAGCAATTAACCAGTGCGAAATTGTCTAAGAAAATTTATCACTTTTTTTTAGTATAATAATGATTTCATTTTATTATTGTTGATAGGAAATTTATTGTCCTAGAACAGGCACAACCTTTGTAATATAAAGGGAGATAAGAGAATCCAAATTTTACAAGGAAACTCTAACTATTTAGATTAGAAAGTCCCAAAGTAGGAACTTTGCTAGTAGTGGAAACACTACAATAAATCTATAACTTTCCTTGAGGGTAGTATATAAAAAGTATAATAACAATTTATGATATGAGTAAATATCTTTGTTATTGTACTAAAATTGTTAGAATGATTGCTAACCGTGAGAGTTCTCACATTTATTATGTCTTCTACTCCCCGTTCTATTTTCTAATTCCTAAACTCTCATTACCACAAGCTAAAAACACTATAAGATATATTAAATACTTAAATTACTTGCGTGCGTGAGAGACTTCTATTGTATTGGTACGAAGGATCTAAGGTTCAAATATATGCAAACTTGTTTTGTGTATGATCATAACATAGAGTTGTTTACAATTGCATATAAATAAAGAGTCAATCGTAAATACTCTATGTTATGATCTATACGTAATTTGTTAAGAAAATTACCTATGTGCTAATGTGCTTAATTAATTATTAGCAATGGAGTTTAATTTTTAAACGTGTTTTTTCTTGAAAAAAATTCAATCCTATCTAGTACTACTCTCAAAGTGGATTGCTTCCGGAGGGGCACGGATGCAAGAAGGAAGCTTAAGCTTGCAAATGGCTAGATCTCGTCTGTTAGAATTTATGAGGTATTTTAAGCGCATGAAAAAATATGGAAAAAAATTTCCCCGGTCAAATAAGTACTAGTATTACCCTAGGCGACACTCTTACGACATTTTCCGTACAAAATTATATATTTCTAAACATTATTGATATTACCATTTATTACCGCTTATCAAATGAGCCCAATGATCAGAGAAGCAAATCTTGGTTCCGCAGAATTCAAATGCTTCATATTTTTTCCAGAAAATTGAAGGATTTGCCCATTAAATATTTGTTGCAATGGTAGTGCTAAGAATATGAGAATCCATGCAAATCGAAAAGATAAGATTCTATCAAACATTGAAGGGTGTGCAAGAACCTTAAGCAATTAACTTGAAAAAAAACATAATTAATTAATTTATTATTAGTACATTAAGATCTCCGAAGTTATGTAATTGACTGTCCCCCAAGATTATATAACTATTTTCATCTTACAAATTGTACCCGACTTTTATGCAATGCATCGTTACAATCGAAGTCAACTTTCTAATAAAAAAATCATGTGTTGACTTTCAATAACTCAACTGTGTTACATACTGTGTCTTTCAATTTTGGTACACATGTGAATTCTTGTGACCATCTAGAGGGTGTACGTAGTTTATACTGATACATAAGATGATCATGCACAAATACATACATGTATGTATCGTAATTCTCTTTATATTACCTTTTTCATTTTTTCATAAATTATTCTTAGAAATAGATTTTAATCATTTAAATTTACATAAGATCAATCTAAAAGAATTGATCTAAAAGAATTTCCACTCAAAAAAAAAAAGATCAATCTATTAGAATTACAAAGAAAAGTATTTATCAAATTATGTTTCTATGTGAATCAATTCATTATTGCACTTTAAAAGAAAATAACTACTAAGTATTACTTAGTAGTAAGAGTTACTACTAAGTAATACCGCATTGAATACAATTTTCTCGACTTGTATTAGTATTAAATATTTAAAAGCTTACAACCCTACGCGTTATAGCAAGAGGAAAGAAGCCGTACAAACTACAAAGTACTTTATCAGTAAGTATGTAAATAAAAAGTAGTTATCAATTTACATTTTACTATGAAATCTAACCATTAATACACTCAAAAAGAATTTTATTAGCTACAAAATGTTATTTTATCGAATAAGGCAATTATTTGAAAGCGTACGGATGTTGAGAAAGAGTATATGGGGACCTAATTGGATGATATCTATTAGTAGTACTATGTGTTTTACATTATGTAAAAAGAGCCCTACGATTTAGGAGCACGGTTATCTTAATACCTCACTATGCATATATGATGAAAGAGTAATAATTACCAATAAATATTAGCTAAGCTAGTAAGTGTTACTAATACCATGATGAGTACAATTTTCTCGGCATGTATTAGTATTAGTTATTTAAAAGTTTGCAACCCTAAGGATTATAAAAAGAGGAAAGAAGCCGTACAAAGTACTTAGTAAGTATGTAAATGGAAAAAAATGTTAAAAATTACGAAGAAAAGTAGTTATCAAGTTACATCTTAAATGAAATCTAATCATTAATACACTGAAATAAAGAAATTACTACAAAATATTATATTATCGAAAAAGGCAATTATTTGAAAGTGTACGGAACTTGAGAAAGGTTTATGGGTTAAGGACCTACTTAGATCTTTTAGTAGTACTTTGTATCGTACATTAATTAGCTAACTTTTGAAACATTATGTAAAAAGAGTCGTGCGATTTAGGAGTATAGTTATCTTAATATCTAACTATGCATATATGATGCAAGAATAATAATTATTAGGAGATATCGGCTATTAAGAGTTACTATACCATAACAAGCACAATTTTCTCGACTTCTATTAGTATTAGAAATCTAAAAGCTTGCAACCCTACGCCTATATAAAGGGGAAAGAAGCCGTACAGAGTACTAAATAATTATTTATATGGAAAAAGCCAAATTAAGTCTTAAAATGATGGATTTGTATGATAAAATATTAGCAATAATAATAAATTTAAAGAGTCAAACTTTTTATCTCGAATCTACATGGATTCAAAGTGTAAGTATTAGTTATTACAACTATATGCTAGGGTAAAAGTTTCATCCTGCATGGAATATCCTCTTCTAACGTAGAAACGTGAGAGAGATTTTGTATAAGACATAATCTCTTATTATGCTGAAACAAAAAAATTTAAATAGAAATTTCATGCATATACGAGAGACCACTAGATATTTCCTTAACTCATGAAGAAACACTTATATTTTTGACATATAAAGTCATACACTATGTGGTTTTAAACTCAATTAAATTGAACAAAAATGAACCAAAATTTATCTGAAATAAACTAATTTTCATTAATTAAGTCTAGAAGAATAGGCTCTAGGTCCTCATCTGAAAAGAGATAGAAGAAAACCTATATGAAAGCTTTCTAAAATGACATTAATATTTTGGTTTCCCAAAAATTGCATAGTCCTTCCTGCTTCCTAGTTCCTCCCAAAAGAAAATTAGAGTCCAAAGTATTACTAATGGCATCACATCAACAAGTTAACATATCTTCATCTACTCCTTTTTATTTACTTTTATTATATATAAGAAAAAACGTGTAAAAGCAAGTGTTGTGATGATTCTAGAACCAAATGACTTATTTTTCTTTAAAATTTTATTCTGAACTAAACCAGTTCATTCAATAATTTATTTAGTAATTATATTTCGTGTATCAGAAGTTACAACGATAAAATATGAATCAATTACAAGACCTTTTGAAATTAAGAGGAATACGCTAACCAACTGAGTTAACCCTTACTCTCTTAAATTTTATGATTATAACTATTTAGTGATTATACGGTTGGTGGGAAACATTTTGCTAATAGAGTATTTTTTTCCTAATAATTCGATATTTTGCTAGTTTGTAAGAGATGAAAAATAGTTTTTCTAATAGTAGGAAATAATTTTCTTGATAGTGGAATGCAATTTTCTCCCTTGATAAGAGAAAAATAATGTTCTCCTTATTTCTTAAATTTTTCTTTCTCCCATATGTCCTCTTAGTTCTTTTCATTCATCTCTTTCTGTTTAACTTTTAATGTAAGAAATCAGACAAACGAAAACTATTCTATAATTGAATTTTCCCTCAAAAATGATTTATTGTTAAAAGTATTATCTGTCCAATCAAACATATAACCTCAATATTCCTGATCTCCTATCATTTTATAGCATGGAGACGACATTAATGTATACAGATTTCAGTTTCCGTCAGTTCTATTAAGTCATATATTTTTCAGTTCAGTTCACGTCAGGTCTATCCTGCTCAAACGAACAAGCTAAGTTAATTCAATCTACAAAAACAAAACAAGAATCGATATTAATACCGCTCGAAATCAAAATAGATGCTCTAACCAACCGAGCTACCCCTCGCTATGGATACTACACTAAAGATAAGATAATGGTATTCGCAAGTACTTCACACTGTAATCCAACGGATTCTCTCTAAAGCGCGTAAACTATTACACACAAATATTTTCCACCTCTTATTTAAACCACCCTCTTTCTCTCTATACCACAGTAAAAAAATACAACCAAACTTCCATTATATTCCATATCTCTCTTTCTTTCTTTCTCTCTCCACCGTGAAAATGTCCCGTCACCGCCGTCAAGCCTCACGTGTCCTCCCAACGGAACTCACCACATTTGATTCTCCACCGTCAGATCCTTGTTTCCTCATGGATCAAATCACAGCCGTTGATAAAAACTCCAACAATCATCATCATCAATCATCAGCTGATCAGAATGCTGCCCCACAAAATGGTGGTGCTCCACCGTCTGAGGGTGTTACTAAGAAGCCTCCTCCCGGGAAATCCACTGCTTAGTGTTTGCGCGACGGCGAAAGTGGTGAAATCACCCCTTAAACTTTAGTAGTTACTAGTTAGTACTACTAGCTTTTAAAAAAATATCATATCAAATAAATATTTCTCCTCCACCCTTTTTTTTTTTTTGTATTTTTTTTGTTGTTGTCTTTTTTTTTTTTTGTAATGGGTATTGGTTGTTGAATTGTTTTATGCCCAATCCTAAGTATGAGGGAGAATGAAATAGTAAGATAAATTTTGCTTATGGAAAATAGTGGAGTTTTTTTTTAGTCTTTTCAATAGTCTTTTTCTTGTCTTATTTTAATTAATAATGAGTATGATGCTTTGATTTATATTGTGAAATTGATGGTAAGTAATTAAATTACTTGTTGAATTTAAGGATTTTTAATACACCCACTATTTTCGATGTTTTCACGTATTCAGAAACTCACGGTAACCATCAATGTCTTATAAAATAAAAATATACGGATTATCGTTTTTAAAATTGAAAGTCATGGTATCGTGTCGAAATATAAGAACGAATTCTGTTTAGAAACACATGGACTACAATATACAGTAGTACAATACTTAAGTTGGTGCAAAACTGAAGTGCTACTTTTGTTCTAGTTTGATTTTTTGCTCAATTTTTCATTTGATTAATTTCACATTAATGTACAACTTTAATTTTTAGTATATTTAATTCTATTAAAACTATATACATAAATACAGATAGAAATATACAGTTTACTGAAAGAAACCTTATAACATTTTCCCTTAAGTGAAAAATTTAACTGGCAAAAAGTATAAGTAAAACGAGTTAAAAAGAAGGTTGAAAGTGGTCTTTTCTGGACACTTATTTTTGTAGTAATATAGATTTTTTAGAAATTAAATAAATGAAGAATTTAATATAACTCTATTCATAACAAACGTTGGGGTAACGATTAAAGTTATACTTACTTATCAAAGTAATAGAAAAAAGTTGTAAAAAAATAAACTCAAATACTAGGTGTTTTTGAGATGTAAAATACTACTAAAGTCCTAAAAGCAGTAGTAACAGGTTTATGAGGTCTACCATGTAGCAAACAAAATCAGCATGTTAATATGATTTGTTTGTACTTGAAAAAAGAAATTAATCACTTTCAAAAGACATTAAATTTTGCGCCTGGTATCCTTTATGGTATCAACGAAGATTCAAGACAAATTTGTTTGACTCCACTCCTTTGTCTAAATTATGAGTAAACTCTTTTTAGCTTGAGCTAAATTTTAGTTGGTAGAGAGCGGCAAAATACGTTGATATAGTCTTGTAGGAATTAGATTATTCGCATACTTGATTAGACTTCAATTCAACTTGATTAGACTAGTGTAAACTTGTCCTGAGCCCAACTATACCTAAGTAAATAAACATCATTGTAACACCAGCCATACAAACCAAAGTTTTGCGTTTACACTACTTTTCAAGTGATTCCGTTATTCCAATAGTTAGTAGTAAGTTAAAACAATACTCTTATATAGACGGAATATTATGAAACAGGGGAAGTATAATGTACAAATAAAGTGCATTAACATGACCATTGTCTTTTTTTGGGCAAATTTAATAAAATCTAGGTCAAAATTTTGACTTTTCAACACTTACTAATAAAGCAACCACAACCACAAATTCATGGTGGTGAATTTGTAATTGTTCTGTTATTATAACGGTGGAAATTAATTGGACGGATAAGTCCTAATACAAGTAAATTACATGGATGAAGTAATTAAGTTTGTATTCTCTTTACCTTAAAAAATAAATTTTAGGTTTAATTATTTTGATTTTAAATTATTGGGTTATATATATCTATATATTGGGTTTTATCTCTCTACTTGTGAGAGTTTGAGTGATGTTTTCTAGTTTCGCATAAAAAATTTATTCGTTGATGAAGATTTGTGCGTAATCACGGCAGATGTCGGTTCTACGTCTACAATCAATTATATCGGATTCGGTTCAATTTCAAAACTACAAAAGATTAGAAGACATCCTCGTGGAAGGTTGTATGGAGTATAACAATGTGAAAGAGGGTATTCATCAATGTCAGATTTTATTTACAACGATCGTGGTTTTGGCAAATTAGAACTTTATTTGATCCAACTTGTTTTGTATTTGTTTGTTCTAATTTCTTTTGTAGATTTAGTATAACTCCTTAAATAATAAATTAATTTTACTTTAAAAAAGTCTTATTAAAAATAAAATAAGGTAAAATTAAGTCTGTTATATTCAGATCAAATAAATTCAAATAAAGAAAACATATCCTAATTACATTATTCTTTCAAGCATGTCCTCATCTGTTGAGATTTGGGGCCCTAATGTTTAAATGATTTTGTTGTCCTGTAAAATTTATAAGAAGATGATTTTCAAAGGGGTCCAACTTTGTACATCTGGTTCTTTATTTTTTCGGATATTTTCTGAAATCTCTGAACAAAACTACATTTATCTCATAGAAGTATCATGGCCTATGGATGTAATTCTTCTCTAGGGGACCAATTTGATGTGGTTACTTCTATAATTTGATTGCTAGCACGGACTTTCTACCCAACTCGACCGGGCCTTAAAGGACCTCAATTTGGGTAGTGTTTTGACCCGTTTTCTGATCCCGGTTCAAACTTTGATTAAAAGGTTTTGGGTTTAATTCTAGTCCCGTTAAAACAAATTCGTAACTCAATCTATAGGGTTTTGGAATATAATTTAATCCTTACTTAGACCGAATCCGATATTTTTACTGTAAGATTAATATTTTTTTACAAAAGGTTGCCCTGACCTTTACTAATACCAAAGGGCTATAATTCTGTCATGTGTCTGATAGAGTATAAATCTATTCCTGGGCCTTCAACCATGAGCTTAAGCTTTTGGTTGAGTAAGTTCCTTGACATGGTATCAAGAGCTAGTGTGACTACAAGGTACAAGGTCACGAGTTCGAATCTCATCCACCCCTCATTTCTAAGTGGAATATATAGCGCCAGGTATGAGGGAGGCCTGTGCTGCATCCACACTTCAAGCCCAGTGGGCTCTTGCGTGAGGGGGCGTGATAGAGTATAAATCTATTCCTGGGCCTTCAACCATGAGCTTAACCTTTTGGTTGAGTTGGTTCCTTGACAGTGTCCTCCAAGATCATCACTTTGATCTAATTTTAGTGGCACATGAATACATGATGATGAGCAATGATAAAAATACTCTTATTTGCCTTAATCTCTTGGGAACATGTTCCTTTTTATGAAAGGATCCGGAATGAGGCTAAAGTTACTTGTGAATGACAAATAGAGCTTGGATTACTAAATGTCACAAATGAAATTCCAAACAAACTAGCAACATGTGGAGCATAGTTTCATACGGTGGCTTCTTTTTATCCTTTTTTATTTTAGAAAAATTCTTATGTCTAAATATCCTTCGATCATTTTTCACGATTAAATCCAACGTAGGATATAGTTATGTCTCGAGAGAATCTAAAAAACGGGTTTGTCTAGGTTACCATAAACAAAAAGAAAATTTTGGATCATTTAAAACTCCAATACTCCGAGTAATTCATCAAACTTATATCGTGATTATGCTCTTTTATCTTCTCCAATGAGATAGCTCATATAAGCATCATATGACGTTGAATAGAAACTCATGCTAATATTTAAATTCATTAATGTCGTGCTACATTCATAAAGTTCTTGAAATAGCTATCTTTCATTACTACTATAAGATTGTAGATAGAATTCCTTGGCGTTCTCCCTTATGATGATACTAGATGTGTAGACATAGTATGCATTTATAACCACTAGCATTAATACTATATTACCTATGACTGATACATGCAGAGCAAAAATTAACACCAACACTCATTTGTGTAAATCATGCTAGAGACTTTAATTGATGGACGATAGTTAAAAAAAAAAGGCTTCCAATGTTAATGTTCTTGTGGATTGTGGATTTGTGGTTAGGTTTATTTAGCGAAGAGCTAAAGGTCACTTTGAATATCTTGACGTTATTTTATTTGGACAAGCTCTATTTTCACTACTTTTACAGTCTTCGATTCTCTAAATTCACTATCTTTTTTATAATTATTGTTGAAATAAAATTTACTAAAAAATTATTATCTCGTTCTAAATGACCCAACTCATAAATTTTTTATAATTATTGTTGGAATAATATTTATTGAATTATTAGTCTTTGGTTCTGAATGACCCACACGTACAAGATCTTGTTGCTCGGCCAAATATATAGTCTAGTGCTTGCTTAAGACTATTTTAGAATTAACCCAATCAAATAAACCTAATTAAATTTGAGTTGGTCTTGAACTAGACAAACCAAATGAATGAGTCTAAAGGTTTAATTATTTATTATAAACTTTTTTGTCATGTAACAACTATGCTCAAAAGTGTCCTATGTGGCTATGCATATCCCATATTCCCATTCACTAAACCAAAATTTGAATTTACAAGTTGAAATATATATATTCATAAAAACAATTATTGCAAATAAAGTACCTAACCCATCAACTCTTATAACAATCTAATTAATTCAGACTTTAAAACGGTGAAGAGCTATATAATACATTGTAAGAAATTCATTGGAATATATTCCCTCCGTTTTTTTAATAGTTCCTTCTATCTAAGGCAACAACGTAAATCAACACAAAAAGAGATAATAAGGAAATGAGTCTTTTTTGTTTATTTTAATATGAGGGAGAATGTGGTTGTAGAAGAGTGCGTGCAGAATTAAGTAAGTCCAAAAAGTGGAGTAAGGTAGAGTGGAAAGAGAGCACATATTCAACAAATAAAGTAAAAAAAAAAAAAGAAGTAAGCAAAACTTTATAAACCAACTTAAACAATAAAAAAGAAAGAACTTTTAAGGATTGAGAGAATATTTTCTTTTGCCGAGGTTAGCGGGCTAGATACTTAAGAATAGGGGGAAGGATAACTGGATAAGAGAATCTCTACCATCAAGGTGCAAGGTTGGAAGACTCACAATTTTCAACTAGACTAAACTTTGCTCGATAAATGTTATGTAACTTGTTATCCATTTATTACTACCAAGTCTTTGTACTTGGCGAGTGGTCTCATCCTAGAATAAGCAATACTTTGATCATGATTATTAAAGCCATGAATCCATGATCATGCTTGCACCAAGTATAAGGAACATCAAGAGGAGCTAATGAAAGGTATTTCAGGAGGAAAATTGGAAAACACTATAAAAGTTCAGTTGGCAAGTACTTCTATCAAGTTCAAGTTATACAGTGTAACTGTCGTACTCGTATAGGTCAAATTCCAAGCGCAAAAAACATTAGAGGAAAAGACCCCTTTAATTTCCAGCCATATATTATCCCAATCCTCCTGTCTCATAATAGTTTACACGCTTGTTATAACATACATTAAATTAGTATATTATTAGGTGATAACGGATAAGTCGATGTTTAGTTGTCAATGTTATAAAAAACACAACTACTATCTATCTATCAAATCTTTCCAATAAAATTTCGGTTCAGCTTCATTCAAATTGACCGCTCTACTTATTTTTCCCATGTTTGATTTTGACATAGTAATTTGAGTAGTTAAAGTGAGTACTCCAAGTAAACACAGTTGCTAAACCACTCACGTACTATAGCATTGGTTGTACTTGTTCCCAAGCTTGAAAATATATGTGGGTATTAGCTAATTTCAACGCTTTGACCACCGTTTTTCACAGTGAAAGTAAAAGAGACATACCCATGAACCATTTAAAATAATATGGTTCATGTTGGGCCGCATTTTTTGGATAGGAAAGCCCGGTATCTTTGAATGGAAAAGCATGGCATGGCAAGCCCATGAGCTACATTGTGGCGGGGCTTTAGTTGTGGGTTTGGACGTTTGGTCGACCCCACGACCCGTCATTGCTTGGGCACGACCGTATGAGCTGCTACAGATCTCTTCATTTTCAAGAGTCGTTTAGAGGGTAGTGGTATAATATTGGAAAAATTAATGAGAATAATCACAAGTCATTTTTCATTTTTCATTTTTGTCTTTGTTATGTTAAAGATCTTTGTCTTCGTTTAATCAATAAGCTCTAGCTTGTTGACTTTGTTTATCTCACTTCCCTCCTATTTTATTGTTGATTATTGTTCCTCACTATTTAAGACATTCAACCCCCCCCCCCACCTCCCATATTAAATAACACTTGATATCAAGAGCGTAGATTAAGATTCTCGGTTTTGGCCTTTAGAAAGTGATTGATTTCCATTACCATGACAACAATGAAATATCATATTGAGAAGTTCAATTGGCATGTGAATTTTAGCCCATGGCAACTAAAGAAGAATGTCGTCCTAGTTCAATTTGGATGTCACAAGACTCTTGACGATGTGCTTGGAAAGCCCGCGTTTATGACCATGGATAAGTGGAAGAGGATATAGATTGAAGCCTCTATCTGCTATATTACTTTCTTTATCTAATGAAGTTTTGGGATAAGTTGCTAAGGAGGCTTTTGCTATGAATTTGTGGTTCAAGTTGATGTCACTCTATATGAACAAGCGTGTAACCAATTGCCAAGATCTTTCCCTATAATCTCTTTGATTGTTTTCACATGATGATGCATTGTAGAGTTACATATTTTAGAACAAGCGTGTAGAGTTACATATATGAACAAGTGTGCCACCAACGAATTTGTGAAAGTGATTGTTTTCTCATGATGATGCATTATAGAGTTACATATTTGAGACTGCGGTTTCCACAATCTCTCTATACAAAAATGACTTTGAGATTGTTTTTGGTAAAGCGACAAACGGCGTTGATGTTTTGTTGGAGTTCAAGTTAGATTGCTTTTGTAAGAAGGTAGCGTATTTTAATATCAAAGTTGTCAGTATTTACAAGAATGTAATTAATGAAATACGCATACCCCTTTATACCTCATATGTACCCCTTTTACATTGTTTTCATGGTGAAAGGTTTCCTCGGGAGGATGGAGATTGGCTTTCGAGTGCAAAGGCAAAAGAGAGTTTGACTGCAAGACCCACCTATCGAGCATGACGAAAGTCGGCCATAGTGATCCGATGGTAAATGTATGGTTTCACATGTTAGAGTAGTTTTCGTTTTGATTGTCTAAAGTTAGGGGGCGTTTGGTTAGAAGAGGGGAAAGGGAAAGGAATCAAGAAAGGGGTAGGAGGGGAAAAGAAACCAAAACCCCCAAATTAAAACATGTGTTTGGTAAAACAAAAGAAAGTGTCAAACTCGGTTGATGGTGGTCTGCTCTCCCTCTCCGGCACATCTCTATCTCTTGCGCATCCTTTCTCCGTACGTTCTTCTTCTCACTTATCGCAGATCTGGGTTGATGATGGTGTGGTGGGTTGTCGTTTTCCGATTTGGGGTTGATGGTGGTGTGGTGGGTTGTCGTTTTTCGAATTGCGGTTGATGGTGGTGTGGTGGGATGTCGATTCGTTTTGGGTGGGTTTATGGTTTGCCGTGGTGGTTAGAAAGCGTGTCAGGGGGTTTTCGAGTTGAGAGAGGGTGGTGGCCGGACAGTGGGGCAGTGGCTAGGGGTTTCGATTTTGGGGTTTTTTGAGGTTTTGAGTTGGGAGGGGTGGTGGTGGGACAGTGGGGCGGTGGCTGGAGGCTTCGGTTTTGGGGGTGGTAGTAGGGTTGTCGGCTGGTCATTGTGGAGTTGTGTTTGGAGTGGTGGTCAAGGTTAGTCAAGGGTGATTGTGGTGTGGAAGGAAATGGGGGATTCCAAAACCTTGGAGGTAGGTGGAGAATCAAGTAAGGGTAACCAAAACTGAAATGTGGGTAAAGGGAATGAAAAAAACATCAACCAAACAACAAATAACGGTAACCTAGTGTTTTGATTCCCTTTCCCTTTGTTAAAACCCCCTATCTAAACGGTCCCTTAATGGATATATGGTATGTGGTTTAAGGTGGAGAAATAAACATTAGTTATTTTCGGATGAGCATTATGTTTCATGGTTTTTTTTCATGGATTTCAATTAAAGATAGACATTTGTTAGATATATAACTTGAAATCTCCCTTCAGAGAAATGCCCAGGCTAGCACTTAATGAGGCCAGGCGAGCAATGAAGAAAAAGGGAAGCAACGACAATTATTTTGAACCTCTGTCAGCTCGGACCGACTACTCAGTTACACGGATGGACACTTTTAACTATGGGCCGATTCTGAGCATTTTTGTCAGATTTGTTTCCAACTTTAACTCGGATTCGCTTCCCATTTTTTAATTAGTTTTTTATTATTGTTTGTGACGGCTATTGAAGAATTTTTTTACGGCTTATTATAGAGGAACCATTAGGCTCTCGAATAGACGAATATGATATGCCTTTAGGATACTCCTCTTATAATCCTCTTGTTTTTCCTTCACTGAAGATCAGAAAAACTTCCGAATTCCCCATCAGTATTGCCGAACCGTATAAATCTTTGCATCTAGGCTTCTCTTTTATATTGTCCTTTTCTTTCTAATATTTTATTGTTGGCTATTATTTCTCACTAACAAACACATTCATCGCCTATCTCATTACAAAACAATCTAATAAGATCTTAAATCGTAGTATTATACTCATTCTAATGCGAATTAAAATTCAATATTAGATTACATGGAATGACGGAAATAAAAAAATTAAAATTTCTTTCATTTCTTTCACTTTTTATAATAAATTGAAATACAGTAGAATTTCAACAAAAAGTATGCTACAAAAACAGATTGATTATGCATAAATTAATACCAAAAAATTTATCTTTCATTGCACCAAAATTTATTCTGACATTATATCATAATCCCTGACAATTTGATATTTGCACCATGCACCCCTCTATTTCCCTATTTTCTAATTTCTAAACTATAAGTACTCCTTGATCTCATAAACATTACATCACATACCCTTATTCTAGGGACTAGCTCATGTAATGAATATTAACAAAATTTCAGGATATACATGTTGCATGATACTACTCGACAATACAGAGATATGTGGTGACATTTTTTTTTCTTAAGAAAACACTAATCAACTAAGCGTTTGTAGAGAACAAAGTATATATTAACATTACTGCCCTTACTAAATGTACTTCGCATTTTCATTTAGTAAGGGTAGTAAAGTCTATAAACCATTTTATTCTCCAATAGACATAACTAAAAATAATCTTACTCTTTTTTGTTTAACAAGTGTACCATGGTGCAATTGTAACCTTTCAATATTATTCCTAATAATCGGTAAAACGGATACGCTTCCGATCTTTCGGATTTGGATCCCAATTCAGCCCATCGTCTATAAACCCGATTAACCCAGAGGAGGAGCCTGGATCGGAGCCTGGACCGCCCATACTTGACCCGCCACCACTAGAATTCGGACGAGGGATTTGGTGATCATTTACTTCGGAATCAAGCCTATGAAACTCATAATTAGCAAAAGTATTAGCAGTAAGTAACACAGTAGAAGCAGCCACTAATCTCCCTGCAACCATCCCTCCAAATATAATTCCCCTTGGGCCCCTCACAACAATCGACATAAAATTGCTGTGGGACCCATTGAAGTACGAGTAAGATTTTCCAGTTGTCTCTTCCTTATTGGTCAAGACAGCAGACCCTACATGAACCCCATTTATCCCCACCAAGTCAAAAGTCCCCACATTATTTATAGCGGGCTCATGGGCCAAATAACTCCGAAGTGAAACATTTCGGAGCCGGCCCAGCCCGCTCGTAAAAACAATCCCAACATTATGAGTCCTACAAAACCTTTGGACCGATTCCACGACATCCGAACCAGGTTGTATCTCAAGTATATGAACCTTGGAGGCGGACTCGGCCGGTTTTGGTGGTTCGACAGAGGTTCGGGCCGCCTTGGGCTTGTTCTTGGACCCCCTTGGCCTTCCCCTAGGCTTTGACTGCCTCACCACCGGGCTTCCAACAACACCCTGGTCATCAAACTCATTAGCAGAAGCAGAATTGAGGATGTTAGGTGGAGTGAAGTTACTTGACATAGGCATTTCATGGTGAAAAGCCGAGCTCGAAACCGGGATTGGCAATGGCATTGGGATCAAGGAATCAAGGACGGCTTCATGGTTAGGGGCAGCAAGTTGATCAGCAGAAAGATCTGATGAAGAAACTGGAATATTGTGAGGCATGGAGGAAAAGTTTTGGTTAGCCATTTTTTTTTATAATGTGAATATGATATTTGGGAGGCTAAGAATTAGAAAAGAAAATGCAGTGAATAAAATGGACTACAAAATGCTGAATTTATAGTGAAAAACCCAAGTTTCATGGGAGAGTAGGAATGAAGTTTTTAGGGTTTGCCAGCTAAGGTGGAGTTTTATTTCCATAATCATGCATACGTGCACTAAAAACGGGTGAAAATTGTAATTTTGAGTGCCTTAGTAAAACATATCACATTGCATTTGTATTTCAAATATAATTTGTTTTATGAGATAAAATGGGTATACTCTTTGAGAAAACTTGATACAAAAGAGACCATTCTAATCTCCCCTATGACTTCTAGCTATATGATTATATGAGCATTTGGAGTACTTGGAATATGGTATCAAATATTTATGCTAATTTAAGGTATTGCGATTTCTCGCGAAAAATCGAATTTTCTAAAAAGGATTGCAATAATTTATGTTCATTTAAGAAGTATTATTGCGATTTTTCGCGGAAAATCGAAATTTTGAAAAACTTCTGTAATTATTAGTGTTAGCAAGGTTCAGATGTGTGAGGTCGTATATGGTAGGTATACTGTAACACTCAGCTAATATCAGTAGTGGCCGAATAATATGCAGATACGCGCGCATCATTTATGTATAGTAATAAATTATTATAAACAGAAACAAATATCGGCGTACCTGTTATTCTAAACCAATCTAACATTGATTTTATAGTTACATATAGAGAATAGTGGTTGTTACGTAAAAGTTAAAGTGTTGCAACTAAAGAAACGAAGATAAAATACAAGGAAAAGTCATATCAAGAATTTTGAAAGTTGGGGTGGCACAATTGCCCTAGATGAATTGTGAAGGTTGTTCTTTTTGTTGCATACTTAAGGAGTCACGAATGCGGAATGAAAATCGATTTCAAGATTTTTGGAAACCGATTGAGAAGAACGATGTTCTAACCAACTAAGGTATCCCTCACTATCTGAAAGTTGGTTTGGTGACAAATAGAGAGTTCTGCTTGAATTTATGCGTAAACTAAATTATGTTAAAACTTAAAAAAATCATTTTCAAAATGATTAATTCGAGCTAAAAAGTTGTGTTAGAATATATATATTGTGTGTTGCAATATTCTCCCTCCATTTCAAAAATTTCTTTCTCTTCTTACCATTTCCTCTAACAAAAAGATCCAAATGGAAAGAAAGAAAAGAAAAGAAATATATAGAGAGTATATGAAAATAAGACCACTAATTTGTGGTTGAGTAATTCATACAATTTTGGAGTTGTGTAAGGATGCTTTTATGGATTTCAGTGAATGTTGTTTACCTTAAACTTTAGGATTTTTTTTGTTAAAAAACACTTAATATAATGAATATTATTGGTTTGACCACCTTTTCTAATTTTTTTAAAATTTAAATACCTTATGTATATAATATCACTATTTTTCACTACTAATGGGCGGTTTTCCAGTCAAAATGAGTGGTTTCCAGCAAAAAATGAGTGATTTTCTAGCTAAAATAGGGCGATTTTTCGGCCAAAAACCACCAATTGGTAATGAAACTTACTGGTATTACATATATAAGGTAGTTAATAAAAAAAATAGAAAAGGTGGTTAAATCAATAATGTGCATTATTATATTAGGTAGTTATTGACAAAGTTTCCTAAAATTTAATAACTAGTCTTTTAATTAGCCCGTTTAAAGCACAAGTGTATTATGTGTTGGATCGACTTTTTCCAGATACCTTGTAAATTTTGAAGCTTATAGAAGTAAATATATAATATATGAGCAAAAGTTTTGTTTTATTTTAAGGTTGTGATACAAACTAATGGTTTAAAAAAGAAAATAAAGAGTTGATGTAACAATAACTCGTATAAAAATGATAAAATAAAAAGTAATAAATCGGTTCAAAAACTAAATTGAATTGTTAAAAATATGATGTGCAAAATAATCAACTTAGAGAATGAGAAAAAACCATCTATAAGGTTACAAATAACTTGATAATCATCTAAGAGAGTGGGAAAAATATTTCAATGATTTCAAATAATTTGAGTTTTCTCGAAAACTAAAATTGTGATGGCTAATTATAACAAACTCAAATAAGTTTCTTGATAAAATTGTTTATGATAATTTCATTAACTTTCAAGTTTCAATAAGTTGTGATAAGTTCTAATAAACTATAATAATTTCTATTAAATTCATATAATATCCATTAAATTTATATAAGTCAAAATGAATTTAAAGATAATGCATGTTCATCGGGTTTTTTAATAGGCATATTTGATCCATTTTTCTAATTGGTATGTTGAACTAACGACTCACTTTATGTTACTTTGGATTGAATTGATAGAAATCGAGTCGATTTAGTACTCCCTTCCCTCATCAAAGTTCTTCCTGTTTGTTGTTTGCAAGTTTGCCCATGCAAATTTCTATCATTGATATCTTTAATTATATATTAATAAAATCATAAAAGTTTAATATTCTTAGCGTAATACTTATTGAGACAAATTAAAGAAGACCTTATATGAGTATGATTTTTTTTCTTATATATTCGACAGAACTTAGAAGACCCCTTACTTTTAAATAGTATCAAGATTTCAAAGAGGAAAAACTTTGGTGAGCGAAGGGAGTACCTTAGTTCGGTTTAATTCAGTTTAATTTAGAGATATTTATGCAATTTAGTGAGGTGAAATTGATTCGGTTCAGTAATCAAACTGATTTGAACTTCCATTGATTCAACATAAATGAATAAGGCCTAGAAGGCCGTCTTCGGTTCACCTAATATTTGTTGAACTAAGCTGATTTTCCTAAATTAAACTTAAGAGAAGGTATTGGGTGAAACAAGTCTCACCATAAAATATGGTCAGACCATCTTAACTAAAACTAAAAATAGGCGAAAATGAATAATTGAAAGACAAAAATAATTAAATAAAACACTTAATTCTTAAGGTAAAATTGAATAACTAGAAGGAAAAAATGAATAGCTAAAAAGAAAAAAAAATCAGAAACTAAAAGGCTAAAACCATTAACTAAAAGGTCAAATGTATTATTTAAAACTTATTATATCAATTATTAAGGTTATGTTCTCTTCGTCATAAAATAGCTTAATTGAATTGAACTGAAATGAACTGAACTGAATTGAATTGAACTGAAGTAAATTGAACAGAACTGAACTGAATAGTGATATGTGAGAGTAAAAGTATGGTCTAGAGCTAAACTAAACTGAACTTAAAATAAGTTGGGGGGAACAGGCCCTTAGTAAAAGGCAAAAATGAATAACTGGAAGCCAAAATTCATTAATTGAAAGACGTCTCTCCTTAACTAAAAGGACATACTCATTATCTGAAACTCATTATCTGTAAATAGGGGCGTTCACCGGTCCTGAAAAACCTGGAAAATTAAAATTTGAGAACCAAGGACCAGATCGGTTATTGTTTGAATCGGGACCGGGCTGGAAAAACTGGTCCAAACCCCAAACAGACTGATTGGAGCGGTAAAACAATAAATATATAAAATACTGTATAATAGTTTATGAGTTACGAGGTTTAAACAAGGGGAAAATTTAAGGAAAAATTATTTTCTACCCAATACCATCAATTATTGGTCGGTTATTTTCACCTAATCATTAGTATGTATCCGAGCATATTAGGGAAGAAAATATTTTTTTGTGGCAAGTATAGATTATAAGTACACAGAAAAACAGGTTTGGTTCGTTCCAAACCCAGCAAATGGACCAGATCGGACCGGAAGTTGAAGACACGGACCGGTTAGTTCAGGTCAATACGGTCTGACATCGGTCCGATCGAGTGAATTTTTCAAATCCAGACCGATTTTTAAACAACCCTACCCGTTATCGTTAACTGAAAGGTAAAAATGAATAACTGAAAGGGAAAAAAGAACATTAATCTGAAGGTAACATTCAATAACCCAATGTTAAAAATCCATTCACAATCATATATTGTGGGTCAAATCTAGTCTGGCCAAAACTATGGTCAGACGGTCTAACTCTAAACCAATAGTTTCTCTAACTTTTAGTATTTTTAATTGAACTTATTTGTACTAACTATACTTATTAGTAATGATTTCCTATCGTTTTTGTCTTTATAACTATTGATTTTTACAAAATATGACTATTTTCTTAATTAAACTTATATTTACTTAATACTACCTCCGTTCCATGTGTATTGCAACATAGGGAGTTTTACGCCTCCCAACGCACTACTTTAGACGCTAATATCTCTAATTTTATTTAAGTAAAAATTATAAAAAGTAAATTTTAATTAAGCATATATCGAGACGAATCTAACAAGATCCCACATGGCTATATTTATCCTTGTGTATAAATCACAAAAAAGGGTCAAAGGGTAGTGTATGAATAGTGCAAAATGTCAAGGTTGCAATACCTATGGAACGGAGGTAGTATAATTGTTTTATTGTGAACTGAAGGGGGCATATGTCTCTTTCCTTTTTCACTTTTTTTTTTCTTCCTTCAACTCCTTTTCCTCTACCTCTTTCAATTTTTCCTTATTATAATTTTATTAAACTGAACTTATTTGTACTTAATTAAACTTATTAATGTTAACTTCCTATCATTTTTGTTTTATTGCTACCGATTTTAACTAAACATGGCTAATTTTTGTTGAATTAAATTAACTTACCATTTAAAAATTCTTTTTCACTTTTTTCTTATTTTGACTCCTTTTTTTCTACCACTTTCACGTTTTTTTTGGTCTAAATACAAAATCAAATGTTCTTTTTATATACGCAGAGGAAGTATACACTAGGATCCCATCTTTAAATGGAAGTATGGGACAAAATTAGCAAAAAATCTATTTTATTTAGGAAAAAATAACAATAAAATCTTGATAACGAAATTCTAACCAAAGCAACAAATTGATGACTCATTCACTTTGCAAAATTTACTTCTATCGTACTTTTTTCATTTTAGTTGCAACATTTGTACTTAGAGGGTCAAAATTAATGAATTATTGAACTTTCACCGTTATTTTCTTACCCATATACAAAAGTATATAAATAAAGTATGACAATGTGAAATCTAATGGTCGGATAAAATTTTAGAACCACAATATTCTAATTCATCAAATTTCCGAAGTCATATGTATTATTACGGTCTAAAATTCATTTATAACCATTATTTAGCAACGGAAAGAGCAACAAGTAATTTGGATTCAACAGACTTTTTGATTTTTACGGGAGAGGTTCTAGAAGACTTGAAGTTTACACAACTAGGCCAAACCGATGGTTGAGATTGATACCTGTGCACCAAAAGTCAAAGGTTTGAATTCCCTTCTCAATTTACTGTTCTTCTGACTCTTACCAAAATAAAACTAATGTTCAATTCACCTTAGTTTTACTGAACTAAATTTAATTTTATTAAACTGAATTGAACTTAATTTTACTAATTTATGTTGTCTTTTCTTTGCACAACTTTTTGCTGAACTGAACCTATTTTTACTGAACTGTATTTATCTTTTAGTGAATATTATTATTGTAAGGTGAAAAAAACATTGCCTTATTATCACATGGGAAAAGAATACACAAAAATCACTAAAAGTTAATGTTTGGCTTTCATTCCATAATGGGCCATCATCCAAATCCCGACCATGGATTTTTTAACTCTTAACAATCCAGCCTTTAAAGTTAGTGAAACAACTTGCAAGAAATTAGCAAAAGTAATTTAGGAAGAAATCACCAAAGACTTAGTATTGAATGTCAAAAACTCAAAACACAATCACAAGATTCACAACCTTATTTCAAAACGGTTTTACACGAGACTTTCTACACTTAATAAAAAATGCAAACCACAAGTTCTTTTTAGCATGTTATTAACAATGCTCATAGATGTTATTTGATCATAGCATCAACTCATTTCCAACAGCAGACGATATATTTTTTTTTCTAATGACAACCAGTTATTGTTCTTCATGGTATTGTAGTTCAAATATTTTCGCGCAATTTTATCTTTAATAGTTTTGACGTATTCAAAATCATATGGATATATATTAAAAAGACTTGCAACAACAATAGCAATTATTTGAATTACGGCACAGACATAGTAAAAAAATCACGACTCACAAGATAAATCTTTTGGGTATTAATAGACCAATTAAAGATAGAACATCAGAGAAGAAACTCGGTAAAGTTAGTTAAGCACATAAACAAATGCCACAACTTAGTATAAATTGGATGTCATCTTTAAGAATCTCAAAATATTAACCGTATATAGAAGTATAAAGTTAGAAGCTAGAAGTTAGTTGAACATAACATTAAAATAATTGTTCGCGCAAAAGAAAGAAGTATTTACTATGATTACACTTGCCATTTGTTCACTCATAAACCATCTTCTATTCAACCAAGGAACCAGTACATGACTTAGGTTATCTCTTTGGTGCTCGCAATTTTAAATTTGATTTATTTCACCAATAGAAGTCTAACCTATTCAAATTAAGAGTTCAACCAACACAAAGATTTCTTAAGAAGATTTGTAACACTAATAGCATATAGTGGACTCCGACACAAACATATTTGAAAAGATCACGACTCGCATACATGACTTTAACCTTGATCTAAACATTAAGACTACATGTATGCTTTATGTGTTAAATGCGATATCCAAAATTGATCTTTTTCCGATTGTCAATGAAAATTAACACTCATAAATCATGCTAACTCAATCAACAACTAACTCACATTTCTACTACCTTAGGGTTTCCTCCTAACAATTTTTTGAGAGAATCAGACGCATAATTTATTGTAAATCAAGATCATTAAAGCAAAAATAAGAGTCAAAATAAACATACTCATTACATTTCTTGGTATCCCATCTAGCCACTGAATGAGTTACCATATTTCCCTATGCATTAGACATGAGTACCATACTAACACTGCGGCGATTTTTTTAATCTTGAATCATCTAATAGTTTCCGAAACACACTTTACCCCTTCAAAAAAATGCCCGACTACCATAGAACACCCTTGACCCGTCTTTCTTCTTGATCTCAAGATCCAAATCACTACTTCTTTCTACGATCCGGATCACATTTCCTGGATTTTCATTATCTGGACCCGGATCAAGACCCATGGGCAACTTCATATTTGCCAAGGACTCTGTAAACTGTTGCATACTCTTCATATACATATCCATTATTTGCTTCTGCATTGCTGCCTGCTCCACCTCTAGGCCCGAAACAACCCGGTCCAAATTTCCGAACCTCGGATTTTTATCCGAACCATCTTCAACCTCATTGATATTCTCTCTTTGATCCACAATTCTAGTATCACCATCTACATTACTCTGTTTCTCCCCTGTTTCATCTTGTGTTAGTAGTGTTGCTTGTTGATCACCAGCTAAAATTGAATCAGCATCATCACTTAGGCTTAAACTTTTCGTCGAGCTCAAAAACCCGGAATTTCGATTACTCTCATTCGGAGAAATCTCATTTTCTTCTGAAGAATTCCCTACCATTTCATCATCATACTCTCTTTTTATGGTAGAACCTAGATGAAGAAATGAGCCTAAGGAACTCGAATTCGAATTAAAATACTCAGTTACCATAACTTGATCTTCATTTTCTACATTTATATCAGGAAACTCGACTCTATTATAATCATTTGGATTAAGCAAAACTACTTCAGAAGAAATAGATGAATTCCCTGAGAAATTGTGATTGTTTACAGAGGAAAACAGAGGAGAAACAGAGGAAAAGTTTGTTGAAAGTGAAAGACTCAATTGAACAGTTCCAGCAGGAGAATGAAAGAGATCAGTTGAAGAAAGACTATAATCTTGACAACTAATTTTACCTCCTTGATTAACAACATGAGAAATCGGGATCAAAGCGAAACCCAGGAGTTGATCTTCCATAAGGTTTCTAACTCTACTTAGCATCCAAATCTCACATTTAATAACAGCATCAATTTGCTTAACTGTCAACTCTAATTTTTCGTCGAATTTCGGGTTCTTACCCCCTCCTACGACAACCCGAGTCGAAACCAATTCGTCCGGGTTGTAAGTAAGGGAGAATTTAGCATAAACATCTTGGTTATCATAGATGCATATATTGTGTATGTTCCTAGCATGATGAATAAAGATTTCTACTTTCCCTGAAAATTCGACGTCGTTTTCGTGATCATTAGAATGGTAAGAAAATCTAGAAGATTGATTCAAGGAATCCATTAAAGAGGGGGAAATCAATAGTTGGATTCTACAAAGGAAAACATGTAGGATGAAAAAACAGGGGAAAAACAGAGGAAACAGTTGCTTCAAAGAGGGTAAGTTATAAAATTTAGTTACATACTTACATTTTCCTGCTACAATATAGTTGTAGAAAATTACATAATGAAGATGGCATAAGGGTACGCGGAACTCATGAGAGGTTACGAGCTTGGGGTAGGCCTGTGATGAGACCTAACTTCGGCGTGAAAAGACTCAAGACGGAGAGTGATGACCTCCTATAATCGGAAACTATAAAAAAGTAGAAACACTTCATTAAGAAATGTAATCCATTTATAAAATATTGATAAGAAATAAGATGATGTTTAGTTTAAAGTGGTTGTTGATCAAGAAGTTAAAAGAGTCTAAGATAGTTGGTGATTCTTAAAGGTATGAACATATCAACTTCAAGTAGAATCAAGGTTAGAAAAGACAAAGCAGAAAAAAATGCAGTAGATAAAGATAGTTAGGGAAGAATTAGAAGGAATTTGAGCAAGTTGAGGTGGGTGAAGTGTAGTAGGTAGAATGAAAGAAAATGAATGGAGATGATGATGGTATAAGAAAAATAATGTCATTCTTTCTTTTTTCACCTTCCTTTTTATCCCCATGTTTCTTTCTTTTCCCTATGTTTTCCACTCCTTGTTTTTTAACTTCTTTCGTGGAATATAGATGCGTACTTAAAGTAACCTCTCGTCCCCATCTATTGATATACAAAATCATTCGATTTACACAGTTGTTCTTTCTCTTATCAATTTTCAGGTATCTAAAACGTATATTTTTTTTTATAAAAGTAAGAAGAAGGGAGTGGATGGTTAGGAGACCCTCCGCTCGAGGGGAACTCCTAAGACGTCATTACAAAGGATTGAATCTAATTTTGAACCTTTTCAATCTAAAATACAAAGAGAGTCTACAGCTAGATGACCCGCGTTAGCTATCTAGACGGCAGCCTTGTTTGCTTCCCGGTAAACATGTTGGACTTGAACTTCTTGAAAATAACTTAGGCAGATTTTGGTGTCTTCGATAATGTCTTCGATAAAACGTATATATCATGAATGAAACCATCTGATACAAATTCAGAACGAACTATACAAATTACTCATAATAATTTTTACACTTTCTTCAAAACGCCGTTACTCTCCCCTTCGGTTTCCAACAAGTCTCTTTTATGAACACAATTAGTTCGTAATTCTTATGAGTCATGAAAAGCACCACGAGGGTTTGTATTATGGAGAATATAGACAGTTAAAGTAGAGAAAATGATATAGAGAAAGACCCTTTGCTTTGCTTGACAATGCAGCTTCCACTTCTTAGTAAGTAATGAGGCTTTCCTCCACTAAAAATGTAAATGGGGATGTCCCACTTATTGACCTCAAAGTATTTGAGTACAGCAACATACATAATGTCTATACGTTCTTGTCTTACAACACTTTCCTGAGCTTCAAGGCAAGCAAATGGTCCAAGTCACTCACCAAGAGTATTAATAAAAACAAACTTGTCTATTTCAAGAACATGAGATAAATGCTTTTGGAAACTATAGATCTTCATCCACATATTCAGTGGCGGATCTTGAAACTTTTTATTTCGGGGCCAAATCTTTTAGAATATCTGAGCAAGGTATTGTATATAAACATATTATAAGCTATCATGAATTTCTCCAACAGATTTAGAATGGAAAATGTTTAAAATAAATTGAGCCTATTTGAAACGAACAAACAAGCACACGTGTTGATTTTTTTTTGTTTTTAGGGCCAAGTTTTTTTAATATGTTATCTCGATATTCATAAGCAACTTAGTGAAAAGATTAACTCGGAAAAAATTATATTTTTTTGTTAAATCAATACAAAGCATAACATAGTTAATATACATAAAAAAAGTAATCAAGCAAAAAAGAACAAGTATTTTTATCCTTACCGAAAAAAATTGATTTTATAGTCTAGTTTTTTCTTATCATATTATTTATATATTCAAAACCCATGTGGTTTTAGACAAAAAAGAAAACTAATTATAATCTTTAACTAACTGATTTACCAAATTAACATATAAATCTTCTGAATAAAATGTAGCATAATACACAAGTCTTCTGTTTTGTTCTATTCTACTTTTAAAATGCTTTGTTCTATTCTACTTTTAAAAAAAATTCCAATTTTTGTTACAAACTCTCACTAGTATGTAATACAAAAGTATCATGTGAGATAATATTAGCTTTGTCATAATCTATGCACCAATGTTTTCTCCCTAATACGTAAAACATATTATGTATGAATTATATTTCTTTAATACCATGAAAAAACAAACAGATTAAAATGGTACATGAGGTAGTATGGTTATAAATTAGAAGCCTTCAAGTTCAGGAGCGTAAAGTCAAGGCTTTTCAAATAAAATAAAAATTCAGATTTGTACTAAAGGTCATGCTCCTATTGGCTCCTATGGAAGATCATGCCTTGCACATATCTATATATATATTAAAGAGCGTAAGCAAGCATTGTACTCTGACACGTGTCCCTCCATGTCACACGCTGACATAGCGCCACTGTACATCTCACATGACAATTCATTCTCTTTTTAACTTTCAAAAATGTATGTAAGAGAATTTGAACCCGTGACCTACGATTTAGAATATAAAAACTCTAGCACCAAGCTACATCATTTTTTATTGTCATACACTAATCATTAATCCTTATAACTTAATGTAATTTTGGAAAAAACTAATAAATTTTTAGTCAATTCTTTTTGTTTTTACAAAAACCCACAACTTTGAGTGTTAGGCATTGTAGTCTGGCACGTGTTGCACCATGTCACGCACTTACATAGCGTCATTATGCATCTCTCATAGCAATTACATCATTTTTTATTGTCGTACTCCAATTAGTAATCCTTTCATATTAATATAATTTTGGAAAAAATGAATAATTTTTTTTAGTGATTCTTTTTGTTTTTACTAAAACCCACAATTTTAATCATTCTCCAACCTTTGCCCCCGATCTTCTCCCCAGACTCTTTCTCCTCCTCTAAAACTTAAGTCCATAACTTTGGATACTCCGAAACTTAAGTCCCAACGCAAACTATATATTGATGGCCTAATGAACACTACAAATGAAATACACAACAATTCTTCCCTATATTGCATCCTTTCATTTCATTTTTAAATTGTTCAATTTTTTTGTAACGCTTTACCTTTCAAAATTCAAAAATTGAAAAACATTACAAATTTGCTTGCCAATTGTTAAAATTAGCTCACAATATTATTGCATAATCTTTTTAGCCTAATTAAAATATAAGACGTTAAAAAGGATCCCGGGGCATCGCCTGAATTCACAAGCTAGTTATCTTTTAATTAGTTACATGATGTCCATTGTCCACTGCAATGCACAGTTATTTGACTAAGAAAACTATGATAACACAACAACCATCACTAAAACTGTTGTTAATCCTTCTTGCTCTATGTCTTTGCAGCAAAATTAGCAAACCCTCCCAATTCTCCTAGCAGAATAGCACATTAACTTAGCTTTTCTCATCCATACAACAACAATAACAATTAAGCTTTATTTCCAAAATAATTTGGGGTCGGCTAACATGAATCGTCATCTGAAACCGTTGCAAAAAAAGACGATATCGGCAAATGTGATAAAAAGTTTTTAAAAGCTTTTAAGTTTTAAACAGTTTTTTTATAGTTTTTTTAAAAATAAATTTACACAAAAAAATTCAGAGAAGTATAATCAAAAAGCTTTAAAGGATTCATGATATGGGACTATGTTTTACGCTGGCGCCCCAAACCTACCGCTACTCTCCTCCTTTATCCGGGCTTGAGACCGGCAGGGAGTGCCACGACTGCCACCCAGACACTCCCAGGCGTTTTAGCTTTTTTCATCCATAATGCATATGATAACTAATATATCATTTTTCTCTGCCATTGGTTAGCAGGAGGTATTATTTGTAAATTTCTATGAGCTCACTACGTTACTATGTTGTTGAGGTAGGAGTTAAAACCTGGATCTTTATACATTGTTGCTACTAGAGCAACAATCTTTTGGCATATGTATTGTTGTAGTTCGGATGTCAAAAATAGGGTCTTTTGTTAGGTGGTAGGCCTTAGTGGATGTGTTTTCTAGGATGTCTAATATGAATCGTCGTTACAAATTATACAAATTACTGTTGATAATTTTACACTTTCATAACGTCGTTACTCTCGACTTCAATGATATATGGTCCATTCATTTCAACTTATTTTCAGTTCTTATAAGTTCAGATAAGCTTAGATAAGATCTAATAAGGTCTAATAAAATCGAATGGGTTTATCTAATAAGATTTCATCTAATAAAGTCGAATAAAGTGTAATAAATTCTTTTTAATCCTTATAAGTTTAAATAAGTTGAAAAAAACAGACCCATAGGAAAAAGACCTTTGTTTCTACTTATTGACCTCGAAGTTTTTGAGTACAGCAACTTCCATAATGTCTATATATGCTTGTCTGACCACACTTTAGTTACATAATGTCTACTGCCATGCACAGTTATTTGACTAACAAAACTGTGATAAGGCAACAACTATCACTAAATCCGTTGCTAATCCTGTCATAAGCATGCATGGGAAAAGCCTAAATTAATGGAATCATCCAACCCTAACTAGTCAAAGCGGTTGAAACAACTAAAACTAATATCATATGCATCAAAAAGCCTACTAAACCAGCACCTCTCATATGTAGGGGTGTTTAGAAAAATCCGATCCGATCCGAAATATAGTGTTTTGGATTCGGATATAGTGTTTCCGAAATATAGTGCAATTAAATTTTTCATTAAATAAATTTGATTTTAAACTTTTTTTCCCATAAAAATCGGATCGGATAATCCAGGTATTCGATCCGAAATTTCGAACATCCGAAAAAATGGGTATCCGAAATTTTTTGATCGGATTCGGATCGCACTTCTCTCGATCCGAAATGAACACCCCTACTCATAGGTCGACCAGTCCGATTCAATAAGCCAAACTCTCGCAATAGATCACCCAAGTCTAATTTAGGAGGCCGAAGTTTTGGAGGGGGGAGGGTGAGGGAATCGGTGATTGCGGATTCAGAAAATAATTATTGGGTGGGCCAAAATTCATATATTATTTATATGTAAAGAAAATAAAGCAGCAATTGAACTTCGAAAATAGACTTATCTATCTTTTGTTTGTGCTAATCTTATAATCTCACAAGTCGTTTTTAATTATTACTTAGTCGATATATCCTCATATTTTGGTTTTTCAACTTGAGATGAAGGCACGTCATCCCCTTCCCTTTCTTAAAATAAGAGGTCAAATACCAAAAATACAATCATATATCTTCGTTATGGAATATAGCATACTATAACATATCTATATGCATATTTGATATTTCCGTTGTTGTCCTAAGTTTTGCCCACTTACTATAGCTTAATAACCAAGGAGAACGGAAAAAAGGGTGCATCCTATGTGTCTTTATTTACTTTTGAGGAGAAAGAAAAGATTTGAATCCTATATTATGAGGTATTGAAGGATAAAAGAGGAAAAATGTCAACCAAATAAAAAATAAAGCAAAAGTATATATAAACGCTCAAAGTGAGATTATATTATATAGGAACCAATATATATGAAAATAAGAATTACACTAATGGCATATGAGTAAAGTACATTTTTGTTGAATAGTGTTAAATTAGCTACATTTAGTTATTTTAAATTAGGTAGTCTAAATAATGAATACAAAAAAAATAAAAGTGAAATAAGGAATTAAAAGAAAAGGATAAAAACAAAAGCTACTGTTAAGTCACTCAAGTGGCCTCGATCCTCCATGAGCTTCCAAATCCATGTAGAAGTAAACCAACTATGCGATTCTAGATGTGTTGAAACTCATACGGAACACTTAATACTTAACGAATTTTTTGTTGATGGGGCGGACCATGGCCTAGGTTGCCCCCCTTGGATCCGACCCTGGCCGAATCACATCTACAATTCAGTTGACATGAATCCAGTTCCTCTAAATAATCTTACAAAATAAAATTGTGGACGTAACAAGGTAAGGGGGAAAGGAAGGGAAATTGAAGAATCAAAAATTTTACACTAAGTCACCAAATAAATGTGTCAGCATGAAGAATTATTTACATAAACAAATCCAAAGAATCCACAAGAACCAAGTTTTGAGGTTGAATAGTTAAAGATTACCCAACCCAGAAGCAATGGGATTATAACTAAGGTATCTACTTGTATAGAATGTATAATTTTTAAACTTAAAACAGACCAGTCAGCTAAGGTGTCATTATTTTACAAAATTGGAACTGATAAACAGAGGTTACTGTACAGAGATGCTAACAGTATGTGTGGCTTGTGTGATACTTAGCTTTTCTCATCCATACAACAACAACAACAACAACAACAAAGACAACAAACTAAGCTTTATTTCCCAAATGATTTGGGGTCGACTAACATAAATCATCATCTGAAACCGTTGCAAGAAAAGATGACATTGACAAGTGTGATAAAAAAGTTTTTTTCATTTGTCGATTCATGTCATGATATGGGGCTATGTTTTACATTGGCCGCCCCCAAACCTACCGCTACTCTCCTCCTTTATCCGGGCTTGAGACCGGCAATGAGTGCCACCTAGACACTCACAGGCGGAGTTTTAGCTTTTTTTCATCTATAATGCATATAAATGACTAATATATCATCTTTTTGATCATTTTTCTCTGCCATTGGTTAGCAAGAGGAGGTATTATTTGTAAATTTCTATGAACTCACCACGTTACTATGTTGTTGAGGTAGGAGTTAAGACCTAAATTTTTATACATTGTTGTTATCTTTTAAGAAAGTTAGAGCAACAATCTTTTGGCATATGTATTGCTGTAGTTTAGGTGTCAAAAATAGGGTCTTTTGTTAGGTGGGTAGGGCTTAGTGGATGTGTTTTCTGGGTTGTCTATTGATGCTTAAGAATTCAGGAAGTTTATTGATGCTTGTTTTGTTTGTTATTTCCTGGATTGTGTTTGCATGAAGTTTGTTTATATGGTGCTGCTCTTCACTTTGCAGTTTGCATGATTACATGTTTGAAGAAACATGTGCCTGCTTGTGAGAGCTTCATGGTTTACAGCCTTGGTTGTGGAGCCTCAAGATGACTTTTATGATGATGAGTTGGATGACATTTTCTAATATCAATACCAATATCAATTTGAATATGAGCACCTTGATGATGAGGATCTCGAGGATAATGTTTACTTCAATAGCTCGCCAAGGTCGTATTGGCAACCGTAGGTGGGGCAATAATAGGTACATAAGTGCAGATCGTCAAGAGGCAAGGTCGGTCCATAGATCAAATCCTCAAAACTCAGGGCCTAGTTCATCCGATCAGCGTAAAAAGAAAGAGGTTGCGTAAGATATAAATGCCAGTCATTCTGATACGCCCAAGCATAAGGAGGTGTGGAAAACCTAGTTGTCGACGTGTTAAAAGGGCATTGAAGAGCAAAGCTGCAACGAAACATCTAATACAAATTCTTAACTAATTATACAAATTCAGTCTTTACAAGTTCAGATAAATTTAGATAAGCTCAAATAAGTTCATATAAATTCAGACAAGTTCAGATAAGATCTAATAAGGTCAAATAAGGTTCAATAAGGTTTCATCTAATAAAATTTCATCTAATAAGGTCGAATAAGATCTAGTAAAATCTAATAAATTCTTTTCAATCCTTATAAATCCAAATAAGTTGAAAAAAACAAACCCATAAAAAAAGACCTTTCTTACAAAATCTTACATCTACGATTCAGTTCCCAGGAGGCCGAGGTTTTTGAGGGGGGAAGGATGATGGAATCACATCTACGATTCAGTTCCTCTACATAATCTTACAAACTAAAATTATGGACGCAAGAAGGTAAGGGGGAAAGGAAGGGAAATTGAAGAAACAAAAAAATTACACTTAAGTCACCAAATAAATGTGTCAGCATGAAGAATTATTTACATAAACTAATCCAAAGAATCCACAAGAACCAAGTTTTGAGGTTGAATAGTTAAAGATTACCCAACCCAAAAGCAATGGGATTATAACTAAGGTATCTACTTGTAGAATGTAAATTTTTTAAACTTAAAACAGACCAGTCACCTAAGGTGTCATTATTTTACAAATCAGAACTGATAAGCAGGGGATACTGTACATAAAATGCTAGCAGTGACACACAACACCTACTTTAGCTATTGCCTACCCAACCTAACCAGATGCTGCTGATGTTTCGCTGCAGCTGCCTTATCAGCAGCTTCGCGCTTCAACGCCCTTTTAGCACGTCGGCCAATTAGGTCTTTCCCCACCTCCTTATGCTTAGGCGTATCAGAAGGACTAGCATCTATATCTTCCGCAACCTCTTTCTTTTTACGCTGATGGGATGAACTAGCCCCTGAGTTTTGAGGATTTGATCTATGTACCGCCCTTGCCTCCTGGCGACCTGCACTTATGTACCCATTATCACCCCACCTACGGTTGCCAATACGAAAGCTTGGCGAGCTACGGAAATAGGCATCCTCGAGATCGTCATCATCAAGGTGCTCATAATCATATTGATATTGGTATTGACAGTAGAAAATGTCATCCAACTCATCATCATAAAAGTCACCTTGAGGCTCCACAACCAAGGGTTTAAACCATGAAGCTCTCACAAGCAAGCACAGGCTTTCTTCAAACATGTAATCATGCAAACTGCAAAGTGAAGAGCAGCACCACATAAACAAACTTCATGCAAAAACAATCCACGAAATGACGAACAAACAAGCATCAATATACTTCCTGAATTCTTAAGCATCAATAGGCAACCCAGAAAACACATCCACTAAGCCCTACCCACCTAACAAAAGACCCTATTTTTGACACCTAAACTACAGCAATACATATGCCAAAAGATTGTTGCTCTAACTTTCTTAAAAGATAACAACAATGTATAAAAATTTAGGTCTTAACTCCTACCTCAACAACATAGTAACGTGGTGAGTTCATAGAAATTTTACAAATAATACCTCATCTTGCTAACCAGGGGCAGAGAAAAGCGATCAAAAGGATGTTATAGTAGCTATTTATATGCATTATGGATGAAAAAAGCTGATTTAATATGTTATTCTGCTGGGAAAAATGTGTGTGTGTGTGTGGGGGGGGGGGGGGGGGGGGGTGCTAATTCTGCTGCAAAGGCATACCTTCCATCAAGCGCACGATGAACGCTAAGCGACTCAAATGGATTTTTGCACTGAGGACATTTTGGATGCTCATGGTATGTTGCCCATTGAAGAATGCAGTTCACACTGAAAACAACCAAGGAAATATATAAAAAAAAGGCATCAATAAACTTTTCGAATTCTTAATTACACAAGAACGAAAATCATGACAAGGTGATATTTCATAAAAAATGAAACAAAACTAACAAGATCTTACATTACTAAAATTCTCTTAGATACTAATGAGGATTTATGGTTTTAGTCAATGAAGCTTGACCTTGGAAAATGAAGTGTTGGATTTAATTTACCTCAGAGTAACTAGCATATATAAATACCATAACTACCTCATTTTAACCCCTATAACTATCCCTTTTTATCTCAAATTCACCTGGTGATGTTGACTAATAAAACAAGCTTTGCTTCCACAAGAGTTAAAGAATGTTTCATTAAACTGTAAAAGGGACAGATTCCTAGCTGCAATAACCCCTCTAACCAACCCACAAGTTACAACGCCTTCCTTTAACAGCAGTTCAAGAATAAGTTTCCATTACAATTGCCTAAGGTACCCCTCACCTTCACCCACAACTTGAATATCATCACGATTACTTCTTATATGGAGTGCTTACATGATCTAAACCCATAAAGACGCGAGAAAAAATCAACAGCAATACTAATACAAGATTAATGTTCCTAACAAGTCCCAATAAAAAACCAAAATGTTTAGTATGCTAAATTTCACAATGGCAAAGAATTAACACTATATGCATGACAACTTGAGGTTTACCATAAAAATTACTCGATTGTCATTAGACTTGATTACAACACCACATATTTGGCCAAATTTCACAAGTTCAGGTGAGAATTTGTCAATATAAAAGCACAACTTTGACATATAACATGGAATGAATCATCCAGAAGTTGCGTGGTAATCAACACAACAACACGTTGTGAGCCAAAATCAATCTTTTCAAAGAATCTTAGAGTGGAACAAATAAGACCAAATATCCATATCCAACAAGCAGACAATACTAAATCAAATGATAAAAAAATGAAACCAATGTGTGTAATTAAAAACAAGAAAAAAGATATGAGACAAACCAGTAAACATGCTCGCAACCTTTCACAACAGCAGTTTCTTGAAGCTCAATACTATCTAAACAAATGGCACATACACCATCATGAGCCACTGCAGCGCTCAAATGACTCCCCTTTTCTTTCTCCTCTTTCATTTCCCCCTGATTCAATCAAATACCCAGAAATTAAAACTTAAGAAATGCCGATTTAATCATCCAAGATGCCCATTTTCAGATCAAATTCCAAACCCAACAAGAAACCCTAAATTAACAATGCCCCAAAACCCAAAATGGTAATCAATTTCAAACAGAATACCCTAAATTAACATTGACCCAGAAGGCAAAATCCGTATATTAGATCAATTTCAAACCAGAAACCCTAAATTAACAATGACCCAGAAGCCAAAATACGTAAATTAGATCAATTTCAAACAAGAAACCCTAAATTAACATCGACCAGAAGCCAAAATCCGTAAATTAGATCAATTTCAAACAAGAAACCCTAAGTTATCAATGACCTAGAAGCCAAAATTTGTATATTAGATTTAGATCAATTTCAAACAAGAAACCCTAAGTTATCAATGACCCAGAGTCAAAATCCCTCAAACTGTAACCAATTTCAAACAAGAAACCCTAAATTAACAATGACCCAGAAGCCGAAATCCGTAAATTAGATCAATTTCAAACAAGAACCCTTTATTAACATCGACCCAGAAACCAAAATCCGTAAATTAGATCAATTTCAAACAAGAAACCCTAAATTAACAATAACCTAGAAGCCAAAATCCGTATATTAAATCAATTTCAAACAAGAAACCCTAAATTAACATTGACCCAGAAGTCAAAATCCCTCAAACTGTAACCGGTTTCAAACAAGAAACCCTAAATTAACAATGACACAGAAGCCAAAATCCCCAAATTAGATCGATTTCAAACAAGAAACCCTAAATTAACATTGACCCAGAAGTCAAAATCCCTCAAATTGTAACCAATTTCAAACAAGAAACCCTATATTAACAATGACCCAAAACCCAAAATGGTAATCAATTTCAAACAGAATACCCTAAATTAACATTACCAAGAAGCCAACATCCTTAAATTAGATCAATTTCAAACAAGAAACCGTAAGTTATCAATGACCCAGAAGCCAAAATCCGTAAATTAGATCGATTTCAAACAAGAAACCCTCAATTAACAATGACCCAGAAGTCAAAATCCCTAAATTGCAACCAATTTCAAACAAGAAACCCTAAATTAACAATGACCCAGAACCCAAAATCTCTAAATTAGCTCAATTTCAAAAAAAAAAAAAGAAACCCAAAATTAACACTGACCCAGAAGCCAAAATCCCTAAATTACACCAATTTCAAACAAGAACACTAAATTAACAATGACCCAGAACCCGAAATCCCTAAATTACACCAAATTCAAACAAGAACCGTAAATTAACAATGACCCAGAACCCAAAATCCAAAATTAAAAACAATTTCAAACAAAAAACACTAATTAATCAAATACCCACATACTAAAACCAACAAATTTACAACAAACATCGTCAAAAAGATAATTTAGAAAGAACAATCAACCAAGATTTGGAGAATTGATTTACCTGATGTGGGTTGATAAGATCGTTGAGATCGGTGCTAAGTTGTCCGTCAACAAAGTCGGTGGTGAGTGAAGACATTGATGAAAAAATATGGAGGAAAAGAATGAAAAAGGGGGGGTAAAAATAATAAGGGGTTGAGCAAAGGGAGAAAGAATATGCGAGGAAGGTGAAAGAAGGTCGGTAGGAATGAGAGAATCAAAATTGGGATAATTCTTTTACAAGAATCTTGCAAGAATTATGCACACAAAAGAAGAGAAGAAGGGGGGAGAAGAAATCGAAAATGTACCTTAAAATTATTAAAATTGGAAATTTGGTGGTTGAAATTAAAATTCAAGTCAATTATTTATATAGTACATGACAAGATTTTTTTATTTTATTTTTTTATTTTTTTATTTTATTTTTTGTGGGTATTTTACTTCTTATAGAAAAAAAGATCATACACTTTTTTTTGGAGATGATTATTGTGGATGTGGTGGGTATTGGGCTTGCCTTGTGTCCATTTAGAGATGATTAGCCTTTGTTTTGATTGAGAGTAGGATTGGCAATTATTTAGGTTAATGGGTCTCGATCGGGTTTGGTTTTTAGTTATAATGAAATAATAGTGTAATTTTTATTTTTTTTGCTAAAGATACAATGAAAGATTTAGAGGATCCTTCTCTCGAGGGGAGTCCCTAAGCTATCTAATAAAGAAAGACGTACAGAGTGGATTTTTGTTTGTATATAATGCCCTTGTTTGGAAAGATAATCTGCAACTCTATTGACTTTTCTAAATATGTAGGTAATATGTGTAGAGCGGAAAAATGTGAGAAGATGACGGATGTCGTCAATGAGGTTTGGAGACACCATGGAGCATTTAGTGGTGTTGTTACAAACGAAGACAAATGAGTTAAATCGATCAATTTGTTTTAGTTCGAGGTTGGGTTGGGTCGGGTTGTTAGGTGTAACATTGCCAGCTCTATTTGAAACGTACTGATAGATGAAACTCTTCCAATTAATAGCATAAAAACGGTAGCAATAGATGTACTAACATGAATATTAATTATAAAGTGTTTTTTTGGCCTAGTGGTTAAGGGTTTGATCTCATGACTTCAAGGTCATGGGATCAAATCCCACTAGGGGCATTTGGGGGTGGGGATTTCCTTACCATTCCCCCTACTCTCAAATGTCGGGCCTTATAAACACAGATCAAGAAACTGTGCTAGTTAAGATATGGCCAGGGGTCCACCACATTACCTTCAAGAAAAAAAAAACGAAACTCCCTTTAGCCTATGTATCCCCTACGACCCTACTCCCTCCCCTTGATTGGATGAGGATTTGATTTCATGTTGAGAAGTTAAAGTGGTTGAAATGCTATCACGCTATTTCAGCCAAGATACCTATTAGTTTTAAGAATCGGTAATAGATGCGTTTCTTTCACCTTAGAATAACAAGTTTTTTAGGATTTATTACCAAATAAAGTACAATTGCAACTAATTAGCTGATAGTATTTATCATACACCCAGTATAGTACATTCAAAACTTTTCTTTTTGCTCAATGTTCATTTGGACGTCTCAAAATGAGCAAAAATGTGACGTCCCCAAATGAGCAAAAATGTGACGTCTAAATGAACAATGAGCAAAAAGTAGCCTGAGCGCACCATGCTTATAGTAAACCGACCCAGAGAGTATCATTAAAATATTTAATGTGAAAAATTTAGAATATGGAAGTACTGGAATGAAATGAAAAAAAAAATTAAAACCTTATGGTAATAGGATGCAAAATTCATGATATTATTATAGTTGTAAAAAGGTTTAAACACTGTAAGGTTGTTGGTGAAAAAATCGTCAAACAAGATCATCTTATGACCCCATATCACAGACTGTCATCATGTGTGGAAATAGCCATTGGACAGTTGGGTAATGCGTAAAATCAAACTCCCTAGCAAGGTTTTTACAGCCTTTTCTTGCTTGGAGGACAAGGTTTGAGTGTATTCTGTCAATATTGTGATATTATATGCCAATGCAGCCTTTCAACAAATTGCAAATTAATTTAATGTGAATCATATTCTGCTTCCATGTCTTTCGATAATTTTACGCCTTTCCTTTGGTTTCAGTACCCAACTAGTATTTAAACTCAGGCGATGCTCTGTGCTTATCTGTATTATACGTTAGTAGTTTAAGACAATTAAAATTTGGTTTAGAAAGATGTCAGTTAAAAGTTATAAATTAGTAGTTTTATTCATAAATGCAATTAAGATATTTTTTTTCATTGAAAACATATAATATCATTATTAGTCTTCATGAAAGAAGCAACAACAATGTAGTGGCGCAATGGTTACAACATTTCTCTCCCATCCTCGAGGTTGAGAGTTCGAAACTCTTTATGGACAATTTGCATTTTTTATGAGAATGACGTTGATAAAATGTTGTTTAAAAGAAGGGAGAGTGACACGTGGCAGATTGCATTCCGTGCTTACGCTTTTTAATATTTTAATATATATTAATAGATTTGGTAATTAGTGAATATTTCTTCCGTCCCTTTTCCCTCTGCATCGATTTTATTTTGTGGAGTGACAGTTTCAAAACTTTGACGCTATTCTCTCTAATATACAAGAAATACTATAGACAATTAAAATGTTGCTAATCAAACAATAATTGGTGTCGTTGGTGGGAGTTCTACCTTATATTTTAAAGGTAACAGGTTCAAATTCTGTCATTTATGGTCCTTTAGAATGTGATTTACCTTATCTTTTCCCTAACTTCCAAGGGTTTTGCCTACAAAGTTGGGCCGGGTTGCCCTAAGCGAGGTTTCAATCCCATAGGACTCTTGTTCTTACATAAGCTCACACCAAGATATTATAAATAGAGATGGGTGTTTTGGGTCGGGTCCACCTAGACCCACTATCGCTGGCTCTATAATCTTCAGACTCAGATCAAATTCACTAGGTCTACCGGTTTCTTACATCGTCCATAATGGGTCCTTCTTAATTTAAGTTATAATCGCTTTTTTTAATCTATTAACTTATTTCACCCTATTTTGTAACATTACGGGACCATAATTTGAGCATTGTCTTACCTCAGAAAGCCAAAAATGTTACTGTACAACTTATAACATTATCAATAAAAAGCATTTCCTCATCAAAAATTTAAAAAACTCACAAAAGTAAATAAGTTTGTAGGCCAGGTCTCGATCGAAAAAAATTGGACTCGAAGACCGAAACACTTACAAATGGGTTGGATCTAAGTGAGTATGAGTTAAGTCCAAGACTCGTTGTCATCTTTAATACAAATAAACAACAAATTCAACAGAGCTATTCCTCGCTGAGGTCCCACAAGCGTTGGGCATAGATAGGACCGACACGAATTGACCCGATCAAATACGAGTCCGCTACTAACTCGACACAAGCGTACTAGCCTGGCGATAGTTTGTAGCCTTGTAGACGAAAGTCATTTTCAAATTATTTTAGTTCGAGTCCGACCCGAGCACGACGAGCAAAGCCCACCTTGATAGACCCAACTTAAGACTCCCCGAAACCTCTCTTCTCTGCGTTTCAGTTTCACTGTGTAGTACACCAGCTTAACCCATAAAAAGCAGACTTCTTTAAACACAGAGAAGAAAGACAACAATGGGAGCTGAAGCATTTCCAGTGGACGCGATTTCATCAGAGATGGAGGAGCAAATTGAGGCTTTACTTGAGGTAACCATTTATTTACTCTCTTAAAAAAGCATCCTTTATTTACTGATTATCTCCCCCAATTTCCTCTGAATTTAAACCCCTCTAATTTATGCTGTTGTGATCATATTTTCATGTTCTATTTGTTCAATTCATGAGGAAATATGATGAATTTGAGACCCATTTAGGAATTATATTATACCCATAAAGGTCATTTACATATATGATGATGATGATGAAGAAAAAAAGAATCTTGTTGCTTTATTGTTTACTGATGTTTGATCATTAATCTGAAATGATATATATTGGAATTTTTGTTTGTTTAAAGTTATTGGTGGGTTTTTGTTACTATGATAGCTTATGAAATAAACAAGGAATTAGGGCGTATTCTCTTTGGCTGAAAACGGCTTAACTGAACCGAACTGAAAAAAGCAAAGTTGAACTGAACAGAAAGGAATAGTGAAATGTGAGAGTAGAAGTATGTGAGCTGTAGTGAAATGAAAATAAGCTAGGGAGAAGGGTTGGGCATCCGAAATTTCACCAAATAGTTTGTTCTTAGTGTTATTAAGAGTTGCATCATTTTGTTTAGATTATGGAGTTTGAGTTTTGTTGGGATGATTCTTTTGGTTCTTCTTCTCCATTTTTAATGATTGGTTTAGTTTGTATTGGGAAAATGTGTGAGAGACATAGAAAGGAAAGGAGATGGGAGGTTTGAATTCTGAAAGGTTGAAGGCGGTGGTAGATCAGCCCGGTTTTTGTTTCTTGGTGGGTTGGCTGTTTGTTGAATCGGCATAACTCTCAACTTAGTGCCCGTTCAAAAAAATATTTGGGCCTTTAATTTTGGACTTGTTTATCAACTTCGTTTATAGTATTATTAATTCAACCCAAAAGGAGAAGACCTTATTTTAGCATATCATTTTCTATGATTGATGTTAGCCGACCCCTAACCATTTTGGAAATAAGGCTTTGTTGTTGTCGTCGTTGTTGTATCCACTTTGGTTGAGGTTGTATTTGTCACTTTAAGACTTGTGAAATTTTAATATAATTGGTACTAATTGTGTCGCCTTTTGTCATAGATTTTAGAGTACTTAGGGACATTGATTTATATATATGATCATAGTTTCTTCAATTGGTATGATACTAGTTGGAATGCTTAGGGATTGAGAGCTCAAGGGTTTAAAGATTGATAACTACTATTTGTCTCACACTCTCGGGGTTACCCAATTTGCTAATCTCCTCGCAAGTTATGAATTGAGACAAGTGAATTATGTTCGTTTTGGGCTATTTTGGCGAATTTAAGAAGCGAATTAGATAGCGGAAGTAGGTAACACTGATTCGTCTTTCAAAGTGTATGTAAAAATGACAAAGTACATTAATTCCAACTCATGTATGAGGTTATGCCATGTTATTGTCAAGGTGAGGATCTATGCTGTGGCGTTTCATTAAAAGCAACTCCTTTTAATATTTATTATAGATCTCTGCCTAATTCTAACCCTTCGCTACACCTGAACTTATACAAAGCTGCTACAGTTTAGTGGCCATAAAGTAATGTATAGAAGTGAGGGTAAAAGGTTTGTGATAGTTTGAGTAATGGGAACTAAACTGGCAATCAAAACATGAACTTAGGAGGATAGGTTTTTAAATTAGTTAAACTTTATCCGCTAACTATTTAGATATATATTTAGGAGCCTATTTTTCAGTTGTGCTGTTAATTAGTTACTCTGGTAGTCGATTGGAAATTTTAGAACTGTTGAAGTGGAAGTGTCAGTTGTGGAAATGTTTATACGTATGTAGTAATCAGACTATTAGTTCTCTGATTGTGCATCAAAGTTTGGTTTATTCGCTTAGTTGATTTGATCTTATCAGTAACCTCATCCTGCTGCTGCACGTTTCCAACTACTTTCAGACGAGATACAAAATGATGTCTTTCTTGTATGGCTGTGATAATTAAGACTAAATCGTTGTGGACTTTTGTCAAATAATGTATGGTTATTGGAAGTGTGAAATGATCTAGGTTACTTTTTTATTTCATTTACTATTTTCTCTTTGTCAGTTATCCATATCTTTGTATGAGTTAAATTAGGACTCGTTGAAATCATATACTAATACATGCATATTTAAAGGCATCTCTTCACTGAATCAAACTTTCCATCACAATTTACATATGGAACTTGTAAGAGTACATACTATGCTAGCGAGTTCTGTCAAACCAGTCCACCAATGTTTGCTCTAAATCCCCTTTCATGCTGTCGAAGAGTTTCCCTTGGTAGATGAAGATCCTTTTCTCCCACTGTGGGTTGTGGTGGGTCCTATTACGACTAAGTGTTATTTCTACTGCTCAGGCCGCTAGATATGATGATCTTGATGACCTGAAAGGCTTAGAATCTGCTGGAGTGTCTCTTGATGCCAAGGACTCTCAAGGACGAACAGGTTTGAATGTCTCTATCCCAGTTATTCTGGTTTTTTCTATGTATATTGTTGATCACATGTGATGTTTTCATATGACCACATTTCTATGTTTTGGACGAGAATCTTTGTAATTCTCTCTGGTGGATTCTCTATGTTGCTTTTTAGTTACCAAACATGTAGTATACACATCAGCCACCCTTGCAACTTTCCAACTAATCTCCTGGCCTACTTTATGGGGAGCTGGTTTGGAGGTTAGACTAATACTCTGTGTGGTTGTTCTATGGCCTCTTTATCTTGCTTTCTTTGAGTCAAATGATGTTATACTGGAGCTGTAACAACGTAGTTGCTGGTCATATTGGGGATATGGACCTAGGCATATCTGTTATAGGTTAATGAGAGAAAGCATGTCTTTCTCAGTCTTTTTAGAGGTGATTTATCATAGTAAAAAACATATTGCTGATTTTGGTCCGTGTCTCTTGGCCTGAAAGAAAACTGAAGAGGTATAAAAGATAGTGACGTCGAGAATAGTTTACTTTGGCGGGATTTATAGTGTCTTCTGGCCTCTGTATCTACCATTTCTGTTCTCGGAGATGTGATTATGTGCATACCTGCTATTGACTGGCAAAGGATTTTGTATTATTTGTTATGCTTTTGGAATGAACATCATGTATGTACTTACGTTGATGTATTTGTGAGGATCAAACCTTGAATTTATCATTCCATTGGTTGCTGATGATTCATCTTTTTCTCTTTCCACTTCCTCTTTCTGGTAGCATAAGAGATTACCTTCTCATTGATCCAAAGCTCAGCATAACCTCGATATGTTCCTCTCTTTAATCTGAAAGACGGTCTCTTGTTCCTTGGATGTGATCTGCTGCTAACTCTACAACCAAAGTTCTAGTCATACTAATATTGGTTCCTCTTTCTTCTATTTTGTTATCAATGATCTTTATGTGTTTTGATCTTTCTTATTTTTCCATGCAGCTCTTCATATGGCAGCGGCTAATGGTCACCATGGCATTGTCGAGTACCTTTTAAGTAAAGGCGTGGTAAATAGATTTTCCCTTGTGCCCAAAATTTTACCTTCTTTGTGGAACCGAGCGTATTTGATTCAGAATTTAACGATACCTAACTAGACAGTCACTGCTCTACATGCCGTATTAGAGAACACACTAACACACATCTTCTTCACTAAAAGTTTCAGACTGCACAAAAAATTCTAACTGCTAGTGCGTAGGCAAAGTTAAAGTCTATTGAGGTTCAGTGATCAGTTCTGCTGCAGTTGTTTCCTGTAACCCTCTAACCAACAATCGTCTTGCAAGATCTTATCAAGAAGCTTAGTATTGGCATTTCGAAGGGCCGAATCATGCTATGACCTTTGACTATGATGATTACAAGTCTCTTCCTTCCTGGCAGCCCTTTTCTTTGGGTACTTTGTGCTGGGCAATTTCACTTAGCTTGGCTGTCCCAATTGCTCCCTAACTCATAGTTTTCTAATAGATCATTGTCCTTTTAGTGCCTCTGTTAGTCGGACCCATACCAATGTGGTGTACCTTCCTTTCAAGACCCCATCTGCTAAGATGCTCTATAACAACTGCTAAAGTTGGTTGCATATGAGAGAGAACAAAGTGTGAAGGATGTGTTGGATTATGGCCTTATGGGGCTTGTCGTCAATCCGGAAGCAACATTTTGTAACCACCCAGTAGTCCAAGAAGGAGTGCTTGTGCAAATCTCAACTTTAGCTATTACGCTATGCTTAATCACCCATTAATTTGGTAGGCGAACATCTACTATGGAAACTCATTCCTCAATGTAACACAGGATCTTGATGCTTTAAATGAAGAGAAGAACACACCTCTTCATTGGGCTTGTCTAAATGCACACATTGAGGTACCTTTTTCTTAAACCTATGTTACTCTTTTGGAGCATTTAGTGCTGATTTACTGTTTTGGTTTAGGTGGTTAAAACATTGATTTTGGCTGGAGCAAACGTCTCGATCCTTAACAAGTACGATCGTCTTCTAATTCTGTTATCTATTTGGAAATTTTTAAGCATCATAGGAACTTAGCAATGAAACTTATACTGTTTCAAATGTTTAGCCATGAACGAACACCGATCGATGAAGCTTTAAGTAAAGGGAAGATGGAAGTGTTCGATGCGATCAATGAAGCTGTTGCTCAAGTGGAACTCACTCAAGCCAGAGTCTCATGACATAGACACTTAGGCATCAAAGTTCCGAAAAAGAGCGGAAGTATCGCGTGTAATGGACCATTTCCATTTGTTTCTTAGGGTTTTGAAGCACAAGTTCTTTGAGAGCATTGTATTTACACTAAAACCCATTTTTTTGGGGCCTTTTGTCAGGTGTAGCAAGTAGTAACGGGATTTCTCTAACTTCACAAAGTGAGAGTCTAAATAATACCCAAATTGGTATAGAGTGGTGTAATTGGTTTAAGAGGTCTTATGATACTAAGCTTTAGCTGAAATTGTGCCAACTTCTAAACTTTTGATTCGTATCTATGAAGAGTTTAATGGTACAAATAGTGGTTTGATTGGGTCTTTGGTGGTACCAATTAAACTACTTACGATTGGAACCAAGTTTTTGAATTCATATAAAAAGTGGTTTCATTGGTAGTGCAAAAAATGTTATCAATTAAGAATGTATTCGCTTCATCTTATTATTCTCGAATTCAAACAAAGGTTATCTTAATATATTCACTTACTTTACCCCTTATTGTTAACATTCCTTAGCCCTTTTTAGCTAAGGTTATGAAATTGCTTAGTGCTTTTGCAAGCACTAAGGAGAAATCTGTTACTTCCGGAGATTAAGTAAAGGTAGTTGACTTACTTAATGAAGTAGGTAGAACTAATTGAAACATATGGGAATCCGATCCGAAATTTGTCGTTCTTAGACATTTCGTATCATATATCCGAAAATTTTTCAGATTAGAAGTGGTCAAATTAGAACCTCTAGTGTCGCGACTTGAAGCATTAAGGATGTATTTGATTCACTTGAACTTATTAAATTGAACTTATGTATATTGAGCTTATTTGGATGTTACCTTTCATTTCACCTTGTTTTCACACCTAATCAATTTGATTAGATCAAAGACTTATACTCTTGATGATGTAGAAAATGAAGTAAATACTCAATGACTCAAAAATTTTACATTTGAACTGAAAAGTACCAAAATGCCCTCTGTGAGAATTCAATCTATCTATAGAGTTAGATCATGTGAGACAACCTCAACTAGTAACTGTTACATTGTCTTTTATGAACTACTCCTATACTTAGCTTTATGTGTTTTGGCCTGGTGGACTTTCATACAGTCTGTGAAAACTGAACAACAGAGGAATGACATAGCTGCATGCATTATTGCCCATTTTCTAGTAAGACAATCTAAAGTTGTTTCCTAAAATTTATTACTGCTGAACCTAATTTCAGTACTCTTTTTTGTTGGCATCTTAGCTACTAAAAGACCTAGATATACTACCCTACCGACATTTTTTATGGCACTGCTCTCAATAGTTGTAACTTGTAAGTTTGTAACCACTTCACATAATCGAAGTTAGTTGCCACATTATCTTAATTCTCGTAATTAAAGATATGACATGATTTCACGAATAAAATCTCTTAATATTATGTTTCTATTAATTTAGAGGAGATATACCTTGAAGTAATTTGCACGCCAAATCCCCTTCCCAAGGAAAAATGTTGTGGTTGAGGATATTAAAGCATACTAAAAACACATTTTAGTTCATGCAAGAGTTTAGGATGTCTAATAAACGTGCATGCTAAGAGTATTTCCGTAACTAAGTAACTAAAACTTCCTTCTTTTGACTTTTATTTTTTTCTAGTCTCCTCTACTATTGAACTTTCTCCTTTGTATAATCATCATTCATTGCCATTATATAGAGAAAGTTAGAAAATTATTCTTTCAAAAGCTATCCCTTTTCACCCACAATAGTAATAGTACTAGTAGTAAATTAGTAATTAACACAAAAGAAAGCAACCAAGCAAAGCATTGGGAAGATGCTTAGTTTCTATTTCCTTATATATGTAACTACATTCTCTAACACTTCACTAATCACTCATACTAATGATAATTAAGCACCTTTCTATTTTAGGAATGAAATAAAAGGGCTTGGTAATGTAGCCTCTTGGGCTTCAAAAGGACAAGTAACTTTATATACTACGACTATATGCTTTAACTTTTTATAAAGTTTGATAAATCAACTATATAGTATATAAATGTCAATTTATTCCTTTTTACATTAGCTTTGTTATGTTAAGTTATATATATGCCGTGTACGTTACAAACTTTTACTATTACAACATAATAGTGTTTGTTAACGCCCACAAAGCGCCGAATGTTTTTGACAAATGATACATTTTTGTATTAGAAAAGTTAGTAAAGGGAAAAAGGGAACATGGAGGAATCGATTAGGGGAAAGGTGTAGGAAAGAAATAGATCAAAAGTATGGTAATTTCCAAAGGAAGGACCAACTCGTTATTGGACGAGTGGAGGTTATGGGATCCCAATTCATACGGAATCTCTAGTAAATTATTTTAGAAATTGAAATTTTCATCCAAAATTAGAAATTATAATTGATAGAGTATTTAACTAATCATGGGCTTAGTTGAGTTGAACTCCTGATTGTCGCACTTGAGCTCCAACTTAAGTCATAATAAAAAGATAATTTCTTTGAGAATAATTTATCTATAGTCTAGAAAGAGAAAATTGTGAGGGGAGTTTTAAACATTGAAAGAAAAATAAAGGATTAGTATGTTGAAAGGTGAGATTAAGGAGTGAATTTGAAATAAAGAAGAAGTGCACTTGGAAAATGAGGTGAGATTTTAAGGTAAGAGACTAAATTAGTAATCATAAGGTCTAAGCAAAACTTACAATAAATTAAATGATGCAAAAATGTCGTCCTAACTTATTATTTGAGGGAAAATGATCGCTTAAAAAGTATGATCAACAGAAGGTGATTTAACCAAATTACTAATTAATGAGATGGACTCATTTGATAACTTCCAATTCGCCTAAGGAAATGACGATTTTGAAAGTCCTTAAAGATTCAATCACCCTCTTCTTTTTCACATTTTTTGTATCACTTAGGTACCTATCTTTTAGCGGATTATTATAAAAATTATGGCCATTTTTTTTTGTAATCAAAACATATTAATCACCCAACAAGAATAAGTAGCATACAAGGGATGTAAAAATTGTGGATAGAAGATTTAGACTCGTTAGAGAATAAAGCTTTATCTCCTTATCGATCCCTCTTACCACTTTTAATTCATCCCAAATGGTGTACTAAGGGCATTTTCTTTGGATTAGAAATTATACATTTGGTATTAGGACTAGGGTAAGTTGCCAATATAATTTACCATAGTAAATTAATTATTGGTATTTGGGAATTGAGGAGATTGATGTGCTCCAAATTTTCCATAGTGTCCTTTATTGTTCAAAATGTGTTCCTTTGAAAGAGCTAATGGTTTTAGTTGGGTCAAATACTTTTGTGTTTGATGCCCTTTAAGTGGTCCTGGTAGCCTAAAGGATAACTTTAAGAGATTTGTCCTACAATTTCAGCTCAAACTAAAAGAAAGGTTTAGCAAATAAGTGCATTGAAATAGTTTACGTTGGAATAACTTTGGGTGACAAGTCATATCGATTCACATTTATACTATACATATATGGAGTAAAACGTAACTTTTCGGAATGGCTCTGTTGACTGTTAGTCTATCTTGTGTCATTTTCTTTTGAAGTGATATGGCGGGCATATCATACATGATTAAGCAATGTCTTTCAGTACAATAGATATTAATGCTCGAACTCACAATCTCAGCTTATATCCGATTGATTACATACTTCAACATCACCTACGAAATGAGTTAGGTCGAAAAAAATTCGAGTAAATCACAATTATACTGACAACCAATTTGATACAACAATATCTACTCAAATACCCTCATGATTATCACCAAATTCATCACCACCACTTGGATATCTAAAGCTCATAATCGTACCTTTGTTTCACTATCAATGACCACTCATTCTAATATCTTTTTTCATGAACGCATAACATGTTTATAGCAACTTTTTTGTGTGCAACAAGTGTCATTGAAAAAATGCATCGCTCGGGATCAAACACTAGTTTGATTTGAATAATAATTGATATTAAAAAAGAGGGTTTAGATAATTTAAACACATGGCATAGTTAACTAGTAATTAGGGTTTAAAAAATGGAAAGTAAGTGTCCCAAAAGAATGATTCTGGTAGCAAAGCACATGGTGCTCCCAAAATGGGTAACAAAAGAGTGTATAAAATAAGAAGCTATTCCCTAAAAATGTAGACTGTTGAGTATAAGCCGCTTATTAGCTTGACTTGTCTTTCGGCTTCACATGCATTCCACCTACGTAATCCCAAATCATGTTGTACCTGCCTCACGTAATCACGTTCTATAAATCTAGGGTTATCTAAATATGATCTTGGCATGGTAATAGCTTATATAGTTTCTGAACTAATCGGTCGAGAGTTCGAACCCCCGACTTTTAGTAATAAAAAGAGATCGTTTGCCAGCCTTACCCTTGAGTAGAGCTTCCATGGCAAAGACGTGAGTCATTACTACTGACGGTAAATACCCTTGGTGTCACCAATCACAAAATTAAAAAAGCTCTAACTTCTACAAAATTTGTTTTCTTTACATTATTTTACTCCTTGAAAACTCCTTGGAAAAATTCCCTATAATATTATTACATGGACTCTTGTATTATCATTAGAATTCCACATTATTCACATTGCAACATGCTCTTAATTTGGCTCACAACAATATGCTCAAGAACAACCTTTGAAGTTGGATTTAGATCCGTCAGTTGGATTTCAACATGTCTATATACAATTCTCTTATTTTTAGGACTCTTGTAGACCATGATTTATAGCAAAGTCTTGTATAATACTTCATTTATAAGGTGTTTGACCTCACTGGAACTTATCTAAACTTGTTAAACATGAAACTTACTTTTCTAAGGTGAAAAGAACACAGAGGTCACCATTTATTTTTGCCACCTTTTAAGCGACCTTCTAAACTCAAAGTAACCTTATACAATTTATGATTGACCAACTAATATTTCACGCACACAAAAGAAACATAATATCAGTGAATCCTAATTACCTAAGGGTTTATGTAGCTATGCTCACTCAACTAAACAACCCCAAGTTAATTATATCTACTAAAAAGGATTCATGCTAATTGAAGCTTACTCATACATAATCCGAAAACACCATCTTCATAGGTACGAATTGTTCACTGTTCTATGCCTACCAGTACCACCACTAAAAGGGCGTCAAGAGGACAAAATTGATAATCTTCATTACCAACTAAGGGTATATTTTATTCACCTTAACAAACTAGTTCATAGATAGTTAAAAAGATAAATTAGTTCCGATAAGTTCCGGTAAACAAACCCGTCCTAAACACTCCAACAAACTAAAACAAAACCCTAATCATAGGGTGCCAAAGAATTGAATATATAAGTGTGTACAATCAGCTTTCAAAATTCCCAATGAGATTGGAAGAATATAAGAACCAATCAATTTTGTACTAGTAGCACTAGCTAGCACCACTTTTCCTTTCCGCTTGCTTTCTGCCAACTTTCCGTTTTTTTCCTCTAAACAACAATCAAGAACCTCAAACTTCAAGGTTTAGTGTTTAAAATACTCTTAAGATCTAACTTAGTCATACTTCATATGCTTACCAACTTAGTCATACTTCATATGCTTACCAAAGATTCTATAAGATTTTTAGCCCTAAACTTCAAACAAAGGACACAGATGACTGAACCATGCATGTACGGATCATCAAGTTTTGTACCCAACATCTTCTATCCCACACTTGTACACAACTGGTAACGGGATTGAGTAGATTTGGATTCGCAAAATATAACCTTGACTCATTAAGTCATACACGCGATATTCAGGGTTTCGAAATGACGAAACATATGAATCCTACTTGGACAAATCTCGAGTCAATCAGAGACATCAAGTCAAGTCATAACAAGGAAGCTTATACAACAACGTAATAGCAAATTCGATTTACATATGGCTCAAATCGGTAATATCTTATAGATGTGGTACTCGAGACCTAAAAAAGTGAAATCGCTTGCAACATATTTCAAATCATAAACATGTTTAATGAAAAAGGGATGTAACATCATACAATGACTAGAACAGCAATTTTGAACCTTAACATATGCATCAAAGAGCAAGAACAAATAAAAGAATGTAGCCATCAGCAAAAGTGTTGGACATAGTACTACTATTGTTCTAGACAAACAATATGTGACCGTGTATATAGTTACCAGGATTATTACACTAGTACTGTTGTGCACATCCTATCAATCGTCCCTCAATCCGTCAAGACATAATCGTGATATTGTTCTTATCTCGTACATAATACTAATTAAGGACATGACATGTCCTTCGAATGTAACCGGGGGAAATCTAATCACACAATAGAAAGATTTTCATGACATCAAAGAGTAAATATATAAGGACTGTAAGATTAAGTCTGTTATTATTTGCGGCCGAAAGTTAACATCTTGACTAATCTTCTAAGTTCTAACAACAAACATAAGTGTATTTATCAAGAGACATGACATGTTCCATAACCAAAACTTAATGAAACACACCAACGGCAAAAAAACAAACATGAAAAATCTAACATACAGTAACATGTTTTAAGCAATGCACATGCTAGTGTTCTTTCCTATAACTACAAATAAATGCCAGTTTTCAGAGGTTAGCTAGGAAATAAACAAGACTAACCATCTATAGTTTTGACATGAAATGTCGGATTACGAACGATTTAACATCAACCAAACTAACTGAAAATGATCGATTAACTCCAGGTTAATTGATCAAGTTCGGTAGGTATACCTTCAACAAAGAGAACGAGAAACATGTATTTGATGTAGGAGAGTAAGTCGAGGGCTTGCTCAGTCTCATTAACATCTCTAATTTCTTCCATTCGACATCTTTAAAACAAGTTCCTTCAAATCATAAAATGCAGCAAAAAATACTAATTCATCCTAGTGAATGATAAAGATACACAAATTAAATGTTCAATAACAATTTTAAGCAAACATTTATACCCATTAATATTAACCTAATTGATATTCATGCATGTACCTAGCTATAATACTCTCTCTTAGTTACCCTCAACCCAGAAAGTCATTTTAGCATAGAATAGCAATACCTTTTTCATATCAAATCTGTTGTTTAAGTGATCTTTACACTTCAGTCCAGTAGTATCAAATACTCAGGCTGAAACTTCAGTCCACAGAAAGTTTTTTCACCTGAGAAGTATAAAATACTATGGCCGATTATACGCAAAATGAAGGAAGCTGTTAGATGTACGTAATTTTGTCCGCTAACAACTCCACAGCTACATCCTATGTATTTGTATGTCAAGGGGGGGTTAATCGGGGAATAAATGGCGGATCAATTACAAAACAATACTCATCCATCAGACTATCAAGAAACATTGAATCATTCCATAGCTAAAAGACTTTTAAGAGAATAAAGTCCAGAAGTTTGTTAAAGAAATGCAGACATCCCAAGAGGGGTAGAAAATAAGGAGAAAGAAGAAAACAAAACCTTAAGAGACAAAGACATATGAGAATCCCCATATATAACCTTATAAGTCAGCAATGATGGGCATAATAAACATAAAATAGCCATAGAAGAAGTAGATAACTAAATGCATGCACAACCACATCTCTTAATCAAGAACAAAGCATAATTAAACAATAAAATGTGGTAGATTTTTATTAAACATAGAACCACATCAAGTGGGCACCCGGATCCCAATCGTGCACGGCGATTAACACAGTACTAGGCTAATCTAAATTCATTGATACTATTTTTGAGAAACATATATTATTAGATATATGCATACCAGTACAAAGGTATAAATAGAGGGTGCAAACAGTTCTCAGAGTAACACATTTATGCAAACTAGCAAGAATATGTCAATATAATTATTAGGGATAGGAAACAAGAGGAGCAAAACTGAAGAATGTGTTTGGACAAAAAGCAGCTAGCATATTACTCAAGTTAGCAATAAAGGTAAAAAGAAATAAGTACATCAAGGTATTGATGAATGCATGTAAATAGCAAGTTTTTCCATATTGCAATGAGAGATGATCATTCCATCTCAAGGGAATGGGCAAAAGAATAGCAATCGTAAGGGCGTTTTTGGGGTTTCCTAACTCGGAAATTAAAAACGCCCGAGGATTGAAGATTTTCGCCCATCACTGCGATGAGGTTATCATGATTCGTACCTTAATGCACCACTAAATAGAAATTCATCCGTGGCAATAAATGATGGTGACTTTGCAACTACTATCCCAAATCTTTAAAGTCCACAGCAGGCCAAACTAATAATGGTGTGAAAGAGGTACATTCACAAATCTAGTTCATCAGGAACTAAACTAACCAAACTGAACAGATGAGAATTTAAGGGAATAGTTAGGTGTAGCAGTTTTCAGTACATACAAGATACAACAAATTGAACTATAGAAATCATAAAGTTATGATACATTCAGTCATGAAATACTACTATATATTATAATGTCAATGTAAATAAGCTTCATACTGAATTCTACACCTCAAAAAATGCAATTATATAAGGAACAGAAAAGACATTGCACAGGAGTCAAACAGTGTTATCATAGGCAAGACAAAATACTACACACAATAAAGGTAAGTTCATACCATATACTATGCTGTCTTCTGTGATATGAGCAGTAATTTTTGGGTTTATTACCTGCAAACCAAATCATACTTGCAATGTATCCAATAATATTCCAATGGCAGAAGTAACAGTAGTAGAAAAAAGAACAAACTTTGTTACTCCCACACTTTCAATTTCCTTCCTGTATCCGTGTCTAACACGACGCAACACTTGAATATTTCATTTCGAACTAAAAATTTGACATTTTTCTATGAAACGTTCAAGTTCCACAATTGGACATCCATATCCGAGCAGACACTTGTAAGCTTGTAGCAAAAGTGTGAGTAACACAGAAAATAAATAATTATAGGAGGGATTATGTAAGATCACATACAAGATAGACTAGACTTACAATATTCTATCTTAAGGAGTGACTCATTACTATTACAGTTAACTTCTTACAATTAGTTATTGTAAGTCCGGCTCGACTCGGACTTCCTACTGTAAGATTACAGTAGAAGATTGTATCAAACAGTTTCCTTGCATGTCAAGTCTCTGAACATGAATGTATGTATAATTCGAGGATGTTGGAAACAAAAGTTTTGGCAAAATTAGAAGCACAATTTCCCTCAATTGAAAACCCTATTCATTGATGAGAATAATTAGATCAATAAAGATATCAAAATCAAGCTAGTTATTAGAATACAAGAGGAACACTAACTACTAATTATGACAATATTAGTAGTAGTTAATCACAACATTACTTTTGAGTCTTTTGGATTTCAACAACATTTCAAAAGACTCAAAAAGAAATTTTCATATCATCTCCTTTTTTTTTTATGATCATGACAAATACTATTGGTTTTTATTTTCAATTTATAGTGTTACCATAATTTGAACTTCCAAGCAAACCTCCACTGCCAGAAGCTCCATAGACATCAGATGGATCAAGAAGTGGCGACGACAAACCAGCGCCGCCATTTCTTCCACTACTACCACCACCACCACCACCCAAATTTAACTCAGACATATTAGGGAACCCATCTCTTGGTTCAACCCCTTGATCATATAAAAACCCTTTGAATACATGACCACCTATCTTCACTACTGCTTGATATGCAAACTCATCTTCCCCATCCTCTACGGCCGTCACCCTTACACACTTGAACACCGCCGGTGCCTTCACTTGCCCCGGCAACGACTCCTTAAAGCTCGCATCTGCTTCACCACATCATAAGCTATTAGTTTCAATACATACTATAAATAATACTGCCTCCGTTCCATATCTATTGCAACATAGACAGTTTTACAGTCTATATTAATTAAGCATATATCAAGACGAATCTAACAAGATCTCATATGACTATGATCAAAGGGAAACATTTGAATAGTGTAAAATGTCAAAGGTTGCAATAGTTATGGAACGAAAGGTAGTATATTCATATACAATCAATGGATCACTAGTTAGTTAGTTAGTTAGCTACCTTGATGGCTCGAGCTCGTCTCGAAACTCCTTGGCGGAGTATTAGAAGTCGAGGTGTGGGAGGTGGTGGCGGTATTTTGCGATGAGATAAGCCGAGGCTTTTTAGCCCCGGAGGTGGAGCCCGAAGAGGCTCCACCTCCACCTCCACCACCACCACCACTGCAGTGCGTCCCTGCTGCTCCACCAACACCCATTATCTGCCGCTCTCGTCTTCGAGCAGCAGGGACCCACGTGCTCTTAACATGAGTAGAGCAATCAAAACCCCTACTCCTACAACAAGTCCTACACCTCCTATGGCTGCAATCTTTCTTAGCTTGGTTACCACAATCTTGACAAGTAGTAGTCCCTCCGCCACCGCAATTCATTGCGGAGGCGGACGGGAGTAAATTCGGGCCACCCGGGTCGAAATTAATACTCTTTTTCGGGTAATTAATACCTCCTCCTCCCATATGTTGTTGTGTTTGCCATAGTTGTATTGCACCAGTTCGATTACGCCCCATAAAACCATCATGTCCATCCAAATTATTATTATTATTATGATTATGATTATTATCTCCTCCACCAGCGGCCCCGCCAATGTTAAGGCACGGGCCGGTGGTGAGGAGGGGAATAACGCCGACACCCAAAGCAGTGCCGGCGTTATTCCCACCATTCATCCCACCACCACCATGACCATGATGATGGTGGTGGTGATGGTGATGATGCGAATCCACCATTAACGAAGAATCATGTTGTTGAAACGAGGTTGCAGGTGCGACAACAAACATCCCCATCTCGGGTGGGAGACCATACCCTAAAGCAGCAGCAGCTGCAGCCCGGGATGAAGCGGGCCAAAGTGACCCACTTGCAGCAGCTGCAGCAGGCCCGGTGGGTGCTGCAGGCCCGGCATTGAAGCCCAATGAAAGATCGTTGCTTTTAATCTCAGTAGTGTTATTGTTGCTTGCAGATGAAGCTACCCAATCCGCAAAAGCACCAGAATCCGACGCTAATCTCCTTGTAGTCGCCACCACAGCTAACTTCAATGAATGTTCAATTTTGGGAAAAAGATTGAGTTTTTGGGAGGAGAGAAAGAGACTTTAGGTATGGAAAATGAAAAATTCACTGCAAAAAAAGAAGTGGGTTTTTTTCTCTGATACTTTCTTCTTCTTCTTATGTAGCAGAAGAGAGAGAAAATTGTGGGAAGAACAGCAGAAATGGCAGCAGACAGTAGCAGAAAACACTATAATTCTAGAGAGAGAAAGAGAATTTAGCTAAGAAAAAAGTTGAAGATTGTGGAAAAATGGAAGTGGGTTTGTGTGTTTTTGCTTCAATTTTTGATACCCACTTACAATAATTAGTGAACTTAAAACTTCGGTTAAATTTGGGTTTGATTTCGATTGCGAAGAGAGGGGGAGAAGAGTGAGGGAGTATAAAGGGAGTGTGTTGGGGTAGCTTTTGTAAGTTTGCTGGGTTCAAAAAGTCACATGACACCCTCATACAATTACACACACTCTTTTCTTTCACTCTCAACCATTTACTACTATAGTTTCTTCATCTCCATCCATTAGTGGGGTCCTTTTATGTGGGGTTGATTTGGCATGTGGGGTTGATTTGGCATGTGTGGTATTTTTCCAACTTGTGCTCCCCTTTTACCTAAATCTTTCAACTAAATTATTGCTTGTGTTATGAGCATAATCCATATTCCATATCTAAAGTTACTTTCTACTCAATGTATTTTATTTCTTTTAAGTTATCTAAACTGGACTTATTATCTAAATTGAACTTAGTCAATGTTAGTCAAGTTCGATCAACCTTATAACCTGATCAGCCCTGAATTTTAAATCTATAAGTGAAGATAAGACGTACTAAAGATCTATTATTTGCCCCTCGTCAAAATTATTTTTTAAATAAATTGATTTAAGCTCCAACAAGTTTAAATAAGTCTAGAGATATAAGGATAAGGGTCTGTTCTTTCCAATTTATTTTTGGTTATTTAAAGTTACACAAATCTTATATGTGAAAGTCAAATTTTATTTTTGCCAAATTGAACTTATGTTAATTGGTTTTTCTAATAAGGACTTAAAATAAGTAAGAAAGCACGAGACCTAAGATCCATTAAATTATATTAGGGATATATCCTGAGGTACCCCCGGGGTTAGGGCTAATTTCTCGGGTACCCTCCTCGTATTCGAACTAGCTGAGATGCCACCAGAGTCAATGTTTGCGGCCTAAATGTCATTAGTGCTAACGTCGTTAACTTTTCTGTTAACTTTCTCAATTTTATATCAATTTTCATTTAAGAAAACAGGAAGAAAAAAACCATAACCCTCCCACTCTCTCTCCTCCCTCACCCCACCCCTGCCACTCTCTCCCTCCCCCCCCCCCCACCCCTGCCACTCTCTCCCCTCCCCCACCCCCTCCTACCCAGATCAACCCACCCTCACTGCTACACCACCACCAAGACCGCCGCCAACCACGACCCACCCTTAACCTAATACCAACCACAACCACCCAACACCAAAACCATCCCCACCCACCCCAACCCCCTCGAATCCCTCAGCCGGCGAGGAGAGTGTTCGATCTGGGGGTTCGCGAGGAGAGTGTTCAGTTTAACGGTGGTTTTAGGGTTAAGGGAAGGGTGGGTAGATGGTGGGTAAATGGTGGTTTCGAGACGGCGATTGAAAGTGGTGCTAGAATTGCCGTTTGAGGGTGGTTTCGGTGGCTGCGCTGGCGGCACCAGCGACGAGCAGCAATGGAGGAAGAACAAGGGTGATGCGAAGAGGAGGCGCTGTGAGTTACCTGGGGGGTGTGCGGTGGTTGTGTTGGTATGAGGGAGGTGGCCAGCGGTTGTGTTGGCATGTGGGAGGTGGCCGATGGTTTTACAGTGGGTGGGTGGCAGGGGGAGATGGGTGGGTGGGGTGGTTCACAGTAAGGGGGAGGAAAGAGAGTGGGTGGGGGAGGAGAGAGAGTGGGAGGGTTTAAGGGTTTTTAATTTTTGTTTTAATTTTCTTTTTCTCTTGTTTTTTTAAATGAAAATTGAAGTAAAATTGAGAAAGTTAACAGAAAAGTGAACTGCGTTAGCATTAATGGCATTTATGACGCAAACATTGACTCTGGTGGCATCTCAGCTAGCTCGAAAACGATGAGGGTATCAGAGGAATTAGCCCTAACCCCGGGGGTACATCAGGAAATACCCCATTATATTAAGGTCGGTTAAGTATTTATTCTTTTCAACTTATTTTTACTTGTCTAAACTTATATTTTTCTGTTGGCCTTTACTCGACCTTATTATTAGCTAAAACCTTTTATCTAACGTAATTAGACCTTATCTGAACTTATTTATCTGATAATCACTGAAATTAGTTCAAAAGAAAGGATTTGTTTTAAAGCCCCTTCATTGGCAATTCATTGCAGATGATATTGTAGGAGGTGGGGAATTGAAAGTTTATGTTGTTAAGAGCAAATGTTTCGATTCAACCGAGTTTCTTAAACTTCTTATAGTACTCCCTCTTTGACGGTTTAATGACAACAATGAGTTTTGCACGCATTTTAAGGACTAGATTCAAGGATGTAAATGAATAAATGAATCAAAAATATTTTCAAGATTAGTAACCTCTAATCTCATTATTGATTGTGTTAAAACCATTTTGATTAATTTGTTCATTTACACCCTTAAATTATTTCTTTAAAATGCGTGCAAAACCAATTGTTGCCATCAAACCGTTACGGAGGGAGTAGTTCTGAATTGAGCTTGTGCATACTTATTTGAGCATATCTAACTTACTTTTATTGGGATAAATTGAAATCAGTTGAACATAATACGACGTGGATGTTTATAGTTGACAATTTCAAATGATTTTGTGTGTGTTGAAAAACGAAAAAAAGCTAATTGTATCATTGGCTAAGTGCCTAAGAGCCTGCAAGTATACATGCTATGTACTTATGAAGGTGCGTATCGGGATTGGGGGTGTTTGAAAAACGGCTTTGGGTGGCTTTTTCATTGGTTTATGGCTTTTAATTTTTGTTTCAGGTCAAACAGTAAAAAAAAAGTATTTGGTAACTGGCTTTTGAAGTCACTAAAATTCCGGCTTTTCAGTCAGAAGTTGCTTTTACCAGCTTTCTTGACTGACTTTTGGTTTTTGCTTCCATTTTGTACTTAACAGTCAGCAATAACAACTAACTTTACCAAACACTTTTTAAGAGCCAATATCTATACAATTGGTCAAATAAACCACTAAAAACAGTCGGTCAAACTAGTCAACATATAAAGCCACCAGGCTCCAGTGAATTGCCAAACACCTCTATCATCTCTAAATTATACTTGAAAAGCAATGGTTATAGTTATTGTTAGAGTTCAGGAATTACAAACTAGAATTCCATTGGAGAAGTAAAAATGAGGAAAGGAGTGAGGAAAGAGAACAAATAAAGAGGAAGCGAAAAGAGAGAGAAATAGCTACAATTTTATTAATCGTTGTATTTATGAATTATAGAGTCTATTAGACTATTTATATCATTAAAGCTAATTATATTAGTAAAAAACCAATCCTTAAATCAAGGAAATGACAAACAACTAAGTAATAACCTAAATCAAACTACGTTTGACTAGTATCTAAACTCCAACAGTTATATTGGAACATCTATAGATAATATTTGGAGCATAAAATTGAGAGTATTTGATCTTACCTACAAAAAGGTTTAGAGAATTCCATTGAATAAAAGATGACAAGTTAATATGTTGACCCTTTCAATGTTGACAATAGAATTGCCAAGGATATAAGGTAGATAGTGCAAACTACTCGGGACAATGAGAAAGAAAGGGTACAATAGATCTAAAGAGGTGTTTTATCTCATAAAGTGCATTAGTTTTAACGCAAAACTAATTGGTAATAGATAAAATAAACATCAATGAACAACTCTTCTCTGTTACTTCAATGATCTCACACGGTATTTGAGGTGCCATTTTCACAATAAGTCACGTAGTCATGATAAAAAGATGTAAAGCAACAAGTAGATTAGATAATCATGTGATGTTATTGTAATAACATAAGCTCTTATATTAGTAACACAATTCTCCTTTATTCAATTTTTTATCTTCAAAATGGTTAGGATATAGAATAATTAACAAAACATAGGTAGCTTATAAAAGCATTGTTATGATACATCATCCCAAAAGAAAATTTTGAATATGTGAATACTAACAGGAACACAAAAACGAAAACGCAATCGAACCCAAACACAAAGGAAGTTAAAGGTCCATTGGATTCATATTGGTCTTCAAGTCTTAAAGTTTCCTAAAAAGAACTTAAGCGTGTTAACTCAAAGCCCCTTTTTTTCTTCCTAAGTATGTTGATGAAGTGACTCCTTTCTGAGGCTTTATCTTCCTACCCTTATTGATTATTCCCCACCAAGCTCATCTTTTTTAAGTCATGTTCTGGAAAACTCAGCTGGCAGATTAGATTCTGCTGAGATTATCTTGTTCAAAGTTCAAACTCTTTGTAATTTGTATTTTTTTTACTATGACATTCTCACAATAATGCATAGTTAAGTTGGCCATAATCTTGCCCAAAAATGTCCAATCATCATGCATTAGTTGAGCACGTATCATATATTCAAATTCAATGATATTGATATGATGACAAAATAAATGAATAGGAGTATACATAATCAATAAAATAAAAACTTGCGTTCGAGTTTCGACGGTCTATATATACTTCACCAGTCTCATATTAGTTGTAACAGTTTGACTTTTATATGATTCATATGTCTTACTTTGACATATTCTTTTACTAACCTATAAAACCAAATGTTAGTGAATAAGGAGTACTTAGATTTTTTGGAAAAATTACGAGAAACAACCTTTTATAATCATTTTTTCACGAAAACAACCTTTTAATTTTTTTTAGGCATTTAACAACATTAAACAATTTTATTTTCGCGAGATCAAACCTCAAGATACTTAAACGAAATTCTTTTTGCGAAATTAGACCTCGAGATACTTAAACAAAATTGTTTTCCATCTTTGCATATATAAATCATTGCAATCCTAGTTATTAAACTACTCACAAATACTTACAGAAAACATAATCAAATTTAATGAAGAACTCATGATCCTCAATTGTGTGGATAAAGTCTAAAATTAATGAAACTAATAGAAATAATAATAATCGATAATGAAAGATTGACTACGCCAAGAAACAATAATGAAAAGTTGTTTTAATCTATAATTGAAGTTTTGTAATTTCAATAGAAAACAAGTTACAATTGCTAAGTTTGTACAACTCCTCATCAAAATGGGCCAAATTAGCGATTTCGTGAACAATTTTGGGTGTGGCAGGCCCGTAACACATATCAACAAAAACCAAACTAAACTCAAAACGACATAGATCTCTAACTAGAAGTCGCCTTAGGATCAAATGAACATATATGACTCTTTCCTAACACTTTCCCTTTCCCACTTTGGCATGAGAGGCGTTGTATCATCTCTCATTATCAATTCATCGAATAAGTTTGTCTGGAACCAAACAAACACTAAATTTCCGTTTAGATTTCATCGGCGTTGTTTAGGTCAAATTATATGTAAAATATAGATGAACCAGAAACGACATGTTCAATCAAGTATAATAAAGAATAAGTTTAGGAAAAGAAAACACAACATATTTCAATAGTAGATATAGGTCAATGAACCACATTAACTTGAGCTCCTCCAACATTTTCCATTCAACAATTATCAGTTATCACTCCACATCACAAACCATACACTCCAGTCTCCAGCCAATATGTAGGATCATGAAAAGTTTGAATACCTAATTTAATTAACATGTTTATGGATTAATTTTATTAATACTGTGATTGTGAAGCTGGATCCCCGTTTGGAGGGAAAGGAAGAAAAAGAACTGACACACAGACTCAAAGAGAAAATAATGAGAAGAAATCTTGCCTTTAATTTTTGTAAGATCATCAAAACAAACAAGGCCATACTAGCAGGCCAGGGAGTCACATCAAAGGTTAAGTCAACTTGTGAAACCCCAAAAATCAAAAGCAAATAAGAAAATAGGAAGAAAAAAAAAAAAGGAAAATAAGAACCATGCATTAGCTTAGCGTAAGCTATGTTTGGTTTGCTTTGGTTCACCACCACAGTATAAACTTTTGTCATCACCATTCATTTTTCTGTACATGTTCCCGTTGACCATTACACAGTTGTTCTACTATCCATTAACAAAGGAATAATTATTTTTTATAGTTGCCCGATCAAAAAAAAAAAAAAAATGTAGTTGCATAGTAATAAAAATTATTTCTTCCATCTCAAAATAATTTTGAATGTTTGCTAAAAATAAAAATTTTGTATGATTAATTGTTGAGTAGTTATCCAATATTTTTATCGAGGGAGAGTGGGTTGATAGTTAATCGAAGGGATAGGAGAGGGGTATTAATGTATTAGTGAGACAGCTCGAAATATAGACGTGTTGAAAGTAAGAGTAATTGTTAAATCAATATATATATATATATATATATATATATATATATATATATATATATATATATATATATATATATCTTTTATCAATAAAAACTGGCGTTAAAGATAATTTAATAAGCTGAGAGTCATTTAGTATTTTAAAAGTTTCTCTATTCCAAAATAATTGCAACATTTTGATTTTAAGGTCATGAAACCAACTCTTACAAAAATAAACATTTTATGTAGGGAACATTTTTAAAGCTATATAGCCATACAAGTGACGATCTTTGTAGTTACCATATGTTTTTATTGATGCATGATGCTTATTTCTTTCAAGAATTTGCATCATATAAAAACAAGTTTAAACATATAACACATCTTGTTACCATATAGTATTTGTTTGCTTACTAATTGTTGAGCGAGTATTAAAAGTGTCTTTTTTTCACTTGAGTTTATCTTTATTAAACCTGATCATTTTAACGTCAACCTTATTATATATTCATATCTATAGCATCCAAACAATACGAAGTATATAATTTAACGTGAAAGTTATTTTCATAAGGCGAAAGAACACGCCACAAGAGATTTGGATAGAAATTCTAAAAATTTGAGTCCAATAGCTTTCAACTTTAACATCTTCATCTTCAGTTCCCTTGAGATATGTGTTGTTATTTTAGCTAACAACAGGAGTAGAATTTAACCTTTCTCTTCCTCTGATTTCACTTGTTTTCAGTTCTTTCTTCCACCAGCTAGCTAGCTGTACATCTTAGCCTCTCAGATTTACTGAATGTGCTTGGGCTCTGTGCCCTTCTGAATTCTGGTGCTACTAATACTATGAGTGACAATGGAGTCTAACATAGACTAGTACATTTTTAGTATCAAAAGTTGGTCCATAACTTGCTCTTATTCATCCATGACTCATAAGCCATGCTAATTGTCTATTGCTTGGGAAACTAATTAATACTCATCCTCTTCATGGCTGATCCACTAGGGCTCATTAGATCCACTTCATGGTAAATTTAGACTCCGTTTAATTGGGTGGAAGTTGAAGTCATTTTCCAAAAAAAATTACAGTTGACGGGAGGATACAACGGAGCCTAAGTTATCTTAAGATAAATGTGAATATTGTTTCATTATCATGTAAACGGTTAGCAAAAACAATCAATAATTGCTACGATTCATTCGCAAGAGGGACGCTCTACCAATTGTTCCATGTGGTACCAATATGACATTGTAATAGAAGGAAGTAAGCATAATTTATAACCAATCTCACTTATTAGAATTGTAACTTAATTCAGTCAATTATTTATTTATTAGACTCTTGATTAAACTCGATCTTAACCTTGACCTCCCCCTCTATCTTGTTCGCTTGTTCATGGAATCCACATCCAAAATATCTATCTACTATAAGGTTACAAATATAATGTGGAATGGAGAGAATAGATTTTTGCACATTTGGAGAAGGATCCGAAAGATTTAGTACAATCACATGTTCAAGCTACAAGCGTCAAGTGGTATCAACTTTAGTTATCACAACAAAGAAATTGCTACTTTGTTTGTTTAATGTGTCACATGGAATTTGTTGTTGATTACACTTATTTTGCAATTTGTACTAGTGAAATATAGCCCCTTCCCCCATAGGTTTTTCAAGTTGTACTACTCTATGATGGATACTCCTAGTTTATTTTTGACCCTTTTTATTAATTGGGATTGTATTAATTCATCTCAGCGCAAGAGATACTTATATATTTTCTATATTTCTAAATAAGTGACACACTTCTTATTTTTCACGTTTGTCAATACATTATTTTAGCCATTAATATCTACAATTATCAATAAGTAAAAGTTATAAAAAATTGATATTAAAAAAATTCATATTGAGATGAATCTAACAAGATCTCACATGACTATATTTTTCCTAAGATGTAAATCACCAAAATTACTTAAAGTCCCACTTTTATAAACTATTGTGTTCATGTTATTTTAATTAAAGTACATCGCTTTTATAAAAATCATCAATTAGACATTTATTAAAGTTAATCCGATATTTTTCAGGCTTTTATCAAAAATAATATTTACTCACTTACTTGTTACATTAAACTTAGGTTTAACTATAGTTGTGACTTATAAGTAATAAATGACGGTGATGAAAGTAAAATCATAGTAGACATTGCTCTTCATCAACCAAATGTAGGAAAGCAATTCTTATACCCCAATCTTTTCAATTTGAAAATTGATTCATGTGCATTATACTTGTTAAGGTACACATTCTAAAGTGAAAGCCACCAAAGTTAGTCTCATTCTCAAATTTTCATCTTAAATGAGATATTTTCCCTCCTAAAGTCTATGATGCATCAAACTCTGAAAGGTGACAACATTGAGGTTCGGTTATTTTCAATTTATGTTAACATTTTATTAGAAAAAATAAGTTCAGATAAGCAAAATCAAGTTTGACCGTCTTATAAATAAGGTTTGAGTATGTAATATATAATAAAATTCAGATAATCAATAAGTTGAAAAGAATAGATCCTGAAATTTGAAATAGGGGTCATTAATTAGCAACTGCTTGCATTGAATTTTGTTTATATAATATTCAATTTTCAGATAATTAAATTGGATATTATGTCTTTTTCGTCAAGATATAGTATATATATATATATATATATATATATATATATATATAATTGGGCATCGTTCTAAATTACAACTTGTATATATGGATATGTTAGACATATTTGAATAAAATTAAATAAATCAAATAAATTTAAAGATCATATTTCATGAGTGATATGCTAGTAATGTCTAATCCTCATTGTTAGTGACTCCTTACCCACACTGCCACACACATTGTAAGCCACAAATTTGTAATGAAATGATATATGTTTTGACATTATATTATGAAATTCAGCATGGCAATATATATAAGCAGTTATCCTAATATTCTTGTCGAATTGGACGGCCAATCAAGTTTTCACTAATTAATAACATCGTGATCATCACTTAATAACTACCTTAAAGAATTTAGGCCAAGGTTTAAGGTTATCTATAGATTTTTTTTGTATGAGTCATATAGACAAATATAGTAATGGAACTCATCTTTGACTAAAATGGGACAAGAAAGATTGAGAAGATGGAGAATAATGACACCTTATTAGGATCTTTGTAAAATTATTAATACTTATCCATAACTATAAGTATTAATACTAACTCCTATTACACTATGTTCATCTAGCATGTTTCATTAAGCTTTGTCATCGTCACCTTATTTCATTTTTTAACTTATTCTTGTTAGAATCAGATTATACTAAATTAAACCAGACTAGAAAAATCCAAATAGCATGTCTTACTTCTTAGGTTTAATATCGTAGACATGCAATTAGATATTTATAAACATATATGACAAGATAAATTTAACAGAATCACACATAAATTTCTTTCTAAGAACATGATCTAAGTTTAGTTTGCACGGAAAACCAAACGTATCTGATCATACTAGAAAGATTCAAACCAGATCAAAATTTAATAAATTTAATCCCATCATCTTTAACTTTTAAGCTTTTCTTAACATTTTTATTTATGAATAAGCAACAATAAATTTAACATGACCTTATTTAATCACTAATTAATAAGTGGAGGAATGGAAAGTAATATTCTCCCTTTTTTCAAAGTACACATGCCCATTTAACACAATACATGGTAGGTAAATATATACTCCATTGTTTGTGGCTTTAGTATGGAGACCCTCAACCTATAGGCTATACCTAAGCCCTACCTTATTGTCTTATGTCTAGCTAGCCTAATACATAGCTAGCTTGCTAAATTCGAGCTAATGGTTAGAGCACTATAGCTTATACAAGTACTAGTACTTTTAATTGTATTTTAGTCGCATTTTGGTGTAATTGTCATGTAGTAGTATTAATTCTTTTGCATTCTCTTTTCATCAATAGAAGGGAACATGGTTCTGACAAACCGATATGTATAAGTAAATTCCATTGCCAAAGTGTGCAAAAATTTATTCCATTGCCAAACTATAGTATGGTTTAATTAGTATAGTGGAAAATTGTGTCACTATGACTTTCTGTGCTAGGTTGACACTAACTACATTTTGTGCCCTAATTAAGATTTCTGTTATTGATGGAGGGTATTTGTTTAGTTGATTTATCTTTAAGTAAGTTTTACAAAGATGAGTTCGAGATTGTTATGATTGATTGCTTTCATTTAATGATCTTGGCGTAAATAAGATCATTGTTTGGTGCTTCGCGGATAGATAATGGAATCAATATGTTTAGGCTAGCTATCTATATAACTACTTTGTTTATTAATTAATTGTATTAAAGTGTTTAAAATAGTTTTGGATTACTTAGCATATACTTCCTCCGTTTTTTATTAGTTGACCTGTTTCTTTTATCACGTTTGCCAACGCGTGATTTCAATCACTTTTATCTTGGAAAATTGATTAGTAAAAATTATAAAAATATGATATTTTGAAAATATATAATGAGACGAATCTAACATGACCCCACATGACTATATTTTCTCTTACGTATAAATCACAAAAGATAGTCAAAGTAGATTATGTGGATAGTGTCAAAAGTCAAAACGTGTCAACTAAAAAAAACGGAGGAAGTAGTTTGATAGTTATTGCTTTTTTTAACTAAAAATAACAGCATGATTCTTTAAAATAATCCATTTCGGAGTTTCTCCAAAATTAGCTTATTTTGCCTAACTTTGCAAATGAATATGCTAATTAACAAATACTAAATAAATGGTAAAACCTCTAACATGCTCTCAATCTACTAAAATCTCATCAAAAGGCATATAAGCTGACAATACATCAACTACAATTTTTGTGCCCTAATTAAGATTTTTTGTTATTGGTGGAAGAGGATTTGTTTAGTTGATTTCTCTTTAAAAAGTTTTACCAGGATGAATTTGAGATTCTTATGTGTAATTGCTTTCTTTGTAAGATAATCACATAATATAGACTTTCTTCTCCACCAAAAAAATATAGTACTTCCTGCGTCTCATAATGTTCTTCTCAGTTCTTTAATATATATGAGGTATAAAATAATGATGTGAGAAGAATATTGTGGGACGGAGGGAGTAGTTATTTAGGTGTTGAGATCCTCTAGTAGTTTTTTTGAGTAGAGTTAATAGAGTATACTTAATATATACTAGTAATTACAAATGCACAAAATAGTTAATTATTAATACTCCCTCCGTAACAAAAAAAACGCAACGTTTGGGTTCGACACGGACTCCTAGGCAAAATTTGATAATTGTGATTTAGTTTGGTTATTAAGTGGAAAGGAGGAGAGAGAAAGGCTGACTAATGGGCCACCACCCCACCACCATCTTCACCAAACCCACCACCATCTTCACCACACCCACCAAATCAACCACCTGCCCACCACTGTCATCACCACCATCTTCACCACACCACCAAACCAACCACACCAACAACCACTATCTACCGCCGAACACCACACCGCCACTATTCACCGCCGGACAGCAAACCTGCACCAACCACGTTCACCGCCACCAGTCGGAAACCCCAAATTCAACCCCAAAACCCAAACTTTTACCCAGAATTTCGAGCAACAGCGAATTCACAACAATAAACAAAAAATTCACAACAACAACAAAGATTCGAACAACAACAAATCCTAATCTAAAACCCAGAATTTCGAGCTCCAAGACCCATAGATTCGAACCCCAAAACCCAAAATTTCGAAAACCTAGAGTTTAAAAACAACAAAAATCCATAAACATACCCGCAAGATCGAGTTTCTCTGACCTAGAAATAAATTTGGGGATTTTCGATTTTGGGGGTTTTAGATTTAGGGTTTTCGGTTTTGGGGATTTTATAGTTGGGGGTGTTCGATGTTGGCTGTTTTGTGACCTTAGAGGTGGAGATTTGGCCGGAAAAGTCGGCGGCGGTGGAAATGAGGTTAAAGACGGTGGTGGTTGGTGGTTCATTGGTGGTTCGTCGGTGGTGGGTTGGTGGTGGTCGGTGGGTTGTCGGCGATGGAGATGAGGGTTAAGAACAAAATGGTGGTGGGATTGTGAATGTTGGTGATTATAAATTTTAATTAGGGAGGGTTATTAATTTTAATAATGTTAGGTTTATTTGGTAAGCTGAATTAAGTTATGTATAATTATGTTTAATTGGGGCTATTTTGGTGATTTTGCACAAAAAAACATACTATAATAGGAAAGTTTGCAAATGTTGCATTTTTTTTTGTTACGGAGGGAGTACTATTATTTATTATTTCAAGCTATATCTTTACATGTTGTATAATATCTAAACTGATTTTTTTAACTTTTAGGAAGGGAAGGAATATATCAATAAATCAAAGCTCAAAATCCATATCTTTTGGAAAATGTTTTTGATGCACATCTTTTTTGTTTTCTGCTCCCTAGCTAGTGGAGTAGCTAGCATCATTTGAACTCTTTTTGAAGCTGGCCGGATGACTGGACATGAGCAACAGCAGAGGGACCTGATGATGCGATGCCCACATCTTGAGCTGGACACTCAAGTCACAGCGAAATTAACGAGTCTCCGACCATATCGGATCGTATTTGGAACGGAATAAGGGAAATTTGTGCCGTGCACGGTTCATGCCCAAAATTTTATAGGTGTGTCATAAGTACGACTCGTCTCATGTGTTATGTCGTGTAGACAGACCGCCCTTTAAACTCTATTGTGCTGCTTTTTGGTTGACGGGTCAAGAAGGGGCATGTGTTGGTTTGTCGTGCTCGTGGCGTGTTCGAATCAAAAAATGGAAATGATATTCATGAACTACCAACGGTCTAGTATCAGGCCAGCTGGCTCGTGTCGAGCTAGTAGACGGTTTGTGTCAGACCGGGCTAACAATGTGTCGAGCCTTGTTGGTCCATGTCGAAGCGGGTAAGAAATTATATGTCTAGGATTCTGGCAAGCGAGTAAGAAATTCAGGTTTTTCTGAGTTTCCAACTAAACAAGCCTAAAAGTCATGTCCAAAGTTCGAAAATGCTTGTCCAAAATTCACCATTTTTTAGGATGGCATTGGTCGCTTTGACTAACTTTAAGTTGAGTGTCTTTAATTATTAGTACTGCATAGTAGTATTTGGTATTTCATTATTTAAGCCATTGGCAAATTTGATATGTCCTCGAAGATCCACTTTGTATCGTTTTTCTATATTAGATAGTTTAGGGTTCACTCCTAAGAAATTAAAAGGGTCCACTAAGTATTTCTTGTACCTTTTTATAAATTTTTTTTTGATAAATCCAGTGTAATAGAAAATTCAATATACTTGGCACTAAAATAAACGCTTATTAGTAATAGATAGGAATGTTCTATTTTCTTCTAAAACTTTCTCAATTTTTTACAATTACACTTCTAATATATTGTACTTACTCTAAAAGAAAGAGCTTCACTTGAACTTTGCTCGACTACATGACCAATTTGTACAAAAATGTTTGTTTTGAGTGGAAAATAACATTTTAATTCACATCGATGATAAATTATGAGATTGGTTTATTAATGGAGTCATTCGATATTTTGAAATGAAGGGAGTATAGTTTATCAATGTTCACTTTGACTTAGATTTAAGACAATAATTACATTGTGAAAAACATTGCAATAATAAGCTTGATTATTCGGATTTGAATAGGTTACGATAAGTTTTGAAATTTTATCATATAACAAAATTTAATAAACTCCAATAAGTTATGAAAAAAATATGACAGATTACAAAACACTTTAATTATAGTCATACACTCATACTTAGCTTAAACAAGTGAATAGAATCTGGATTAAAATGATAAATACATTTTCCTTGTCTATTCATTATTACTAAATACGAATAGAACGGGGAAACTAGTATTGAATATGGGCCTAGAGGCCCTACACTCATTCGCGGGGGGAGAAATAATTCACTTGATAAGATCAAAATATATTTCATCATCTAAGTGTTTTTTTTTCTACAAAACACCTTATACCATATGATTATAAAGAAGTAGTCATTGCCCATTAAGCTTATTATTTAAGTGAAACCATCTCTTTTCTTACGTGAATGCGGAGAACGTCCCCTTAGATTTCTCTCATGTTAATTCTTGATCAAGAATACATCAGTAAGATTTAATTCATTTTTTCTGCTAAGTAAATACAAAATTACACATTTAGTTGATGAACCACATGAAACATGCTACCTTTACTACCTAGTAAACAAGGTCATCACGTAAAGAAAAAAAAGAAAAGGCCAAGGGTCATAACCATTTCCATCCTGAGAAGAGTTCACTGACATTTCCCTAGTATTATTGGTGGGTAAAACTACAGTAAATTTTTCGACAACTACACAATTTTGTTGGTTTTGGGGCTTAAGAGAATAGAAAATACATCTATTTATAGTTTATACCTTTTTAATGATAAGAAACAGATTCCAACTACATATTTACTCTCACGATTTCTTAGTGAAATACTTGAAGCGAAGGGAATGGTAAAAATTCTTCCATACCACAACTATAATAGTAGGGTTTTGGATCACACGACCTTGATATCATCATAACTCATGAGGCAAATAGTACATCTACTATAACTTATTGGAACTTTACGGAGCTTATTTTTATTCAGTTTATAAGGTCTTGGATCTTATTGTAACTTACCCGAATTCTTTGAACTTATTGAAACTTTACTCCTGAAACCTTTTTTTTATATGAAGAGAACATGCCCTAAAAACATCGTAGTAAGATTTAATTGTACTAGGTATGTCTAACTATACTATATTGACTTTTGATCTTACTAAATCTTTTATCTCGGTCTCTTTATATTTTTTTGTAGTTTTGATATGTACATTCGTTTGATATAAGTGTATAACTAATTAATGAAGGTAGTATTCTAAGAAGTGAGACCTTCAACCTCGGTCACACCACCTCCCTAGTAGCATAACCCACACAAGTCATCCTCCACTCACTCACCCACAGCGCAAAGAAAATTATCATTGAAGGCGACAACCTAGTAGTTATCAACGCCCTTAACAACGTCTCCCCCTGGCAAATTACAAACATCATCCAAGACAACAAGGTCCTCCTAGAACACCGTGAGGACTACTCAATCCACCACATCTACCACGAAGCAAACTGTGCAGCTGATTGAATCGCAAATGTTAGTCACCTCATCAACGATAGTTTTATCTTCAATTTATTTATAATAATGCATTAGGCATTCACCTCGCGCGGAATGTCTGATAGTTCCTTTTTCCTTACATTTATAAGAAAAAAAAATCCTAAGAAGTGAGAATTATGAAGGTTAATTATGAGAAATATGAAAATTATTACTTATTTTTTATCTGAAAGTAGATAATAATTGAAGGTAAAAAAAGAAGAAGTGGGACACCACTTACTGTACGGCGGGATTGCGGACAGCACGCCCCCTCCGTAAAATCTGGCTCGCTTTGTCTGTAAATAATGGCCCCTCTTCACCCCTCATCCCTTCCCTTCTTGAGCACCGTGCCTTCTCCCCCTCTTTTGCAATTTGTTTTATACTAGTAATAAACTAATAATAATAATATTAGTATAAGTATTCCCACTTAATTACCATATTAATTATGCATCAACGTGTAATTTTGTAATAGAAAATTGAGAATATATCCACAACAACCGTTAATATAGAGGTGATTTATGATCTAGAATAATGGCGGAGCAAGAAATTTTCGGATGAGTGGGATAGAATTAACAATTTGAAAATTGAAAATTGTATGAAAGGGAAAAAATGTCAGTGTGGAGATTTGGAACCGAATTTCATAAGTAGTTTATTCTATTTATGATTAATCAATTAAGCCAAGTTTATTTCGTAATATTATAATACACAAAATGCTATATCATTCATTAAAAAAATTTGACCTTGTGAAGGCGGTCGCCCCCGCTAGCCACCCCCTCCCTTCGCCACTGCATCAAAATAGCTAACACTTCGGTTAGTTTGCGCTAGCTCTTATATTTTTTCACCCATGTGGTTAATACTACACTCAAATGTAGGTTGAAATTAAAATTGTTCGAGTCTAGGCAAGACTTCAGTATACAGAATCCCGATCATGGGGTCCAATTATTGTCTTAGGGCGGAGCAGATATACACAAACTCTATCGAGATCATGCATCATTGATCGACTTGACTTTCATGCATTTTTAACATAATATTGATCTTGACTTCAGACTAATGCTCTTGCGACTTGCAGATATTATTTTAGTATTCTTTATAGTATCTTTTAGCATTGTTATTCCGTTATTTTCAAATTAATTTTGCTTATCTAAACTTATATTGCAATGAGTTGAAAACAACGTAACTTTGTATATAAATTTGCTCCTACATAGTATTTCTAATGTAGAACTTTGCCAAGCTCATCTATATTAATCAATTGGAAATTTGGAATACCACAAAACCAAGGAGAGTTAGACAATATTACAATGACTAGAAAAAATCCGATATATAGAATGAGCATTGACCTAACCAATAAAATATCATTGTACAACCCAAATAGAAAAATCAACTATGGCATGTAATTTCACTATACTTCAATCTTAATTGTTTGTTTTTCCCGTGAGCTTTTATATGGTTTAGTTTCTATATTTTCTCTAAATTGTTCTCTTCAACTAATTTTCAGTCCAATTCAATTAAGTTCTTAATAATATTTATTCTTTTTATCTGTCTTTAGTTGAGTTCAGACAATTTAATTTCAGTTTAAGTCAACTCATTTATACCAAATATAACAGATAACCAAAGTTAAGCAAGAAGAAAAATATGATTGAGTCACGTGCATACATTTTTTGTTTGATAAATTGATTGTATCCACCCATTACTTTAACTTAAAAAATCACCGACCATGAAATATATGTCTCATCCACATCACATTAAATCAACTTTATTTCATTTTCTTTTACTCTTTCCCCTACAAATTGATGGATAATTATGATTTATGAATTTAACCTAGCCGTCCAAATCATCTTCAATTTTTTGCCTTGCTTTTCTGAAACCATCTCCTATAATGACCCACTTTGTGGCTGCCAGTGCCTTTTAGTGGAGATTAAAAACAGTGGTAATCATTATTAATTACTGCTAAATGCCCTCTTTTACTGTTAACCTATGTTATTCGGATTCTATTACAAGTATGAAGTATCCATTGTCCAGTCACATACGGTTTCGAGTGTCAGATTCGGCTATTCATTTAAAATGCATATTTTTCGTTTAAAATAAAGTATACAAGTATTGTGTCGTATTTGGCGGGTGATCAAACTATGACACTTGACAGATAATGAATCCAACACGAGTTACGAGTACGTACTTCCTCCGTTTTTATTTAAATGTGACACTTTTAAATTCACGGACTCCTAGGCAATTTTTGGGAAGGAAAGAGATAGAGAGAAAAAAATAAGGGGACCCATGTGAGAGGAGAGAGATAGAGAGAGTTTATTGACCAAAAAAGAAAGTGTCACATTTAATTTAAAACTTTCTAAAATAGAAAGTGTCACATTTTAAAAAAAAACCGAGGAAGTAAAATATTTAGAAGAGGCTGAGTAATATAGCTATTAATCAGTGAATTACTACTTTAAGATAATGTAAGTTACTGTTATAGTAGTAGTGTAATAGTGTTACTGTAGAGTGCTGTAGAAAATGAGAGTAGTGGAAAGTGGGGGAACCAAAACAATGATTTGGTATATGGCTAATCATTTGGAAAAGCAACAAGGTTAATTAGTGTTAAACCAGGAATTTGCACGTTTGCTTGACAACCTAACCTGCCGCCTAGTAACATAAAGCTAGCTTACTAGCTAGAATCTGGTTCCATAACTACCCTACCTTTCATCATCCATCATGTCTCATCACCTGGTCCAATCTAATGGTATTAGGATCCGTTCTTTTTAACTTATTAGAACTTATTTAAATTTGCATTTTTAAAAAAAAATTAAAAAGTATCAGAAAAGAATTTTTTTGAATTGAACTGAAATTAATGGAACTGAGATGAACTGAACTGAACTTACTCTTTGTAAATTGAATTATATAGATGATATAATGATAATACGATATAATAATACTTAATAATAACAATAATAATAATAATAATATTTTATCATTATTATTATTATTATAATACTAATACTACTACTAATAATAATAATATTGATAATGATAATAATTATAATTATAATAATAATAATTTACAATGATAATAATTATAAGTATAATAATGATTATAATTATAAGTATAATAATGATTATAATTATAATGAAAATAGATAATAGATAATAATGAGAATAATTATAAGGATAATAATAATAATAATAATAATAATATAATAATAATAATAATATAATAATAATATAATAATAATAATAATAAAAGTGTTAAAAATAATTTAAAGTAAAACTAATTTGAACTGAACTGAAATTAATTTAAATTCTTTGCAGGCCAAAAGAACCGGGCCTAAAACACGAATGTTTACCGTTCACAACAGAGATTAGAGATGGATTTCTAAGAGCAGCACTTTGATGCATGGAAGGGTCTGGGACGAGGGAGTTTGCCCTTTAGTTCTACACCTAAACACGGTTTGAAAATCTTAGATTGGATAGGCTCATGTTTTGTGTATCGGACTAAAAAAAACTTGAAATCTACTATTGCCATGTTTGGTTAAAGTTCGCAATTACTACCTCCGTTACATATGTTTTGCAACCTTTGACATCTTGTACTATTCATACACTACCCTTTGACCTTGTTTTGTGATTTATACACAAGAATAAATATAGCCATGTGTGATCTTGTTAAATTCTTCTTGATATATGCTTAATTAATATCAACTTTTTATAATTTTTACTCAAATAAAATTAGAGATATTAGCGTCTAAAGTAGTGCGTTGGGGGGCGTAAAACTCCCTATGTTGCAATACATATGAAACAGAGGTAATACTTAAGAGAGTTAGAAACACATTTTGTGTGATATTTTTTCCTATCTACGAGTAATAGAAAAGTAACCCATGATTCTCAACCGATTAAATTAACTACTTAGGATTGCAAGGTCCAATAATTTTCTGTATAAATTGTTCATCGAATTATATTAATGTCTATAATTGATTTTTTTTTGTGTTGTAATAAGGTACAAAATCTATCTAGTACTCCCTCCGTTTCTTTTTGTTTGTCCTACTTTTCGTTTTTGTCCGTTTCTTTTTGTTTGTCCTGCTTTTTTATCTTTCCTTATATGGCAAAATTATATCACCCATCTACCTTTACTTTATCATTTTTTGGCCCCACATGTAACTTAAAAGTTTCTCTCACCTAATTTAATCACCACATCTATTATAAAATAAGTGGACTCCTTAATTGTTGTCCCCACCCACATGCCTATGACATCAGCTTTATTGTCATTTGGAGCTACAGTAAATAGGACAAACAAAAAGAAACGGAGGGAGTACGTACATTGAAATGCTTGACTTAATCAATAGACACAAATTTACTTAATACACTTTCCGTCTTGTTCAGATGAAACTTATTCTAAAAAAAAGTTTAACAAAAATATAATAAAAGCTAATTTTCAAGCCACTAGCTCAAATTTTGGTTATAATTATACATTTTATAGACTCAGTTCCAACAATGTCCGATATTCATGGAGATCAGATGATCTACAATGTTCATAACTTCTCTTACTACAGGACATTTACCTAGACAACGCTTCCATCCGACTCTACCCATCCTGTTCTGGTTTACTCTAACATTCCTCACTTGTCCGACTGTTGCTGAGCAATTTTTTGATATCAAACGGACCTCCCATAAGGTAATTTTAATGTGTCCAATTTCCCCTCTTTTACAATCAGTTTCGCTACGAGACCAGCTGCTCTAGCTAATTGTCCCCCTTTTCCAACTGTGATTTCTATATGATGCATGGTCGTGCCTAAGGGCATATAATTCAAAGGCAGGGCAATTCCCATTTTTATAGGAACTTCACTCACTTTTATCATTTAGGATCATCCTATTACTCTTGTACCTTCTTACCATTTTTATATTAATTGCATATATATTACTAAACTATATCCATTTGTACATATTCCTAATCAACTTGGGAGACATTTTTTGTGCTCAATTATTTGATTACATAAACACATGGATGAATTATTATCACATAGAACCCTTGAATCTTTTATCAACATTTACCTAATTATAGAGTTTTTTTGCCTCATATTTGTGAAACAATCTTGTCTTACACAAAAAAAGAAAGGTGAGAAAGGCAAGAAATCAATAAAAGGTGAGAAACAAGAACCAAGAGACAAAATATATTGGTGATTATAACAATTGATTAACAACATGAACAAGGCGATATTATTACATTTACAAACAAAAATATGATGTAATGGGGTCATGCTACATTGACAATTGACATTATACCATAACTTTACTGCTGTTGCTGTGACAATGGCTAATAATGTGTTCATAAATGATAAGCCGCACGTTTGGATGACGATAATTTTCTTGGTTTACAAACATAATCATGGTAGCCAAATTATTAATGTCGATTTGTAATAGTACACTTTGGGAGATATAGATATGTCATATGTGTTACATATATGTAAGTCCCATGCATCCATGTAAGTTGTCATTTTAGTACAACAAGAAACATGAATTAGGCTAAATTCGGGTCTTTTAATTAAGAGAGAATGTACGTTTTCCACAAAACAAAGTATTTTTATTAGGTAAGATTCATTTTTAAAAACAAGTACAAAACAAACTTCATACAAAAAGTATCGGTGTGAAAAACAATCCACTATGTTTGAGTAATTTAATTAAGCCGAATACTTAAGAAGAAGAGCGGAACTTAGGTACTAATTGTCAAGCTTGTTAGAATCGTGGTTTGAAAAGTCTATCTTTGGTTTTCCCAAAGGTTCCATATTGACTATAGGAGGGAATACTCCATTTATTGTTTATTCTCTCAATTCTTACGTGTATTGAGTTGGTTTTATGAGATACTTTTGTGGTTAGACATCTTACTTGGACTTGGGTTTGCTTGGGTCTGGACATAAATTCTTAGTAAGGTCATCTAGTTTTTACCTTGAAAATTAGTCAAAGTCTTTGGCACTTGACCATGCTTCTTCGGAAAAATAGAAACAATTGGCTATAGCTTGAAAAGTCTGGGGTTGGACAAATGGGATGAAAATGCACCTTACCCATAAGAGAGTTATAGTACTTAGTAGAGGGTAACTTGGTAAGTTGATTATTCATCTAAATCTTATTTCCAACCTCTATCAAACAAACAATTCTTATCCATCCACCAATTCCATATTCCTATTTTCTATATCAAAACCTAATTATAGGAAAATATGCAGTTAGTAATCAAATTTATTTGACTGTGATAAAGTAATTGTGCAATATAACAACAAATAATTAAACGGAGACAATGATGGGCAAAATTATTTATGCCAAAGAAATATTAGCAAAAGATATTAAGAAAAAGGTTGGGAAAGAATAGATGATTGAGGTGGCAAATGTTGATTAGCCAATTACATGGGAAATAGGTGCCAAAACAGTGAAATGAAAGACTTTTTGATAAGGAGAGAAGACATAAATACATTAAAAGGATGAACATTTCTAATAATACACGGCAAATAAATTGCTATAAATAATAATAAACCAAAGCAAATTGGGTAAAAAGAAAGCGGCTGCATGCCCTTTAAAACAATAACAAAAACAAAAGGAAAAGACTTCTGTGTCTCACTGCCACTCTTACCACCTAAGTTTTCTCCTTCAAACTCTTGAATGGCTAAAAAAGTAAATTACATATTGGCTAATGAGAGAACTTTATCCACCTTTTTGCTATTTACACGCTATTGCATTATTTTCATACATACATAAGTATAGATCCTCACCATCACGTGGTGTTTCGAGGTAGGGATTCTCTTTATCATTTTTCTTACTTTTAAGTAAATGGCCAATAAGTGTTAGATCAAAATAACGTATGATTCAAGTCTAACAAGGGTTTTTTTATTATCATCCATAAAAAAATCCTTTCGCCGTCTCAATTCTTACAACACCTATTATTTTATAGACTCCAATCCAGGATTTAAATTATTGATACCATCAATCATACATTAGTAAAAATTATGAAGAAATCTCCATCTCATAATAATCTGAAAACTATGTTAGATGCCTACTTTAAGGATATAAAGTTGTGCAATTATCAAATATTTTATTAAAGGTAGATATGTTATAGGAGTTAGTGAAATATTCTTTTATTGGGGAAATAAATGGTCGAGTAATTTAATTGAACAAGATTTTTTTTTTGAAAACTTTAATTGAACAAGATAGAGTAAGGGTCTAATAAGATCCAACGCGACTTTTCATTTTCTTATATAATACGGTTACCCTCAAGTCTCTATAAGAATAATAGATCTCGCCACCATTCAAACCAAACAAGTAGCTTTTCGAAATCTAGTGGTGACAGTTGGGCTGGCTAACCCTAGAGGCATGAACCAACCCAGGCTTTTCGAAATCTAGTGGTGGCAGTCGCCCCCTTACCGTCAAATTTTTTAATATATATATAGTATTTAATATAGTTTGATATCACTAAATATGCTTAACTTAGTTGGTTTTTAATCACAAATAGAGTAAACAACTCATAAAACCTGGGTTCAATCTCCATACCTCCATAGGCCTCATTTTTCCCCTTCATACAACTTGATTTTTCAAATTGTTAATTTTAGCTCCCTCATCTGAAAATTCCTGGCTCCGCCATTGGTTAGAAAAAAATTTATTCCGATCGGATTAGGCCAATTCACTAAATTGTGTAACCTAGCCCTCTCGTTCAATCTCGTTCCAACCCTCTCTTATGACTTGGTCCGACCCGATATGTCCTATCCCCCAGTCACACGGTCCACCTGCTGATCAACACACCCAATTCCTCCTTATTACCCGGTCACCTAAAATTTGAAGCGGCTTAAGGTATGCTCTTTTCAATTATTAAAACTTATTAATACTCATTCAAACCTTATATGTGAGAGAGTCAAACTTTACTTTTACTGAATTAAGCTGATATAAACTTATTTTTTCCTGATAGAGAGTAAAAATAAGTTAAAAGAATGAGACCTTAGTCTGCCCATACTAATAGTAACAAAATCATGTATTCAAGTTCGTTTTCAACCCAATAAGTTTAAATAAAGACGAATAAAAACACACTGGTAAAAAAAAAACTTGTTACAAATTAAGTAATACAAGGAGTATTTTATATTAGTGGAGATTAAAGTAATAATAATAGTAAGGTGAATTGGAGGGGGGATATCATAAGATAAATGGGGAATGCTATCTCCAGGCATGTAGTATTAAGGAAAGGAAAGGAAAGAGAAAAGAGTAAATAATGTGAAAGCCGATGTTTAGGGAAGAAGAGATGGCAGTGCAGCAGAATGCATTGAGCCCTGTGAATGTTAATCTATTAGCAGACCAACTCTCTGCCATTTTACTACTCTTTTATCTATCTATCCTCATCCTCTCACAAAAATTCTACCCATTTTCCATATTTTTTGGGCCCTACTTTTTGTTTCTTCCCTCACAAAATCTGATTTTCTAATCTATCCCTTTATATCTTTGTCCTCTTTCATTCTTCATGCACAATATTGCCATTATCTTTTTTTACTTTTTCATTTTTGTATAATCATTTCTGGTATAATTTGCCTAGTTTTAAGGCTTAGTTTTTTTTTTATCCAAATTATTTTAAGTTCTCATTGAAAAAAAATATTAAATACAGATAAGTTCAGATAAAGGGGATTTTGACAATTGGCTGATTACGGTTGGTTAATGGCTTTATATACTGCCTGGTTTGACGGACTATTTTTAGTAACTTATTTGACCAATTGTTTTTAGTGGTTTATTCAGCCGACTGCACAATTGTTGATTGTTAAAAAAATGGTTGGTAAAAGTGGTTGTTATTAATGTCTGTTTAGTACAAAATGAAGTAAAAGTCAGTCAAAAAAGCCGGTAAAAACAACTTTTGGCTTTTGGTTGAAAAGTCAGCTTTTCAGCCACTGCAAAAGCCAGTTATCAAACACTTTTTCGGTTGTTTGACCAAATACAAAAGCCAAAAGCCCATGAAAAAGCTACCCAAAAGCCAGTTATCAAACACCTCCAAAGTCTCATAGTTACTACGGCGAAAAGTGCACGGCCGTTCTCCTTATCATTCAAAAAAAATTATGAACAAGAAACATCGCCACTAAATCTCTCAAAGTACATGCAACATAAATGACTAGGTATGAGGTTCTAATCCAGTAGAAACACGTTGTTCTGCATATCATTCAAAAAAATTGAACACTAAGCATCACCGCCGAACACGTTAAAGTTCATACAACTCGAATGGTGAGGCATCGATAAATCAATTCAAAACTCGATTCTTGAAAATTTACGATTCAGTAAGTAGAAGTTCTTATTTAAAGTTACTTCACTAATTGCTAAACAAGCCAATTTGGGAAATTCACATTAATTTGATTTTTTAAAAAAATATATGTAATTGAATTCCATGGGAACTTCTAATAGTCAGTTTATACATTTTGGTGCACCGTACACCCTCTTACATTCTCTCCCCTTATTCTCATGTGCAAAACACGTGAAGAGAGAAACTGTGAGAGGGTGCACCGTACACCTGGGTAAAGTTTTGGATTGTCCCAATTTATTCATAGTATATTATTTTTGTAATTTTTCTCTACAATTAGACCTTACACCTACGTATTCACTTTCTTTTTTCTATTTATTCATTTTCCAAAAGAATCAGGCAATTACCGCCGCAAGGTCATGGGATAAATTTCATTCTCTATCAAATTTAATACTACTATATAAGTATTAAGTTGTAATGTGTATGTATTTGGTTAGATATAGGATTTATGTGATTCGATCCATGAGATATAATTTGTAGAAAAAGGGTTTTTCAATGGAGAAGACAAAAGAATTTCACAAGTTTTCCAAAAGGCTTGAATGCATACTTACCCAAATATTGGCCATTAGGATTATTTTGAGAAAGAACTATTATTGTGAAATAACTAATTACATTTCAGTTCAGTAATTAATACTCATACAAAAGATGACAAATGCCAACTTAATTTTGCTTTGACAAAACAACAGAGTATAACAGAAGCAATAAGAAAAGTCCCTTTTACCAACTCCTATGGGCTAAAAGGCCAGTAAATATTAGACAGGGTCCCCACTTTTATTTTAGGGCTCCCGGCTTTGGCCCTATATAACAAGTATAAATAGGACTGTGCTCTCTTCACTCACTCTTTTTATAGGCCTTCTCTAGTTAAAGAGAATACGACAATTTAGATTTTAAAGGTGATCAAGTCTAGTCCGGCTTATTCGACTTAAAAACGACGTTGTTTGGTGTAAAAAATGGCTCGGTTTGAGATTTTGATCAAAATTAATGGATTTTGGGCATGAATTTTAGGTTCGCTAAAATTTCAACATGTGTTCAACCCGTTAGAAACCCAATCACATCTCGTCATTTGACCAAGTCTAATTTATACTTTGATATATAGAAGTATATACATTTAAAATTAATTTAGTTGATCTATAGAAATACAATTTACACTACTATTTGAGCTAAAAAAAGACCATTATGACACTCGAGTGTGGCAAGAATTGCAAAATGATCGTTGAATCGGACTCGGCAAATGTGGTTCAATGGTGCAATGGATGCATTGATGGGCCATGGACCCTTAACTTCATCTTAAATTTCATCAAATGTGCAATAAAGAAGGGCAATTTCATCAAATGTGCAATAAAGAAGGGCAAGAGAGCTGAAATTGTTTACAAGAGCCCCTGAAACTAATTGTGGAACATGCAATGGCATTCCAAGGATTAACTAGATATGATGGGTTTATTTCTTGACTTTAATTCCACCTCCACATTTTTCATGAAATACTTTAGTGTAATGATCTAGTGGATTGGTATTTGAGTTTGTATTGATGGTACTTATTACCTTTTCATAATGCAATAAAAATAAACAAATTATCAAAAAAAAAAAACTCTTTTTTAAAAATAATGTCCTTAAAATAAATAGTGAGACAATGGCGTGGCTTATTTGATAACTGTCCAAATTATTTATAGCCTAGAAGTTCCTCCATATTTCAAACCCATGATTGGTCAATAGTTTTGGATATATTAGTGAAGCTTAGATTATGGATCTTAATTATTCCATAATGTTATAAGTCAAAATGAAATGTGCATGTCTTATGTTACAATTTTAGTAGATATCTTTGATGTAACATGTGAAATAGGTTCAAATTTCAAATGCTAGAGTCTAAACCTAGTTTATATAGCTAGTCATCTTTGTTTATTTCGATAATTTGGATTAACTACTTTTAAGTCAACAAGATATTACCTAGGTTAGTTGTCAATGGATCTTTAACTACCAAAATGAAATCTAAGCCCGTGATCATATTGTTCATGACTTCTATTGATCTTAATGTGAATTAAAGAAAGTGGTTATATGCTAAACATGATTAGACATACATAGAACGACAAAATATCATTGTCAAGGCATTTACAATTAGGAAAATTTCTTATCTTTTTGCCTTATAATTGGGAGGATCTTAGTTAAGGCGGATATGACATGTTCCGCTATATCTTTCCGGACTTATTAAAATTAGTAATAGATATGTTCTTTAAAATTTATGTAAGTAGTTGTAGCATGATAATTGGTATTTAACTAGAAGTTTTTTATTTTTTTGGTGTAAAAAGAGACGTATGGGTAAATAAGGTATAAAAGAGATTTGATTCCGAGTTACATATATCACCCCACATGACTTTATCAACTAAACTAGCTGACATCTAAAGGCTTACATATTAATTGTCAAACCTTGACCCTCCTATTACTTTCATCGAAGATCCATCACACTTAAAGGACCTTGATTGTGTATCCAAATAAGATTAATGCACACAAAATTCCAATCTAGTAAGTCACTTTTACTCTTGACTTTTTTTATTTTTTATTTGTCACCACCCCCTTTTTAGTAGAAGTATAGAAATCGTAGTATCGAGTATGCTATATGACATGTTTGGCTTAGAATTTTCCAAATACCTCTTACTTGTCGTAAATGGATTAAGCGTGGTTTGGCAAAGGGACCACTCTTGTAATATAGTTCCACGACCCTATATTACATTTACATCCAAACAACCCGTGCTCCTCAAATCTACCATAATTAAACTTTGATAGGTTCCAAGTTTTTAATGTATTGTAAGATGGGAACAAATTGTTATTGAATCATATTTTTTGTTTTGACAAGATGGATGCTTAGTTGTATACTTTCTCTATTTCAGAGTAAGTGTAACAATTTGCATTTTAATTCAATCTCTTAAATCCCCTTTTTAAAATAAGTTATAAAATAACATTTACCCTACTTTCTTCATCAAAGTACTAGGTTTATTGCCATATAAGGTGTCTTTCTTGAGCTATTTCAAAGTCTAATTATTTTTAGGACCTTTCGAATCGATTCATAGATAAATGTTATTGGGAATCTAATAGGCAACAACATATAAATGTAAGTTTTAGGTCGGAGATATAGTAAAAATGACAAACAATCTGCATTGAGCTGGATAACTATTAGCAGACAATATGATCTTTTATGATATACATATTGCTTCGTAGTTGGATGCCTAACGTAGTTGAAAAACTTTTGAAAGGGCGATTGACAAAACTTGAAAGTTGAAACTGAACCCTATTTTTTTCAATTTTGCCAACTATTTATTCTATCTGTTTTTTGCTGCATACATTGTGAAATAACATAAAGTTTTAAGAAGGCATATGAGATGATAACTAAGTGATACATTTTTGTATAGGACTGAGAAAAAGGGTAAAATAGTTAGAAATGCTATAAGTAATGGACCAAGATAATGGTAATAGCTTGCCAAAGTGATCCAAGGCCATTTAAGTATGGGCCACAAAAGAGCGACGATGAAACGGTCCTCATATGTTACGGTCCAATCCAACTGTGTTATGTCTACTCATACGAAGCTTCAATAAATGGGCCAATTTAGGCCTAAATGTATTTGAAGAATTTGCAATCCATATTACAGAGGCCCAACCATCACTTGTATTTGAACAATTTGTAGAAATTGGAGATGCTTGACATTTTTTACTATTTGAAAGTTATATGAGCTAATTTTGTAATTTATGTACTCCCTCTGTAATAGATTACTTGCAATGATTAGACATTTTTTTTCTCACACTTTATGTCAAATCTTTGCAAGTAATGCGTTACGGAGGGAATATTTTTTATACTTCCTCCGTTTCTTTTTAATTGCAACAAACTCAAGTGGGTGGACTCCTGAGGTTTGCTAAATCTCTAAAACATCTAACAGGGGTAAAACGGTCATTTTACATATTAAATAAGGGGTAAAATAGTCTTTTTAAGTATTAAATAAGGGGTAAAAGGGTAAACTCAAGACAATAAAAAATATTTTATTTATGATGGTTTTGCCATGGAAATATATTGTCTTTCTCATAGTGATATATTGTCTTTATATGATAATATGTTGTATTTTTTTGAAAATTGTGTTATTTTACCAACATCTAATTGTTAGATGTTGAGCATCCCTCTGGACTCCTAGACAAAATTTTGGTGTGAGTATGAAAGGGATGGAGAGAGAAAGTGGGGCATGTGATAAACAGAGAGATAGAGAGAAATGACTTGTAAAAAAGGAAAGAAAACATTTGTTGCAATTAATTTGACATTTCTATTTTTGGCAAATGTTGCAATTAAAAAGAAACGGAGGAAGTATGTAACATTATATTTGCATGTCTATATTCATTAACCCCCAAACTTGTAACATGTCAACAAAGTTGAGTGAACTAGTAACAACTTTAACTATTTGATATTTTTCCTTTTTTCTTGTTCTTCATCCCTATCTCTTGTTCTTCATCATGTCCATTTCACTTCTATCTCTTCTCATCTTCTGCAATTGTAGTCTGTAATCTGTATTCTCTCTCCCACAGTAGTAATTATCAGGCACTAGGATTAAACCATAGTATCAACTTTTGACCCACTATTACTGTAATCAATATTCTCTCTTCCGCGATAGTAAAACAGTTTCTCCCTCTATTTGGTGGACATAGCTAACAGATTGATAGTAAACCACGTTAAATTTGTGTGTTCTTTATTATTTACGTTATTACTTCCTGTTGTCGATTCAATATTTTACAACACTTAGTACACTCAAATGACTAAGTAAGTTCTCTCAAAAGATAAAGGAAACTTCTAAAATTAAAACACTCTCGTTATACCATGAGATCAAAGCATTTATTATCTTTAAGAGACTTCTTTATCTTTACGCAACTTTTGAAATTACCCATTAGGGTCCTTGTAAGAACAAAGAACAATATCCATCAAGCATAGAAATCAAAAGGAACTTAGATTTAAATCAATAAATACATAATTTGGTAACTCACTACATCAATAGATGAATCTCATTAGCCACTCCAATGACCAAAAGAGGCAAAGACTAACCCGTGAGAGCGCCGCTATTTATTGACCACTAAGAGCAAAACACATGAATCCCAATGTATCTCATCAACTTGTCAAATGGGAATATTCAATAAGATTAAATGAAAGCCCTAATCACCTCGATTTACTTGTATAATCTTTAAGAAGTTATTGGCATTTTAAATTATTAGGGTACATTACATATCTTTGCACTAGAAGACATAATCTATTTACATATTCATGGATATAAATATCATTATCCTTAATCTTGTATAATGTTAAGTTCATATTCTAACTTCATTTAATTGTAATAGGGTACACTTGCATGTAGGATTATTACATTTAAGTTGTAATTAGCTTGTATATCTTTTGGTCCTTTTTATAGACCATGTTACTTTCAACTTTCAAGACTTATTTGGGAGTTTCATGTGATTTCTCCTTAATTAGAACAAGACGCTTGGCCAAGCTTTCAAATGATGCATGTATCTAAAATTGAAGAGTTTACGATGTTATATTATAAGGGTTAATCAGATTTTTGGATTAAATGTTATAGTTTTCGCTTAATGGTTAAAGCGGGTTAAATGCTTTGTAAAGAATTCACGATGTCCATTATATCGATATATTGCACACCTTAGTAAGAGACCTAGATTAGATTTCTTGTCACAAACATACACTTGTAAAATTACACTTTTTCGAAGTTGAGATAATTGCATCAGACGGCCCACAATGTCAAATAAAAACTGTCTTTTTTGGTTATATAAGCCTAATCACAAATTCACAAGTATATTGTAACATGAAAATAATGATTGAATATTTGATAGGCACGCGATAACCTTATCATACGTACAACTCGAATGCATCTATAGATTTTGGCTTGAACTCCTAGCTATAGTAAGGACGAGCCAAACAGAAGAAACTGGGTACTACACTGATGGAAGATATCTTATCTTCATAATTAATTAGGTTTATAATAATTGTTGTAAACCAGGATTAGGCTTTTCTCCTCTTTGACAACAAGGTGATATGATTAATGATTGCATACTACTTAAAGTTAACTTGAGCTAATTGTGATTAATATTGAAGTTAGAAGTAACATAGCAATGCAAATAATTGACTGAAGACAAGGTTGTAAAGTAAGTAATTAATTGTAGAGTCATCTTTAATACAAAATATTGACATGTGATATAGTCTAATTAAAGAGGGTAAAACAAGGATTGGCTGATTCATGGCACTCCCCATTCAATTCCCCCACCCAAGGGCTTCCCTCGAGGTAATATCCTCCTACAAGTTGGGGCGAGTAGGTGTGATAGGTATCTATTTGTGGAAGATTTTCAAGTATTTAAACTATCACATGTCTTCGATTGGTATTCTTTTATACGCAAGTAAAATTTGCAATCTTTGCAAGTAATTAGTATTGTTTGGATATATATTTTGATAAATTTATGTGTTTGTTTTTGATACTCAATCTCGTACCAATCACTTTTTAGTACCAACTAAACACTTTCTAATACCACCCCATTTTCTCTGAATGATGGTACCAATATAATTATATTATACCATCAATAAACAGACAAATTGGTAAAGACTCCACCAGATAAATACCAACACTTTCTCAACATCGAGTAAGGGCTTGTGATGCTATAAGGCTTTAGACTGAACCCCTAATTGAAGGTAGGGCCTTAGCTGAAGCTTATACCTATCTTTGGTGGGAAATATTAATGTACTATCCAAAAACATTTAGTGTTTCACCAACAAACATCAACTATATATGTACAACATCAATCATAAATACAACTCTACACTCCAAATCTACATATCATGATGCTAACCTTTCATTGATTTTGCATCATATAACCCCATCAAACAACCTTCACTAACACTCCACAATCAAATTTCTATGCTAAAACAAATAGAATAGTTATAACTAAACAAAGAAATTGACTAAAAGGGCATTGTAATTATGTGCTATTTAATCAACTAATCAACTAAAATTACTTCTGCTTGATTAGTCTCCACTCCAAACGCAATAACCTAGAAGGAGAAGACCTAATCTTGTGCTCCGAAATCGTCTCGAGTCTTGGAGACCATCCTTGATCTTTAGCCCTAACAAGTTGTTCATATTGCTTCTGCAATTCGGGCGTTGTACAAATAAGATTATTATTACTATTATTATTAGGACTGGTAGATGGACTATTATTACCAGTAATAATCCTAGTAATAAACTCTGGTACAACCTTAATCATAAGTACCCTACCATCTTTATCCTTAATATACTCAAAAGGGCTATTATTACCACCATTATTATCATTACCACTACTAAATAGGTTACAATAATTAACATTAGTAGGGCACGTACTACTACTATTAGGAGAAGGAGAGGTTAGGGATTGTAACGTGGCGGCCGAGAGAGGGCCGCCACGAGGGAGGCGGTCTAGGGGGAGGACGAAATACGTACGGCCAGCGACGAGGTGGTCGTGGATGGCGAGGACCGGGATCGGACGGCCTAGGAAGAATGAGTCTGCATGGCAAACAACACAATCAGGAAACTCGAACATAATTTCTCCTGCTTTTATTCTTGTACGCCCTTTTAACACTTTTGTTGTACCTTCACATGATATAAGCTTGATTCTTGAATTTGTACATAATAACAATAATGAAACTCCATTGAAGCAAGATATACTTTGCACATAATTCTTCATTTTTTAGAGAGGATAAAGAAGAAAAGAGATGGGATGATATATGTGGGTGGAAAGAGGTTAGGGACAAAGACAATATATATAGAGAAGGTACATAAGTTTGACTTTAGAAAAAGTCTTTAGCTTTTAATTAATTAATTTATTTATTTGTATATTTGTTTATTGTTTAATTAATACATGGGCCATTTTATAGGTAGGAAAAAGTCTAGATTTATTTTTAGTAGTAAATGAGATTAGTTTGTGATTGTGGGAAGATTAAGGGAGACCTAAAGATTTAAAAAAGGACGGTGGTCAGCTATGCCGGCTTTGAAGAGCTACAAGTTACATGCACTATTCTTATTTTTTTTTATCATTTATACTTCATCTATTCTACATGTGCAACACCCTGACTTTAACCTTTATCATCGTAATATTTTCAGTATTTATCGATAAGTAATAATTATAAAAAATTAATGTCTTACCAAAACATTTTGAAAGACGAATCTTATATGATTCACATCACTATTTTAACGATCAAATGAAGCATGTAAATATTAGTAAAGTCAAAGTGTTGCGTTTATTTTTTTATAAAGAAAGAATTAATTTGTCGTATTCTATATATATATTTTTTTTTTTTGGAAAGGGATGGTAGCTAGCTAAACTGCGATTTGTAAGTTGTATGTGGACTAGTCGTTGATTGATTATAATACTAGTAGCTGTCGATGAGTTTGTATTTGATCATCATTAGTTGGGATAGTCAATGAATTAAGCACCTAAAGTCATAAATTATGATTTTACTCGTTTAATCTCTCATGTGCTTAGCTTGTGTCATAAACTAATTATAGGGCCCCTCAAAAAAAATTATAGGGACCAAGCCTTAGTCATGGTACTCACGGATAGAGTTGCTTAGCTCGGCTTGACCCGATTATAATTAAGTGAACTTAATGAGTATTCATGTGTTAGAAAAGTACATATGGTAATTAATGCTTATTATAAGTCTTATATTAATTAAGTTTTATATTAAATAATTACCTTTATTATTATGAAATGTGTGTTAGTTTTTCCTATAAGAAATATGGTTTATCTAAAAAGTTTACGTTTTCTTTGGCTATATATATCAGCTTGTACATCACATTATTCATGAATTAAGAAGATTCAAGGTCATTCAATATATTTATTTTCGTGATTATTCATAAATTAAGAAGATTCAAGGTCAGTCAATATATTTCTTTTCGTGATTATTCATGAATTAAGAAGATTCAAGGTCATTCCATATATTTATATCAATTGAATTTGCGTTAGTTTGTAGGCTTGTGACATCAATAATTTAAATAAATATGATACATACTTTTAAAATTCTAATGAGTAATTTATGGGTCTGTTCTCCCCAACTTATTTTCAGTTCAATTCAATTCAGTTAAGTTCGGTTCAGTTCGGTTCAGTTCAATTCAGTTCAGTTCAGTTCTATTCAGTTCATCTCTCGACAATACTTTTACTCTCACATATTACTATTCATTTCATTTCATTTCAGTTTAATTCAGTTCAGTTGTTTTATACTGAAGAGAACAGTCCCTCTGTATCCTTTAACCCAAAGATTAAATTGAGAAGATAATAATAATAAAGCTCACGTCATATCCAAATGAAAAACTAATACCGAGCCGAGCAACAATATAACATCATTAATTTAAACATTATCTATATAGGTTGGATCGCAAAAATACCTATTAAGTCAAGCTCAAACTATCAATTTATTTAGTTGAAAATGAATTTGAAATTGTTAAGATTAGGTTAGGTGAGGCCGAGCTATGCTAGGAATCAGCTCAGCTTGACTCATGGCTAGCCCCACGGATCTTGTTTGATGAATCGAGGTTTGACAAAAAAAAAAAAAATTAGGATTGGGATAATTATGTCTAATAAAACTCTCTAATTAGAAATCATGGTATGCAATATGTTAATAAAGAAGTAATATACAAGCAAAAAATTAAGAACATAAAAGAATTACACCAAAATTTAACGTGATTAACTAATAATCTGCTAGCTACATCTACAAACAATGGGAGAAACCGGTCCATTGAGGAAAGAGTACAGATTAGAAAATATATAAAGACGGAAAGTAATTAGAGTATCTACAAATGTCCTAATAATTTAAATAGACTAGGCCAAAAACAGGCCTAAACAACCCCGTATTTGATCATTCAAAGCGCAAAATAGACATATTCAAGGAGTTCCAATGGAATTATTATTTGTGACAAGGATGGTTGCTAGCTGCAGTGCAATTTCTAAGTCGTATGTAGACTAATCATTGATAGTTGTTGCCAAGGGCGTTGATATAATCATCAGCAGTATACCTAATTGTCTAAATGTCATTATAATGTCATTTAGTGTGTTATTTCTCATGGGCTTAGCTTGTTTGAGAGCACAATTTTCAACTAATATCATCTGGAGTTAGTACGAAATGTTTGTAGATAGTAATTTAAGATTTCTTACTTTATGATCAATCACTTTTGCCCATTTTGTGAGGGATTATATCATTGAAGCATATTATAAGTTTCTCTTTGCTCAAGACACTCTCCTATAAGATAAATTGAACATTGGCATAGGGAAGAAAGTCTTGAGTGTTGAATAGGGTTTGATAAAGGTGGTTTTCGACAATGACTTTTTCGGATTTGATAAAGGACGTGTTTGACAGTGACTTTTGAGGTTTGATTAGATTTAAACTTAAAGATGATAGAAAGTGTTATTAGGTAAAGTTGTGTTTAAAAAAGCTTTTACCATATGGAACGTTGAAGTAGTGTTTTAGCGAAGTAAAAAAAAAAACTTGCAGGGTAGTCGTATGCACGTAGCTTCTGGGTTAGCGTTTCAAACACTATTAAAGCTACATTGACAGCTAGCATCTAGCAACTAGCTAGTCTAGCGAACATTCATAATTAGATGTTAGTAGTTAACATATATATCCTATGTTTTTTTCCTAAGTACTACAAAGCTACTTGGTACACGCTTTTACAAGTGTAATAGACTTGGTTAACACTTAACAGACGATATTTTTATACGCTTTAACCCAATCATTCTTCTTTACGGCCGATTAAGAGAGAAGTTTGGGTTCAATACTTTTATATTTAAAGATAGAGTAGGAACTTTCGTCAAACTAAAATATTTGTGATTTACAATATAGGCTTATCCAAAAGATGTCAATATCATTAATGATGTGCTGTTTTAATTACACAATCAAAGAGTTAATTAACAACTATTATCTATATACATAGTGCTAATAAAATCAATTAGTCAAAGTGATTAGCTAAACATCTAACAATCATCTGTTTGGATGCTTGACTGAAATTATCAAGTTTGCTTTTCAAGTAATTTGCATCTCATCCATGGAAAAAAGATGGTTTTCTAAGAAATTCATAGTGGGAATGTGGGATGTATCATTGATCATCTGTTGCATCTATGATGACGATGATGCAGCGATAAAGTGGCATGATTGAAACTCAATGAATACAAGTCTTTATCGAGATTGCCCTAAGTGTTATGTCATGCTTGTAGTTCTTGTGCAACGGCCTCTTATTTTTTTGAGTTTAGGAATGGAAGTAGGCGGATAACCTAAATTACTGTTGAGATAGAATGAACAGAGTGAAGGATAGTTTGGTTGGTTCGAGCATATCTTCTAGTTTTAGGAGGTCATGAGATCGATTCTCATCCAGTTAAGTGGCTCATACGCATAAAAAAAGGCTTTAGAACGACGATCGGTATCTAACCTCTTTTTGAGTTTAGGAAAGGAAGTAGGCGGATAACCTAAATCACTTTAAGGGTGAAGTACATAAACTTTAGAACAACGATCGGTATCTAACCTCCTTTTGCATTTAGGAAAGCAAGTAGGCGGATGACCTAAATCACCATTGAGGTAAGTATATACGTATACTTCAGATCGACGATCGATAACTAACTTTATTTAAAAGCTACCTTAATAAAATATGTTATATTATATATCATATGATAAAGCTCCTAATAAAGTTCAGTGGTGTGGCAATATGTATGTTTGGAGTTTGTTTGGTTTAAGAAATTTGATTGTTGAAAATCGACAATAAACTAAATAATCAATACGGAGTATAAGAGATTACTTTTCAAGCGTAATATCTTCTACTTGAATATATTCCCTTTCTACTTTCTATTTAACGAGTTAAATCGAACATGCACTTGACTAATATCTATTGTTTTCCATCCTATCAATTGGTATACATACTAGTTACCTAATGAAATTTACTTAAAGACAACAACAAAACTTTCGCATACCCTAAATATATGTGGCTTATATGAACAGCAAACATTCCCTAAGACTTCTACTTAGTTGAATAATCCACCCATTAGTCCATTACAAAACCCTAACTTCATATGATCAGTTGATGTTGATGGAAACCTCATGTAATTAGTTGACTTACCCACCACCCCCTAGGTAGACAGAGTTGACAAATAAAGATCACAGCCCACTAACTTTTTCACCCCACACAAAAAGAACAGGAATGATTGTTCAAAAATTTAGGGACATTCTACATACATTCCTGACATACACAGAAATATTTTTCTTGTTTTTGCTATGAAAAAAATTCATTAATAAAGTATCTAATTTGATCGGCGGCAACAAATCATGATATTTATAAGTAGCATCAAATGCATGCAACGCGTGCGAAAATATTTAATAGTTTAGTTAGTGAAATAATAATTATGGAAATAGTAAAGTACTCAACACTTTTTTATTTTTTTATTTCTTATAGTATCCACCCCTCCCCCTTATATAATAGAGATGATTTTAGTGTAATTATGTAAGGAAAAATTCAAGTCATTGTCCATTTTAATGAGAATACATCCTCAAACACTTTGTTATTCATAATTTTACGTCACCGAAGTATTAAATCTTTAGACGATCGATTGAAATGGAAACTTATAAAAATTCACATGTTTGAGTATATCGTATAAAAATGAGTAGGGAATTTCCCTTTTATGTTTTATATAATCTTATTATCATTACCACTATTTAGCACCACCTACCAAATGGACCATGTGACATGAAAGATAGCGTCTATGATCCATCTCTCTCTATATGTACCAATTAAGGGTTTGACTCACTTGGTAAGAGTTTTACTCTTACCTTAATACCTGGAGGTATATACCTTTGAATCACACCAAGGGAGGATGCTTGAGGGGGTATGATTCCTTTCCCATTTCTTTCTACTCTCAAGTAGTGAATCCTGATAAGGGTTATTCTTCCTACCATCATAAAAAAATATTACAAAGAATAGTGGGACCTTGACTAACTATATACGATCAAGTTATAAAGGTCCTGTTCTTTTCAACTTATTTTTAGTCCTTATCGGAAAAAATAAGTTCGTTTAAGTTCACATAAATTAATAAATTAATTCAACAAAATTAAGCAAATACAAGGTTTGACCCTCTCACAAATAAGGTTTGAATATGTTCCACTAAGTTTTAGTAACTACATATAAACAAATATAAGTTTACATAAGTTCAGATAAGAAAAAATAATTTGAAAGAACAAACCCAAAGAATAGTGATTTAGTTGAGGTATGGTCACAAAGTATAACTACCTTCCTTGATACTTTGTTGATTAAGGATCCGTTTTTTTCAACTTATTTTCGGTCTTTATCAGAAAAAATAAGTTTAAATAAAGACAAATAAGTTCAAATAAAGTTTCATCTCATAAGGTAAAATAAAGTTGCATAAGATCTAATAGAAAGATCATAATTAGATAAGCTTAGATAAGTAAAAATAAGTTGAAAAGAATAGAGGCGAAACTAATCGAATCGGCTCGAAAATGAGCAATCATAACTTCACAGAAAATGATCAAAAAGTAACAAAAAATTCACCACTTGTGGTCTGCCTCCTTTGGCAGACTGATGCACAAGCAGCCCACTTTCTTAAGCACAAGCCGAAAAAACAAAAACTTTGGCAGTAAAAACAAGAAAGTTAGGAAAGTGAGGTGAAGTAGTAATAAGCTTTATCCATGCGCCTCCTTTTACCATTATTAATGGTCGGGCCAAAACTCAAAATGTGTTTAAGAAACTTGGTTGAATATATAACTATCATCATTATTATGTTTTTGGTCAAAAATACAAAGTCTTTTTTGGGTTGAATAACTCATTTCATTTAATTCCATCACATGCACAAACTACCCTCCCTTGATGAATTATGATTGTGTGCAAAATTTAGTGTTTGATTGTTGCTAGGTCATTATTAGATAGACCATGACATATTGGACCATGGTCCATTTCAATGCTCCCTTATCTTTTCTTTTTGCTCGAAAATACTCGCTTTGTTTCTAAATATTAAAGTTTACTCCTATTTAATTTGAGGCGAATGCATGAAAGTTCAATGAAGTGCAAATTTTACATCGGTCTCATACTAATGTTAGTAATGTATACTTTTAGTAAATTGCGGAGAAATGGATTTAGCAGGCTTACATGTGATTCTGATTTTGGAGGAGCTATAAGCTTTGCATATAAAACATGGACATATCATATCCATGTTAAGTAACGGGATTAACTAGAGTCGTAAATGAGAGTCATCTTGTGAATTGACTTTTCCTTGTTCTCATTCAACAGTTATACAATTATAGTACTAAACAAGCCTTTGACATAGTCGAGCTCGCATAGACACAACATAGTGCCACCTTTAATACCAATTATCGAAAACTTAACCATTGTATGTGTTAAAAGATTATATGCCTTAGTGAAAAAATATGATAATCTTTATAAGATAGGTGTAACACGTACAAACTAGTTAAGCAATGAGAATGAGGATAGCAAATTAGTTAGAGTAACCCTATTTATTCTCATGCTGATTGCGTGGCTTCCTATACACCCAAATAAACAAGTTAAGCAATAAGATACACATAAAATTCTCTTTGATTCATATTTTCTTTCAATATTCAAGACATTCAAATGCACAAGGAGTCCTCACATTTGTTCCGCATGCGTTATGTATAATTTCATACTCTTATGTTAGTTTTAAATGCAAAACACCCATATCATCTTCAACTACTTCATTTATCTTAAAATAAAATTCAAGTTAATAAAATCCCCTACTCTTTATTTCTTCATACAAGTGATGTAATGAAAGTATAAAACAGAAGGTGTTGGAATAGTGGGTGTTGTATACCGTTTGCATACCAACTACTTTGAGTATAATCCAAACTAACAAAGCCAATCTGTCCTCGTCGTCGTCAACGTTATCAACACACGAAAATTTAATCAAAGAAATTAAAAAACAGAAGCGATTGGATCAGAATCTCGCACAGATAAAACCTAGTCTAACTTTACCAGTTGGACTCATTAGAATACGAGGATAAAGGAAATCCCACACCCATAACATCCTCCGTCACGCGATGCCAAACGTCTCCATTCCAATGTAGGAGTACTACCACTAGAATAGGCAACCTTCATGCCGTCATCACCATCTTATAAATCAACATAATACTACACTAGTACATCAAATTCCATATTGTTTATTACAAATAAGTTTAAAATAATTCAATGCTAATAAACAAAGCAATTATTTGTATACAACTTTGTAGTCAAAACATTCACAAATTGGTAAGAGAATTCATCAGACAAACACACCCCCAACCTCCCGTTGACTTTCTATTTGCAAATGCTCTTTTTAGCAATAATTAAGAGATTTTAAGGCATACTAAAAATGTGATAAAACTTGGAGGGAAAATAATATATGAAGACAAACAAGATAAGAAAGATTCCAAATAGGTCTATTGACAGTTAACTATGGATAACAACTTTACAATGTGAATGTGTGATATAGCCTCACAGTTTCCATTGGTTGGTATGTTTGAAAATAACATAGTTCCATGTACTAAGACACTGTTTTATTTTCTTCGCTATTCCGTTTTATACGTAAGTTAAGCTACTGATCGTTTTATTTGGCTACCTTAATGATTCTTCGAACGCAAATTGCTGACTCGATCGAAGCATCGTGTATCATCCAGCCTGCAGAAGAAACGCAGAAAATCGGAACACATTAATTTCTCCGCCTGTATTTCCAAGTTCTACTTGGAACCTATACGATCTCCAAAGCATAACTTTGACCATTAATATCTTTAAAAAGTATATTGAAAAGTAGGAAGAGTTAACATCTTGATTTATATGTTAAAACAAATCTAGAACAAAGTCCAAATGACTGTTTTATCTTGTATGTGATAAATTTCTACAATGGACTTCGGAAAGGGCGGGGTGAGTAGGAACTTAGGTAAAACGAGGGAGTATTTACCGGCAGTAATTTTCATCAAACTTGAAAAAGAATTAAAGTCTGCATATATGAATAATAATGTGTTTATGCTTCTAAAGTCTATATAACTGCATCAGTGAAGCTGCAAAATTAGTTTAACCAATTTCCAACTAACTTCACTTTCAGCTGAAAATACACGGTCAAAGTAATGCAAAATCAAACAGCTTTATGACGAGGTTGATGACAACTTGATCTTGATGACATGATAAAAGAGGGGGGAAATTAAGCAGAACACAAGCAGCTCATGATTCATGACCTAATCAAAGTCACAATCAAATTATCTGTTTAGAAGGATAAATACAAGATGTTTGTTCAATCGAACGGGCAGACAACATTCAAATGTATGTTGGGGTTGTAAAGGATAAAGCATTAGAGTCAGAAGCGATAAATAGAGTTAATATGAGGAATTTAAGAATGAATGGGTCAAAAACGTGATGAAAATTTTAGATTGACAAATGAAATAACCTACTTGGCCATATATAAAATTGATACTTCTACAATTACTCACCATTTTGGGAAGAAAAGGGAGGAGACTTCTCAAGTTGCTCCACAATGCACGTAAACGACTTGGAAACGTTCTATGTTAGCTGCTGCTTGCAAATGAGGTGGAATTAGGAAAAAAATATTATCCGATACAACTTGCAGTATATGATCCCTGAAAGTTGAATGAAAAATACAGTCAAAAAATTACCAAGAATAACAGCATGACAGATTAGGCTGAGAGTTGTCTGTATTTTACACATAAAATTAATAGGTCACGCCATGTGAGGTCGGGTCGGGTCTTGACCCGACTTCACTCGGGTCGGGTGCCGGGTCACTTTGAGTGGAACTCGGGATCGGTCGGACCCGGTGAACACCCCTAGCTACGATACAAAATACATTTCTACTTTTCAGACATTAATTATAATGTCAATAATGACACGGTCACTAAAGATTGATGAAAAAAAGCAGAAAATCACTCTCCTTCATTTCATGGCCACATAAATCAGAAAATCGTTATTCATTCAAAAGTAATCAAGCAGGCAACACTCTTATTGAACCACTTAAGTAGAACCACATCTCCAAATGTCCACGGTACAACCAGAATCCAGCAAACAAAATCCCAAAGGCAAAAGAATCCAATTAAGAACTAATTGAAACATCCATCCACGACTTTTACGACATCAAAGATGAAACGCTTCCAAGTACATGCCTGCAATCTAATTCACTGCCAAATCTTGCTGCTAATTTGGTTCCAGATTTTGAATACCAATTTAACTAATTCAATCATATGCTTCCCCAATAAATTACACAGTACCAAACTGAAAAGCGATAATCCTTGTCCAAAAAACACATGAGAATTCGCAAGCAACAAATCAACCTAACACAAACCTAGCAAACGTCAATATATCCAAACAAAAAAATATACTCAAATCACCTAATAACAAAACCCTAACCCCATCGGTTCTACTCTTTGAGCTCACATGGAATCCAACATATATGTCAAAACCTAACCCCATACCCATGAAACAAAAACCATATAAAACAACATAAAGAATCAAACTTTGCTAGCAACTAAAGTCAAATCACCCAAAGTAATTAAAACCCACCCATCTAAACCCACAAACCAAGCTTCCAAAATTCCTCTCCTTTTATCTAGTCCAAATATCAACCAACAACATATATGTCAAACCAAACACCAACAAAAATGACCCACAAAAACAAGAACCCATCCAATTCAAAACCCATCTAACAGTTAACCACGCGTAAAAGCAAAAACGAACATAATAAAGCCAAACAAACACCATAAACCATACCAACAAACCAATACTAAACCTTCACCTTACACCTTAATTACATACTAAAATCCATGAATCTCATCAAAATAACAAAAAATCCAAAATCACCAAAAAAGATGGTAATTTTCTAAATTTAATAAGAAATTCCCAATTTTATGATTTTAGGGTTTATGATTTGAGAGCTGATTTAATTGCAGAAATGTACCTCTTGATAGCTAAAATTGCTGTTGTAACTTTCACAATCACTATCGTCTTCGTCGGATCTCTTCCTCTTCCTAGAAATTGATGGCGAAAGTGAAATTGAAATAGATCTTTAGCCTTTGGGATTTTGTTTGCTGGATTCTGGTTGTACCGTGGACATTGGAGATGTGGTTCTACTCAAGTGGTTCAATAAGAGGTAGCATCCCTATTCCTACCTAGGTGCTCAATGAAGTGAGGAGCAATGGGAAAATTAAAAGAAAATGAATATCAATGTAAAAGAAAAAAGTGGGCCTATGGTGTGTTGCGCTTTACTATGCACCTTGAAGCCCTTTTTTGTGCCAGGGCACTTATTCGAAATCGCCTCGCCTTAGCACAAAAAAAAGCACTTGACCTTGATTGCCTTGCGTGCATTGGGCATGCACGGATTTTTATACATTGAGGAGAAGGGCTGGCGCAAAGAGAGAATGATGTTCTCAAGGATGTTTGTATTGCTTCTGAAAGCATACTTAGAAGTGTGGTCGGATGGTAATACAAATAAGATACCCCCTCTGCTTATAGGAGTTTATCCTAATCCTATCTAGAGCATTCCTAACTGCTAAAGCCTATTACTAGAATGCTCTAACAAACCTTCCCATGAGATCCTTCATAGAGTTTTCACAAATCCAAGTGAAGTCTGTGTGCAATTCCAGGCTCATTCAGCGTAATAGCACAATTATGATCCGACGGTGTGTTTCTGTCATATGAAAATATAAACATATAGTTATGCATGAATAAGCCTCTTTTTTAAGGAAGGTGTTGTCTAAGGGCGTCCCTATGGGCAACACCATAGACTAATTGTTTGGTGGGTTGGGACGTGGTGAGTCGCGACAAACCACAATTCTGGAAGTTGTCAATACAGGAAGAACAAAGGTGAATGCATTGCATTGTATCATAATATGAAAGCATACTCAATATAATAACATATAGGTTAAATGAATATCAAAAGATGCTCACAGAATAAGAAGCTGCAGAAACCTTGATATTGTTCAAAATTGGAATGCGCCTAAGAGCCACCTTTAAAACAATGTCAATTAGCCCTCGTGAATTTCCTGTAGAAAAGAAAATACCATGGCTTCATGGTGAAAACACTAGAATTAAGAATTTACATGAGGTGCTAATACAATACACAGCAGTCAGAATTCACGTATGCTGCATAGGACAAGAAGCACGTCAAATTACCACTTTTCCAAACCTCACGACTTAGCAAGAACATAAAGTTCCTACTTTCTTTAGCAACCTGCAATTCCTACAAGCAACTTCACCAAGTAATCCTGCAAAAGAAGAAAAAGAAAACCAATGAGTAAGTCGCTCCCAATACAAGAATAAGATTGCCTGTGATTATAAGAGATATGTGAAACCTGATCTGACAAGGGGAGTATTGTAGGCAGAGCAGGACCAATAAGATGTGATGAAGCTATCTGCTATCATAGCAGCTCCTTTGGTAGGCGACACTAAATGACTGTAATGGCAATGAAATCTTATGTAAGTTGCAAGGAAAATTTCCTACTTCTTACCATGGATCCTTAGACATGTAAGTTTCATAAAAAAAAATGGCAGCTAGGCCGAGTCAATACCACATCTAAAGTAGGAATGGATGGAAATGCAACTTTCTGAAGAAATACACATGCTTGCACATAGTTTCTCATTACCATGGACAACGATATGAATTTTACCAGAAAAAATTACAATAAAATTTATTATCATTATCGCCATTAACTACCGCCTACAGCAGGGGTCGTGATAGAAGTATGTACCTCATTTCATTGTCAGATACACAAACCAGAGAGGCAATAACTGCCCAACATATTCAACACGGTCCTAGGTTTATCAAAAATTATCATCTGGCACAAAACCCCTTCGAAGCATTTCATCATGGAATCTGAAGGCCTCCTTCAGGTTGTCCTGACTAACGTATCCATTAATCAGCGATGTATATGTGGATCTGTCTGGATCTACACCTCTTTCTATCATCTTCTTGTATATCAAGTTTGCCTCATGCATTCTAGCTTGCCTACAAAAACCGTCTAGTATCACATTATATGATATGACATCAGGCAATATCCCCTTATCCTCCATTTTGTTAAGCAAAACAAACACTTTATCCATCTGCTCTTCTTTGACGTATCCTTGTATAAGGGTGTTGTATGAAACACTATCAGGAAGAGTGTCCTTTGCTGTCATCTTGGTCAGGAACTTCTCTGCCTCTGTTGCATCTCCAGATTTACAATAGCCTTTAATGATAATATTACAAGTAACAATGGTTGGATCGATACCTTTTTCAACCATCTCATCCCAAAGCTTAAATGCCGCATTGAGATGCCCCACACTACAATGTCCATTGATGAGAGTACTGTAAGAAATGTGATTAGGGTAGATTCCTCTATGAACCATGTCCCCCCACAATTCATTAGCTTTTTCCACGACACCCACCTTGCAAAACCCATCCATCAAAGTATTATATGTTACAATATCTGGTTTAAGGTTCCTCTGAATCATAGTCTCAAAATATACAACTGCTCTGTCCATATCCCTAGCCTTACAATAACCATGAATAAGTGTTGTATAAGTGTAGTAATCAGGGGATATACCCCTTTGCAGCATCTCATCAAGTAGCTGATCTGCCTCACCTAGCATGCGTTCTTTGCACAATCCATTTAAAATCGTGTTGTAAGTCACCACATCCATAAGACATCCCTTTTCAAGCATCTCATTACGCATTCTTAAGGCCTCAGACATAACCCCAGATTTACAAAACCCATCGATAAGAATGGTGTAGATAACATTGTCCAGAGCCAACCCCTTGGACTTCATCTCTTCAAGATGCATCAATGCTCGGTCTAGAAGTTTATTCCTCGAAAACATACTAATGAGTGAAGTATAACTAACTATGTCAGGAACAACACCAAGCCGTAGCATTTCATCATATATTTGTTCCCCATCCACGACATTATTTTTTCTACTACACTCAACCAGCAAAGCATTATAACTATTAGTATCAGGACAAATCCCTGTTTGCCACATATCACCCAACATTTGCCTAGCCCTACTATAGTTCCCCGTTCTACATAAACCTTTCAATAATCCGTTATACGAAAGCACGCCAGCTCTCAAACCCTTACTCGACATTGTATTCACCATTTCAAGTGCATTCTCCACATTCCCTTCCCTACAATAAGCATTAATCAATGTGTTATAAGTCACATTATCCGGAAAAACTCCTTTACCTTCCATTTCTAACAAAAAGGAATTCACATTTTCCATCTTACCATCTTTACACAAAGCATTGATCATTATGTTCAATGTATAAACATTCACTTCCACTCCATGTTCAACAACTAATTTATAAATATCCCACCCTAAATCAACCCACCCAACCTTCACTAACCCACCAAGAACACTATTACAAGCATTAATCGACACACAAAACCCTCTACTAATCAACATCTTAAACACCTCGGCCGCTTCCCTCAACCTCTTAGCTTGCACAAAAGTCCTAACCAACAAATCAAAAACACCCAAATTAGAACCACATTGATCATAACTCCCCACTAAACAATCAACAATTTCCACCCTTGAAACCCCACTTTTTCTAACCATACAAAGAATCAACCTTTGAGCATCCCATGCCCTCCTACCCCTAACAAACATATGAATCATAACACAATACGAAAGTGTCGAATGTCGAAAATTCGGGCAATTAAGCAAGAAAGAATCAATAAACATTAAACCCAATTGCAAATTATCACGGCATTGATACAAAAGTTGAGCAATATCAAAAGGGGTTAATGTATGATAAATGTTGCTGATATTTTTAAAGTAAGGAACTTTACCTAGTTTCAAGTTCAGCAGGATTTTGTCAACTGTTATAGAGTTTGATAGTGATTTTTGTGAACTGGGTTGTTGGGAATTTTGAGTTGGGATTGAAAAAGATGAATAAAAGGAGAGAACTTGATGAAAGCAGAGGTGGGTTGTTTTGTGTAAAGAGTGAGGAATTAGGCGTTTAATCGCCATTTCTATGTAGTTGGTTTTAGCTGCAAGGGAAGCAAAGGCATGGAAGAAAACCCAGAAAGGTTAGGCAAGAGGGTTGGCGAGAAAAATGGGAACTAGAGAGTAGAGACCGTTTTACGAGAGCGATAAAGTGCACTGATGTTTAGAAGATCTGAATTATTCGATATATCGACTTGATAGTTGATAACATTTTTTAAAAGGCGTTACCGATTAATTTACGACCCGTTCGATATCATTGTAATTTTCGTTTTTTGGTTTTTTTATTTTCAAAGTCATATGAAATATGTTCTATAATGAATAAAAAATTAGGGAACATGATGATTTTGAAAACTGACAACTAAAAAGTAAAAATCACTTTTTCTGGTTTCGTGTTTTTGGTTTTTAAAACTGGAAACTGAAAACAAAAAACGATAACGAACAGACCCTTAGTTGTCTAATTGGCATCCAATTGTGATTGTGATTAAAAAGAGGGGATTATATGGAAAAGTTGATATTAAATGTACGAATTATGTTCGATGTTTTCAAAGAGTTCACCTATTAATTATTGTTGGAAAGTAATATCAATCATGTTTGACTTTATAGGTCTTTGTGGCCTGATAACCTGAAACGGCGGCTCAAACTAAGATTTTGTATGTGATTATTTTAAGGGTTTTCAAGCACGCATTTTATGGCGACTATCTCAGCTTTTTCGGGGGTGAAGATGACGTTTTTTTGAAAAAATAGACACTATCGTTCACCTTGTATGTGCGCCAACTTTGAGAATCCCTAAAAACGGATACCAATAAGTCGGGTTCTCAGGCACGCACTTCAAGATGGCCTTTTCGGGCCGAATGCGTTGTTTTTTCGGGAAAAAAAATCGCTACACACCTTTAAGGGACACGAATTTCGATAATTCCTACAACGGGTACTTACAACAAGCCGGATTTTCGGACACGCACTTCAAGGCGACTTTTTCGAGCCTAATACGTCGTTTTTTCGAAAAAGGACAACGATATGAACTATTTATGGCCACGAATTACGAGAATTCCTACACAACGGGTACTTATAAGTCGGGGTACGGACACACAATTCAATGCGACTTTTTCGGGCTGAATATGACGTTTTTCCGAAAAACTGAGAACAATATGCACTCGTTATGGGCACGAATTTCGAGAATCCTTATAAAATGGGTATCAATAAGCCGGGTTTTAGGACATGTACTTCAAAGCAATTTTTTCAACTTTGTTGGGCCGATGACAACATTTTTTCGAAAAACGCACACTGTATGCATCCTTTATGAGCACGAATTTTGAGAATCCCACAAATGAGTACCAATAATGCAGCTAAAATAGCAAAGTTGATTTCATTTGCCTTCAGAATCTGATTCAATTCAAGCATTGCCCTATCCAAAGAAGATTGTCAGAGGAAACATATATCTTCCTTAAGAAAACACCACACGATTGAAACAAGATATGATTATGCTCACGGCTCAATATGTAATTTTGGCTTTTGAATCTGCAAGAGAACAACAGTGTCCTGTATAAGAGCTTTAATAATAAAGGCGAGCAGAACACAGATGAACAAATCTTTTATTTGTTTTCTTACAGAAAAAATATAACAGATTCTAGCCTGGATGAGCATAGAACGCGGAAGCTTTGCAGTCTGCACCAACAACAACACTTTTGATGGGATGCATCATCTCCTTCTCATATCTGCACTAAAAACCAGATCATTGTTAATGATGGGGCAAGAAAAGCCCACCCAAAAATTAACTACAGTGAACATGAATCGATAGGCCAAGGGCTCGTAATTGCATTGATTATTTAAAAAAAAAACATCATTAACGTTCATGTAGATCCCAGGAGTGAAATGAACATGAGCGTACAATTAAAATTTACCCGTATACAATTTGTATACGTTCTTATTCGATCCTATTCTTAGTTTATATGCTCATACGGCATAGGTGGTTCGTGGTTGGCGAGTACATTAACCACGTTCAACAACGTTGCCTGATTGAGATCACGTGTGAGGAGACGCGCCTTTCCGTTCCATCCGTAATCACGGAGCTCTATGGCCCATTCAGCGATTTGAATAGAATTGATATCCAATCAGTGGCGGACCCAGGATTTTCATCTTGTGGGGACAAATTATGAATGTTTGACAATTCGATAAACAATGTTCTAAAAAATCACAAAATTTAATCAATACTCGAAATATTCCTATGGGTAATTGAAGTGGGGTTAAATAATAGATCTACCGCATTTAAATATATTGTCCAATATAAACAACTAAAATGTAACTTATAACCTCAAATTTCAGATTATATGAAACACCACGTACAAATTTGTGAAAAATCTTGTCACAAGCGATCGATTTAAAAAATAATAATTGTATGAGTTTAAGTGACAAATGTATGATAAACAACATCTCACTCAACTAACAGTCAGAATCTGACTAAGGATCTTGTGAAGGGGGCACTAATTAGTTTTACTATATGAATTTACACAATAGCTTAGTTCATTAATTTTCCCTAAAAAAATTAACTTAATACATTAAAGAATAAATATAATATTAACATTAAACAATAATAAACCTTCCCTAAAAACCTAACAATAAATCTCAACATTATATAAAACAAAGTGAAATTGAGTACAAGTAATTGAGATTTTAAACAAGACAAATAGAAAATTTAATAAAGTGTACTTGTATTTAAATTTACAAACCTATGTCAAAGATAGGAAAAAAAAGAATAAAAAGTATTGAGTAAGGATTGAGCCTTAGACTAATGTAAATAGAAATTAACTCAAACCGATTCTTACCCGAAATTATTAAATTAAGCCAAAGTGAAATCAAATCCAAATTTAGTCGACATAAATTCGATTTAATTAAGATTTCTTACCCGATTTTTTTTTAAAAAAGTGGGGGGACAGTCGTCCCCCCTTGTTCTAACATAGGTCCGCCAATGTATCCAATTCTTCAGCAGACAACAACTGAGGTAGAAAATGAGCTACAAGTTCTTGTTGAAAATTAACGTTATTCTCCAAAACCGCTCGATTTTCCATCAAAGTATTGAGTTCGTATCTTGTACTGCACAACTTGGCAGAAATCCTCTTGATTTCGTTAATGTCAGGGAGATCAGCAGTATTTGATACCCTCAATTCGTTATACAGAGTGAGAAGTTCTGTTTCTTTCCCTCTTATTTGTTCATCGACTTGCAAAACCCCATTTCTTCTATGCAAACGGAATTCCCAGCTAGATTCTTGCATGAGTAATAGCAAGTTTCTCTTTGCCTCCCGTATTGTTGGGTACGCCGCCATGAAATGAGTAAAAAAACAGAGGGTCAAGCTCAATAATCTTTACAACTTTGTCTCCTTCTTTCACCGGCGTAATGAAAACTCAGAAGATAATTTGATTTATGGGAACGAATTGAGTTGGGAGAGGATCCATAGAAAATATAGCAGTTAAGATGAAATAATATTTCAGCGATCTTCTTAGATATGGAGTTGGTGTCGGATTCTCATATTCTGATGATATATCACTCAATGGAAGGAAGGGGTGGGTATTTAACTATTTAATGATTTTCGTATTAAATTTTACTACTCTCTATAATTCTAAATATTAATAACTTAATATATGTTTATTTTAAACTTCTTTATTATAATTTTCCAAATTTTAATTTTATTTCATATATTTAAATTACTATTTTAATTTCAGAAAATAAATTACCAATTTCATTTAGTTGATATTTGTTCTTCATCTTCATTAATGATCTTGTCCATAAAAAATAAAAAAAAAAACTCCATTGATGATCAATCGTTTCTTGGAGGATTAAAGTCAATGATTGTTTTTAACAAACTATTCCAAATTGCATGAACTCGAGTTGTTAATCCTTTTTTTGTTATAATAAGCAATTGTGACAAATTCTCTTTTTTTTTGTCGAAGATTAATTACATTTATTGCGTAATTTCGTCTGATCTACAATTTTATGGTATGGACTATGGAGTAGATTTAGGTTGGTGGTTACTGGCAAAAATGGTGGTTTTGGAGTTGATTAGAGGGAACAATGTTAATTTCATTTGGATAAGCCTATTGCGGAGGGTCGCTATTTGTAAGGAGGACTTCCGGAGGTTGATAGCTATTGCGTTGACGTTGTGACCTAATGAGTCGCGAAGAATAGTACGTCCTCTACACAAATGTGGTTGGAAGAGCCGTCGTTAAGTTTGATGGAGTTTTGTGAAAGTGGATTCCAATGGACCTGGATAGTTTTTGGAAATCTAGGATGGTAAGGTTGGAAACCAGGGATGTCAATGGGGGCGGGGTGGATGCGGAGGATGGTCGTTCCACACTCATATCCATGGCCGATCATTGGGGTGTGCAAGGAGTGCAATTGCACAAGGCCCCTGATTTTAAGAATCATTATAACATCTGATACAGATAATACTAGTAATGTTCCTGTGGCGCAATGGTTTAGAAAACTTTTTGTTGCTTTTTGTAAGGAAAGTGTAGATTGCAGGTCGTCGGTTTGACATGTTGCTTATTTAGTTATTTATTGCTTTTTTGCATTTTGTCTTGTACCTCTCGTTTTTCCTAGATCAAATTTCACAGTTTTCAAACTTGATTCTAGTGCTAATTTAGCAATGTCTTTAGCAATTATTTAGTTTAATTTTCTTTTATGAGTATTATAGTAATGTCTTATTACTCTCAGGTCCTAATTAGCAAATAATTCTTTTATAAATTGGGTTTTGTTACTGTAATTCTTGCATACCTTTAACAACTAACTGTAAGAGATTCTTGTATTTTCGTTGATATGAATAGGCTAAATTGCGCATGCTATAATTTTGATAAAAATAATCCATTTTACTTACTATATTATAACTATCCACTCCTTTTTTCTTACATAAAATTCTTCGTTTAACTGTACCAAAATTCAAGTTTTGGAAGTTTGATCAAAACTTCAAGAAAAGGAGGTGTAAAAAATTTCCGGGTAGTGAAATGCTTGCAATTGTTTTGAAATTACTTTGTATAAGGTTATTTTATTATCAAAAAATTGACGTATAGATGTAAAATGTAATTGACTGATGGTTAAGCCTTGTCTTTAACACTCCAAAAGTGAGATAAAGAATTCTATACTTTGATAAATATTTCTAGCTTAGAGGGGCCCAATTCTTTTTGAGCACAGGCCCCTCAAAATAAAATGCGACGGCCCTGCTCATACCCGCCTAAAAATCTTATATCCATCCCAGCCCCATGACCCGTGGTGGGGAAAATTTTTATCCCCATCCCCGCCCCAACGAGTGCGCAATAAGAAATATTATCGTCCCATCACCCACATGAGTATCCACACTCGTCTCACCCCACTATACCTGCTCAACATCCGTCATACCCGCCTTAATATACGTCACATGTTTATAATATTTTTTAAGAAAATATGTTAAAATAAAACAAGTCTATTTAATATGATTTTTATTAAATAATACTAATTAATAGTACCTCCGTTCCAAATGTATTGCAACCTTTGACATTTTGCATTATTCATACACTCTCTTTTGACCTTCTTTTGTGATTTATACATAAGGATAAATATAGTCATGTGGGATATTGTTAGATTCGTCTCGATATATGCTTAATTAATATCAACTTTTTACAAGTTTTACTTAAATAAAATTAGAGATATTAGCGTTTAAAGTAGTGCGTTGGGAGGCGTAAAACTCCCTATGTTGCAATACATATGGAACGGAGGTAGTAAGTATTTAGGAGGCGGGGATGGGGTGGGACGTGTACATTCTAATCTCCACATCAGCCTCATTACCCATGGTAGGAATAATTTTCATCCCCAACCACGCCCTATCACCCATTAAATTAGGGCTGAACATGGGTTGGGTTGGTGCGGTTTGATACATAACCCAAACCAACCCACAGAAAACGGTTTGACATTTTTTCAAACCAACCCAAACCGCACTTTGGGCTAACCCAACCCAAACCGCACCACATAAAACGGTTTGGTGCGGTGCGGTTTGCGGTTTGCGGTTTTCCCATATTTTATCTCACTATATCTTTTCTAATTTGTAATTGTTGATTTAATCAACTACGCATTTGTTGTTAAAAAATAAAAATAAACTACAAAAATGGGAAGCTAGAAAGTGTTTTTATAAAATATTACCGAGACCATGGGTCTTGTAAACTGAAATGGCAGTGACCTTGTAGGATGGATCCCCTACTTGTAATTGGGGATGAGGGGTGAACCATTTATGGTTACCGAGCTCGGGGATGTGTACATATTATGTTGGTTACAAATAGCCCGGAGCTAGCTCTGTATTCCATGTTTCAAGGTGAGGAGATTTGGGTCAGCCAACACAACATATCTCGACCTTATAGTCACGAATGCTTAACTGGGAGGATGACGATTAGAGATGTCAGTGGGGCGGGGTTCATGGAGACTCACCCCGCATCCGCTCCAGTTAGGCGGGGATATGGGAAGGTTTTGCGGGTGATAGGGCAGGGATGGAGATGAAAATTATCCCCACCATGGGTGATGGGGCGGGTATGGAGGTCAGAGAGTACCCGCCCCATCCCCACCCGCCCCGCCTCATTCCCACCCACCCCGCCTGCCCCGCTTCATCCCGTCTCCTAAATGCTTATTAAATAATATTTAATAAACACTATATTGAATAGACGTATTATATTTTAACATATTTTTTTTAAAAAAAAAATTAGCTGATACTTTAATAAACATGTGACGTATGTTAAGGTGGGTATTGTGGTGTGAGATGGGTGAAGAGACCCATATGGGTGATGGGGCAGAGATGGTTTTTATTACGTATCCGTTGGGGCGGGGATGAAAACCAAAATTTTCCCCGCCATTGGTGATAGGGCAGGGATGGGGATGGGGATGGAGATGAGATTTTAGGTGGGGATGGGTATGGATTGTGCAGGGACCATCCTTCGCACCCGCCCCACCCAATTGACATCGCTATTGACAATCCTAATTGTGTTTATATATGGAATTGGATTTGGATTATGAAAATGATTATTGGTTGTTAGATTTGATTTGGATATAGATTGTGATTGATATGATGTATGATGCATGTTATTGTGTTATGTGAATGGCTAGTGCTATGTTATGTATTCAGCAATGGTTGATCCGTATATCCTTTATTTCTTGATCGTTGCTTCTATCTACGATGATTCTGTGATGACGCATTTGGAATCCATCCATATCGCTGAGCAGTCAGGACATCTTCGACGGTTGCAATATAGGTAATCGTTCGAGGAGTTCATATTCATTGGGGGAATTCGAGAAGAGCGTAATGGAGTTTCTTACGTTGATTTCACTCTATTTCATATGTATTTGGATATTTGGTTTAGAAGATTTGATTAAGTTTTATTTTTCGATGCTATTGTTTTAAAAAAAGGTTGACTTTGAAAATGGTTTGACTTTGAATTTAGTTGCCTTTTAAGGATGTTGACTTTCCTAGTTTGACTTTTATTAAACGTTGACTTTGTTTGGTTTCACAAAAACCACGATCCTTTTATTTAAAGTGTTTTGTTTTATTAAATGGATATCCGGAACTTTATTATTTTTTGTTAAGAGTTTTGAGGAATTGGTTTGACGAGAAGATTAATTATCCTTGTGGAAAAGTCGAAATTCATAATGAAATTATAGTAGCACCCATCGCGTGTATAGAACGCTAGCAATTCTATATTAAATTGATAAGGTCAAAGTTTTAAACTGATTGGTTGTTTATGCTTAATAACTGATAAATCTATTTTGTAAACTCAAAAGGTAATTTTAAAAGTGATGGCTCGGAAGTTCTAAACCGATAAGTTACGTTTAAAATATGATATACTTTGTTTAACAATAGATAAAGCTATTTTTATAAATAAATATAGTAAGTTTATGTTTCTGTATATATAAGATCCTTTTAACGTCGGTATAGAATGGAACATGTAGTATTATCAGATCTTATACATATCGATGTAGTTTAATGCAAGAATCATATTTGATTAAAGTTAATTTTTTTTAAGGGGAATTTGATTAAAGTTAATCGTATATGTTAAATATTTATCTCTATTTTACATGCCCAATGACTCCTAAATTTCTAATTGTAAACTATTATTAGTCTTTTTTTGAAAAAAATGGATGAACGTGACAATGAACGATAAAAAAAAAAAATCCCCAAAACCACAAGATATTTTAAAAGCTGACATGTCATTCTTCCATTGGTTTGGCCACTTCACAAACACGCAACTAACCCACGTGGAATAAAACACTCAAAAACAATTACCAACATATTTTTCCCCAATTTGTAAAAGAAAAAACCCTAATTAAAATTTCAATCTTTCCTTTTTAGATTTGATCTCAATTTACTGTTTGTGTTCTTCAATATCCTCTTCCCCCATTTCTCCCTCCACTGGTTCGATCTGCGGATTTGATTAATTTTGAGGAGAGAAATTTTGGGAGAAAATCATCAGATCTCGTTCTTTAATTGAGAGGTGTTTTTTTTTTGTTTAATTTGGTTGATTTTATGGTTAAACCCTAGTTTATTTGCTGAAAGTTTTGATCTTTTTAACTAATTTATGTGTTAATTTTTGTGGGTTTTGGATTATTAGCAGGTTTGATTATTGTGAAAGAGGAAAAGATTTGATTTTTGGAATTTGATCGTTGAATTTTAAGTGGGGGGAGGTTTGAACTGAATAAAGTTTGAATCTTTAGAGAAAAAGTGGGAGGAATGAAGAACTTTGAACGATTAGCGAATCTGGCTCTTGCAGGTATGGAATGGTTTGATTCATTTTAGTTATGGGTATGGAATTGTTTGATTAGTGATATATTGATATATGTAATGTTGACATGTTGTTGATTGAAATTGGTTTATTTGATGTCATGTTTTGATGTTATATTCAGACTCGTCTAATTTAATGTACCCGTGTCGGACTCGTATATCCGACACGACATTTATCTATAGGCATACGCCCGTATTTGAGTAGACACTTGTAGTCGAGTATTAGTGATGTAGTGTGTAGTATAGAGGTAGTTATTATGGAAAGATGGTGTTAACAGTGGGGAATTTGGAAGTGATGGAAAAATGGAATTTGGATTAGTTGACTTTCTGAAGCACATAGTAGAGGGTTTTTTGTTTCAGGAAGAAAGGGGGAAATGGTTTGGGTCGTTAGCAGCGGACTCTTTTTGTAAAGTCCGGAATTGTTTAGTAGGTTAGTAACTAGTTATGTAGAGAAATGCTATTTTTGAGGCTTCTCGTATCGTAGCTGGGACGACAAAAAAAACCTTGACGAAGCTGGCTCTTGGGTCTTGATTGGTGTTGATGTACATTGCAAAGGAGTGATAGTATTTGTGGGAGCGTGATGGATGTTGGCGTGATCTCAAGGGATGCTGTTGAGATTTGGGGGCTTCATGTTAGTTTAGAGTTGATTAAGTGCCTTGGTTAGATGTGAAATTTGTTGATGATGTAGTTTGCAATTGGTATGTTTATTAACTAAGGAAAGAAAGAAAGAGAAAAAGTAAACTGTTTTGATATGTATGACTGGCATAGTTTGATACTAATAGTGTTGCTATTCTTTCAGGCTTGTCTTTGGCTCCACTTGTTGTGAAGGTTAATCCAAATGCAAATGTGGTATTAACAGCTTGTCTTGCTGTATATGTTGGCTGTTATCGGTCAGTCAAGCCAACACCCCCAACTGTAAGCACTGCATGTTTAATTGTGAGGGGCGATGGTGGAAAGTCAGGAACTCTATATGTTATTGGATGCTTATGTATTTATTCATCTTCTGATGCAGGAAACCATGTCCAATGAACACGCCATGAGATTCCCGCTAGTTGGGAGCGCAATGTTGTTGTCTCTGTTTTTACTTTTTAAGTTCTTTTCAAAGGACTTGGTCAATGCTGTACTTACGTGCTATTTCTTTCTTCTTGGAATTTTAGCCTTTTCGTAAGTATCTTCCTATGGATCGGTAATGTCCTTATATGTATACTTGATGGTTCTCCCATTTTCAAAAATTAATCCTTGTTCTTTATTGTGTTGTTTTTATTTTCAGCGCAACATTGCTACCTGCTATAAAGCGTTTCCTGCCAAATCACTGGAATGAAAATGTTATCGTCTGGCGCTTTCCTTATTTCCGCTGTATGTGACTTACCCTTTCGTCCTTGAAGCTATCAGTGTTCTAGCTGTTAATCTCTGGTCTGCATTTTTTGGTTTTGAAATTGTTGCCTAGAATAGTTGCTTGACTCAAGCAGATCCCACCCTTAAATTGTTTCTTGAGCGTTGGCCTTGAATGTCTTTTCCACACTCATTTAGATTTTACACTGCTATGTTTTATTTGGGGATTATACGAGACAAGGGAAACCGTTTCTCAGAGAAGGGATAAGTTAGGGTACATTGTTTGTTTAGGTCCCTTGTCAAGGTAGCTGTTACACTAATATTGTTGAGGCTAATTTTTTTTTGGATAAATTTTTGTTTCTCATTCTATATGCAACGTACCTTTTCTGGAAAAAAGTTAGGGATGAACACTTTATGTTCAGTGGGTGGTGGCTTGGGTGTTGATGATTTGCTTGCATGAAGTAGCTATCAGTTCATGTAAACTTTGTACTTCTCCTTCTGTTCTAATCTATATGTTGAAAGAAGTTCAAGGAAACATCGCGTGCATGATGTTGTTTTCTTTTTAATATCTAACATGTGTTTGGAAGACCAATTTTATGTGATGAATGACTATGAAAAGTTACAGAGTTTTTTAAATGGGTATTGATCTTGTGGCAGTTCTTTAGCTGTAAGATTTATGTTTCCATTATCTGGATTTTACCTAAGATTCCTTTTTTGCACAACCATATCACATGCTCTTTTTTATGGATGCCGAAGTTCATCTTTCTTGACCCCCCCCTCCCCCAGCCCCACTGTGTGTGTTGTTGCATGATGAAGTAAATTATCTTCTTCTTTAACCTAAATTAAGGTTTCATGTGGTTGGTTGTAGTATCGTCTATGATGCTTTTTGTTTGGCCCCACAGCTTTGGAGATTGAGTTCACAAGGTCTCAGGTAGTTGCTGCAATTCCTGGATTCTTCTTTTGTGTTTGGTATGCTGCAAAGAAGCATTGGCTTGCCAACAATATCTTGGGCTTGGCATTCTGCATCCAGGTTCACCTATTAGGCTCTTTTTACGTTCTTGCTTCATCTCTCTTTTTTTTAAAGATAGCCTCTTTCTGTCAGTAGGTTGTAACTTTTTTTAATGAACTTACAGGGAATTGAGATGCTTTCACTTGGTTCTTTCAAAACTGGTGCCATTCTCTTGGTAAATGTTTTGTTGAATTTGTAGTTTTGTACCCTTGTATAGGCTCACTTTTGACTATAAACATGTTGTGTTTGTATGTGCATGAGAATCGCATGTTCTATTCAGTTTTTTACTTCCATATGTAATTTGGCATTCCTATATGGTTAGCAAAAAGAGTACCTTTGATTGTGTTCATTCATCTTATGTTTGATATTTCCGGTCTAGGCTCACTTTGGTAGTGTTGTATTCTCAAAGTATTTCCCATCCGGAACAGCTCATCCTATGTTTGACTTTTACGGTCTAGGCTCACTTTGGTAGTGTTGTATGCTCAAAGTATTTCCCATCCAAAACAGCGTGTCTTGCTCTTTATTGCCCACACAAGACATTTAGTAAAGTTAGAATGTGTTTTCTTTATTGTCTTCGATTTTTCAGATATGAATTGCCTATCTACTAGATTGCATGAAGCCTTGAACCTTGGATTGTATCTGAATGTCTAGTTGTTGGTCCCGATGCTACCTCGGGTCAGGGCATGTAAGATGGTATTAAATTTTAATTCAATTAAGTGAAATGCAAAACTTCATAGCTTTTTGAAATTGAAGTTCGTTGCTTGCATTTGAAATTACATTTTTTTAATATCGTAAAAAGTTGGTTATTGTTACTTTTTAATAAAAAATTTTGCACAAAATTGTTCGACTAACAATCAAATGGACGAATAATAAGAGAAGATCAAGTGAAGCAAGAAGATTGAGCAAAGTGTAGAAGTTGTCTCAGTCACTCTTTTTTTTCTTTCTTTTGATTCGTTTATGCCTGAAGCTCCTACTCATGACTTTAGTTAAATAGTGGAGACAGATGTATGCAAATTGCATATTCTGCATGCCTTTCGAATTATTTTAAGGGCTCTCTAGATCATATTATTCTAAAAAAAGTACTGCGACTGTATTAAGAATAGTGTCTGTGCTCATTGTTTTCATAGGATTAGAAAGCTTTTGTTGATTTGTGGTTGTGACTTGTGAGCACGTAGCAATTTCGCGTCTGTTTAGCCTTTTGTTGAGTTTCATTACTCCTCCTATCTCACATTATTTTCACTACTGCCAAACAACAGGGTGGACTTTTTCTGTATGACATCTTCTGGGTCTTCTTTACCCCAGTCATGGTTAGTGTAGCCAAATCCTTTGACGCACCTATTAAGGTAAGCTACAAATCAGGTCCTTAAGATTGTATTGCTCTAATTGTCATTGTTTTATGCATGTTCTATCATTGCTAATGGGTTCATCTACTCTGCAGCTTTTATTTCCCACAGCAGATGCAGCAAGGCCATTTTCTATGTTGGGACTAGGAGATATTGTTATCCCTGGTGAGACAAAGAAATTTAGTCGTTTAGGTTCTTTATTTTATTTGCGATCTTTATTTTATGATATCCATTTCTATATTGAGTTGTGAAATCTTGTTTAATGTGCAAAATATTTAGACTTTTTATTTCAACATTTACTGTAGGTGGCATCTTGAATTTTATATGGATGTGTACGGTTAAATGTTCTAAGCCTGTCCCTTGTAAGTTGGGCTGAGGTTGATAGATTTGCCCGTGGCTTTCTATTTCAATTTATTGTAGTTTGTTGGAGTTGTGACCTTGGGCCTTTGTAAGGAGAGACACTAATATGCGTACCATCCACTACGTCTGAATATAAAAATGCTTTATCAAATGATTGAGCTTTGTGCACTTGAACTCTAGCTAATGTAATGGGATTACTGGACAGAAAGTTGCTAATTTGAGGGTTGCCTACTTATGTTTAGTAATCTATGAAGAATAGGCCATTGGATCTTACGCCGCTAGGTTGGTGAAGCTGTTAATCTCCTTGTCCTTTCTTTCTCCATGTCTTTCCAGTTTTTTCAGCCATTCCCTCTATTCTCATTTTTGGCTAGCCAACCTACCATCTAAGTTTCTCAGTGTTTACTGGTTTCAGTGGTGTGGTGTGCATGACAGTACTGCTTTAATTCGGAGATAGTTGTCGCTAGAAGGCCCACTTTTATGCTCCCCTTGGTGTTTAAGGGTCACATGATTATATTACTGAACTTGGGAGTTGGGAGTGCGAAGTTCCTTTTGTATGGTGAGGCATTCTTACGTGAATTCACTTTTCAGGCCTTGGGAGTGGTTTTACGTGGATTCCTGTGCGCTTTTAGATAAAGAACTTTTATTAGGTTTTGAGGTTAGCTGTCAAATGTGAGTAAAGGCATCGTGTGACCATTCCATTTTTATTGAGTAGGTTTTCGTGACTTTTTTAGGTATCTTTGTGGCGCTGGCGTTGCGGTTTGATGTTTCCAGGGGAAAAGAGAGCCAATACTTCAAGAGTGCTTTCGTTGGGTACACTGCTGGCTTGGTCCTTACCATTGTTGTGATGAACTGGTTTCAAGCTGCACAGGTACATCTTTCGTCTTCCTTGCTATCAAATGTTTCATTTGCCTCCTTGTGGCGTTAAATCAGTCTTGTGATGTACTTAAATTGCAGGATTAGTCAGTACAGGCATTACCTTAAATTCTCTAATCATCTTTTTCCTTTTCAGCCTGCACTTCTGTACATTGTCCCAGCTGTCATTGGATTTTTGGCAGTACATGTGACATGGAATGGTGATGTCAAACCGGTTTGTGACTTCTTTCCTAGCAATACAATTAAGTTTTTTGCTTTCCTTTACCATGCCCCGCACCTTCGACATTCTAAGGATCTTGAATAAACAAGTGAAATGCGGTTTGGTGTACTACTGTTAATTCCAAGAGGGCCTAGTTGACTATGTTACTCATACTTGACTACCAAGTACCAGTGTTAAGGCTTTAAGAGTATGTATCTAAGTGTTGAACTAGGCTACGTACTGAGCAAATTGAAGTTTTAAGGTGGCCAAATCATTTTGAAATGCCGTGTGATAGATACACGAGTATCTTAAATGAAATGAAGAGTCTGAGTAGCATTGGTTGCGCATTATTTTGTAAAAAAAGTGCCAAAAAGACGAGGGAAAGCAACAAAGGAAAAAAAGGGCCAGAATTCTGGTATTTGGTGCATTTTTTTATTTTAAGAGACATTTGAGACCTAAAGTTCAACACACAGTTTCATATGAACTTTATCATCATCTTCTGCTCACGTTGATTCTTCTGCTTCTTCTCATTAATTTGTGCAGTTGATGGAATTTGACGAGGCTAAGATGGCTGAGGCATTGGCATCTAAAGAGGAGAGCGACTCCTCACCGAGTAAGAAAGCAGACTAGACGAGCCTTGACTGGAACACAATTAGATTGCAGCCCGAGTTTCTTCAGGAGCCGAAGTTCTCTCAAAGTCTGGGGGCTTTTTCTAACTTAAGCACCTTCACATAGTACCCTTGTAAAAGATTTTGATGGAATTGTGGATAATATCATTATCATCAGCCCCATAATAGCAAACAGATTTCTTCTTCCTTCTGCTATTGTTTATCAAATGCAATACTGTGTTATATAGAAGCTCTGAATTGCTCAGGTAAAGGTGTTCAAATCAATAAGGGGTGTATCTGGTACAAGACTACAAGGTCATTTAAGCAAGGGGGAACAGCGATAATAAGTTTTTTACTTCACAAGTCGGGTTGTAAATATTTTCGACTTAGACTTGAGCCTGATTCCAGTTCGAACTTTTCACAAGCCTAGTTCACTACCGGGCCAAAATAAAGTCGTGTCTAAAAGCTAGTTTAATCCGGATCGCATTTTTTTATATTGACTTTGTTAGACAATGAAGACGACTAAACTAGAGTGTTTTGTTTGGTAGACATACAACATACTGAAAGTAAAATTGTTAGGTTGACATAAATGCAGAATGACAACTCCTTGTAAGTTAATTTATCAATTCCCTGAGATAATGAGAATTTCAATTTCCTTGGCATGAAAACTTTTAAGGAAATATTTAAAAAAAAATAAAAAAATAATCTTGTTTATAAGTATGAGATTATATTAAGGTAAGAAAAATAATCCTCTAGGCTGCTCTCGCACAGGGCCCCCACCCACATGCCTATTACAAGCCATAACCCCCCAAATCCCAAGCAAATGCAACCAAGCGGCACTACAAAACGAGTTGTTCTCATACATTAATGAGTTGAACATAAAGGTGTTTGACTTTGTTTCATTTGGTAGAAATGTTTGGATTTGTTTGGCTCTATTCATTTACTTGTTGAACGTGCTTTAGTCAAACTTGTTTCCAAAGATTATACCTATACCAATATGACACTTTTTAGAATAAATTTTTGTATCGAGGTACGAGACTTAACTAATCAAATCACCTATATATACAACAAATTCTCGGATACACAAACTCACATAAAGTTAGGATCAAGAATCACCAAGCATTTCATCTACCAAACCTGTTTGCCAAGGTCCACTTCTACCAAATCCTTTACGACCTTTAAAGAGGACTTAGTTGCCCATTTTAATACCGTATTAAATTTATACACAAAAAACAACAAATTATCTCTGAAGTTATATGGGTTTGATGAAAGACATATAATGATATAACTATATACTTATGGTCATGAATTGTTAAATATAGACTACAATAGCATGCAACACCGACTCGACTATTTGTCATATTTCGATAACATATTTTAATATAGTTAGTACTTAAAAATGGAGGGCTGCCCAGTACATATCTGATATGTAGGAGTTGGGCACATATCAAAATTTTCTTTTAAAATGTAGTACACTTATATATTTATGTAGTATATTTTCGCGTAATGTAGTACATTTATATACAGTTTAGAGTAGTATAGTTTCTGAAAATTGTAGTACAATAAAAAATTATAGTATATTTTTTTAAAATGTAATACAGACCTATCTGATAGATGTTACTGTTCACATCTATCAGATAGGTCTTTGGCTTTTCCCCTTAGAAATGTATCAACTTTTTTTTGACATTTTAAGATGCAATAGTAATTTTGCAGCACAAGGAATATATAGCTAGATTTGACCAAATTTTTATGTACTTTCAAGTATAAATATTACAATCGAGACTAGTACCCCACTCTTGACACATAACCAAAGAAAATACATAACAATCTCAATAACAATCTCTTGTGTCGCTAATATTCGGCTGTGTATAATTGAAGAAACGGTATGTGCACATTATACTTAGAGCGCGTGTTGACGTGTGGTGTCTTTCTTAGTGGAAGTAGGTAAAACCGTATAACTCAAACAATATAGTACTATAACTATACGTGATTTAATATTTAATTTATGTTTACATTAATCTTAGTTCATTTAAATGAATAACCAATAAGGTAGCAATAATAATAATAAAAATAGTAAGAAAAACCGAAGGAATTTAAGAATTCTTACGTTACTAATTAGAAAATTGATTTCCATTATTGTCATGGATATTTGTTTACATCGTGCTAAGAAAATAAACTAGTTTGTGGCTCCTACTGATATTTTAGGTACTTTTATAGTAATACTTCACCCGCTTCATAATTTTTTTAACACTTATACTTTTAGCTTAAATGTCGTAAACTTCAACGAGTAGTTTTTGAATATCGACTTTTCATATTTATATTATGTAAAGATATCAATAGTTAAACTGGTGTATTGAGGACGACGTACAATTTTTATTATACACCAGGATGTATATCCAAGACTATTTTTTGCTCAAATAGATTTAGATGTACCATGAGTATGTATGATACTCGTAATACACTCGGATGTATGATGCATGCTTTTAGGACGACGTGATAATAATTATTGCAAGAATTAGGGAGGGGAAGAGGAAGTAATAACGTTTCATTGTGTTAGAGTAATTTAAGATTGTGGTAATGAAAATGAATAAAAACACAAACACGAACAGTGAAGAGACGCACCATAATTTGGATTAAACAACAAAATCCGAGAAGAGAAATCAAAATCAAAATCAAAATCAAAAGAACCCATTAAAACCCAGAAGAAGATGCTTTTATCCCTGCTTTTTCTCTCTCTCTCTCCTCTCTTTTCTTGCTTGATTTAGGATTTTAGATGTGTAACAACGGAGGAACCTAAGAACCTATTAAAACCCACAAAACTCACAAAAAAAAGGGATTGAATTTTTGAGCTGTGCACGCATCAATCATCATGGAAGGTAATGGAAATTGTTTAATATCTAACCCATATTATAAAGTTTTGATTTTTTGATTTTGTTATGAATTTTTACCTTGTTTGGTTTAAGATGAAGATAATTTGGTAATGTTTTTATGCAAGTTTGTGAGTTTAATTTTGTGTTAAATCTACATTGTTGATCTGGGTATGCATGTGTTTTGTGTAATTTTGATGTTTGTTTTGTTGAGAGATCTCCTTTTGGTTAGTGTTTTTTTGTGGGGATTTTTTGTCTGAAAATGTTGAATATTGTCATGAGAATGTCTAATCTTCTGTTGTTGTTGTGTTGTTGTTGTTGTTGTTGTTGTTGTTGTTGTTGTTGTTGTGGATGAGTATTCGACGGCCGATGCCCTGTAGTTATTTGGCATTTGGTGATTTCTGTGTTGGTCATTTGGTTTTGTCATGGGGTTGGATGAGAGGCCATTTTGTTTGTAAACTGTAATGAAGTGCTTGTTAGCTTTAACAGAAGGGCGGTATGAAGGCGTATGGGTGATCATAATGGTGTTATTTTTGACTTCAATTTTTATATTGGAGTCTACCTGCATTTTGTTCTTTGGTCTGTTCATGGCCGATGAGCTTTTCACGTTGAGGTTTTTTCGTTTAGGGTAGAAAGGTGTATTTTAGTTTGTTATAGAAATGTGAAATGGGACCTCATTGGAAGTTGGATGCTATGTGCGGAACCTTCGAGCTTCATAGGAGTAGTGATTGCTATTAAGGAATTCATAAGTGTAGGGGATCAATCTGATGGGTTATTACCCCAAATGTATGATTTCGGGAGTGTCTTAATAAGAGTTGTCATAATCAGCGTAAGTTTGGAGTTTGGATGTTCTTCCCTCCCCCCATGTAAATTTAGCTGAATATGAAGTTTGTAGGTTATGCCCTTGAGGCCTTGATTTTTATGAGTCCCGATCCGTGTATTTTTTCATTTATGTATGGAAAGCCTATACTGATGGAATTATTGAGGTTATTAGCTAATGCCTCAGTCCTCTAGATGCTGAATTTTTAGTTTCCTGCATACCTCGCAGTTTGGGATGAACCTGTTAGCATATGTGGATATATCACTATTGGTTTTTCTGCGACGTCTTTGTGGCTGTCTTTTGGATGTAGAAAAGGGCTTTGGTGCGATGCAAGTAAAGGTTTTCTTGAGGAGCAGTATTACTTAATTCTCATGTCAACTTTAAACACAAACATGTATATACTATATACTATGAATTGTCAGTTTGAAATTACCGTTCGGAAGTCTGGCTTATTTGTACGTGAATTAGTTTGAGCTTATTTGATTGAAGGTGTATCGAGCATTATGTTCTCAATTTCTCATAGTCTTCACTCTTCACTGACCTGCCACTGGGTCCGACCTCATGACAAAAGGTGATGTTTTGTTTGCTACTAATTATGCTATCATGTTATCAGAAATTAGCGAATTACATTGTGAAGAAAATAAAGCTCTTCCAGATAAGAACAAGAAAAGGCGGTTCAAGACACCATCCCAACTGCAGGCTTTGGAGGACTTTTATAATGGTAGAAGTTATATTTGTCTTTTGACCTTCCCAAAATCAATTATCCGTGCATCATTTTTGTTGAGAGGATTTCATCTCCTTTTCCGTTTTCTTTTTCTCTTTTGTGATTATCCAGAGCATAAATACCCAACCGAATCCATGAAGGCAGAGCTCGCAGATCATCTAGGTTTGACTGAGAAGCAGATTTCTGGATGGTTTTGCCATCGCAGATTGAAGGATAAGAGGATTATAAATGGTGAATTAAATCCACCTGGAAGACAGGATCTTTCAAGCGGTGTTATTCAAGATCGTGGTAGTGGATTAAGGCAGGATTCATGCAGTAGCACCAAACAAGCTGATCATAAGCTTGCTGATTTGAGGGAGGTTGAGAGTCGAAGATTTGGTCACAACAATCTTCCTGCTGCTGAGATTAAATATGAGCAAAGGATGCTTGATGACGGAGCGGAGATGGATGATACTTCTTCAGAAAGTAATTCAGATCTTCAGGGGATTTTTTACCCTCCTAAAAGGAGTCCATTGGATGTTGATACATTAGAATATCGGACACCAAATGGATTAATTGCTCAAAATAGGAGGCGTGTGGGGCCCTCTGGGTATTTGAAAATTAAGGGTCAAACAGAAAATGCTGCTGTAACTGCAGTTAAGAGACAATTAGGAAGGCAATATAGGGAGGATGGTCCACCCCTTGGGATCGAATTTGATCCGCTTCCTCCAGGGGCTTTTGAATCACCAAGCAAGATGGCTAATACTGGTGAGTATGTTCTCCTCTCTATATGGTACTCTACTGTAGCTTTAGCAACCTTGCAATGCTAGGGAGTGTAGAATATTGGTCTTGTTTGCAATCAGAAATCATAACATAAGCGTGTAAGATCTGAATCTGAGTTTCTGTCAAACTCGAGTTTCTGCTGATGAATTCATGGGAAGTGTTGAGAGAGTTATTTTCTTCAATATGTTGTACATCTGACGGATTCATCAGTTTGTGGTCCAAACTCCAAACCCTTTGCCTATGCTCATATTCATTTTCTAGAGACAAGTTTTTTCAAGTGTTGCATATTGCTTTCTTTGATGCTTTTGGTCTTATTTAAGGCCTGATGTGTAATCACCTTGCTAGTCATCGTAAGCTCTTACACTCTAGAGTGCTTGACTCCTTTGCTCGGTTGTACAGATGCTTATGGAGTTGCGGAACCGATTGGCTCTAGCTCTCATGATATTGGTGTCACTCATAAGCGACCTGGCCTTAGCACTGTAAGTGTATCTTTGAATGCGGCCTTTTTTCTCCTTTGTGATTTATAATCATGATTAGTTTCTTGCTCATGTAGTCCAAGTCTGCTTCACCTGTTCATTCCCCCCTTTTGCCACTTGGTTGGTGGGCGCACATTATGATTATAAAGCTTTTACCTGGGCTTGAGATTGTGCTAAAATGACTTTGTGCAAAAATTAACTGTAAAACAGCTGAGTGTGATATAATTGGTTATGGTCCCTTTTCATATACCACCATTATGGAGCCTCTTTAAATGGTCAACTATGGCTTTTGTTTTTGGTTGACTCTTTCTTTTGTTTTTATCTGCTTCTTTGTTGCTTCTTCAAGTGAGTAGTTCTAGTTCATAATCTATCTTGTACTAGGAGGAGGTCAATCCAAACTTTCTGACGAGGAATGTATTGATGCTACTAGACTGCTAGAGCTCCTGTTGACTTGGTTGGGAGCTTGTTATCTGTTTTTAGCTTAATCTTGAGAGTTTCGTGAAGGCAAATGTTAGAACTGCACTGAAATGTACTGAAATGTATTTTCCTACAGGCTTTAAACATCAATACCCTTGGAGGGGCTATCATGAAATTTTAACTCTTATTTCCGCTTTTTGGATAAATGATTTTGACATACGTCACATACTGTCAAATAATGGAAAGTATGAGCTTCCTGGATTGATAAATAGCAAATGAAAATGAAACAAATTATGGGTATGAAATTACATTACAGTGGGAAATGGCAAGACAGGCAGGGCTTATGTAATCTGTTAAGAGAAGGTTGAAAACACAAGTGAAGAAGAGAGAAGAAAAAAATTAAAAGGATAGGCTATCAGTGGAGACTGGAAATCAAGCAATTTCTTAAGAACATCCGTATTGGATGTCCCTTTGGTCATCTGGTCTTTTGAATTCTTAAAAACAATATGCCCTTTACGATGAATGTCTGACTGATATCGTAGTGACTAGTGAGTCTCTTTAAATGTCTCGTAAAGGTGTTGACTTGATTGACTTGTGAAGTTGATTTGTTTGTTTGAGTCACAGTGTTTGAACTGAGAAGAGCTGAATGTTGCTTTGGGGTTCTAACCCTATGCTTCTTATCAAGTTACTTTGTTTGACTGCACGTCATATACACTGCCTCTTCAGTTATTCTTAGTCTTATCCGGCCTTTCTTTCTTCCAGATCTAAGTTCCTGATGTTCATGGCTGATAAAATTCTTTTATGTGCTGCCCGCTATGATTTTCTTATCTGCAGTTTCTTCTGTAAGCTATAAGGGGTTCCAGATTCCGAGTAGCATGGCAACACACGCTTTTTCTTTCTTCACTTTCCTCCGACGTATTAGGTTTTTCTTACTTCATTGTTTTCCAGTGTCACAGAACTTGTGGATAAGCATATTGAGGGGTCTTTTGGTTCGCTATTTTTGGATTCCAAGAAACGAAATCATTTACCAATTCTCTTTCTTCTTGTTTGGTTTGACCTTTCATCAATTCATTACCATTACTTTGTGGTAATGGACTTTAATTTGTTACCTTTCCTCCCCCTCAAGCAACAGAATTTCTTACTCGTTGGTAATGGTTACCATTCCATTTCCATTACATCATTACATGGCTTCATCCAAACACTTAATATAGGTAACCATTGTTGTTATTATTCCCCTCCTTTGTTTGTTTCCATTCCCTTTCCATTTTAAAGCTCGAACCAAACGACCTTTGAAAGGAATGCAAAAGATTACCTCACTGAGATGTCCCCCTCTCCTCCGAATTTTGAAGCACCTACCAACAGAGAAAGGACAAAAAGCCTATTTGTGCTTCCCACCTACTCTCCTCTTGGTGCATGAAGATGTACTTCAACTTTATTGATTCTTTCTAATAAAGTGCTTTTTACAATCTAATATAACGATTTACAAATTACTAACATACAAGTGAAAAATGTGTACTCCATCACACTGATGTCTTGCGAAGTATAAGTAACTATGCGTTGGAATTCTTAATCTTCTTCCTGCCGCATGTGTGTATTCTGGCAGGCACTGCTATGTCTGTATGTATATTAAAAATTTGAATATATCTACTTTTGCACCAAGTTGCAAACTGAGATTTATTTTTGCAGATACAAAATCAAGACAAGTATGTGGCTCCCACAGACTACAGATCCTTGCATAAATCAGACCCTGACAGTTTTGCTTACCGTCAACCTAAACAAAAGTCACCTTTTCTTAATCACGGTCGTACATTCCCCGTCCAGAAATCTTCTATTTGTGCGGACTCCTTCTCTGCTAGAAATACTCCAGATTATGATGGTAGCACGAGCCACAGTATCCAGCGTAAGCATGAACCTTCAGGTATGGGATCAGATTCCTATGGCGGAAAAATTACCAGTGAACTGGAAGAGCCTTGGTGGCATAATTCTGATAAGGGGAATTCTGTGGCCGTTCGTAGAAGAGAACTGTTTGATTCCAGATCTGCTGCTGTACCAGTTAGGCACAAGGACCCCATAGTTAAAGAGGATAGGGTACCACCTAGCAGGATAATGAAGGTCTGATTATAATTACACGTCATCCTCATTAAGTTATTGTTAGCATTTGTAATTTTTGTGTAGGATGATCTTTAGATTGAATATATTGAGGACTGGCATTTGGCAGGATGAAGAGCTCTACGCTGAGAGAAGATCTATAGACGAGCATCATGATTCAGTCAAATTGAAAAGGCGTCAGGCAAATGAGCTTAGGGTGAGTTTGTCACCGGCATATTTCTATGTTAAATGAATATATGATAATTCTTTCTTAATCTTGCATATGATTGATCTTCTGTGTATGCATCTTAAGGCTTACAAGAGGGGCAGAGAGGAATTCTTGCAGGAAGATTATGCCATCAGACCATATCAGGAGCCGCCACAATGGTCGAGTCAGATTAAAGGGTAAGGCAAAGATAGCTTATATGTCACCTCATACTATTGCTTTGTGTTGTTGGATCTTGTACCATGAGAGGGGGCACTTTGTCAGCATACTTTAAGTGGAATAGGCTTGTTAAATTTGACGGCTCCATTGGCTTATATCCTCATAATTTTGGTTTTCTCTTTACACCTCTGTCTTTTGTTCCTTGTTTTCTTGCGCCTTACCTTACACACACTCGCTTTCTCATATTTCTTGGTTACTTTCTTTAATATATTCCTTTACTTTTCATGTTTCGTTTGTCTAGGAGACGATTCCTTTTAACGGTTCATGTTAGCCAACCCCATATGATTTGACTAGCCTTTGTTGTTGTGTTGTATGATTTGTACTATTCCTTCCGTCGAGAAATAATAGTAAAGGATGCTACTTTAGTATGTTTGATTTAAGCCATCATCTTTTTCAAATAGTAGCCCATGCGTCTTCTTTTACTCGCTACATATACCATACATAAATTTCTCAAATTATTTGCTACATTTTTTTTTTTGCATGTTGTCCTCGTATTACTTCTACCTATTTGATCCTCCCTTTTGTTATTTACCATAATTATATTTATTATACCCTTATTTTGTCATATACTAAAAAAAAGTGGTTCCAGATAGGCATCCCACACATGCATGTCCTAAATATTTGTGGCAAATAGAAACGTAGCAAGTAAATGTAGACAGATTAATGATTTGTGATTGGATTGTCCAAAAGGAATGTCACAAGTAAGGGGTCGTTTGGTTCAAGTTATGGAATGGAAAGGGAATGGAAACAAATAGAGGAGAATGATAACGAATAAGGTTACCTTTATAGAGTATTTGGTTCAAGTCGTAAAATAGAAAGAGAGTGGTAACCATTACCACCAAGTAATGGCTTTTGTTAATTGAGGGGGAGGGGAAGGGGAAGGTAACAAATTGGGGGAATCCATTACCACCAAGTATGGTGGAGTGAGGTGGAGGTGAGCCAAACAAGAAGTAGGGGAATCAATTACCGTTTCTTGGATTTCAAAAATAGCGAACCAAACGACCCTAAATGTAGACGGATAATGATTTATGATTGGACTGTCCAACGGGTTTAACCTTGACTACAAGAACCATAACTATCATAAAAGTCTTGTACTTTCTTTTGGGTGAAATTTCGCTGTGTCCTTTATTACAAGAGACAGAGGGAGTGTAGTTATTCGTATCATGTTTCCGACTTTCCGTGTCATTTGCAAAAAACGTGTTTCTGTGCATAGTTTATGCTTGATCCATTTTTCAATGGAATTGTGTATTTAACAGAGTTTGCTGCTTTACATACATATATATTCAGAATTTTTTGACTCTTGTAAATTTTTAAGTACTTAATTAAGCTTATACTATATACGTTGCAGCAAGTCAGCAGCCTACTTGTAATATACCATATTTATTTTCTTTTTCTGGGTTTTGTTCTTTGCAGATCAACAGATCTGCCATCGAGCTTTAGTGAGGATGAAACTGCAGAAACTAGTTCCTCTATGGATTGAAGATCTTAGAAGTCAACCATGTAGAATTCTGGGAAAAGCCCCTCAAGAATTGCAATGAAATCTAGCTTGTAGTTCAGATCCTGATGAAAGAAGTCGCACCCTCGCTAATCACATTGGTGGGTTGTACAGTTGGTAATCACGGAAAGACGACATGGGTTTTTAGAGAAAGATTAGTTTTTTTGTTTAGGCAAGATTGCTTGATCAGTTTTTGTCTTCGGGGATAGATTGCTCAATCACCCCTATAGCCCTTGTCTATAGTTTTGTAAATCGTCGATTTGTGCTTGTTTAGAAACTAAATGTTGTATTCACCTGCAAGTTTAACCTTGCACATGCCGATGCCGTTTTGCCTATGGCTCAGATTCTTTTGTTAGTGCTGATAAATCTGTTATATTTTCTGGTAGATCTTACAGTGATTCGTCAGGTCTTGATCTCCAAGGACGAAGACTATGCACTCATCTTGGCCGATTAACTGTTGGGTTCGCATGAAGAGGAACTAGTTTTAATCTTTAGTAGTTTTACGTGTCATAATCTAAAGAATCTAGATCATTCGTCCAATATAGTGTACCATTTGGTGTCCCATTTGCTATTATTTGTCTCGTAACTCAATTCTGGCATTCCCTTACTTTCCGGTGAGGCATAAAAGTGGGTCGAGGTGGTATACGTTTTGTTAAGGTGTTACTTTTAAAGTTGACGGAGATATCTATCTACTATGCCTTTCTAATGGTTGCCTAAAGTTGTTCATCTAACCCATTTCTTTCTTAAGTTTTGGTTTACCAACTTACTTACCTAGCTTGCAATAATATGAAGACTAATGACATAATTAGTGCTGATAAAAATCTATTTTCAAGACTAATCTTAGACTTAAGTAAAAAACTTAGGTTAGTTATCAAAAGCTCACTCTTTGACTGGTATTTATGAACTCTCTAAGTAGAGGTGAGCAAAACAGTCTGAGTGCCTGATTTATGTATAAAAAAAATTTGTATTTATTTGCATTATTTCAGTTACTAAAATTTTCCATAGCTAACTTGTGCATTGCATGGACTGAAAATTTGTTACTACCTCCGTTTTTTTAATGGCTACACTTCTCATTTTACGGACCCCTAGGCAAAACTTTGATAAGTGAGTAAAAGTGTGTAAGAAAAAGTTGTAGGAGAGAGATAGAGAGAAATAATTACTAATAAGAGAAAAAGGAAAAATATAGCCATTAATTTTAAACTTCCTAAAATAGAAAGTGTAGTCATTAAAAAAACGGAGGAAGTAGTATATTTAAGCGTATTGTCATATTACTAGTGTTTCAAAGCTATGTCCAAAGTAAAAAAAAATCCATATCAATTCATCATCTAACTTTTTCGAATAGCAATATTGTAGCAATACTTTCTTCAAACAAAAAACAATAAAATGATGTAAAAGATATAATTAATCTTAATCTACCAAGGTCTTTCTCAAGAGTTACTTTCTTAACACTTTAGTTCTATAGTATCATGATTCATGCATGCATATTTGCATGTAATCACCATAGTGGCAGAGTTACTAACAAGTGTGGCAATTCTTTGACCCTTTGAAACTTTGATTACCACACATATATAGAATTATATACTTTGGAAAAGGTAATTATGGCCTAACCTATAATCTATGTTAAAAGTCGGTAGACATGATCCTAAGTTATATTGCAAGTTTTAGGCTCATAGAATTTCACATGACTTTTTGTCCCTCGTTTATTATAAGAATTAACACAAGAAATTACGTTCATTTTCAATTGAGAATGAAGAGTTGCGTCATTATTTCATTATTCCATCAATCAATATAAAAAACAACACGGAAGATCAGGATAAGTTTATTTTTTAAAATGTCTTTCCAAATCAGTTGGAAAAAATCATTGAATATTCAAAGTCATCTTTGTATTAGCACCATCATTACAAATGATATAGATTTTGATGGTATATTTTGTCATACAGTAATTGAAAAAGAACCGAATACATGATAATTATACATACCTATAACCTAAGATGCGGATAAGTAATTGATTGTCTAAATTGACAAAATACCAATTTTAACTTCATTTAGCAGGTACACATATAAAAAAAATTCATGCAAAAATCAATTAAAATACCCATGCATGTTATACACAAATGTACCTAAAAAAAGCCTTTTATATAACATCTGATTACCAAGTAGTACTTGGTCTAGTGGAAAGGAGAGTACCCTTCCAACCTCAAGGTTGGGGGTTCAATTCCCACAAGGGGCACTTTGAGGGTAGGGATTTCCCTTACCCTCCCCCCTACTCTCAAGTGCCTGGCCTAATAGAACACGAGCGGGGTCCGGACCACTTCTCCTTACCAAAATAAATAAATAAAAATAAAACATGTAACATCTGATTTCACAAATGAAGTAATGATGCTAGAATAGCATCTAAAAAATGAAAATAATGGGCCCAAACTTGCTACCTAGTAGAACGAGTGATGTAAGTCAGTCGCAATATAATATTTAGATCTAACACAACAGACTTTTTTTTATTGCCGAGGTCGATTATGTGTAGCGTTTTACTAGAATATTTAAAGACATTTTTCTCTTCCACTTATTTTCAGATCATTTTAATTATTTTTTGTTCAATTCAGTTTAGTTCAGCCCTTGACAACACTTTTACACTCACATTTTACTATTTCTGTCAGTTCAGCTCAATTCAGTCCGATTTATTTAGCTCAGCTAGATTTAGCAGGAGAGAACAGACCATAACTAGTGTTTTTATATTCGACTTTTGTAGATATACAACCCGATATGGTAAAACATATCATAACTCACGCCAACCCCCTTAGTTCCACCACTAGTAAGTGATAACATCATAGATTCATAGTACGTGGTTGAAGTAGTTTAGGACACTGAGAAACCAGACGTATATGCAGAAAATCTAACAGTAATGTACTGCAAAGCAAAGAAACTAACAACAGAATTGTACTGTGTAACTGAATGATTGTATTTAAGACTAGTCCAGGATTCAGGTATGCAACAATGAAGTTGCCACCTGCCACCCCACGTTTGGTATGTTTTTGTGAATGTGGATTTGATTTGATGCATGAAAAAGTTGGGTCCAACTATTGTATAAATTATTAGATCAACATTATGTAAAGCAAAGCATTGTGTTAGGGAGGAAAAAAGGGAACTCCACTTTTTTTCCATAAAGAAGAGGATAGATTGATACACTACAAGTCTTTTTGAAAGTAGGGAAGGACTAGTCTAGGACCACTTCCAAGATATTTGTCATGAAATGTTTACTTTTTTACATGTATTTTTGGAATAATGTCTTGTTTATACAAAACTAAGAAATGGACTATGAGAGATTGTTTATATTATTAGTGATATTGAGAATCGAGATTGACCTGATCGTACATAATTTGTGAGTCATAAGACCTCATCTTTCGAGAAGCGAATAGCTGCTCAAGTGATTTTATGAACTCTAAACTTGACTCTCTCTTGGTGATTCGAAACTCTCGATATAATGTGCATTTTTTCGTAGAAGGGGAAAGAAGTAAGTTACTCTTCTATAAGTTGTTTACCTAGATTTTATCTCCTAAAAACACACAAGAAATCGAGTTATGAGCTATTAGGTTCTTCAACTCATTCTTACCATATACTTAAGTCTTGCTACTTAGTAAGAAGTATGAGGTTAACTCTCTATATATACCATATCAGGTTTTTAGTCCGTTTTCATTGTTAATGAGCTATGCAATAAATTCAGTAGCTGATTGTAGTTTTTCTTGCATGATAGACCCGCTCGCATTCTCCTAAATCACGTACTCAGTTCGTGAGCATATAACTGGAGAATGTGAAAGAGTTTTATGCATACACCCAGATGTATGACGCAAATTGTAGCCTTTTCATATCATATCTATTTAAGCATAAAACTTATGTAAACTTTCTCCACAGGTAGTACTTGACATTTTAAAATAAACCTATTTTTGTGATTAAATTATAAAATGGACATTTAGGCTATGTTTGGTTGGACTGAAAAACATTTTCCAAGAGAAAACTGATTATAGTTAGCTTTTCTATGTTTGGTTCCTTGCATAAAAGTTAGAGGAAAAACAAAGAAGGGAGGACAAAGGGGTGAAAGGAAAGTGAAGAATACGGAAGAAATATGTTTCTCCTCCATGGAGGAAAAGAAAATATTTCCATTTAATAGATAAGAAAAACTATTTTTCTCCTATACAAACCAAACAAAATCAAGGAAAATAATAAAAAGTATTTTCTTCCAACCAAACAGAGCCTTAAATTATCTCTTGTACTTAAAAGAAAAAGGAAATCAAGCTCAGAACTACTATCCTGGCCTACTTTAAGTTAGGCAAGTAGTCCATAGCAACTTAGCAAGTAGCAGCCATACCTTATACACCCTATCTAATGATCAAATTCATGCAACAAAAGAGTAGGACCGTTTGATGTACCATAAAGTTTTTACAGAAATTTCTGACTTGTCCCATTTCTCTTCCTTAAAATCCCTTTTTAAAATTAATAATACACCAAAACAATAAACTCTTAGTTCTTGTTGCGGTATAAATGGGTTCACTGAACTATAGTCAACTAAACTGAAAATAATTTGGGAAAAACCGACCTTGATCTCCGAATAATTTAGAGTCGACTAACATAAATCATTATAAGATATTGTCTTACTCTTAACTATTAGGATAATTTGGTAATTAGACTCTTAGTAGGCTTGTAAAGATAGATTTTCATAACTCTATATATATAACAGTGCCAGGCAACCTAAACAAGTTAGCCAATTATTCCAATACTCGTACATGGTATCACGAGCCTAGGTTTAGAATTTTTTTCTCTCTCTTCCGCTCATCTCTAACCCTAAACCTAAACACAATCGGCACCACCTTCATGGCCACCGGACCACCGTCCACTTCCGCCGTCAGCGCCGACGCCGACAGCCCCTCCACGCATGTACATACACCGCGTGTGGAGCCGTCTTCTCAGCAGCAACCCTCGTTCGCTGTTTCTCACGCCCAGGCGCAGCATACGATGCAGCCACGCTTGCCCACCGCAAGTCTTCACGCTGCAGCCGACCTTGGTGGCGCCACCTGGCTGAACCACCAGCCATCTCAGTGGCTGCCGCCAGCCTCTTCAATGGCGGATCACCCATCACGAGTGCAAACCCTAGGTTTCCACCCGGTTTTGGCGCGCCTTCCATGCCCTATGCGTCCCCCACGCATACATCGTCTGCATTGTTTTCTTCTTCATTGGCACATCATCCTCCCTCCTTGGTTCCTCCTCCGACATCGATTGCACATCAATTCAATAATCATGACATCACGCGTTTTGTGACCATCAAGTTAACTACTCCAGAGGATTTTCTTGTCTGGAAAACTCAGGTTACCTGTTTCTTGTTAACACATCAGTTACTTGGTATTGTCGATGGTACGATTTCTATACCTTCTTTTACTTGTGTTGATCATCTTGAGTGGAGGCTGAACTCAACTTATCTAAATATTGTGTGAGATTGGACGTGATCACTCCTTCATTTCAACTTATCTTTACACTTGATTGAATCAAATTTGATTAGACTCAATCAACAACTATTTTTTTTTTATTTTTTGGGATGAAGGGAAGAGAATTAGACCATACCTAAACGTTAATACTTTAATATTTATTGATGAAAAAATCGTAAATGTGTGAAATTAGCATTAGTGGAGCTTGTCTGAAGGCATTTTGGAAGACTTTATAGTCCATCTATTCTTTGCACATGGACATTATTCTTTGATAAAAGAACACTGACATCACATTGAACAATTAGATTTTTGATCAATCTAATAAGTTATTGCACATGACCATTTTCTTGTTCTTGATGGATGTTGAGTACTGTTGGATGCCATTATGTTTCTATTCTGCTTGTAACAAAAAACCAAAAGAAAGAAAAATAGAAGACATAATCCGATTTCTTTTGACCAAATAGTAGTAGTTGAAATTATTTAGCTAAATTCAAACTACTTGATATTTAGAAATTATTGAAACATCCATCAAACTTCCTTTTGATGATTTGTGTATATGAAATTAAAAGGTGATAATATACTTGAGACTGAATATGTAGTTTTTTTGAGTAAATATTGGTAACATATTACATAAACGACAAGTTTTTACTAATGACTTTGATTTAAAAAAAGGACCATTACAAGTTACAACTGCTAATATATGTGCCTAGATCCATTAAACATAACTGATCATTTAAAATTTGACATGAAATCCAATTTTAGCTAGATCCATTAAACATAATTAGATACTTTAAATTTGACATGAAATCCAATCTTCAATAATAGTAATATGTAACATGTTCTAATAATAATATGAATAAGAATATTGCCATACGTAGCTTGAAGAGGCATGCATTAGATATGGTTCTCACATACAATAGTACTACATGGAAATTCATAACAAGTTATCAATATTTGTTCAAGGCTTATAATTTTTCCTTTTAACTTCTTTATATAGTTCTTAGGCGTAAGCTTAGCTTAACTCTATAAAAAGCTTTGAAAAGTAGTGATAATATTTTATCATGTAATGTTATATCATGTAATTTTTCCTTTCGCCAATTGTAGTCTGATAGGCCCTGTTTTTTGTGTCTTTTCAACTCCTTTTGGACAAACAGATGAACTCAAGTCGTCTTTATTGTGCTTGTCGTGCTGAAATTAAGAGTGAATGTCGGCTGACTTAGTTTGTAAAGTCTCGAGGGTGACACCTAAAACCTGGGATTGAATGTCATCTATGTCACTACTTTGTATTGCTCCCTACTCACAAAGACATTACACAATTAGGAGTTAGGGGTGTTAATGAGCCTACATGGCTCACGAGGTGCTTGAACTCAAGTCGTGATTTTCAAGAGGCGGGCAACTAAGAGTTTATTCTTTTTAACTTGTCAAAACTTATCCTGAATCTGTCAAAACTTATATTTGAGCTTATTGGAACTTATTAAATCTTATTTTATAAGGTCTAGGATTAATCGGAACTTAGTGAAACTTCTATGAACTTAACTAATTTAAAAAGAACAAAGCCTCAATTCAGCTAGAGAGGCTCGTGAACATACTCAAAATACTTTTGTCTATGATAATTTTGGATATCGTTGATAACAAACTTGTAATCAATAGTACAAATTTGCACAAGTTCTCCGAACATCTTAAAATATTAGTAAAAACTCAACTGTTTAACAATTTTAATACAATACTAGTATCTTAAGTCATCTTGTAAATATTATGAATTGATTTAAAGTAATCGTTTGGTTAAAAAAAGAACTGGATGAACATTAAATTACTTGCTTAAATTCATAAGAATTTCCAATAGCCTTGTGGTTAACACTTCAACTTACCTAGAGAAACTATAAGCAATCTCTATATTTTGGCAAGAACCGAAAATTTCTAAGAAGTTGTACTTCCTCTATTTCGTAACTTTTTTTGTCAACCAAACAACTCACCTTTTTTCATAAAGTTTCGCTTCCCTTATTTTTGTCAAGTCAACCAAACAACCATTTCTAATCCATGCACAGACTCAACTCGATTCAGCTCGGTTCAGCTCCCCTCAGCTCGTCTCGACTCGACTACATCTCATACAACATTGGATTTGATCACCATGGATTATATGACAAGTAATAATCACCTTTACATTTTTTCTCATCTCATTCTCCATCTTCATCTCTCTCTCTTTCTCTATCACTTTCTCTTTCTTCTGAACTCTGCAACTAAATTTCAGATCATTTACTCTCTCAGATTCCCTCTCTCTCTCTCTCTCTTCTCTTTCTCTCTCCAAACTTTTCGCTGATTTTCTCTTCCTCTCTGCATTTTCCTAACTTCCACAACCGCAAAAAGCTGCTCATTCTCTCTCCTCTCTTCTTTTTCCGGCGCAAGTCAATCAACATTTGACTTTCCAACGACTGCACAACAATATCATCACTCTCTTCCATTTTTAAACTTTGATTCAGTTTTTCTTCTTTTTTTCAGCATTGATAGTGTAATTCAGTTCAAAACAAGTTGCGTAATGCCGAAATGATGCCGAAAATCCGAGGTTTTTTCGATTACGTGATGGAATGAAGTTTTTTGTGTGATAATTTGGTTTTGATTTGAAATTCTTGTGGAATTGTTGTTGAATTTGATGTATGGAAGGGTTTCATTACTTTGAGAATGGATGAGTTGAGTTTGAGTTGAATTTCTGTAGTTTAAGTTTGTGATTTTGCTGAATTTTTGGATATTTGGATAGAATGACTTCCGATCTTACTCGTAATGGACCTGTGGAGAGGGATATTGAGCAGGTAAATTGTTAATTTCTTGCTATATTTAGTACTAATTTGCGTTTTATGCTTTGTAATTTAGTAATTTAGCAATTCAGTTGGTGTATTTGAAGCATTGATAATTGATTCCGAAATTCGTTTTATAATTTGTATGGACTAATTTAATGGTAAGAATTAGTACATTTTGACCGTAGCGGATCTTGTTAATGGTAAGTAGTTGGATGAATGAAGATCAAGAGAGTATTAATGGAGTTTAACACTTGAATATTGGTTTGAGTTAGGGTTTGCTATTGCCTGGAACATATAGAAAGTATCTCAGGCCAAATCTGCCTTGATGTTTTTGTCTACTAAGGAGAATTTAAGTGTTATTTCGTATTCAAGTGATCCAGTTAAACGATATGAGTAACGTATGTGTTCAAAGTGAAACCGAGGAATATGTAGCTATGTGTTCGGTAACTTGTCGAGAGAATTGGTTTCTTGAATCTATTTTTAGAGTTTGCAATCTCAACTTTACTCTTCTATAGAGTTATATAATAATATGTGAGACGATATCATTTAGGCTCCAAAAAATAATTGTGAAATTAGTTTTCCATTGTTTGGTTCTGTAGAAGAAAAATGATGGAAAATAAGGAAAATGAAAGGGAAAGTAAGGAGGTAGCGAGAGGAGTGTACAAGAGAGGTAAGGAAAAGGAAGGAAAACATTTTTCCCTTCATTTTGAAGGGAAAATGGTTTTACATCATCGTAAGAGATATTTTACTCCTAGGAAAATGGTTTACACTTCTTTGCAAATCAAACAATGTAAAATTTTTTAAAAAAGGAAAATAATCTTCGTGGAAAAGTTTTACACCCTACCAAACAGAGCCTTAGTCTAACAGGGATTGATTTTAAGAGCTTACTAGGTGAGAATGCAAGATCCCGTGTTATGAAATGCCAAAGAGTACCTTCAGAATTTGTTTAGTGCTAAAATTACTCGAAGGTGAGGTAGTTTATGGGGCCATTAGAAAGGTCAAACTGCAGAAGGGAGTAAGAGACTAAGCACTAACAGTTACTTTGCTGACTAGTTTCTGCCACCATTTGGCTCATAATTAAATCTATCAAACTGCTGAGCCTCACTTCTCCTGGAATTGCTTTTTGCATGTAGGCCCCATTTGGTCGGACAGAAAATCAATTTCCATGGAAGACGTTTCCCTCCTAACCAAATGGAGCGGTAGAACATCGGTTTTTGTGTTGATTGTGGTCTAACTATGGCTCCGTTTGTTTTGGTGGAAAACCATTTTCTTGGAAAATGGATTTCCTCCTCCTTACATTCTCCGTTGTTTGTTTTGGTATTGGAAAATGGATTTCCTCCTCCTTACATTCTCCGTTGTTTGTTTTGGTAAGGAGGGGAAAATAATTTTCTTAAAGGTGGGAAAATGCTCTTAGAGGAGGAAAACCAATTTACTTTTATAAAGAAGGTATGCCACATTTTCCTCTTTCACTCCTTACTTCTCTATATTCTCTCCTCCCATCTTTCCTTCTCTTTGACTCCATTTACCTTTTCTCCCTAAGTTTTCCTCTAACCAAACAAACAAAGGAAAACTTTCTCCAAAATCATATTTTCCATTGAAATTGTTTTCCTTGAAAAGTGATTTTCCATGAAAATTGTTTTCCGTTAAAACAAACGGAGCCTATATGTCCGACTTAACCTCAAACAAGTGATTGCCATGCAGTAGCTAATTTTAGTGCCTTGTTGCTCCTAGCCTGTTATCAGTGTGTTGCTCTTGTATGCTGCCTCGCTGCCATAGAACTGGGGTCACTTGGCTATCGTAGTTATTAGTATAGTTGTCAAAGTTTGGATTAGGAGTGAAATTTAGGATCATGTAAATTCTTTTGTATCTCATGGGAAAATGATTCTGGCTAACGTTAAAACACCAAGGTCACCCCGTGAACATTTCCATTGAGCATTGCAACATCACTTGAGCTAAATTCTTATCCTCTTCCCAGCTTGTATATTGAATTCATTTATAGGTTGTTTGCTGGATTCACTGCAGGCAATTACTGCCTTGAAGAAGGGTGCATATCTGCTCAAGTATGGAAGAAGAGGAAAGCCAAAGTTTTGTCCGTTCCGGCTATCCAATGTAAGCCTTTTCTTTATAAACTTGTTGGCTTAAGCTGTTCTTTTCTGTCTTATGAGAATACATGACCAAGTCCATAGTACTTTTTTTGTGACGGGGAACAAGTTTATTGTACTTGGAATGCTTTCATATAATATCTTTTATAACTAAAATGTTGGTTTCAGGATGAATCTGTTTTGATATGGTTCTCGGGGAAAGAGGAGAAGCATCTGAAGCTGAGCCATATTTCCAGAATTATATCTGGCCAGCGAACGGTAAGTCACTTTCTTTATCTGTATGATGTTATTGAGGAATAGTATATTTTCTGTCACCCAAATCGAAAGGTAGACTAGTTTAAATTTACCAGGACTCGAGTATAAATATATTGGTATACTGTGAAAACCAAGTATTCATCGTGTGACAGAGATAATTCATGTTACATTATCTGCCTTTTCTTTCTTATTGTTCAATAAGCTGCTGGTATATTATATTTGGTTCTTCTTCTTTCCTTTATGGTTGATCTATACTTATCAATGCTATCTCCATTACAGCCAATTTTTCAAAGATATCCTCGACCTGAGAAGGAATATCAATCATTTTCGCTCATATATAATGATAGATCATTGGACTTGGTAAGAATTTCCCTGCATCTTCGTATATGGAACTCTTGTTACTGGCCCTTTTCTACCACCATTTCTCTTCAAGCATTGTCATATCAGTTTTCGTTATCAGATCTGCAAGGATAAAGATGAAGCTGAAGTATGGTTTAGCGGACTGAAGGCACTAATTTCAAGGAGTCATCAAAAGAAGTGGAGAACAGAATCAAGGAGCGATAGCATTCCATCAGAAGCAAATAGTCCTAGGACCTATACACGACGGAGCTCTCCTTTGCACTCTCCCTTTGCAAGTGGAGATAGTTTGCAAAAGGTACTATATAAATTTTAAGAGAAATAGAATTAAAACTAATATCCTTCTTGTCATTCCATCTGCGTTGTTTGAGCGAGGCTTATTTTGTTGAACTCAGGATAGCAGTGATCACATTCGTCTTCATAGTCCGTACGATAGCCCACCTAAAAATGCTTTGGACAAGGCATTTTCAGATGTAATGTTCCCTGTGCATACAAAGGGTTTTTTCCCTTCAGATTCTGCTGCTATGTCTGTCCACTCCATCTCATCAGGTTCAGATAGTGTATATAGTCACATGAAGGGAATGTCTACAGATACTTTTAGAGTCAGTTTATCAAGTGCTGTTAGTTCATCAAGTCAAGGTTCTGGTCTTGATGAGGGGGACGCCCTTGGTGACGTTTTCATCTGGGGAGAAGGCACAGGGGACGGCGTGCTGGGTGGTGGAGTGCGTAGAGTAGGTAGTTGTATTGGTATCAAGATGGATTCTTTGTTGCCTAAGGCACTAGAGTCTGCTGTAGTCCTTGATGTCCAGAACATAGCTTGTGGCGGGCGCCATGCAGCTCTAGTGACCAAGCAAGGGGAGATTTTTTCATGGGGTGAAGAATCTGGTGGCAGACTGGGGCATGGGGTGGATGCTGATGTGTCACATCCAAAGCTTATAGATGCTCTAAGTACTACGAACATTGAGCTTGTAGCATGTGGGGAGCATCATACTTGTGCTGTTACTCTTTCTGGTGAATTGTACACCTGGGGTGATGGTGCTTTCAATTTTGGCCTTCTTGGGCATGGGAATAATGTTAGCCACTGGGTCCCGAAAAGAGTGAATGGTCCTCTGGAGGGCATACATGTCTCTTACATATCTTGTGGACCTTGGCACACAGCTGTTGTGACCTCTTCCGGGCAATTATATACGTTTGGAGATGGCACGTTCGGAGTTTTGGGCCATGGAGACCGTAAAAGTGTTTCCATGCCGAGAGAAGTGGAGTCCCTAAAAGGTCTACGTACAGTTCGAGCTGCTTGTGGTGTCTGGCATACTGCTGCAGTTGTGGAAGTTATGGTCGGAAACTCGGGGTCTAGCAACTGCTCTTCAGGTAAGCTATTCACTTGGGGTGATGGAGATAAAGGTCGACTTGGGCATGGTGATAGGGAGGCAAAACTTGTGCCCACATGTGTTGCTGCTCTTGTTGAGCCTAATTTCTGCCAGGTTGCCTGTGGACATAGCATAACCACTGCACTTGCAACCTCTGGTCATGTTTATACGATGGGCAGCCCTGTCTATGGCCAGCTAGGTAATCCTCATAGTGACGGTAAGCTTCCAACACGTGTAGAAGGAAAGCTCTTGAAGTGTTTTGTAGAGGAGATAGCTTGTGGTGCTTATCATGTTGCTGCCTTGACCTCGAGAACTGAAGTTTACACTTGGGGGAAGGGTGCCAATGGACGATTAGGTCACGGGGACACAGACGATCGGAATACCCCAACTTTGGTAGAAGCTTTGAAGGACAAACAAGTCAGAAGTATTGCTTGTGGTACAAACTTTACTGCCGCTATCTGCCTGCATAAGTGGGTCTCAGGTGTTGATCAGTCAATGTGTTCTGGCTGTCGCCTGCCATTCAACTTTAAAAGAAAACGTCATAACTGCTACAATTGCGGGCTCCTATTTTGTCATTCATGTAGTAGTAAGAAATCCTTTAAGGCTTCTATGGCGCCTAATCCAAACAAACCTTACCGGGTCTGTGATAATTGCCTTATTAAACTTAGAAAAGCAGTTGAGATTGGTATGTCAACCCACTCCTCTGCTAGTAGAAGAGGGATCGCAAATCAGGGGAACGAGACAAATGAGAGAGAGGAAAAGCTTGATTCTGGATCCCGTGGACAGCTTGCAAGATATGCTTCAATGGACTCATCCGAAGGACGATCTAAGAAAAATAAAAAATACGAGTATGATAGCAGTCGTGTATCACCTATTCCTAATGGAGGTTCACAATGGGGAGCTAATATATCTAGATCTTTTAATCCCATGTTTGGGTCATCAAAGAAATATTTCTCCGCTTCAGTTCCAGGATCCAGAATAGTCTCTCGAGCAACATCACCAATTTCTAGACGACCAAGTCCACCTCGTTCAACAACACCTACCCCAACCCTCTCAGGACTTATGTCTCCGAAAGTGACCGTTGATGATGCCAAGAGGACCAATGATGGCCTCAGTCAGGAGGTTATCCGAATGAGAGCACAGGTATGGAACTTATCTGCTTGCCTGCTAGTACCTATGCTTACTTGTGTGACGATTAAGTTATCCCCTTATATTAAACTTTTGGCTTCATTGAAATTACCATTATTGGGTTTTGCTAACACGGTGGTTGGCAAGTTGCTGACCTATTAGGTTGTTTGACCGGCATTGCAAAGCGTCTTTCTCAAAGTGAATCTTGGGCTTGGATCTTTTTGGTGTTTGTTAAATCTTGGACCTATAAACATTTCTAAAGATCAAACAAAATGTCTTCTTTAACTTGTCGGTGAGAATTTGAGATGAGGTTACTTCTAGACACTCTTCGAATTTATCTCTCTTACTGCGCAGGGACAAAATCTGATTTTTGCATTACTCCAAATACATATTATTTCAATCATATGTAGCTTATTGCATGAACCCTTATGAAGATTCCCTGCATATATGGATATTGGGATTATAGAAATCGCTGAAATTTGTTCGAATTAATCTGTTGTGAAAATGAGGCTAATTTATCGGCAAGTTGAAAAAAATCAAGTCACATGGTTATTTAAAGCGGTATGTGAGAATTCCAATTTAGCTGTGAAGCATGCTATTGTCAATATGTTCATTATTCCTTTTTATAGGTGGAAAGTCTCACTCGCAAAGCCCAGCTTCAAGAAATTGAACTGGAAAAAACAAATAAACAATTAAAGGAGGCGATAGCAATAGCAGGTGAGGAGACTGCAAAATGCAAAGCAGCTAAGGAAGTGATCAAATCACTAACTGCCCAGGTATCATTTAGATTTTCTTCACTTCCTGTCATATTTTAGGTTTGCATCTGTGCTTGACTGTTGACATCAACTTACATGTGCTTTTGGAACACTATGTAGTCTTCTCTTATAATTTGGTGCACACATGCTATTGGGTTGATATTTGATTCACGAGAACTTGTGGTAGTTATTTTGTTGTAACTGTCTACTGATGATAAATGTGGTCTTGTGCTAATGGCATTCGATATCAATCTTATTCTTCAAACAGCTCAAAGAGATGGCTGAAAGGCTGCCCGTCGGAGCTACAAGAAACAGCAAATCTCCTTCATTTCCGTCTTTGTCATTCACCCCCACTTTTGCAGACATCTCAAATTCCTCTGTTGACCAGTGTAATGATCAGATACCTAGCCACATGTCAGACTCAAATGGTTTGCATGGTCTGGTGCTTTCAAATGGGTCCATCACCCCTAATAGCCGTAGTTCTGTTCAGAGTAGAGTAGTTAGTTCAGAGGCAACAAGAAACGGGAATAGAACTCGAGAAGGTGAACCTCGTTCAGAGAATGAATGGGTTGAGCAGGACGAGCCTGGTGTATATATTACATTTGTCTCCTTACCTGGAGGAATCAAGGATCTGAAGCGAGTTCGTTTTAGGTGTGTTTTTCTTCTCTACTGGTTTCTTTTTTTTTGCTCAAACTATGTCAATTGCATTACAAATTGCGGAGAATTAAACACCTTCATTGACCTCAGGAGGTGTCGAGTGTCGATGACTTTTGTCGTGTCAGACATGGCATCCCACTTGGATACTTCATTTCAAATTAAAACTTGAGATTTTTCTACAGAATGGCCGAGTCTAACACCAGTACACCCAAATCCGAGTAGACACTATATTCGAGACTGAGCAACATAGGCGGAGATTATTGCCCCTCAGCTTTTTTTCCCCAGACTTTGTTCCTTAACCAAACAAAAAATAGCTATTGGAGTTCAATTCACACACTGAAAGGAAAATAAAAACTAGATAAGATTTGATAAGCGTTTTTCAGGTGAAAGCAGTGGAGCCATAATCATGCTCTAAGACCTCTTTTGCTTCACCTTAGAGGAATAATAGTATTCCGTAAGGTCAAGTGACCAATGGCCTACATAGTCTGTACTTCACATCTCTTTGCTAGTTGGATATGTGGGCACATCTCTTTGCTAATTGGATATGTGGGCATTCCGATTTCTGACAGTTAAGTATTCCATTCTTTTTCCCTGTTTGTTGCAGCCGGAAAAGGTTTAGTGAAAAGCAAGCAGAACAGTGGTGGGCAGAAAATCGAGCAAGAGTGTACGAGCATTACAATGTTCGTTCTGCTGATAAATCGAGCGTTGGTGTTGAAAGTGAGCTTGGCTCATTGATCACTGATAAGTGAAAATGATAGACCTGAAGATTCGTTCCTCAAGGTTTCATCTCATTACAGCTTATGCGTTCTGTTATTCCACGCGATTTTGTGCTGATCTATGAAGCTATGAAACTCGGACCAATATTAAAGGTCCAGATTCAGAGATTCAATTGTTTTCTTCCATTCTTTTTTAGTCCCCCTCTCTCAAAGCCAATTCATGTAATTTGATTGTAGCTTCCTTCTTTTCCTTTGTTAATTGTAAGATGTGTGAGGATTGAGGGTGAGAAATGTATATTCATTCTAGGTTGCTGGCTTTTGTTGAAAGCAGTTGCCTTGTAAATTCTGATTCAATGAAAGTAATTTTCAGATTTTCTAACCTTCTCACATTTCTCTTCCTATATTATACTCCGTCCTCCGCTTTTTTACTTTTTAAGTATACTTCTATAAAAACAGATTTTACTACGTAATTTATTTTAAGATTTTAGTTGAGAATAATAGATATGAAGGATCGAAGTTGTGCCTTGGCAATCGTGAAACTAAAGCGAATTTTAAAAAAAAAACAAATACGGTCTCATTGTATTGGACAAAATGTCGAGATGTTTGGTGGACCTAGGACCTTAATATCAAAGTTGTTAGGCAAAAAATATTTTACATCGTTTATAGTTTGTTATTACTCCCTAATATGACTTCTATCTGACACTCAGGTATAAGTCTAAAAACTACTTTCATGTTCATTACTCGTTTAAAAACACTACAATTAATAAAATTCATTTTATAGGGGGAGTCTCAGATGAAAAAAAATGAGCAAAAAATGGCTTTTCATATTAGATGCTCTATTACCAATGTAGAAAACTGAAGACAAGTTGCTTGACATAAAGACATTCATCACTTTGCCCTTTGATGTTTTGCATAAAGTTTTTGGCCTAGGTTTGCTAGAATTTCTCCCCACTTCTTTTACAAATTTATCAACAATTTTGTAAGAGAAATTGGTTTAGTGTATAATAACCCAAAAGCTCTTTGAAAATTTCAAAGTCGTAAGTTGAATTCATGGTATTAGAAAAGTTATATCTAAATCTAGTAATGGGACGGTACACGATAGAGTGAGAATTATTTTCCAAACAGCGGTAGGGTGAGAATTACTTTTTCGTGGAGCATTTTGGGAATAGATACAAATTTGCGGAAAAAATTTGCAAATTGCAACCATTAAAGTAATCAGTTTGCCAATTACACTTTTTTGAAAAAAATATTAATTAAACCCTACAAAAAGTTTTTAAATTGTTAATCGACTCTTAATGCCAATTTCTAGTGAAATAAACCATAAAATTAGTATAATCTAAATAGTTTTATAGTAAAAATTACAACATTTAAAATAACTAAATTATACTCAATATATACCATGTATTATTTAAATCATGACCTAATAATTCTCAAACATATTCCGGCGATAACTCGACCTTAGAAGTTTATTAACATGTTTTACTATATTTTTGTAGACTGTAATTAGATCTTCTTTTTATATTGGCAAATGCGTACTCTTTATATAATTAATAGATAAACCGATCTTGAATAAGATATTTCTGAACAAAAGTTATTAAAAGAGACGGTCTAACTTTATATTTAAATTAGATTAATTTAAGCCCATCACTTTATTCAAAAATCCTATCACTTTATTCCCAAAAAATACTTCATTCTCATTCTTATATTGACTTGGATTATTGTCTAATCTTAAATTGAAATTAGACGATTTCTTATAAGACTAACTCATTTCTGAAACGAACCAAGTAAACTCGACTTCCGGTTCAAGCTCGGACTAGTTTAAATCAAAGGGGCTAAAACAAAGGTAGTACGGCCTACTACCTAGTACTCCCTCCGTCCCACTTCTTAAATATATTTGAGGTATAAAAAATAAAGTGGGAAGAACATTGTGGGACGGAGTGAGTACTACTTTGGCTAAGGCTCGTTTTCATTTGGCAATTTTTGTACATAAATCGAAAGAAAGAGAGGGAGAAAGAAAGAAACTCACCGTCGCCGGAGAACTCGCCGGAGAAATGAGTTAACCAGTCAGAAACTCGCCGGAGAAAAGAAGGTTTGCCTGTTAAAGTGTTAATTGTGTTCTTGCTCCATTAATTCACAAAAAATGGCATCAAAGTTGATAACTTTATCCCCTCATGAAGCTGATAATCAGTTAGAATTATCTTTAAGAGAAGCTTATACTCTTTTTCAACCTAAATTAACACACCCATTAAAGTTAATCATCTCTTCTTCCCCACAAGAGTATTTAAATCTCAATAAAGCAATTATTTATGGTGTTTTATGTGAACCCAATTTGTCCAAAACTTATATTAAGTATTTACATGCTATTATTAATGATGGGTATTGCTCATTTATCAATTTACTTTCACAAATTGTTGATGGGTTGTATTCTAAGTTGTTGGAGTTTCCTAAGGTTCAGTTGATTTGGGTTGTTTCTGTTATGATTGATGTTTGTGGGATTGGTTTCGACACGGTTTTGGTTTCGCTTTTGAGGCAAATTGTTGGTGGGGATTTTAGTGATGGGAATTTGTGGTTGAGTTTTGAGATGGTTAGTTTGTTTTTGTCCAAATGGGATTTGATTTTGGATGAGGAGCCAATTGTTTTGAGTAGTGGTTTGTATACTTATCTTAGGTTGTTGTCTGATCATTATCGGTTAGTGCGTAGTCCGAAGTTGATGGAGTTGAAAAGGAAGGAGATTGAGTTTTGTGTTAGAATGTTGAGAGAACAGTTTGATTTGTGCTTGAGAATTGGGAGGGATTTAGTTCGTCTTTTACAGGATTTGGTTCATATTCCCGAGTTTCGAGCTGTATGGAAGGATTTATTGTTGAATCCTGGTTCATTTGGGACTTCTAAGTTTTCGGGTATTTGTGATATATATAGCATTAGAACATCAAGTAGGTATTTTTTACTTAGAATACCTCCTGAAATGGAGACTCAGTTGAGGTTTTTGCTTACCCATGTAAAGCTAGGATCTCAGAGAAGGCACCAGATATGGTTTAGTAGGAAGTTTCTTTTTTCACCCGAGAGAGAAACTCTTGTCTCTGACATTGTTCGCTTCGTTTGCTGTGCTCACCATCCCTCAAATGAAGTACTTCAATCTGATGTGATCCCAAGGTGGGCTGTCATTGGCTGGTTGTTGAAATCATGTACAAAGAAGTATTTTGAAGCGAATGTGAAGCTGACCTTGTTTTATGATTGGCTTTTCTTTGATGAAAAGGTTGACAACTTTATGAACATTGAGCCTGCAATGCTGTTAATGGTGAACTCTATACCTAAATATGTTGGTTTGACCAATACTCTTTTAGAGTTCTTGTTGTTAGTTGTAGAGAATTATGACATGGATACGAAAAATGTCATCTACAAAGGCGTATCATCTGCCATCAGTATGCTAGTTAGTAAAGGAGTGATTGGCTCTCTTGAGATTTTTACTTCTTGCAGTTTGCTCTCTCCTTTCGTCAAAGACATGCTTCAGAAGTTTATGTTCAAAGTTCAATCTGGAATATCTAAAGAGCCTCAGTTACCTGATTATCCTTCATCTGATAAACCATCCCAGATTTTGCCTAATTCATCTGATCCGGAAAAACCGACACATGTGTCTGCTGGACTTTCTGCATGTCCTGGAACAGATCAAGTGAGCGCTGCCCAGGACACTTCTGTACCAGAACTGGTCGACTCAGCTGCTTCACACAATGAGGGCCAAGTTGATGATTTGGCAAATTTGTTAGGAAACATAAGTGAGGTAATGAAAAGCTCAAACAGGATGGGAGAAAAACTAGTGGAAAACATCCTGCATCTGTACATAAATCCTGCAAATGAAGAGAAGTTTGGTGCTATTAGCTCTGAATCTTTAGCATGTGTATTAAAGAAGGAACTAGAGCAGGCTGGTTACAACCTTTTTCCACCTTTGGGTAGTTTACCATGCAGTGATGATGCTGATGATGAAGTTCAATCCGTAACAGCTGTAGTCATTCGTATCTTTATTATCTCTCAACACCGATGGATCAGAGAAATGCTATTATGGTTGTCAAGGAATGGTTGTTTCGTTGGAGCTCGATTATTATCATATGCATTGAGACTTACACATGAAGCACGTGAAGCAGGCTATGGAGTAAATTTTACCCGTGAGATCATGTACACAAAGACACCCTTGTTGAAGTGTCACATTGAAGGCTATTTTGCATTAAAATCCGGAAATAAAGATCATGTTAATGGAACAATGACTTCTACTCCCGATGTTGATGAAGAAATGGTCTCTAAGATGATTGATGGTGCTTTTGCCTCTTATAGGGCTATTCTTACACATGCTAGGGATGCTTTAAGTGAAAAAGTGATTATAATTTCTGGTAAGCTCCTTGCATTCGATGTGGTGTCTTCTTCATTATGGAAGAGCAAAAGCTTTAAGGTTCTCTTACGAAGCGTCTTTTCTTATCTTCCTGATCTATCCCTTGGTGATGAAGATGTAATCCTATTACTTATCAGTCAGCTGGATTACGCTGATCTTGTATCCATGCAGATCGAGTTGGGATTGAGAAGGTTCTCTATATTTGGCGAAGATGTCGAAAAAGTTCTTCAACTCATTACAAGGTCTATTTACTGGAAGGAAGTAGATCAGCACAAACTTTGGGGATTGATTAGATCAGAGCTTGTGGTCTCTGAGTTTCCTGTGGAGAAGTTGCTTCTGGACTGGTTCTTCTCAACTGAGTTTGATCCAAAGGCAAGTGGTATTGTTGTTGGAGGTCTTCAAGCTCTATGTAGTTCTTGTGCTCCCACACCAGAAATTGTTGGTGCTGTTATGTTATTGCCGAACAATAAATTCCCTGACTTTGCTGCTGCCATTCTCTCTCATTGGACCATAACCAATGCATCAATGTTCTCCAATAGTGTAGCTGATTTCTTTAATAAACTCGAGAATAAGTTTGGGAATGCTCCTCATGACTGGGGCAGTGTTAATATCAACCAATCTGCTCTCTTATTTATGTTGGAATATTTTGAAGCGGAAGGTCTGCAAGGTGTTAACATGCTTGAGAAATTGGGGTTGTTATCAGACATTGAAACAAGACTTGGAAACCCTGCAGCTCCAATGGATACGGGATAACTCTATCGTGACCCATGGTGAGCGACAACTTAGCCCTTCTGGTTTGTCATTACTTTTTCGTGATAGGAAGGTTGCTGGATTGTTTATTGCTTTGACTTTTGTTCTTTTGTTGTAAATGAAGCTGATGATAGTGTGATGATGCTGTCTAATTATTCATCTTTTGATCTAATTAAAGTAGCTGGAGTAAGCCTCTAATCTTTCATACAGTAGTAATTTTTTTTTGACGGGCAACAAGTTTATTGTACTTGGAATGCTTCATTCTTAATTTCATTTTGCTGATTGATGTGTCATACTTGTAAATGCTGCTTTATAACTTTGTTGCGGCTTGACTAAACTTGTAATGTGAATCTTCTCTTTCTTAGTTTCGCTCATATTTTCTGATCAGTAAGTATTGCACGTGCTTTTGTTTACTTCTAAATTTTTAGGATGTTTCTAATTATTTAAAATATCGCATATAGCTTGTAACTGGAAGTCAATTTGCCTTCCTTATATCTGTAGCTCAGTCAATAGTCATCAATGGGTCAGGAATTTTAACAAAGGCATGCATGAATCAGTTCTTGTTTATGAGTGATTTGTATTATGTATAATGTATTTACTTTAATAAAATATATAGGTGATTAGGTGTATCTTGTGAAAGAGAGCTTATATAAGATAGGTAAAAACCTGAACTTCTAGTGTTGTCTGACCTAAAAATGAGAAACCAACAATGGATCTAATTTTATTTATTTATTTATTTCTCTGTTGATTGGAGAATTGGAGGCCTCTCTGCACCATTCTCTTTAAGGATAGAAAGTTCCAATCCTCCCATGGGGGCTTGTACCCAGCAATCAGCATAGCCACATCCCATATGGTCATTGGAGTTAGAGCAAGCGTCAACTAATGATAACGGCGACTTGTATGATTTAGATGTGGCCTTTCTTGTACCCATAGCCACATCCCATATGGTCATTGGAGTTGGAGCCAGTGTCAACTAACGATAATAGCTACTTATATGATTTAGATGTTGCATTTCTTGTACCCATTGAATTAAATAAAGCGCATGTCTATCATTCGACTCAACTGTTGGTTTTGCAGGTGTTTTCGAACGATTTAGAGGAATCCTTCATGAAGGAGAGATTTAGAGGAATTTTTGCCATTAGGAAGGCTAAATTCCAGGTTAGTATCATATTAATTGTGATGTATAGTTTGCTTATTTAAATTATCTGTAATGCTGGAATAGTGAAGCTTTGGTGGCTATTTGGATGTGCAGGGGCATCCAGCTGTTCGGTCTGAATTGGATCTTGTGGAGCCAGGAGATCAGCTCACTCATGAGATATCCTTGAAAGATGAGATAGATCCTGAAACTGGTCTTGGTATTTGATTCATCCTTCCTATGCTTTTAAAAAAACGAATAATTCTGCATGTAGCTTGCATTCAATTGAATAGCATTTTTTATTAATTACAAGTGATACTTGTACTATACCTAATCTCTGTCAATTGCAGACATTTTCAGGCCAGACCCTGATTTCTTGGAAAGTGAAACAAGTTATGAGGAGTTGAAGAAAACGATACTAGAGAAGAGTCAGAAGACAAGGATGGCGCCGATGCTGGGTCTGATGACGGGGAGGACAATGAGAAGGAGGATGAAGATGGCAAAGAAAAGCAGATGCAGATAAAAGATGAAACCGAGACTGACCTTATAGAACTTCGTAGGACGATATACTTGACAATCATTTCCTGTGTTGATTTTGAAGAAGCAGGCCATAAGCTGCTGAAAATCAAAACTTGAACCCGGCCAAGAGGTATACAATCCTCCTTTCGTGCAATTTGTTTACAGCGTCATTATTGATTTCGATAGATCTTTCACATCTGAAAATATAAGTTGAACTCTGATGTATACTTCTCCATCTCATAATCCAATGATCCGTGTTAATAGGCTTGAGCGCTTAGTATTCTATTAATACTTGTTATCTCTTCTGTTGTCTGTGCCATTCCATCTGGCTGTCGCATGTGGCTATCAAAAACACTGCTTTTTAAAAATTACCTTCTACTGTGCTCTTTGGTAACTCATCTCGAATTCTCAAATGCAGATGGAGCTGTGTACAATGCTATTGGAGTGCTGCAGCCAAGAGCGAACATATCTCAAATATTATGGTCTATTGGGCCAACGCTTTGGTATACTCGACAAAGTACACCAGGAAAGTTTTGAGAAGTGCTTTGTTCAGCAATACTCTATGATACACCACCTTGAGACAAACAAGTTGCATAATGTGGCCAAATTCTTTGCTCATTTGCTGGGCACTGACGCTCTTCCATGGCACGTATTAACTTATCTACATCTGAACGAAGAGGCTACTACTACTTCATCCGGTATCTTCATTAAGATCCTCTTCCAGGTATCTAGGAAGTAGAGAGTTTCACTTAAATGGTTGGATCGTTTTATGTATTAGTTCTCAGTTTTTATTTTTTCGCTTCTCGTGACAATGATAACTTTTACATATGTGGAATCTGATTAATGCAGGATCTGTTTGAGCATCTAGGCATCCCCCGACTGAATGGAAGACTTAATGACCCAGCAATGGTTGATTCGTTCAAATCATTATTTCCGAGAGATAATCGTAAAAACACACGTTTCTCCATCAACTTCTTCACAGCCATTGGTCTTGGAGTCATAACAGAGCCGTTGAGGAAGAATGTTAGAGACTAGTTCTTGATAGAAGTTGGAATTTGCTTTTGTAGACTAAGGAAAACTAATATCTGAAATTAGGTTCAGGAAAAAATTGCAGAAGTTTTAGATTTGGAAAACTCGCATTGAGACGAATTGAATAGTAACCCGTATAAGTATGTTTTTCATGGCGTATATAAACTCAAAGATAGTCAAAGTTGCAATGTGTGAATAGTGCTCAAATTCCGTATGAGGCAAAAAAATGTGATAATAGGTGTAGCTTTCACGATAATTTTCTGTGAGAAGTACGAATTATTGGTTATTAATATCCGTATTATGAATCACATTACAATATGAGTGTGTTCTATTCACCCCTTTTGTTGATCTTAGAACTTATTATCTTGAGACTTATTTGAACCTATTGTAATTTATTAAATGTCATTTAGTGTTAAGACTTATTGAGATTTATTTAAACCCACTAAAACTTATTAGTCATTTATATAAACCCACTATTTTTATCGACTTTAAACAACTAATAAAATTTGTAAATGACTTCCAGAGAAATTTTTCGAATTGACTTTTGTCTTTAGTTTACCTATTGTATTAAACAACCAACATTAAACAACTGTTTTAAACCTTTTTAGTTTCTACTAAATGCTTTCATAGACAACCAATCATCAAACTGTTGGTCAAATGAGTTAATAAGAACAATCAATTAAATTACTAGTACAGTAGTACCTCAACCGTTCTGCGAAACATGTCTTGTTCATCGGGATGTTCTTATGTGAAATGTACAAATTATTGGACGTTGCTATCTCTATTATCCCTCACGCTTTATACAATAAGAATGTGTTCTTTTCATCATATTTTCTTGAACTTACCTAAATTCATTTTACTACTTGTCTAAACTTATATGAACTTATGAGATGTCGTTTTATAAGGTGCTAACACTTATTGGATAGTATTATTATTTAAGCTCACAGAATACATTAAACTGATCGCAAAATAGATTAAATTGGCCTTCATATCTAAAAAATGGTATATTCTTATATCAATATTAAACTTGGGATGTTACCTAATTTAATGAACACGGTATAAACTTATAATAGATCATCGTACATGACATCGTCCGAACCAACAAACTAGTAGTTGTACAAAACATGTCAAAAGAAACTATTCAACATTCAAACAAACTGACTGAAGAATTTTATAAAACAACCAACACAAACACAAACACTTTTTCCATTTCTCTCTCTGAATCACTCGCGCTTTTCTGTTCTTCGAAAGGTCATTTTCTCTCTCCTCTTCTTCTCTTTCATCTTCCATTGATTAATTCTTGCTGTGCTAGATTTTCAATTTCATTAACCGATATTCAGATTTGAGTTTCCTGTAATTGCTCTGAAATTTTCTTAATTCTTATCTGATTATGATTTGCATTACTTAATTCAGAAATTTTGTTATTTTTTGGTGTTTTTTTAGGTTGATCATGTCGTTTTTCAGAGGTCTTTCAACTCTCTCAAAGCTACGTTCTCGAGTTGTAAGTTTTTCGCTCTTTGTTGTAATGTCGTAGTAGGGGAGGATCTTCCATCGGAGCCGCCTCGAGTATTATTTTGATTAATCAACTATACAAGCTGTAATTTACATGAAAAATTGTGTGACGTATAGATTGAGTGCACTTATATTCGACTAGTCTTATATGCACGCGATAAAGTGATTAATTATCTAATTAATAAAGCATTTAAGATTTTTTTTTTCGTTATTTTATTTTTAGAGTCCACCCCTACCTGTTCCCGAGGTTGGAGTTTTAAACCTTGCCACTCGTATTATTTTGACCAAATTTAGTTACTTGTAATGTGCCTTTACTCTCGACCTATGTTACTCGGACATGGATTAAGTGTCTATTCGTATACGGGTGTCAAAGTGTCCGGTTCGGCCTTTTTGTAGAAAAAGGTCTAGTTTTAGTTAAAATGTAAGTATACGCGACATGACACACAATTTTTCAGGTAAATGAGGGTGTCGAAGTAACGTGTTCTTGACATACAAAGAGAGTTCTTAATTTGATTTTCCTTAGTAGTATATGATTTGGTTGATTTTATCTTATTGAATTTTTGCTTGCAGGGTCAGCAATCATGTTTAAGCAGTTCTGTAAGATGGATTCAGATGCAAAGCTCTTCTAACCTTGTAAATTTCTCTCTCTTTCCCATTTTAAAAAAAATTAGTCTATAGCTATGCGAAATTAAGGGAAAATGGCAATTTTAGATGGGTTATAGTAAAACTTTTCGTGATTGTAGGAACTAGGAAGCATAATGAAGAAACATAGTAGTATTACTTTTAGCTTTAGCTTGTCTTGCATAAGCTCAATTCGAAAGATGGGTGTTTCATTTTTCCTGTGCCTCTTTATTCTAAGCAGGAAAGGTCCACATTCTTAATCTTCAATATTGACGTTAAGAATTTGAGGAATTGGAGCAGGGGGAGGGGTGTAAAATGACCACATTGTGGTGTAGGTTAGAGAAATGCTGCTGTTGGTTTGAAGTTTGAGCAGTTGAGCTTGTCGAAGGGAGATAAGATCGCCATGAATGTTTCGTCAAGTCTAAAAATGTTGCATTTTTTACTTTTCCGTTGAGTTGGACTTATTGCAACTTATCTTAATCATTTATATCTGATGGGCAGGATCTTTATTCGGAATTACAAGAATTGATTCCTGAACAACAGGTTTGTTTGGCGAATTTATATGATTATGTAGTTGAATTTCCGTATGGTAGTTATTCTTGTCTATATGTGCTGTCTAGATTATTTATTTTTTCAACAAGGTTCTTTTATTACAATACAATTATTTCACCAATGTCTAAAGGTTTTGTGATGTGAGGATTGGAGCTAGGCTATTAGGGAAATGTAAATGATGTATTCCACTTACAATCAAATTTGAATTGATTTTGATGACTTTCAAATATGCAATAATGTCGTTTACTTTCATGAAAATCTTACCGTGGACATTATCTTGATCTTTTTTATTTTTCCTCAGGAACGGCTGAAGAAGATAAAGAAAGAATATGGGAATGTCCCGCTGGGAAACATTAATGTTGACATGGTATCAGTCTATCTTGAATCTATATTGTGATTTTTTCATCCTTTTTACATTACTTCTGGAAATGTTAGAATTATCAGAATGTAGAACGTCTTAACAATAATATAAAATGCCAAGCTTTGCCATGTCTCATGTAAGTTGTCAAGGATCATACCCAGGTTTTATGCTCGTCTGACACGGGTATGAATGGCCGCGCTTTTTGTAGCAGAGTAAAATAGACGCTCAATATGTTATATCATAAGTCATGACGACACTATCACAATCCTTTCTCTGTTAGCCTATGCATTTTACCATTCTTGAACTTGTCTCTTTCTTAATAGAACTAATGTAATAGGTATTGGGCGGCATGAGAGGAATGACTGGTTTACTTTGGGAAACGTCCTTACTTGACCCAGAAGAGGTACAATGCTTCTCTTTTGCTTTCCCAATGAGTACCCTCCAGTGGATTGAGAGTGATTTCATGTATATTTGTTTCATTGTTGATGGCATTTTTCTAGGGCATTCGGTTTAGGGGTTTGTCTATACCTGAGTGTCAGAAACTTTTACCGGCTGCAAGTCCGGGTGGAGAGCCACTGCCTGAAGGCCTTCTTTGGCTTCTTTTAACCGGAAAGGTAAATAATTTAGCTTACGCATACAGGCTGCAGCTCTTGCTATCCTTAGCCTTGGTTTCGTTTGTTGATCAATTTTTTGAAAAAGTAGTGCTTTTATATAGCTCTTACTTTTTGTTCTTTTCTCTTTCAAAGTGAATATATGATTAGGTTTTCCGCTTTGCCGAAATGTAAAGTCTCCATTTCTGTGATTTTTTTTTCCGAATCCAGTCTAATTATAGATAATCTGTTTGACAATTTTATGATGTCTTTATGCTACGTTGAAGTTTGAAATTTTGTAATTTTATCTCATACGTCAATTTTGACATACTAGACACTAAGAACTACGTGTCGAGAAGTTTCAAATGTCTGTAGTTGGTGTCGTCTCAAATGTAGAAAGGGATAAAGAAATCTCCCTAACTTGCTCCTGACAGTTTAGGTGAGAATTACTTGAGGGACGGAACTTTATTTGTGAGTGTGAAGACTGTGAACTCGTTAAGAAATTTTATGTTCAAACATATGAAAAGTGCTTGTTGGATGCTCCTTGGGTAACAGAATAATTTGTCAATAGTTTGACTTCGGACCGGCAAGAAGTCTGCCTGGGCTTGACTAGTTTTGTAATGAGCCGAGGTCCCAATCGAATATTATTATTCAAACTCTATTAGGGAAGAAAATAGTGGATATGGTCGCGTTCGCGGTAACGGTCGCGATGATGCAGGAGCGGCTTGTAACGGTCGAAAAGAGACAAATCGCGGTTGACGCGAAAAAATTCACACAATTAGAATTTTAACCTCAAAATGACATTTTTGAAGTTTTATAAGTATTCTTATAACTTAGTTTGACCAAAGCAATCATATGGGTGGGTTACACATATGGTGAATTAAAAATTACTTTAAACATGAGATTCATATCATATTATATATAAAAATTGATGCCTAAATCATATATATTAATCGACTTGGAAGCCTATGGCAAGTTTTTCTCCTTTAGTTGGTGTGTCCCTATTGTTTTTGTGCTACTATGCGTATATTCCCTTTCTTTTTTTTGACCAATTTTCATATAGTAACGGATGTAACGGGTAAAAAAACGCTCTAACGCGGCGAGTCACCGTTATGTAACGGACAACGCGGCGAGTTGGACGTGAATTTCATCGCGGCGTTACGTAACGGCATTTCGCGTAACGGCAACTATAAACTTGATATCTGTCAACTACTTGTTTCTTTCGTTTTTCATATGCAAAGTTTAGCTTCTTTTGGTGAATCATATTCTCTATTTCGCTTTTCATTTAATTAGGTTCCGAGCAAAGAACAAGTAGATGCTCTGTCAGCAGAATTACGAAAACGCGCTTCCGTACCAGGTTTGCTTTTACTAATGTTAATTTTTTTTGCCAAATCTACTCTTGCAGCATTGATGCTTGGTTTTGATTCTCCCTGGTGATTATTTTAGAGTTATATCATGTTATGTTGGTATGTTATGTTTTTTGCCTCAAGTAGTGGTGATCGATTGTTTGTATCTCTTTTCTTTCTTTTGCTTTCCTTAATTCATAAAAATCACTGTTAATATTAAGAGTCTTCCTGTTTTACTAAGAGCATCCACAATGGTATTAAAAAAGGACTAGCTTGCAAATTATGTAAAAACTCAAGCAACTAGCTTACCATTGGACATCGTAGTTCAAGTGAGCTAGGTAGCTAGAATAAGCTACTAGCTTGAAACAATTAAAAAAGGAAATATGGTTATTTTAAAAATAAATTAATTCTTTGTGCATTAAAGTAAAAGAAATATGGTTAGATATTTTTTGCATGTGAGACTATTCTAGCTATATGTGCTCTAGCTCACCATTGAGTAAGTTGTAGATCTAAAATAATGTAGCTGCAAAAAATGACATGACAAAGTAAGCAATACAATTTAGCTTAACCATTGCAGATGCTCTAACATACTTCACCTCTCTACATCGTAATAAATCTTTAGCATTGGGTATTTATTATGTATATTTATTGTAATTGCAGACCATGTGTACAAAACAATCGATGCTCTACCAATTACTGCTCATCCAATGACTCAGTTTTCCACTGGTGTTATGGCCCTTCAGGTTTGTTGTTTATTGTAGTTAATCGTTATGATGTAAAATTTACTTCCATATGCTAGTTCGTAAAGTTACTCCTATTCTTCTTCTTTTCTAGGCCTTTCCTGGCAGTGACGGCTGTAATTCTCTTAACAATGAATATGATATTACAGCATTGCCTTGATGAAACCCTCCAACTAATGACCTGTGGTTTATATTCCTTATGAGTTTAGATGTTGAAACTAGACCCCGAAAAAGCTGTTGCTAGATTGCAGCTTATATCTGATGCTCACTCTTTTTTTAAGGTGCAAAGCGAATTCCAGAAGGCATATGAGAAAGGGATCCACAAATCAAAGTGAGTTATTTTGTATGATGGTCGTTTGACCTGTCTTTGTACTTTTCTTCATCTAGCTAAGTGCTAAGGGTGTTCTGATTCCAGGTATTGGGAGCCAACATATGAGGACTGCCTTAGTCTGATTGCTCAAGTTCCTGTTATTGCAGCTTATGTTTATCGAAGGTCAGTAAACTTTGTATAATTCTTATAGAGATGTTGATTTATGGATAAAGCTGCTAATGTAGTACTACTGTATGGGAATATACCTTAATAATAATTTAAGTCAAAAAATGAGACTTTATGTGTTAGAACTAAAACTTCCAGGTTTTTAATGTGGTTAAAGTCATGGCCTACTAGAGCCTAGGACCGATTATCCTGTAAACCTTGAAAGAAGGGCCTATAACATGTGTGTCTGATGACTTCGATTTAGTTTAGAGCAAGTACCTCTTTGTTGCTTAGGGGGCAAAATTACATTTGGGTTAATAAGGACACGCTTCCATATATTTGGAAATATATATAATCTCCCTTTATATGACATTGTCTCTGTAACTTGATCATTCCCATCCATCCCTCAAAGCTTGTAGGGCCTTATTCAAATGCATCAGTGAATCCCCCCCCCCCATTTTTCTTAAAAAAAGGAACAAAGAACTACCAGCAGGGTAAGAGGAAAAGGGTTAAGGTGATGTTGTAGTTTGTACTGTGGAAGTTGCCTTGCGCATACTGTTATAAATTGTAATGGTTCCTTAAAAGGATAATGAAGGCATAAGGCAAATTAGGTGGTAAGCGCAAGAATCTACCTTTCCTTCTGTACTCTTGCGCCTTCGTATGTTTTTTGATCCATATGGCATGCGGACATCGTGTGAAGGTGTCTGGTCATGGTTTTGGCTGGATTGTGAGCTTACTGATTTTTTTTGTATCTTTCTGTTTAAGGATGTATAAGAATGGACAAACTATTCCACTAGATGACTCTCTTGACTATGGTGGGAATTTCGCACAAATGTTGGGATTTGATAGCCCTCAGATGCTTGAGCTGATGCGGCTTTATGTAACAATTCACAGGTAAATACAGTCCTAAATATTTAGATGCACACGTCCTTTTTACTTCAATCCGAGTAAAACATTATTCTTTATTTATGCAGTGATCATGAGGGTGGAAATGTTAGCGCGCACACTGGGCATCTGGTGAAGTTTCTGAAATTTACTTTCAGCTAGTTTGCTTTTGCATTTGTGGTGTTGGTTTGAGCTCATGCCAAACGTAAAATGAAGAAAAAAAAGGAAGCATCTTTTAGCTGCAAATATTATTCTTGAGCATTCTAACTCTGACCAGTTCTTACCACACTGTAGGTGGGTAGTGCACTTTCAGATCCTTATCTTTCATTTGCTGCTGCATTAAATGGATTGGCTGGCCCACTCCACGGATTAGCTAACCAGGTATAATATTTTACTGCACCTCTTCATGATTTTAGTTAATTGGTTGGTCCTACGAGATAAAGAGCACAACTCATATATACAGCTGGTTACATTGCTTGTAGAGAACTATTTTGGGTATTCTTTTGAATTCCTCTGTCTTCCATTATTTGAATGGATATGTTGTGCAAAATTATGTCAGAAATTATTTTTCTCTTTGGGACGGGGTGGGATCTTGTTTTGTAGTGCTGTAAATTTCTTTTCTACTTCTGGTGAGAGGCTGTGTATGTTTTGATGTTCATGGCCTTAATTACTAAGCTGTAGACTTGAGACAGTTTAGACTTGAACTTCAGCTCCGACAAGGCTACAACTGGAAGCTTTTACAGCTTTTTGGTCACATTCTTCACCTATGTCACGAAACTTTTCTGTAACTAGTTTGTATTGGTTGTTGTCTTTTCATTCGCGGGTGACTGTCAAATTGCATTTCAAACACAATTGCAGCTGTTCTTGAAGTTTCTTATGCCTATTTATTTCCTCCGTTTGCTTATTTTTGCTTGGTCCCATTGCCCAAGTGGCCTGAAAGTGGTGGTGGACTTATCATGTTTGACCTATTCTTGTGACAGGAAGTTCTACTGTGGATCAAATCGGTTGTTGATGAATGTGGAGAGAATATCTCGACTGAACAGTTGAAAGACTATGTTTGGAAGACATTGAACAGTGGCAAGGTTAGTCTTCCAAATTTTGGTATGATCAGTAGTGTCCTCAAGCCATAGCTTGATTAGCATTTAGCTATTTTCTTGAATTAATCAACTTTCAATGTTGTACAATATCATTCTCATTATTATAGGTTGTACCTGGCTTTGGTCATGGAGTTCTACGGAAGACAGATCCAAGATACACGTGCCAGAGAGAATTCGCGTTGAAGCACTTACCTGAAGACCCACTTTTCCAACTGGTATTTCATAAGATGATATATAACATGCCATTTATGATTTCTAAACTCTTGAAAATAATATCCTTTAAACAATTTTTGTAGGTATCCAAGTTGTACGATGTGGTGCCTCCTATTCTTACTGAACTTGGAAAGGTAGTTGGTTATACTATATTCTTATTATCTGCAATGATTTGGAAGTACATGCTCGTTTTTCTTACATTTTCCACAAGTAATCTTACATTTTCAATTCATTGAATGGATATTATCCTGTAGGTAAAGAATCCATGGCCGAATGTCGACGCTCATAGTGGAGTTTTGTTGAACTACTATGGCTTAACAGAAGCAAGGTACCATTTTTTTCCTCATCTATATTCCAATTTATAGTTTGTGTTGCTTCATTTCTTCATGCCTGTAATGCAACTAAGTCGTCTATAACAGGTATTATACAGTTCTGTTTGGGGTATCAAGGAGTCTTGGGATCTGCTCACAGGTTTGTTTATGATGTTTACCGTGAAGTGTTTACTCCCCCATCCTAATTTAATCGCAATTGTTTGACTTTTGGACTTTTACATACCCCGACTTTGACCAGTAATATTAGTAATATTACTACTTATAAAAATCTCGGTTAATATTTATATGATGATCTTAATGCATATCTTCAAATTTTCAACTTAATACTTTTTTAGTTTTTATCAACACCAGAAGTAGATAATTGAAAATGAGCAAAATTGTATATTCGCAAGCGTGAACTCAAACTTTTGCCTAAATTATCATAATTGTAAATGGTGACGTATCAACGTAATTCCTTTATTCTCATGCAGCTAATATGGGACCGAGCTCTTGGCTTGGCACTAGAGAGGCCGAAGAGTGTGACGATGGAATGGCTTGAAAAGTTCTGCAAGAAAGCAGCATAATACTGATGGCATATTAACAATTCTTCCAGATGAATACACAATAACGTAGATTAACGAACAAACTAAAGTATCCTTTTGGAAATGAAAGGATAGTGAGAAATTTTAGTATTCTATATCTCTTGCAGCAAGTGTTGCGTTTTGTAATTCTTTTTATATGTAATGTATACCATTTTGTAAGGAAAACATTTTTCACAAATTTAGAGTTCAAATGCGAGAAAATCATGAAGGAAATTAATGGTTGCAGATCGTGGTATGTTTTAGCAATTTTACACTGAATTGATCTCGATTCGCTAGTAGCTTACAATTTGAACCATACACATTTTTCATTCATGTGCTCATGTGCAGAGCACGTGGAGAAAGATGTGAGAGGGTGCATCGTACACCAAAGTGTACGGTGAATGCTCTCCTAGTAGCTTGCCAGCTCATTTGATTTACTTTTAAATTAAAATTGGGATAAAGTTTGTTAATAATAGATAACAAAATGTTTTTAGCAATTTTTATTCAAAATTCACTCTTTTCAAAGGATTTTGAACAATTATCTGCATAAGGGTTTTTTTTTTTCATTTTCATTGGAACGAAGAGGATATTATATATCCTTGGAGCCTTGGAGGTGGAGTGCGTGAATAATGCAAAAGGCAAGGCATAGTGAAACTTTTTTTTAAGGGGTTATATTTGGTTCGGGTCTTCGACATGTCTAACCAGAGCCATAATTATGAGTCTAGGACAATGGCAATCTAATAGATATTGAGCTCTACGTTGCCTATTTCCCACCCGTACAGTTCACCTTCATTGACCATGAGTCCGTGACACTATTTCAATATAGTGAGCTTAAAGTTAGATGGGAAGCAAAAGATTTGCTCATTGTAAAAGATAAAAATCCATTTATAAATAACGATTTAGTATTTAGTTTTTATTTGGTGCACGAATTGTTAGTCATATATTGGGGGTGTTTGACAATTGGCTGGTGGCTGTTGGCTGGTTGCTTTTTGTTGTGGCTGGATTGACCGGTTGTTTATAGTGGCTTGTTTAACTGGTTGTGTAATTATTGGCTGTATATAAATGTGTTTGGTAAAAACGGATGTTAGTGTTGGCTGTTAAGTACAAAAATTAAAGCAAAAGCCAAAAACCAGCAACAAAAGCTGGTAAAAGCAGCTTTTGGCTTTTGGCTTAAAAGCCGGCTTTTCAACTACTCTAAAAGTCGTTTACCAAACACTTTTTTTGGCTGTTTGACCAGATTTAAAAGCCAAAAGCCAATGAAAAAGCCACATAAAAGCCATTTACCAAACACCCCATAAAAGTCATGTGAAAAAGAAAAGGAATAATAAAAGCTAATAAATCTTGAAACTTAAATGTTAAGTAACATATAAGTCGAATATTGAAAGCAAAGTTGTTTCTTATAGTCTTAAGGTTATGTATAAAAATTTAAATACATTTTTTAAAAATGTATCAAAAACACACGTCAATCAATATTATTAATTAGTGGTATTAAGTTTACACAATAAATGAACATAGGAACACTCCCACATTAATATTGTTACCTCTTGAATTAATAACTGAAAAAAAGAAATTTAACTCCAACATATTATTCACTGACCAAAAATAGAAATAGTAATATAGGATAACGTTTGTATTGTAATAATGAACATTCAACCAATTATAATATAAAGAACATCATCTTCTCTGCATAAATTGAGGTTGTGTTCATGTTTATTTACATTCACAAAGGTTAGAGAAAAACAAATATGGCTACCATTGTTGCGCCTGAGAGAACATCTCCTATTGATGATGCCCATGTAATAAAAAACGCATGCAGAGGTTTTTATTTCTTTTCCTTTTTTCCCATTCTTTAATTTTAAACTAATCTGTATTTCTTCTTGTTTCACAATCATGGGTCCATCGAAAACAACCTCCTTGATTTTACAAGGATAACGTTACGTACAACCGACTCCCCCTACCACATCCACACGGATTGTAGCAATGTAATGTTGTTGTTGTTATTGTTGTTGTCGTTACATATATTCTTTTTATTAGATGTGCATGTTCTTCAATCCCAAGAACATAGGGTAAAAAATTGTGAACGTTTTGTGACAACCACATTGTCTCCACTCTCCTTATTAGATTTTGAAATACATTATTTTCAATTATCCATTTTTTGCTAAGAAATAATTTTTCGTAATGAGGTTATTATGATGGAGTAATTGTTATTTTGCGGGACGATAGAGATTATGTTCGTGTGTACATTTCAGAGCATATATAATGTGTCATAGACCGTAGACGTTTCTATCATTTTAAAAAATTAAATTACGTATACTCGCATATAGGATAGATTTTGTGAAGGTTTTATTCGATTACAACGTATCAATTTTATTTATATAAAATTTCTTGTGCTAATTAGGATTTGGTACTGATGAAAAGGCAATAATCTCATTGTTGGGTCATCGAAATGGAAGTCAGATAAAGCTAATAAAACAAGCTTATCAAGAAGTATATCAAGAAGATCTCACTGAGCAACTTAAGTGTGAAATTTCAGGAGATTTTGAGGTTATTTTCTTTAATTATTTCCTAAGTTTCATTTAATTATGTATTAACTTAAGTACCCATTAAATTAATTACTAACATGATTTAGTTTCTCACATTTTATTTCTTTACCAAATAAGAAAGCAATATGCCAATGGGTTATGGATCCTGTTGAACGTGAAGCAATCCTACTTCATGAAGCGTTAAAGAAAGCGAAACCGGATTATAATTTAGTAGAGGAGATTGTTTGTACAAAATCTTCTGAAGAACTCCTCGCAGTTAAGCGTGCTTATCACAAGATCTACAAGCATGCTCTTGAAGAAGATGTTGCATCTCAAACAAGTGGAAAAATTAGAAAAGTATGTATACTTAATAGTTTGATAATCTTTTTGTCGTACATAATCATGTGTACTATATCGAGTTGTCTCAACAAAAAGTTGTTAGATTTCTATAATGATAGATCTAGATTGAGATAGTATGACAATTAATTCGAGATAGATGAATCTCGGTACAATTATTAATCATTGAGAGACTATATTCGATAATTTTATTTTTCTTGCAGTTTTTGGTGGGACTTGTAAGCACTTACAAGTACTATGGTGATGAAATTGATGAGATACTAGCATATTCAGATGCAATTATACTACATGATGAAATTCAAGATAGAGAATCTATTCATGAAGAGATCATAAGAATTATCACCACAAGGAGCAAGCAACAACTTTTGGCTACTTGTAAACATTTCAAAGACATTCATGGGACCTCCATTTCAAGGGTATATACCCATAATCATCTTTTAATTACCTTGTAATTACATAACAAACTCATTAACAAGCTTTGATTTTTAACACAACTACACAAGCATGCATATAATCTTTGATTTATCGCGCTAATTAGTAGCTTAATGTGGTTGAATTAGGCTCTAAGAAGCTCCCCACAATATCAATTTTTTGAGACAATTAGAGTGGCCATCAAATGCATCAATTACCCTCAAAAATACTTTGCTAAGGTATGAATTTGATCTGTCAGTCCCCCTCCCTTCAATTTTAAGTGCTACTCCCTCCGTTTTTTTAATATACATGCTTTATCATTTTGGGATGTTTTTTCAATATGCACCTTTCTACTTTTTTTCATAAATGGAAGGTTGACCCACCTAATTATTACATTTCTCTTTTACTTTTTCTTTCCTTCTCTCTCTACCTTTTTCACTTTTTCCTTACTTTTACTAACCTTCTTTCTTATTTTTACACTTTTTCCTTGGTTCCCGCGCAAAAGCAAACATGCATATTAAAAAAAAACAAAATAGTACTATATTATTAATTGGAGCTAATATTTCTTCCTCTTTCAAAAGGTTTTGCACAAGGCAATTGTTGGGCTTGGAACAGATGAAGATGCTCTTACTCGTGTGATCGTTACACGAGCAGGAATCGACTTGAAAGATATAAAGGATTTATATTTAGAAAGGAACAAAATTTCACTTGATCAAGCTGTAGCTGGTGATACTTCTGGAGATTATAGAGCATTTCTTTTAACTTTATTGGGAAGTGAACAAGGATATTGAACCATTAGATTTAAAACATTTTCTATTAGTCTTAATTATGCTATTAATCTTTTTAAATAGTTGCAAAATTTCAATGTGGAATTGAGGTTTAGATCTTAGTTAGGGGGGTTATATATTTTTAGCTTTGAGCCATGAAATCATGTGAGGTGGATGGAAACATAGTTGGTCTCGACGCTAAATAGTATATAATGCACTTTTAATTTTACGAGCAATTTACCTTTTGTAGAAATGATATTCTTGATTAATAAAACTTTGCCCTATCTCTCTTTACGATACAACAAAAAGTGCGTTCAAAGAATCTGTAAGATTGTCTAGTTGACCTACTAAAAGTGTCGATGCAATATATTTCTTTAATTTCATATTCAATTTCATAAATCAATCATTAAATAAAAATAGATATTCAATAGGCAATTTCATATTCAATTACATACCATACCATTCATAGGTCGTAACTATATTACTCTCTTTTTGCATCACTATCCTAACTAACCTCCTCACCATCTAGGAATGATTGGAGGAGTGGAATATTTTCAATTGATCAATTTAAGCATAATAAGCATTATAATAGAGGAAAAAAGAAAATTTGGCGAAATAGAGAAGAGAAGAAAAGAATCAACTCAAGAAAAGAATCAAGCCACCTTCTTCTTACCACCATACGCCGCCTTCTTTCTACTTTTGGAGCTATTCTTGATAGGTCACAAGTCAAACCTTGTTGTATGCATTTGGTAAACATTCCCAAAACATTTTTCGTGTCACAAACTTACGCCTTTTAATATATATATGGATTGAAGGTGTTAATTACAACATGTTTGGTAGATGGTGATTAAGGCCATAACTGAATACAAAACTGAATCAGGAAAAAAAAGTTTCATCATCTGTTAGATTGCTTTAGCAAGTTGGAATTCCAACCAAAGAGGCTGTCAAATATTAACAGCAGATCAGCAGCCTAATGAGAAAAGTCATAACTTGAAATTCTACTTATTAAAGCAGCCTAATGCAACACAAACTTTTGTTACCTTTGATCATGGTCACGTAACTAATACTAACAGATTTACGAAAGAAGAATATTAAGGAAGAAAACTTGCAGAAGACCTTTTACTGCAATTCAGAATGTCCGAGGTTCGTTTTTGTCAGACTCCGTTTAGACGGTACAACTTGCCATTCTGAGTACACCTGATATCCGTTAAGGGTCTAGGTGCTTTAGCTGGTGAATAACATTACTCGTTGCCACGACAACCACCTTGACCTCAACACGGTAATCTGGGATTCATTCTGATCTCTAAAGATGCCAACTCCTTGTATTCACGATAAAATTGATATTGTGAACCATTCTTTCCTTGAAATAATGTGTTAAATTACATACATATATACAAATGTTTAATCACAAGAACACAAAAGACTCAAAATGTGGGATTCACAAACCAAAACCTTTTAGATAGGCATACATTTTACACTGGTTAATGAATATTGAATAATGCTCAATCCTCAAGTATCGATAAAATGATTCTATTCTTTCAAACAGGCTTCACTTTCCGTCCTTTCTTAGCAGCTGCAGACTGCACTCTCGTCAGTGCCATGTTCTCTCACTCTGGTGCAAAGTAATGTGCTTTGAACTCTGAACTACCTGAACTCTCTGACAACGATATTATCATCCGCTCAACCATTCTCGGGAGCATCAGCAAGGCAAAAAGCCATGATAATGAACACGCACAGGTTCAGAGAACACAAGTATCTTTGGATCAGAGTTATTGGAAGCCATCCATTTAGTTGTACGAGAGTTGTCTACTCAATAGAACCTCCTCGGGATTTTCTTCATCATCCCAATCACACTTAGAGAATTCTGCGTTTCCAGCACAGAGTCCGGCTGTGAGGGTGGGAGACATAGGGGGTACGTAAGAACCACCTGAGACGAGATAGTACATAGTAGTGCATTAGTTAAGGTTTTGAGTTGAGCTATTCACCATACTGTTCTGCGGCAAACAAAGGCTTTATCAACACGGCCCCTTCTTAATGAAAAGCAAGATACTAAAAATTAGGGTAGTAGTGTCAATATACACTTTGTTCTCCACAGGATAGTTAGATATAAGTGTTTTTCAATACGCAAAAATAGTCAAACTACATTAAAAAGCCATAGATATACTACTTATATTATTTATTTATTTATTTTTGGTAAGGAGAAATCTTGACAAAATGACAAGTTGGGGAGGTAACAGGATCCCAGGTTGCCAAGGGTGGGAACCGATGTCAAAACCTCCTAGAACTGCGAAAGTTGCTCTAACCATTGAGCTATCCCTCACTCTCATATAACTTCCACTGTAACCAACATGCATTAGGAAAGATAAATAATTAGTGGCATACCTTTAAAAGATGGCAATTTCTCCATAATCTCCTTGGTCATCTGCAGCAAGGTTGTTCCAGAGATGACAACGATAAAGCCGCAAATTTCTGATGCAATGGCTCCTGCATCTTGACCATCCCAATCCTGATAACAATTAAGATATTTCATTGTTAGTTTATTTTCAGTTTCAGCCATGAACTATCTACATCATTAACGTATCTAATTTAGTTCAGTGATATTATTTATTTAATTTAGTTCAGTGATATTATGTACAAATCCATTAATTTGGGAAGATTCACGTTAGCAGCCAGCCAGACATCAAACAACATAAGGACTTCCACAGCTATTTTATTTAAGGCTTTCACAACTGGGACATCACTACTTTTTATGAAACATGAAAGTCCAAGAATAGAAAATGCTATTCGCAAAAAGGATGAGTTGAGATTACCTTGAACATTATCACACTGGCAAGAATTGTAAGTGTCGTGAACATAACATAATATATAGGGGACACAACCACAGTGTTAAAAGAATCCAGAGCCTGTAAAGTATCAGAAAACACTTGTTATAGAAAGTTACAAACAACAGATGATGGATATATGAGGTAAACATGTAACTAAACTGTTACCTCAGAATGCAAGGTTGCCAAGGTACATGAGATACCAGTATACTCACACAAAAATATCATGCTGCACGGCCCGCACCTAGTTAGGTGAACCAAGAATACTTTAACGAACTCATTGTCTAAGAGAATTTGGTTGAGATTCGGCAGGAAAACATATTTTAGGAAAAGTGGGTTTCCTATTGTTTGGTTAGTAAAGGGTGGAAAATAATTCTCTGGAGGGTGGGAAAGAAATGCCTTCTTCTTCCTCACCTCCTATCCACCCCCTCCCGCCCCCAACCCAAGTACCCAACACACACAAACTCACACACAATTTCCAATTTTCCTTCTAGCTCTATCTCTTTTTGCTAGGGCCTAGGAATCAAACAGAGCCTAAATGCACAAACATGAGTGCTTTAGCAAGGATACAAGTGATGTTGAAGATAATCATCAACAGCGCGAGAGACATGGTAGGCCTACCACTAAAAAGTATAGCATGCTGATGTAGCTTATGTAGCATGCCTCTAAAAGGGTTCAATCCTAATTATGCTTTCCGGTTTAGACCTTGAAAGATTCTATAGAAGCACACAGGCAGGATATGCTATGTCTATCAAACAACTTATGCTTCAGTTTATTGTTAATTGTAAAATGAAGCAGAAATATCAGGATTATGTCACCAAAGTCCCAGCAAAGACATAAACAAGATATGAAGTATTTATAGAGACATATATGCCTTATACCAGGAAAACCAACTCTGTATTACGAACCTTATTTAGATAATTCATTTGAGTGATGATGCATGTCATGAGAACCAATGTGAAGAACCATGTTTCTGGATAGAATAATTGGTTGTTTCCCTCAAGTGTCAATTTCAACGAAATTCCAAGAGCTTTGACGCTCATTACCTGCATATTCATTTAAGCTTTTCATGAACAAATTTGATTTTGACTAAGAAATAGGATCTCTGAAATATAACACTATATCAAGCACTCCAACAGATATGTCATTAGAAAAATGAGAGCACAAGTAGTTATACTATCGGCAACTTTTCAGAAGAATAAAAGACAGGTAATTGTTCTAGAGTAAGACACTCTTCTTTTAGTAAATAGTTTGACGTAAACCAAAACCATGAGGAGTTCCAGCCTATGGTATGAACCTCCACTGTCAGTAATTATGTGGCCAATTGAAGTAGATCATAATTTAAAACCCCGAGGGGAAAAAATTGAACTTGATTTAGTCATTGAATCATTTTTATATAAGCAATTTTAAAACAAAAGAAACTATATACAAGAGCATTATAGGACATTGCTCTAATTGAGTTGTGCATTGCTCTAATTCCAAGACCAATTAATGTCTTTGAAGGGAAGGATTAGGGTGGTGGCCTTTACCGAGAGAGAACCCATCAAGGAACAAATTCCGGTGAAAACCAGCACGTTCGAGTGTCCACACAATGGTGCAAAGTAAAATACCAAAATGAAAACCAACACAAGGACCGAGCCAACATAGAGAAGAAACGCTGGAATCAAAACACAGAGAGTAATAAAGTTAGATGCTTTCATTGATGAAATATCATGGGTGCAAAGTGAACAAGCACGCAAGAATTTTTACCCATTTGAGTGGCCATGTTCCATATTTCTTGTACAGATGTAATAGAACGCTCTTGTGGTGCATGAATCACTATGATGACAGAGCCAACAATGCACATTACACAACCCAGGAATCCCAACTTGTTCAGTCTCTCTTTTAACATAAAATGAGCCAATACAGCACTGCATCAACAGAATTAAAGACTATCATACTAATCAATCGCACTTTTCAATGATTTGAGAGCCAATTTTAGAGCATGTTTGGTTAGCGTTTTAACAACTACCATAAAATGGAAAATGTGTAACCATTTTGTGGTGTTTGTTTCAAAGACCTTTGTTTTCATATTCTTACTTGGCCTAATATGGATCTCCCAAAATCAATCTATCCCCCGAGTAGAGGTAGCAAATCTGTTTCCAGAGCAATCACAAGAATGACAGGCTAAAAAAGTTTTCCCAACCATGTCCATCTAACCCCCCCAATCACCGTCGCCATGGCATTATACCAACAGGACATGCAACAAGAAAAAATCTGCTGCCATCATCAGATATTCAAATCCATTATCAGGCTGATGCCTTTCCATTTCTTTGGGTCATGAACCAAGAAGCTTAACGAAGGAATTGAGTGCGTTAAGAACCGTTCATTTCCTCCACCTTACTAAGACATTTACATTTAGGTTGTCAAGGCTAAACCAAACATGCTCTTGATAACAGAAAAAGGCCAAAACAAATACCTTACAATAATGCTCAAGGCTCCTAGTGGAGTAACAAGAGTAGCTGGAGCGAACGCATAAGCCACAAAATTTGCAACCTCACCAACAACCACTGTACCAAAAAACAAAGTCTGCTTCACACCAAAAAAAAAAGAAAAAAAAGGCGATAGAACCATTTACGAAAGTTTAAGGGTCTGTTCGTAATCAGAAACAAGAAACAAGAAACTGGCCATGATACCAAATGGGCTCTAAGTTTCTATAATTTTATTATACAAAAAATTTACATACAATTGCCCACAACCCAGATTAAGAATAACCAACATATTCAAAGTCTACAAATCCCTAATATCAAATAATCATCAAAATTCTAAACAACCCACAACAATTTCAGTTCTAAAACACAATTACAATTTACAAAAAAGGATAGGGAAGATGAAACACTTACTCATGAATAATCCAACCCACCATAAGGGCTCAAAAAGATATGAATATCCACCAAGACCTACAAATCAAAAATGTTCAAAACCTCAAAAATTATCATCAATTTAATGCCTAAAACCCCAAAATCAAGAACAATGAAGAAAGATTAAAACTTTATACCAAACCTACAAAATTATCATCAATTTAATTCCTAAACCCCAAAATCAAGAACAATGAAGAAAGATTAAAACTTTATACCAAACCTAAAAAATTATCATCAATTTAGTTCCTAAAGCCCCAAAATCAAGAACAATGAAGAAAGATTAAAACTTTATACCAAACCTACAAAATTATCATCAATTTAATTCCTAAAACCCCAAAATCAAGAACAATGAAGAAAGATTAAAACTTTATACCAAACCTAAAAAATTATCATCAATTTAATTCCTAAAACCCCAAAATCAAGAACAATGAAGAAAGATTAAAACTTTATACCAGCTCTGACTCCAGAAGCACCAGCTTTCCATAATCCTTTCTTTTTAATAATGAAACTAGCTCCAATGAAACCGCTTGATGAAAGAGCTAAAGCAAACCCAATTACATTTTCTTCAGAAAAAGCCATTTATCAGAAGAAATTAGTCAATTTTGCTCCTTTTTTTCTCTCCTCAAATTATTTTCTGCTAAGTCTTCATAGGGTCATCTAATCAGATTTCGGAATCTTGTTTATGAAAGACACCATCTTGTTTAATTTAATTTGTTGGGTCGTTTGGAAAGTCGTTTGATAGAACAAAAAACGCGGGTGTTGCTAATTATTTGTATGAGTGTATCAATGACAATGACAGGTCTAACAAGAGGACGAGAGGTGATTAAAGTTGACCCGACTCGTTCAGTACGAGAATTGTAAGCTTTTTGGGTGCATTTTTCGGTTTGCTCTTTGGGTTGGGTCCGGTTTGAATTATTGGGCAATAGAACGAGTTTTGAACATGATTTATAAGCTCGTTTAGTTAAAAGTCTAATTTACCTATTGGAAATTAAGGGTGTTGGACACAAAATATTATTCTAAAGTTGGCCTAGCCCGACCTAAGGTTGACAACTTTTTTAGGCTTGGCACGACCTACAGTTTGACAACATTCGGTCTAATTCTAACAAAGAGAAATTGGCAACCTGTAAACTAGAAAAGCCACTTTCTTAATATGAATGTACTCCCTCTGTCCCATAATAAACTTCTCATTTCTCCAATGTACACTTTTTAAGAAAGTAGTTTGTGGTGGGTCATTTGTGATCTTTCAAATAATAATTTATCATAGTTGATGACTTTTAAGAGTATTGTTTTGGTTTCTAGTGACACACAACGGTGGTCCCATATGTAAAGTAAATTATTTTATTATGGAGACCCACTACTTGGAGAAATGGAAAGTTTATTCAGGACAAACATTTAGAAAGAAATGAGAAATTTATTAAAAGGACGGAGGGAGTAATCCATAGTATGTGGGAAACCATTATAATCTGAAAAATGAACATAACTTAATGAAAATTGAACCCTAATCTAATAGTTAGAAGGTACGACTATATTCCTCAATCGATAATATCAAATTTTTAATAGAATATAAAGTTGATAAACACTAATCTTTACTTATATTACATAAAAAAAACCCTCATCTCCTCATGCACGTCGCCACGTATCGACCTATATCACCCGTTAACCTAGTTTCATTTAACATGTCAACAAAAAAACGACTTTCTAAAACTTCGAAATTAAAACATACTCAAAGCATCGCCCAAATCCACGTACTAGATTATTATAAGTTCAAAATATGCTTGAAGACCTAAAATTTACCTCACCTTAAAAAATCCAACTTCAACCAACTACTAGTAAAATTTAGTTAATTAACGAGTGAAGTGAAAGTTGAAAGAAAGAGAGTGTGAAACAACACGCTGCAGCGCCGGAGAAGCTGCCGGAGAACGGAATTCTGACGGCGTGCGACGGCGCGTGGCTCCGTTAGTCGGCAAATTAGGTATAAAATTTCTATTTGATCAATTTCCTATGAAAATCGAAATTGCTTGTTTTTTTCTTGCTAATTACTCAAATCGATGCTTTAACTTGTTTCTGCAACAAACCCAGTAATTTTTTTGCTTAAATTCATCAATTTCGAGGTATTTATGTTGGTGTGTCTGGTTTATGGTCATGCCCACAAAGTGTTCGATGAATTGTCTGTGTGAATTATATGCTCTTTTGGCAAAATTAAGCATGGGTCATTTCTATCTTTTGAATACATTTATTACTGGATTATTATTGGTTGAAATGTTTGTGACTATATTGCATTTTTTGAAATGTCAAACATTATACTCCCTCCGTTTCTCAAAGATTGTTACACTCGTACTTTTCACGCATGCCAATGCAAAACTTTGAGCATTTATATCTCTAATTTCGTATTTGTAAAAATTATAAAAACTAGATATTAATATTCTACATATCAAAAGGAATCTAACAAGATCTCACATGACTAGATTTTTTCTTATGTATAAATCACAAACGATGGTCAAAGTGAAATACGTGAATAGTGTAAAATGTCAAAGTGTAACAATTTTTAGGAAACGGAGGTAGTACTATGAAAAAAGCATCGATTTGGATTATTAATTTGGGTTAGTCATGTGAGAGGAAAATAAGAAAAATAATGAAAGTGACAACATTATACAATAAAGAGTATCAATTTGAAGATTCGATAGGAGTGTTGGTTTTCCATCCAACCATACGAGGGAAAATGCTTACAAAGGAAAATCGTTTTCTATCCAAATTCCAACCAAACAAAGGAAAAAGTTTTATGCAAATGAGTTTTCCATTGTAAAAGGTTTTACGCCCTACCATACAGATGCTTAATTGAAATTCTAGATTAACTTAGCGATGGTAATTGTTTCATGAATTTCGATGTCATTAGTTTACTATGTTGATAATATTGTGACGAACAATTAGCATTTTCAGCTGAGGGATAATAGTATAGTACATGATTTAGTTGCCGAATCTTCATTAACAACCCCCGGTTTCGGTTCTTGAATAAGAAGCCAGGAGATTATGTTGTAATGGGGACTATGGGGTCGAGTTACGAATTTGTAATTCACAATAATCATAGAATTTTATTTTTTTAATATGAATGGTGGGGAGTGTAGTATGAAATCATGTTCTAAGTATTGAACTATGGAAAATCATTTTCCAGTTTTCGGGTAAGAAGACAAGGAGTTTGTTTCGGAGAAATTATACGTACTTTTAGTTTTAGGGCTTAGTTTTACCTTTTAAGTAAAGTGTTGGGGGTTAAATATCACAGTTGTAAGTTAAGGGGCCTAATTTCACACTTGAGCAAACTTGAGGGGCCTAAACACCACTTTCGCGGTTGTTTTAAATAGTCTATCATGTTAAGTTGTGGTCTAGGGTAACGACGAGATTGCAATGTCATTTTGTTTAGATATTCTGCACATACTTCTTGAAATTAATTTACGTAAATAATTGAATGATAGTTGAATGATTGTAACTCTAAATGTTCTATAATTGTAAGCTGCATTGTAATAGCAAAATATGAGTTCTTTGACCTTTGTAATTGTAATGTTGATTGTATTGGATAAAATCTTGGTTTGAGAATTTTGTCAATCCTTCACTCCTTGTGATATTAAAATTCAGTCATATGTATGCTTGACCAGACCACATCTTTGAGTTTGATTATCATTGTATACATTTGTGAAGAATAACTAGAGAAGATGAATGAAGATGTGTTGAGGAGGAGATGACATGGCTTTGAGTGAGAAACCATGTAAGGGGCTCTGGAGAGAGAAATGGCGGTGAAGGTAAAGTAGAAAATTTTTGGTGACAATTTGGAGGCGGAGGCGCCGAGTGAGGCAGTTGATAAGGCAGGGGGAGATGGTTATGGTGGATGTGGTTACTTGTTATGGTGAGAGAAGACAAAGACAGAGTAGGGAGAGAGAAAAAGGTGTTAAAGAAAGGAAAAGTATAATTTCACCCGTTTATCAGGTCAATATTCACAAGTCATAGGGGACCATTATTAGATAATATCCTTATAGTTGGGACTGCCTTTAATTGATCGAAAGTTGGGATCTTTTAGAGTGGATCACCCACCATTGGGACCTTTGCTCTCAATTCTTTTTGAAGTTTATTGATTTTGTCAAGGTTGTAATTTGATTTTTATGCTTTCATTATGCAAATTTGTGAATTCTGATCAAGTAAATCCTCTATAAGTGTTATGTTTATATTTGTGATGCTATATTGATGAGAAAACAAGAGAATGATATTTCTGGTTTGAATGTCATAATGCCTAATGCATTCCTAAATTATGAGAATATGATGGAAAGTTATTCTATAATCTGGATGACGCTCTTTTATGATTCTTGTGAGCTTGAAGATTTTCGGAATATACTAGCTATCGTCCATGCTTGTGATGCTATGCAATGAGAAAACAAGAGTTATTATTCTAGTTTGAATTTTATGCCGCGTAATGATTTCTAACTTATTATTATACAGCCATATCTTCTAAAAATAATTGGAGTTGAGGTTGTCAAATTAAGAAAAGAAAGCTACAAAGCTTTTGTTCTTATCTAGGTGAATAGAAATGTACTAGCATTCTGACCAAGAATATTTGAGCTACTCAGAAGTGAAGGTTGTCAAGAATTAATGGCTGAGTTCCATTGATTGAGATCATGACTTACAACGTGTCAAGGGATTTTGGTTTACGCATTATGGTTTTGAAGTCATTGGTGATGGCATTAGCATGAGAATTTTTGAAAATCTTTTATGCCCTTGTACATGTCGATTTATGCTTTAACATAATATACTCCCCCATTAATTGCAACTTTTTTTCCGCCTTTCTCAAATTTTATTTCATTCTAGTGTATTCTTTTTCAATCTGTTTGGTCTTGTGTCTCCCATTTTGCCTGCTTTATCATCAGGTTTCTAGCTTTTCTATATAAATATCGTGTTTATCGATTGACTAAGTTAGTAGTATTTTTTCTTTCTTTTTCTTTTGAAAGATGGCATTTAGAGGTCGAGGACGTGGAAGAGGTTTTGGTGGAGGTGGCTTCAGGCCTGTGAACCAAAAGCCTTTTGTACTTTTTCCTGTGAGTAAGTTGACTTAATCTTCTTCTATGTTTCATCTCTTTCATCTTGGATGACAAAACACAACCGCTTCACCAGGTATTTTCTTTGCAGAAGCGCAGAAAGCCAGAAACAACTACATCATAAAGTTAATCACTTAGCTCTCTTAGAACCTTCTTTAAACTACCCTCTATCTGTAAAATGGATGATGAGCACTTGCTCGTCATGACTAGGCTCACATAAGATCTTCGACTGATGTAAGTATAGATTCAAAAGGCTGAAAGAACTTGTTAATTAGCTGTTAGACTTATGCTTATGTTTCTGTGTTTATATATTATCCTTTTATCCCTTGTTTCTACCATATACTTCCTCTGTTTGTCTTCTATTACCCTTGGGCCTTGGCACATCTTATAAAGGAGGTCATGAAAAGGCGAAAATAAGAAAGAGATAAATAGGGGCCCATGTGATAGAAGAGAGATAGAGAGAACTTTTAGCCAAATATAGTAATGTTGCAATTGCTGAACTTCCATAAAGGGCAAAAGTTGCAATTAAAAAAAAAACAGAGGAAGTATGTTTTTCATAGAATGCTTAATATCTCTTCCCCTTCTTGAAATGTGATTATTGCTGGAGATGTCTGATAAATTATACTCTTGCTCTTTTGGGCTACAGGATATTGAATTGCCTGACAAAAGCAATGTTCCTGAAGAGAAGAAATTAGCAGTATATAATTTTAAGTTTCGGAATAACTTTCAATCCTCGCCCTACCACCTTGAAGAAATATCATCAGGTAGTAAGCAATTTTTCTGCCTGGTTTTTCTTGTCTGCGCTCGTGTTTATAAATTAAAAAGGTGAATTCTTAGTGACATTGAAGTTTTTGATAGTATTTAGCTGCAGAGTTAACTTTGTTGTTTACCTGAAAAACTTGTCTGTATGACATATTGGATGTAGTTGAGTTGTTTGTTTATGGTTCTTTCGCATTATCTGTGCAGTTAGTTATGCTATCTTGACTGCACTCTATTAGATGCAGGTCTTCCTGCACACATTATTGAATTCTGATGAGCTTATTCTGACAATATTAGCTCTGTATCCAGTTTTTGAGCAGAGATATAGGATTAACTTTGCTTTGCATTATTCAGCTCAACTTTATTTTCTTTTAGATATGACTCCAGATTTACGGGCATAGTTCCGTCCTCCTTGCTCTTTGCACTCTTTTCAGTTGTTTCCTCCTCCTCTTGAGGCAGAGGTCAAAGTAAAAACCTTTGATTCAAGCTCTATAAGGGAGGAGTAGGCTTTATCTTGATTCTTGGGATGCCATATTATGTTATCTAACTCTGAATTCTCTTTGGGGGATCGGGAGCTTATATCTGCATAGGAATTATTTAAAATATGTATTTTCAAATTTGGTTATTGGCTATGACTGTATAATTGAAATGCTAGCTTCGTATTCTTATCAAAAAAAGTTTATTGAAGAGTTAACTTTGTTTAACCATGTTTATGGTTGCACCGACTCTTAAGTCACAAGTCCTAGATAAATTTCCTGGTTTTCTATATTTTCATATCTTCTCTTTGTCCAACTGTCTTGAAAGTCATTCTTCCATGCCATTGATTGTTGAAACTTCAACATCTGTTTAGATCCTTTGTTAACAAACGAAACCCTTTAGCATCCTTTATCTAAGCAACAGTCTTTGTTTCAGTCATACATCAGAATCTGTTTTGCATTGACTGCCGTTCTCACAGTATGTTGTTTATCCTTGCCATTGTAACAAATTAATGCTCATGTGATATAAAGGTAATAAACATTGTAATCTCTTTTAAGGTAAACACTAGTTATAATGGAAGGCGATTTTATTGGGTCAATAATGTTAGATGAGAGAACCTTTCATCTTTTAAAATGGAAGGGCATGCCACTAGCAAATTCCCGATCAAATTTTGTAGTGTGCATTGTACTCTTTTTGTTTGATAAAGAATGGTAATTAATTTCAGTGCATCCTATCGGGTGGTCTATTTGTAAATTTGCTAGCAAGAATCTGTGCATATGTATGAAATACTTCCTTTGATTTTTTTCGTCAATTGCTACAATTCCCTTTTCTGGAAGCTTCACAATAGCTGCTACAATTCTATTTTAGGAAACATTTACAACCCTTTCTCCCTCTTCCTTTCCCATAATGACAAGGACATGTGATCTCAGAAAAAACATAAACACACTTTCCCTCTTTTTGTTTCTTACAATCACATTGGCGTGTCGTCCCCTACCCTATTCCTGCTTCCTTAATTTGTGTGCCTAAGACAACTATAGCAATTTATTTCAAATAGTGGAAGTATGAAATATGTATGTTTACTGTACATTCTTTTGTTTCTGATGCTTATTTTGGAGCCGCACTTTTCTCCAAAAACAATTTTTGACCTTTACATGTTACTATTTTATATAACCTTGTTTGGGGCTGTGATCTCAGAAGAAGGAGCTGTTGACATTGAGAGGTATTCTGACAAGGTCAAGAGCAAAACTAGATTTGGTCGGGAGTCACTTGCAGCTTGTGGTTATCTAATACTTGAACCTGGATATTTTCCTCTAGAGCTTGTTCGAGGTTAGTTCAAACACTGTGAGCACATTCTGTTGAAAAAGGGAATATCTTTGTGTATAATATTCATATTGGTTCAAATGCATAGTCAATTGCTCTCCTTCTTACATCTCTTTTTCAATCACTCTAAAGGTTGTCTGACACAAGAGTTAACTTTTCAGGCACAAAATTGAGGACTAAGAGGAAGGTGCAATGGAATCCAAAACGAGGTACTTTTAGGGCAACTAACTGGTCATTAGCAACTCGGGAAGCTTTGAACAGCCAGCTCTATGTTGCTTCAAGCACTACTCCTTTTGTTTCTTTTTATCTACATTGTGATGTGGCATGAGATTTTAGGCGCGTGGGTAAAAAACAATGGAAAGGGTGAACTAATTAGTAAAAATATAGGTAAATGGCAAAAGGGAAGGATAAAATAGGTAGGAATCGTATAGGCTACAGGTCAATAAAGGATATGTAGCAAATAAAAATGGAGGAATATTATGCTTTATATTGGACTTTTATGTAGCATGAAATGACAATTGACAAATGCCAAGGTATTTGGCTGTTTTACCCGTTCTTTACACCTGTCTTTTGTATTCTTGTGAAGTACCAGCCTGTCTGTACTTCTCTAATTCAGGTTAAGTTGAAATAGCCCCCTTGAAATTGCAGTCATACTGTTGTAAGAGGTTTCTGACAAGCCCTCATAAAGGTGCTCTTGGCAGGAGCTTCTTGAGAGATACTGGTTAATATGTTTACTACACTACGCTTGTTGGTTCTTCACCTAACCCTTTATTAACTCATGTCGTGATATCCATTTGCTGCTTTAGAAATGTCTATTCTTCTTCTATGCTATCAGGTACTTTTAAGAGGTGCTAGGCTACTAGGCTTGAACTATGAAAATGGTAGATTGTACAGATCCTAATTTCACATTGTTATGCATTGCTGTAAGCCTCTAAATCAGTTAACCTCCTCCCTCTTCTAAATAAGAGGGATGAGGAAGTAAGATGAGGTGTGAAGCTTAACACTTACTGTGTGTTGCCAAGTTGGGGAAGTTCTTTTCAGCCCACGCCGTCTCATTATACGCCGCATAAGTGTTTGATTCTCATTTGTTAAAGCATAATGTTCCAGATGATGTGGACCTGTATTGATATTCAGTCATCAGTCCTATTGTATCTGATTTATATTCATTGGTAATTTTTCCATGGCAGACCTTCGGAAGCTGGAGGAGCTTGAGGAGAAGTTTCAAGTAAGCTCTTCTAAAGACCTCTTGCTTTGTCTCCTAATCCTTTGAGAAGCAGTTACTGTTTATAGGTCCCCTCCCAGTAGTTGTGGAGCTTTAGTAAGCTAAAGTGTGCATGTAATTTAGTTTTGCTAGAACTCCCTCCTCTTGTAAAATTTGACGAGTATTTCCTGATTCACATGCGTAGAATGAAGACACAAAAGACAAAAAAAAGAAAGAAGGTGAAGACGACGAGGAAGATGAGGAGGATGTAGAGAAGGAAGACGACGAGGAAGACTATTCTGATGATGATTACGGCCAGGTCATTTCTCTATCCATCTCGTCTATCTATGGATGCCTTGTTTATTTGACTTATGGAGCTTTCTTGAGAGTCACTTATTGGTGTTTTGATAAACTTATCATGAAGTTCTTTCGTTTCTAGAAACAATTAAGAGTTGAAATACCATTATTGGCCTATTGTTTACTTAAATTCTGTTCATACTGCTATTAGTTACAGATTTTCGTATCATCTTTGTGACATGAATCACAATCCTGGGTGAACTTCTTATTCGCTTCATTTATGGTTTTTTTTTATTTTTTTTATTTTTGCAGGGTGAATATGTTGATGACGATGAGGATGAGTTCAACATGAGTGACGGTGATGGTAAGAAAAATAATTTCTGAGATTGATTGTAATAAAAGGATGTAAACTCTGTTAGAAACACTGAAGTTGAAGGTGCTATTAATTGTCGTTTATATTGCAGATGAAGCAGTCATGTAGTAGTTGGCTGGAGCATGTCATGAATCTCCAAGTATGAAGGCACTACGGATTCCATATTGCAACTAACAGAGAGGTTCAGTTTTTTTCTTTCAGATAGCATGATCAGGAATTTCTTTTTTTTTTTTCAAGTTTATTATAAAATGGAGATTCTGCCTGGTATTGCTGTACATGTCGAAATTTTACACTTCTAGGTTATTAAATTAATCTTATTAACAACTCCGTAGTTTTTTCCTTTTTTTTGGACAGTGAAGATAAATAAACAAGGAAAAGTTTCTCGCGAAGTATTCTGATCATTAAGTTTCCTCATTATCGTCTTCTGGTTTAATATTTTGGCTCTCGATATTTATGTAGAAAATAATAACCCATTGATGCCAGTTTTGGCTTCCATCACAGTTTGAATCATGGTATCTTATGGAAATACTGTGAGGAGGGGATTTGTGCGTTCACTCTGAATTTCACTTATGCTATAACCATGTTAACTTCTTCATGCTACTGTAATCTTTTTCAATGGATTTTTGGTGATATGTCGAGAAAGTAACATTACTTGTGACATAGATATTGCATTTTACTCCGAAATATAATATATGTAGTGTTACTAATTGATGACTACTACAAGATGTGGCTCCAGGGCAACCCCTATATATTCTGATATCTTTGACCGTTGATATGTGACTCAGCCTCTCAAGCCTTCACTAGGCGATTTCTTGGGCATCACTTGTCGTGTGTATGAAGCCATGGGTTAGGATCTATATCGTGGCAAGTGGTTTTGTAAAAAATATAGTGAACAAATTCTCGATCTAGTTTGTGCTTGAACGTTGAGCTTTCACCGCAATGGCACTACCCCAATGTATCACCTCCTTGTCAGTTGACACAACCCAAACACCCTTCCCTTCGTTGGACATTGGCATGGATCGCCTTCTCTTTGAATCGCTCAATATCCTCAAGACTTTAGAATGCCTCCTTATCTTTCAAGCTAAAACAGGCAATAAAATACTAAATAGAATTTTTTTTTACCTAATTCACTAATCCCTTGCAAATTGTGTACCAAGGCAAGCGAATTGTATGCCGTTTTCGGCTATAATTGGTGTATTTTGAGCGAATTGTGAATTCGACAGCAAATTAGGTAACTTGTAATGGAACTCTTAGAATTAGTGAGACCAAAGTGGCTTGCAGCTTGTAAGTAGAGCTGACAAATTAGTCATGTAACTCAGTAACTGTGTTGGTTTTTGTGGATTTCAAGATCACAAGCATAATATTACACTTTGATCCAATCGCGTGGGATATTGAATGATTTCGATTTCGTATGGTGTCTGATTATCCACACACACATATAAACTTGTAGCTGCGCTGGTGAAGCGTAGTTTACCAACATGTAAAAATCTCCATGTATGTACATTCGGGTTCGTACCCTGAAGCATGGTACACCTGAATGTATGAAAAACAAAAGTTGTAGAAGAGGAAGAACAATAAAGAACAGAGTGACTTTGAATCAAACAAAAGAAAAAAGAGAATCATCCTAATTCCTAAACTCTCACATTCATCTCATATTCATATTCACAAACTACAAAAACTAATTTTTTTTGTATATATATTTAAAAAAAAAAAAAGAAGCAAAAACTATGAACAACAAAATGGAATTCACTAAAAACAAATAGAAAAAAATATCAAAAGGAATTCATTTCCAATCTATACATCCTCCTTTCTTTCCTCTTCATCAATTCATTTGCAGCTTCTTCAAAAACATCTTCACTTTCAAAAGCTTTCTTCATCTTCAACAACCCACCATCACCTTCATTTTCCTTCTCTTCACCACTCACTTTCCTTTCAGGCTTAATCATAACAAGTGTTGCTCCTTTCATAATCTTCCCACAATTTGGCAATTCCAATTCTTTAACATACCATAATTTCATCACCAAATTCCCAGCATACACCATTGATATGCTTGAATCTCCTACAACTTCCGATCTCGAATCCGAGTTTGATTCAGGGGTTTCATCCTCATTCTTGTTAATGTTGGTAGTAGTAATCTTGATTGAATCTTTCAAACCTTCAATTTGCTTTGAATTCATACAAAGTTTCCCTTGTTTCCCACCATCTGAAATCACTACATTACTTAATTTTGGACATAAATTCACCATCTTTTTAACAAGATTATGCCTTGATGATGATGCAATTAAACATGAAATTATCCAAATTATCCTCAATTTCAGCTCATCATCTGTAAAAACCTGCATCTCATCTTCAATCTCTAAACCCTTTTTCTCTTTTCTCTCAACAATTGAAGTTGCACCCAAAATTGCACATTTTTCCATCTCTTTCCCAAATTCAGCTTCCCATTTCAACAATGGAATGTTCTTATTAACTCCGATCTCGCCGCCATGACAAGGGAGCTCAATCTTAATCGTTTCCACATCTGTAAAATTCTTTAAAGTATTTCCAACCCATTTAACAATATCAATTCCACCACCATTCTTCACATTCATCTTCTTATTCGTGCTCGAAATCGCTTGTTGAAGAAAATGAATTGGTTTAAAGATCAACTTTTGTATAACATTTCGGTAAAATAACTTCGACCCACTTGATGATTTTGATCCATCATCAATGGGTTTCTTCGATTTTTGAAGATTATTATGAGTGTGATTCATTTGGATTGAAATCGAATCAACTTCAGAAACTAATAAAGAAAACCTCTTTGAAACGAGAAGACAACGACATAGAGATTTAGCATCGAAAAGTTTGTTAAAGATTAAAAGAAGAATTGGGTCTGGAAGAAGATCAAAGAAATCAATTTCTGCAATTTGATTATTTTGTAACATGATTTGATGATTGTAGGATGAATTTTCCATAGGGAGTTGTAGAAATTAGGGATTTTTGGGGAATTTGTTGTTTATTGCGCAAAGTGATGATGATTGTGTTGTGGGTGAAGTGGGGGATTAGATTAATAGATGGATAGATATATGCAAATGGAAAATGGCGGTTTTGTAGAATGAGCGTTTTGTCGTGTTGATTAGCTACGCGGTTTGACGAGGAATTTGACACGTTGAATGTAAGGGCTAACGAGTAACGAGTTTGGATTAGTATATAAGGAGCCAGGAGGATGAGAAATTGTATTTTGTTTTTTTGTTCTTATTAGTCGAATCTAACGAGATTTCTCGTGATTATGTTTTTTATAAAGTGAAAATCACTAAAATTAATTAAAGTCTAGACTGTAAATAATAATCACTATATAAATATGTTTGTTATTTAGAAACGGATGAAATATATACTTAGGGCTTGTTCTCTCATTCTCTTTGACTAAATTAAACTCAAGTAAAAGTATTGTTCGTAACTAAAATAAACTAAATGTGAATTAAAAATAAGTTGGGGAGAATAGTCTCTTATTTATATTTGATACACTATAAGGAAGAGAAATTGGACTATATGTACTACCTCTTTAACAAATTAAATGCAATAAATTATTTGATACATTATAAGGAAGAGATTTATACCTTTAAATCTCTTATTTAAAATGCATATAAAATAATTTGTTACATTTAATTCGCTACAAATTTAGTATAATAAGTACAAAATCAACAGTGTTAGTTTGACTCTAAAGTGTGAAAGGAAATGAAAATAATGAAGAGGGCAGACATACTTCACTTTCCTATTTTAAAGACATCTCAATCTCATAAATGGGTATCATTGGTATTTTACTCGTGCTTTGATGGAACAAAGACCTGTCTTTTATGATAAAGAATCCTATTCTTTGGATAGTGGATAAGGCAGCTCTATTTACATCATCACCCCCCACTTTAATTTGCATAAACATAACATGTTAGATTGTTAGTAGGCCTATAAGCCTATGTTCTTACCAAGCTAAGCCTAATAGTAAAGGAATAAACCTTCTAATCTTAAACTTGGGGTTAATATCCAACTAGGATACATTAAGGTCTAAGAACAGAGACTTTTCTTATCGTTTTTTCTTCGTTTTAAAGTGTCAATTTTAGTGAGTTTTGATTTGATAGGACAAATTCTTCTTATTAGTGTAAAGAAAAAATGTCATATGCTCAATTCACTTCAGTCTCCTAATACATTATCTATCTAATTTAAAGATATGTTATAAGATTAGACTATTAAAATTAGAATAGTTTTTTTAAAGGATTTTTCCCAGTTGCTTTCATTATTCTTTCTAGTTTGTAAATCAAGCTAGAACGAATTAGGGAGGATGATAAATTGTTCAAGATCTCAAATTATGTTCCAAATCATGTAGAAGATTGAATCCAAGAATCCAAAGTCTATATATTCAGCCTTTCACCATTGTTTTACTCTTCTTACTCCCAAGGCGACACCTTCGATCTTTCAAGTTTATTTGGAGATATTAATAATGAGAACGTTGATTCTTACGGCGAGAAATTTTTGAAAGTCCAATAAAGCATTACATGTTTGAAGGTTAAAAACTATATCTAATAGATAATAGTAGGTAATTTTATAATCGAAACGTAGTTTCAATATAAATTTTAACAAAACAAGTTAAGTATACTTTTTAAATCTTACAATTGGGTGTAGGATGCTCCAAAGACTATTTTCTTGCTCATTGTTCATTAGGAACACTCTAAATAAATAAAATTTATTGTAGAAAGAGTTCTTAATGTCAAATGAGTAAAAAAATCGATTTTGGGTGTAGGATGCTCATCCTATATCTGAGTTTAGGATGAATAAACTATTATGAAACACTCCAAAATATTTAAAAAAATAATGTATATTAAGATGGATAAAGTATATACTATTTAACAATTATAGTGATCCTTAAAGCTCTTTATCGCATAACTCACAAAAATATCATATACTTATTTCCTCACTTATTGTTTCTTTTTGACAAAGAAAGTAATGGATGCTAAGACACTTGCACCATATTGGGTGGGCTAGGTTAAATGTACATCAGAATGTTTTTATTCTCTAACTTTATGAAAGATATTTGTAAATAACTTCATAAGTAATCCAATCTTTGCACCATTCCACAATAATGATTTTACTTTTAAAACTGATAATGCGTCCACCTTTTCGAAAGTTTCTTTTAGACATGTCTTGTAATTCTTTTTCTGTAGTAAATTAATGCAATTATAACATAACCAAATGCATTAAGTTTATTAATCCAACATTTATAGGGTAGAGTTCGGGAGTAAGGGATAAGATAAAACATCCATATTCGAACTCTCAAATATTTTTAAGCACCGTTATTTAGTAAGATTTGAATCCAAACCTTGAAATTTGAGATAACACTAGTATCAAATGAGCTAATATACTCAGTAATAGATACATATATTTGGATTAGGAACTCACACAAGGCAAGAAAACCCACCTTCATAAGCATTGCTCCCTGTAGAATAGGGAGGGGGAAGAGATAAGAAAAATATCATAATTCTACCTTCAAAGTGATCATTGTGGAATTTGTATAAATCTTAATAAGAGCTCGTTGTTGTCTTCGATGCCTCCGGCTCCCTCCAAGTATCTTATTTCCCCATGAGGCCCCGGAAAGGCTACTACCTTGTTTGTTTACTGCGGAATATGCCTCGTTTCAAGAGTGATTGACTGGAATGTTATTTCCATTTTGTTTTACATTTCAACTTTAAGTATTAACTATATATACAGATTATAGAAATATATATTTCTATTGTTCTTATCTTATACATATACAAAGAAAACTTTCTCACTTTCACCTCGATTTTTTCTAACTAAACAAAGATTAAAAAAAAATTCAAATTGAATTCTCATAGCTTGAGAACGTCCCAAAGACTCGATGTTGTCTCTATATGCCTCCAATTCTCGTTAAGTGCCTTCTTTTTAGATGCTTTAAAAGGGTGACATATGACCCCATGAGGCTCAAGAAGGGCTCTCATCAAATTTCCTTACCAGTGCTCGACAATATCCTAGAGGCATGTGTATTATAGCCCACCAAACGACCTTAAGTAGCCCAGTTAGCATATATAATACCCACCAAAACGGCCCCGGGAGTTTTCAAATGTTCACATATAGACCCCATGAGGCCTCGGGAGGGCTTTCGCGAAGTTTTCTCATCGATGCTCGTGAATGTCGTGGAGGCGTCTATTATGGATTTATATTCCACCAAAACGGTTCTTCGAACGCCCCTTCAACCCTTGAGATCTTTTCGATTTGGAACCTTCCTATAGTGTTTTGCCGTCCAAGGAGAGGACGCACGTTCAGATCTGGGTAACACTAAAAAAAGGCACCAACGTCGGTGACTAATAGGGATTCCAGTTCTGGCATCCTCCTAATTCGAAGTTATAAGATAAGGAAGCCGGGATCCTCAAAAAGGAAGATGGATGAGACTTGTGAGGGTTTACTTTTACTTGTGTTGGTGCCTACTCGAAATATGTGACCCAGTCTAATGAGCCTGGCTATATGGCTAACCGTTAGTCAACTAACAAGATATATAAAGACGTTCATTCCTTCGACTAGAGACAATACATAGTTATAACCCAATAATTCATGTCACGCGTACAACCTTAAGTGGTCACATGCACAACCTAATAAGGGCATATGTACAACTTAATTAGTTGCATACACAACCCATGCAATAAGGCCATACTTACAACATTAATCAGTCACATGCACAACCTAATAAGACCATGCATACAACCTTAATTAGTCACACGCACAATCTAATATCATTTCAACTAAGAGTTATGTAGTCTGTTTGCCTTGCCTATAAGAACTTTTTAGTCTTTGTACTCCTTGTTAGCTAACGGTTAACCATTTATCTATTTTCTGGTCTAATTTACTTGTATCTGATGACAAGAAACAAGAACCATGAAAAATGAAAAAGATATTATAATGAGGTAACAAAAACAAATCCATTACAGTAGATAAGAGACTAAGAGTGAGTGCTTCATAGTTTTTTTTTATTGAAGTTTCGTACATAATCCAAAACTTATTGACTCATGAAACCACCCATTGGCCACTGCTACTAAATCACCCCCTTCTTAAACTGATGCTTGTTGTTGCACATGGAGGTTCCACTATGCGTTAGTGGATGAGTGTTTTATACTTCCCCTATTTAATATAAGTAGTATTTTACAATCGGGTTATTTAACACTCGAATTTTAACAATAGATAACAAATAAGACAAATAGACAAATAAATTAAAATCAAGTTGGCACGTAATATAATTATCTTTCTTACTCATGTTAAGATTGTGTCAGGTAATTTATTATTACCACATCATTCATCCTATGTGTCAAAAAGCTCGATTGTAAGTATTAAATGACAACATAAATACTTATATACTCCCAGTGGGAGTAGCTTATTTTCATTCATCTAAATAAGATATAATAAATTTAGAAAAGATCAGATCAGAAAAAGTATTAAATTAATCCAAAATTAGAAAAAATAATAGACTATAGTCACAAAAATACAACTCAGACAAAAACAAGATTTCATGGGTTCCGGACAAGCTCCTCATATACGACTACTCCTAATCTCCTAGAACATTCATGAACTTTCTTGTGACCTTCCTAGTTCCTATAACTACTATACATGAACATGAGCTGTTGGTGTTGACCATACTTTGCCCACTTAACAACATTCTAAGTTGACTTTTGTTTAAATTAATAGGGAAACAACAATACATGCACCCAACTCTCTTAATAACAAGTATTATTCTTGAAACTTTCTATTGATTGATTAAGTCATTAACATATACTTTTATCTAGCAAGTAGCATGTGAGATTACCAATTAGCTATATATTTTATACATCTATTGTAGAGTTCATGGTGACTTATATGATGATGATAGTGGTTGACTTTTATTTTCAAGCAACTTGTTACTCTTGAGGATTTTTAAAGTAGTTTGAAACAATGTTATCTTGAGGAGTATTAAACAAGGTAATTGAATACTCTATACTCTTTTGTGTATGTGTTTGTTTGTCTTATTTTGATTTCCTACAAAATGAGTATTAGAGTAAGAAGGGTGGGGGTGGTCTATGGAGTGACTTCTATGAGAGAAAAAGTAAAGGAGAGTCAAAGAAAAAACTACGGGTTTGGCATTTGGCTGATGGGTATTGAGTATATTGATTGGTGTTTTTGTGTTGGATTGGTTCCGGCTGTTTTTAGTATTTTGTTTGACTGACTGTGTGATTTTTGAATAAAAGTCTTGATAAAACAGTTATTAATGTTGATTGTTTAATACGAAATGGAAACGAAAATCAAAAGTCGACACAAAAGGTTGTAACAAGCATCTTTTGGCTGAAAATGCGACTTTTCAGCCATTTTAAAATTCATTTATCAAAAAACTTTTTTCAATTGTCTGTCCACATACAAAAATCAATAACAACTACCCGAAAGCCGTTTTTCGTCATGACTTCTAATAAAAAGATATAGCGAGAGTAGGTGTCCAAATGCCTTTCTCATGTAGTCATACGAGTCTTTCAGACTTTCCTATTCTTAGCCCATCAAGGCTTTTTATGGTCCTACATCATGAAATGAGAGTAATGATGTTATGTCATGTATTGCAAGGCCCAAGATCGGACCACCCTGCAGATAAACACTTATCTAGTCCAGGCATTAGCCAACTGCTTAGCGCCAAGTACTATTCACTATAAAGCGTACATACAACCCCGAGTCATTAAGAATTGGGGTTGACTTAACTGGTGAGCCTTTTTATCTTCTCTAATCTAGTATAGGGATTAATTCTTACTCCAATCATCTACTTGGATTTTGGGGGAGGGGGTTTGGGGTTATGGCTTGTAATGGACCTCTAGGTGGGGACCTTGTGCGAGGGCAACACAGATGATTATTTTTCTTACCTTAATATAATCTCATACTTATAAAGAGATTATATTTTTGAAAAAATTACAATCCCGAGTATCATACTATTATTTGAAAACTCGAAACAATATAAAACTACTTTTTTGTATTTGAACAATTTTTCGAGTTGTTGCACAGAAAATTATTTATCTACATGTAAATTCTTATAAATTGTCAATAATTTTTAGATCCTATGTTTTTTAGTATTCTAACATTATTCTGCCATATCATTTTGTTTTTTAAAAAAAATCCGCATAAAATTTCATCAACAAGAACACAATATAATATGTTACCATAAAGTAATATTTTCTCAACCCTAAAAAAAAAGTAATCTTTTCTCATGTTTGTAGTTTACATTTGCTCCCACCTTTATATAGTCCACTTTAGGTGCGCACGAGAAAAGTTTATATGATCAAAGAAAATACGGGTTTGAATAAGATTATGTTGAGGTGACGGTCATAGCTCACACTTCATAATTTTCAATCACGGGCATATTTGATATTTGTCAAAAATTGCAACCACATTGAGTTGGGAACTACGCATAAGAGAGTAAAAAAGAAGAAAGTAAAGACCATGGTACTTGGGTGTCTAAGGTGTTGAATGGTGGTATTAATATCATAAAAAGTAAAAACATTACAGAAACTTGCACAATTGATTAAAAAACAGAAATTTCACAAGTATGATGTCTCACCAAATAGCTTACTACGAGTCTACGACTAAATTTTCTAGCATTTTACTACATTGAACTCAAACGTTTTGTACTTCCTTCATAATGAAATAAGCACAAAATATTATTTTTTCCACGCATTTTAAGGAGGAGACTTAAAGGTGCAAATGAACAATTTAATCAAAATAATTTTAAGATAAGTAACATATAATCTCATTCTTGCTTATATTAAAATTTTTATGATCAATTTATCCATTTACAGTATTAAATCTCTTTCTTAAAATCCATGCAAAATAATATATTGCGTTACGGAGTGGTATTTTTAACTGGTTAAAAAACTTTGAAACAAGAAAACCCTAACTCAAAACCCCTAGTAGAATTAAGAAATGTACCTCGCAATTTAAGCTTTTTCCCCCAAATAGATTGAAAACCCCCTCAAAACGACACCGTTCTGACTTCTGACATACAGAAATTCAAATTTCATTTCACTTCATCGTGTCGTATCTCAGAAGCTCCACCTTAACCCCCTTCAATGGCGGTTTCTCTCACTTTCCGCCATTAACAAACCTCACCACAACCTCTCTCTCTCTCTCCTCCATTCCACCATGGGAGACAAACTCAAGTTCACCATACTCGTAAGCCTCTTCAATCACATACAAAAATCAAAAACAACACCTAAAAAACGCTTAGTTTTCCGCAAATTCATCGACACTTACTGCAATCCATCCGATTATTTTCCATCAATTCGTCTCATCTTACCTTCATTAGATCGCGAACGAGGTTCATACGGTCTCAAAGAATCAATCCTCGCTCTCTCTCTCCTCGACGCTCTCGCCATCTCTCGCGATTCCGACGACGCCAAAAAACTCATCAATTGGCGCAAAGGCGGTTCCAAAATCGCCGGAAATTTCGCCGGAAACTTCTCGATCATCGCCGCTGATGTGCTTCAACGCCGTCAAAGTTCCGTCTCCGGCGAAATTAAAGTCCGTGAAGTTAACGATCTTCTCGATCGGCTTGCGAATGCGGAGAATCGGAACTCGAAAACGGATGTGATTAGAGAATTGATTAGGAAAACGAATTCGGTTGAGATGAAATGGATTATTATGATAATATTGAAGGATTTGAAGTTAGGTATGAGTGAGAAGAGTATATTTCATGAATTTCATCCTGATGCTGAGGATTTGTTTAATGTTACATGTGATTTACGTCTTGTTTGTGAGAAATTGATTGATCGGAATGTTAGGTATAAGAGGCAGGATATTGAGGTAGGGAAGGCGGTGAGACCGCAATCGGCGTTTCGAGTTTCGGATTGTGTGGCTGCTTGGAAGAGGATGAAGGGGAAGGAAGTTGTGGTGGAGTGTAAATTCGACGGTGATCGAATTCAGGTTCATAAGAATGGGAGGAAGGTGAAGTATTTTTCGAGGCGGTTTATTGATCATGATGAGTATGAGTGTGGGATGAATGATGTTATTGTTGAGAATGTGTTGGTTGATGGTTGTATTCTTGATGGGGAGATGTTGGTTTGGGATAAGGTGAGTAATAGGTTTGCTGATTTCGGGTCGAATCAAGAGATTGCTAAGGCTGCTAAGGAAGGTTTAGATAGTGAGAGACAATTGTGTTATGTTGTATTTGATGTGCTTTATGTTGGGGATACTAGTGTGATTCATCAAACATTGAAGGAGAGACATGAACTTCTTAGGAAAGTTGTGAGACCGGTGAAGGGTCGGTTAGAGATCTTGTTGCCGAATGGTAGTAGTAGTAGTGGTGGTGAGCCGTGTTGGTCGATTGTGGCTAATAGTTTAGATGATGTCGAGAGGTTTTTTAAGGAGACGGTTGAGAATAGGGATGAAGGAGTGGTGGTGAAAGACCTAGGTTCGAAATGGGAACCGGGGGATAGGAATGGTAAGTGGCTTAAGGTGAAGCCTGATTATAATCGTGCAGGGTCGGATTTGGATGTTTTGATTATAGGAGGGTATTATGGTTCGGGGCGTAGAGGAGGGGAGGTGGGTCAGTTTTTGTTAGGCCTTGCTGAGAGGCCGGCTGCTGGTATGGGTACTCACCCTAGGAAGTTCGTTTCGTTTTGTAGAGTGGGTACGGGATTATCTGATGAGGAGCTCGAAGAGTTGGTGACGAAATTGAAGCCGTATTTTAGGAAATACGAGTATCCGAAGAAGTCAGCCCCGAGTTTTTACAAAGTGACTAATCACTCAAAGGAAAGGCCGGATGTTTGGATTGAGAGCCCTGAGAACTCGGTGATTCTGACAATTACTAGTGATATTCGCACTATAAGTTCTGAGGTGTTCTCTGCACCTTACAGTTTGAGGTTCCCTCGGATTGATCGGGTGAGATATGACAAGCCTTGGCATGAGTGTCTTGATGTTCAGTCGTTCCTGGAGTTGGTACATTCGAGTAATGGGACGACACACAAAGGAGGAGGTGCAGATGATGAAGGTTTGCCGTCAGATAAACGCAAGCGCGCAAGAAAAACTGGAGGGAGTAGGAAACTGAATCTCACAGTTCCTTCTCATTTTACTCAGACTGATGTTTCTGGTGTAAAGGGCGAATCACGAATATTTTCAAATATGGTTGTTCACTTTGTAAATGTGCCTTCTGATCATCCTCTGAATTCCATGCACAAGTTAGTTGTTGAGAATGGTGGAACTTTCTCCATGAATTTGAACGACACAGTTACTCATTGTATTGGGGCAGAGAGTCGAGGAATCAAGTATGAGGCAGCAAAGAGGCGTGGACGCGATGTTATACACTACTCGTGGGTTTTGGATTGTTGCTCACAGAAGCAGCTTCTTCCCTTGAGGCCCAAGCATTTCGTTTTCCTTTCAGACTCTTCAAGGAAAAAATTGCAGGAGGAGATTGACGAATTTTCTGACTCTTACTTCTGGGACCTTAACGCCGATGAGTTGAAACAGATCTTTTGCAATGTGGATAAATCGGAAGATGCAAAAACCGTTGACTACTACAAAAAGAAGTACTGCCCGCGTGAAAAATGGGCTCGTTTCCTGGGTTGCTGCATATGTTTCCACATATCTACAAAGTCTCGCATTGCTGAACAGGACATCTTTCTGAAAATATCCATGAGGAGGCTGAAAGTAGAAGTTTCTTTAGGTGGTGGAAAAGTTACCGAAAACCCTTCTCAAGCAACCCATCTAGTTGTCATGCAGGTACCGGGACAAAAGGTGATGTTCGAATCCATGTTGCAGAGTTTTCCTGAGGACCAGAAACGCATCTTACGCAGGAAAAGACTTCATGTAGTTGGATCCCAATGGCTGGAGGATTGCCTGAAGGAGGAGCAGAAATTGTCCGAAGGGGCATACAGCCTGAAGCCAACTACCTTAGAAGAACTGTCCTCTGAAGAAGAGAAAGGTGAAAGTGATAAGGATCGTGGAAAAGGCTCGGCTTCCTCTGTTCATGAAGAAACGCAAAAGAAAGTTGCTTCAAAGGTCGTTCCTCGTACCCGGGAAGCCAAACGCAAACGAGGAAGGCCTCTTGGTACTAGCACTAGGAAAGGCAAACCTATAGTCAGCAATCCTCCAAGAACGAAAAGGGCCAGAGCTGGAAGTAGGCCGGCAAAACTACAGGAAATTGCCTCGGATGATGAGTATAGTGATCAAGAAACGTATGCACCAGTGAAAGCGAGCCCTGAACTTGAATTACACGACGATGTTCTCCAGGACGTTACCTTTGATGATAAGCCTAGCGAGCAGGAGACTACTACACTGAGAAAATCTGGTTTCAAATCTGATAATATTGGCTTAGATTCAAGACATGGTTTATCTAAAAAGAACGAGGAGAAAACGGATGAAGAACACAAGCCTGCACTCGATGAGATGGGAAATGGCTTCTCAGAAAAACCTGGCGTTGTTACGTGCAGTAAACCTGATAAAGACACAAAGTATTCTACATCGGAGAAATTGGAGGTTATGGTTGATCCAGTTGAATCAATGTTGCTGACTATGATCCCAAGTCTTAGGGGGAAGTCGCAAGCTACAAATGTCGTATTTGAAGACAAAATTTTTGAAGCAGCACAATCGAAAGACCTATCTTCTGTAGAACCATCCAATGTAGAACCGGTGAAGACGAAGAAAGTTAGCTATAGAGAACTTATGAAGCAGCTACTTAACGACTGATGGGTTTGTATACTGACTTTAGTTTCCTGATCAGTTGTATATTGCTGTATAATCAATTGTATTATGACGCAGTCTTTTCTTTTAAATATTGGGTTCTCTATTATGCTATCCAGACTCGAAAATGTGGTGTTAGATCTGGATATGAATCATTTTGACTGGTATGTGATTTCTTGGACTATAGTATACTTTCAGATGTCCCAAAATATGACTGTAAACTTTAATTGTACGTTAATGGGACATCTAGAAATAGTACTACTATGGAATCACAGGAAAAATAGTACGAACAAAGAACGACACACAAATTTATCTGCTCCACTACAATATGTTAACTACGTCCTCTAATTAGGTTTGAGAAGTTCGGAATACAGTATACAGAATGGGTTGAGTCCATGACACTTTTCCGTAGCGGAAGAATAAACCATCAGTTCCAAACTTCAAGTCATCACAGACTGAACCTTAAAACCCAGTTAGCAAGTATCAACTAGGGTTCATGAGAAGAAGTAGCTGGTTCGTCCATCAAACATAAAAATTTGATTTTAAGGTTCTGAAGATATAATAAAGCAGCACAAATGGCTGTGAATGTCCAAAGAAGCCTTTAACGAGTACAGGCAGTGGGAGAAAGAGAAAATATTACACATTATTTTTACAAAGAGTATACGATTAAACAAAGATAATTACATGGAAATTAAACGAATTATCGGATCAGATCCTAGAAGGGATCATCGGTGTGCTATTCTGCAGGTATGCAGCGGCTGCTGCAACTCCACTTCCCAGCTTAACAGGGTAACCCACATCCTTAAGTATCATTTCCACCCCAGCTAAGCAACCAAGTAATTGCAACTGCAACACAATTTTACGCATGTTAAGATGAAGTGTACTACTGGACCGAACCTTGCATAACTCAATGCAACCCATTTTAGCTCGCTAGACCCTTGGGAGTCGGGAAGAACGATATTCGTTCACCCCCAAAGTGCCCCTGATGAGATTTGATCTCACAACCTTGAGATTGTGAGATACAAACCTTTGACACTAGACCAAGCAATGCCAGGTGAACAGAGCTAAAGTTTTAACATGTTTAAACATGGAAACTAATTGTACTATTGCGTACCTCATTCACGTTACCAAGATGCCCTATTCTGAAAACCTTGCCAGCGACTTTGTTAAGACCAAGACCTAAGCTCATGTTATATCTCCTCCATGCCCTCTTTACAACCTCAACACTGTCGATGTGAGGAGGAACGACCACAGCAGTCACAGTGTCACTGAACCATTCTTCTTTTTGTGTACAGTTCTTCAAACCCCAAGCTTCTACTGCAAGTCTGCAACTCAAGATCATAAGCATCTGCAGTAACTACTACTTTCTTTTGATGCAGAGGTGATGCCAGAGCCAAGATGTGTCAAACGAGTCTACTATCAATTCTTCGGGTTTCAAGAATCCATTCTGTATCAACTTAAAATTTTGAGATTTTCACCAAATTTTGCCGTGTTAATCATATTAGGCGTAAGTTTATGCTACTTTTAGCGGCTTGGAGTCGTCCAATCTCAATTCCCCCGATTTGAACTGCATTCTTGAACCAAGTTTTCATGGATTTTCAATATTTTAACTCAATTTTTATTGGGTTTCTATGATCAGGTAAGATGTTGACAGGTCTGCAAGGGTTAATTGGTGCATGGAACCCCTAAAACTGCCTAGGTACTTAAGTAGGCATCATTGCTAACATCCACGTCTAGAACAAATGTTATTTCTCATATATGCAATCAAAAATTAAAAGAGTCATGCAATTGTGGGTGTCTATGAGAAGTATAGTAGTGAACTTTGAGAAAGAAATTCCTTGACACCATGTTCTTTTATGTCGTAATCTCAGTTATTATGAAAATTTAATCAAATCGGCATACCTAGTTGCTTTTCCGAGGCGGCTGTGCCTTGCGATGACATTGTCAAGACCTTCCTCAAAGATCATATCCAAAGCGGCTCTAAGACCATAGAGGAGTTGGATGGATGGAGTGTAAGGCCAGTAAGTTCCCATCTTGTAGAACTTCAAGTAGTCATTCCAATCAAAGAAAACACGGACAGATTTAGCCATCTTGGATGCCTCTAGAGCTTTGGGGCTTGCACAAACGATGCCCATCCCAGTTGGAAGAGAGAGAGCTTTCTGGGAGCCAGTCAAAGCAACATCTACTCCCCACTCATCCTGGCGGAAATCTAGTGCACAGATCGATGACACACCATCAACAAGGAGGAGGGCCGGGTGATTGAAGTGGTCTGAAAGCAATCACAACCATCATAGAATAAGCATTCATGTTAAGAATTTAGAAGATGAGCAATAAACTTTTGACTCGAGTCCTAAGCAAAATGATGCATATGTTGTTAGAAGCGTGGATATAATTCATTAAAATGGTGAAAATTTATCTGCAGCAAGTCAGCAACACCTCAGACGACTTTTTGCAGCCGCCAGTCTCTTGTCAGTTAGTCTGGTATAAACGCGTGGTCAGAGTAAGTTACACAAATAAGATCAAAAGTTGAGCAAACTATGCAAGTTACCCTTTTCTCTTAATACCGGTATCTTTTTTCGTATTCTGTTGAAATCTGAACCTTTTATGTTTTCGTGTAGCTAATAGATGGCCTGACTGCCTCAGAACTTCTAACTTAAGAATGTGCATTTTTAAGGACTGAGGTGATATTCATCAATCAATCAATTATTCGTATTGATTTCAATACTTACCAAAGAAGCAATACTGAGAAAAATGAATAAAAGGTATTGAATATTTTGATCATAGGATGAAAGGTTACCCAAAATCCTCCGGACTGTGGCCAAATTGTTGGTAACCCCAGTTGCAGTCTCATTATGAACAATACAGATAGCCTTGATAGTATGAGCAGTATCAGCTGCTATCTTTGATGACATAGCTTCAAGGTCGGCACCTCGTCCCCACTCACTTTCTATGACATCAACATCAAAGCCAAGGCGTTTCTGCTGATCAATCCAGAGCAAACTGAATTGCCCAATCAGAAAGGATATTATTCGGTCTCCAGGAGATAATGTGTTTGTAAGTGCACTTTCCCATGCACCAGTACCTGGACGATAGTCATGTAAACGTCAATTCCTTGAACAAAATTAATCAAGGTTCAAACAGTTTTAAGCAATTTTATCTTGTTCAATCCATGTATATGTTGTACGAGTAGTATCTAGGGTATTGCATAGTTCAAACAAAGAAAAGATAGGTTCCATTACAAGGGAAGTTTCATGGTGTAATTCATAATTTTGCACAACTTAAGAGGTACCCTGTATGTTGTAACACCCAAGAGATAATCAAAAGTAGTAAATGTTACTACCTACATAAAACAAGGTGGACCTGTCGTTAAGAAACTCACGTTCGAATTTTTATACACTAGTGCTTATCATGCTTGGTTGGGAGTGGTTTTCGGGTGGGTGAGCTTTCAAGAAGTTTTCCAGGTATAAGTGAGGGCAAAGCTCATTGTAAGGGCATACGTTGGTTTATAGGGACAGTTTTGGTCTCGGAACCAGCATTTCGGTCCTATTCACTTCATCTTCAAAAAGATTTAGAGTAAAAACCAGATTTTTCAGTAAATATCAATTACACTAGCAAAAATAGTAGAGGCAGTAAATTGCACAAGAGTAAACACTAGACCATCAGCAAAAAAATCTGTTTAAATGACTAAAAAACAGTTTACAGTACTAAAAAGTTTTTAGTCAAGTATAAAAAAGCTCACTTCTGCAAAACGTAGGTGAAGTGAACAGGGCATTAGTGATACACCAGAGACGGAAAGGGATTCCGGGGTGTTACAAGTATTGTACACAAAACCGAAGTACTATAATCATTATGCAAATAATAGATACTTCATTATTCAAGTGTAGAAGATACAGTACTTAGATACTGAGAGCAATACCTGTAGTGGGGATGATAAATGGGGTTCCAGTGGTAGTTTTGAAGATCTTCTTGACATCTTCAAGAAGTGTTTTCGTGAGCGCTGGAATGGCTGGTGAACGGTAATCCTCGTTGTTCCGATTCATTGCTCGAATAACAGGTTCCGGGATGTTGACAGGTCCCGGAACAAAGAGATGATGCCTTCCTGGTCCATACATGTAGTCCATCTTCTCCCCTTCTTAAATATTGTTACAGCAACTGTCAAGCCAACACAAGAAATAATGTTATCATTCACACAGGTGAAAATGCAAAGAAATTATGTTTGGTTCAACCACCAAAGATTATATGCACATACTTGTATGATATTTCAAGGGGATTAACACATGAAAGTTTCTTTTTCTTGATTTTAAGTATCATGGACTCACTATAGATGAAATGATCAAAAGCAATACTACTAATTTATATTGGAAATATGCACTATTCGCATAATATAATTTTTTTGGTATTTTTTTGTGAGGAAATGACTTCCCAAAACACCTCCTTAAAATTACCTAAAACACACCTAAATTCCTCCAAAATTATAAAAACGCCACTAATATATGCACCTTTTCCATACATTGGATATAATTTTGGCAAACCTTGTATATTTGAGTATTTGATTTTGGTAATGGATACATATGCCCTAGGTTGGATGATTTTAGTCTCAAAACACCTCCTTAATATTACCTAAACACACCTAAATTCCTCCATAATTATAAAACTTTCACTAATATATGCACCTTTTCCATACATTGGATATAACTTTGGCAAACCTTGTATAGTTGTATACTAGTATTTTGAGTATTTGATTTTGGTAATGAATACATATGCATAAGGTTGGATGATTTTAGTCTCATGTACCAATTTTCAAGAAGGTTGTAATAAGTCCACATGCTAAGGCATGAAAGCATTTGTCAACAAGTTGTATTGACAACAATTGTAAGTTTGCTTCTTATATAAGATGACAAACCTCCACAATTTGGCAAGTCTATATATGTTATATGTGATGAGATCAATATTGAAGCCATTTTTCCCACATTCCTTTTTTTTGCATCAAATGCTTTATATGTAACAAGTTTGCAAGCATCATCATATGCTGCATGCACGCGAACTTTACATAAATAAAAGGTATACAATAACGTAGATGTCAGCTGATTTACTTTATAAAGTTTTAAGGGTGGTATCTAAGACCAATAATGATATGCTGTCATCGTCATATGCCTCTCTTTTTTTTTTAACAAAAATCTATATTTGAAATTAGTTGCTTCCATAAAAAGATCAAAACACTAAGCTATAATTTGATCCATGAAAAATCATAGTATAAGTATGCATATACGATTTTGGAAATAAGGGTTTGGTAAAAATAATGAATCGTCCGGATCATGTTATAGTAATAATAGAGTCTATTTGCCATAAAAAAAAATAGTCTATTAGAGATTACTTTATATTATGAGTTTATGACGATATATGAACAATTATTTTTCATATTTATTTTTGTATAAGGTCTAGTTTAGTGGGACAAAATGGGTGATGTAATTTTGGATAAGATAATAAGGTACATTCACCAGTGACTAGGTAAGGCAAACCTCCATCAGGTGTACCTACCTTATTTTATGCTCATTCGGAGGCTATTGTTCATGTGGGCTCTCTAAATTAGCACATAAACAAAAGACTAGTAATGGAGGGACATACATCCGCTCATGAAAAAAATATCAAATCACTCAACTTACTTTCTACACGAAGGGGTTGTTTGGTTTACATATAAAAATATGGAAATTGGAAATTCCTAGGAATTGAAAAGTGAGAAGTTGTTTGGTTGGATAGTATTAGGGTAATTTGGTAATTAGACTCTTAGTAGGGTTTGTAAAGATATTTTGTATCTATATATATATAGCATGCCAGGCAACCTAAACAGGTCAGCCAATTATTCCAATACTCGTACATGGTATCACGAGAATTTGGTGAAATGGGGGGAGTAGAACTTCCTAGGAATCTCCAATTCCCACAAAGTGTAGGAATTTACTTACCTAGTCCCTCCTAGGTAAGTTGAAATTCCTATGGGAATTTACACCCCTCATCACTAACCAAACACTTTTAGGAAATTCCTACAACTTCCTTTGAGAATTTAATTCCCTTATCAACCAAACAATACATAATTCAATATGAATTGACGTAATCGCCATGTTTTAGAATATTCATGACACAATCCAAAATTTGACTTTGGTCCATCGGCTCGAATTGCCAACTCTAATTATTGAGTTTATAATCATGTCATAATTATGCCCTAAAAATGATGCACAAAATAAAAGATACTTCCTCCGTTTCTAAATAAGTGACACATTTAAATAATGTTTACTATTCACAGTTTAGACTTTAATTTGCTTTAACGATGTACATTTTAGGACAAATATAGTCATATGAGATCTTGATAGATTCGTTTCAATGTGAATTTTTTTAATATTAACTTTTTATAATTTTTACTTACTGATAATTGTAGATATTAATGGTTCAAATTATGCATTGGCAAACGTGAAAACAAGGAATGCGTCATTTATTTAGAAACAGAGGAGGTATATTACAAAAGATTTCTGGACTATGAATGTTTAAACTTTTGCATGGACTTATTTCTCTCTCCTAGCCTCTTTATTTTTACTCCTTTACTTGGCCCTCCACTTATAGTACTCTATAACGCTTATAATCAAACCCACTATTGGCCGTAACAAGGTTGCCAATAATGAGCTGACCCGGTAGTAATCCACACTAATCCGACCTGACCAATGACCAACTCTAACAATGCCTCAACAAAGAACCAAACTAGAAGGCGCTCATCAATTTAAATCCATATGATTGTACATAACTCCAAAGGGTGTACTTCAAGCAACAAATCACTCTTGTTCCAAGTTAATCATAGAGGGCGACAATCAACTTGTTATCAGCGCGACAAATGGGACTTGTAGCACTCCATGGCAGATAGACAACATCATTGAGGATACTAAACTAAATCTAAGAGTATTTGAAGAGGTCAAGATAGCGCACGTCTATAGAGAAGCAAACCAAGCGGCTGATTGGATCGCAAATGCGTGCCACCTAGCTGTAGATTCTATTTGTATTACGCATTGGCATGGTTCTCATCTTGCTACAATATTATGTAATGATGTTTTAGGAATTCCCCTCGAGCGGAGGGTCTCCTGTACATCCTCCCTTCTTTTTCTTATCGATATTAAAAAAAAAAAAAGTATACTCTACAACATGAATACTTTTTTTTTTTTTAGATTTCCTAAATGCATGATTGTCAAAACAAGAAGTCAAAACAAAGAGACATATATAACAGTTTGACCATTGCCCTTTGGGTATTTAGGAAATCTTTTTTTAAGAAAATTAGTATAGAAAATTCAGTGGTAGTACTAGATTATATTACTCCGACTTGGGTATTGATGTCAAGCATGGTACATATTTAAGCGTCCAACTCGTCTATTTTAAAAAGAAAATTCTTTGATTTTGTAACGAAAAACTATTGAAAAATTCATATATATATATCCGACTGTCGAGAACCCGATACGGATACTTGTAATAGAATAAGTACAAGTAACATTGATACAACATATTACTAAATTACTAGAATCAACAAAGAACAGGCAAAAATAGAAGGAAATAGACAAAGCATCAAAAGATCAAATTTTACCGTTATGGGATGAGAAAGGAAATCTTGCTCCAATATCCCAAATGGCGTAGCAGGTTGCAGAGTACTATTATGAACCAACCCAAAATAGTTGGGGTATCCCAAATAAATAAAATTTATTGTAAAAAAAGGAAAAGAAAAAAAAAATGAAAGGATTTGCAAATTTCTTTAGCCCACCAATTTTATGTGATGGATTTTTTATAAGAGCGTGGGATACCAATCAACATACTCTGAGGTGGATCCCACGTAACACTTCCACGTGGCAGATAAGATCCTCATTCTTCCAGCTTTTGCGGCCGAGAATTGCTTACATCAGCTATCCTGAATTAGAGCATCGCCGAAAATTGGTTTTTGTTCCCGTCAACTTATTTTCAATCTGATTATAATTAAATTTAGCTCTGTATAACACTTTTGCTCTTAAGCTTTTAGTTCATAGGATATTTTTTACATTTCACATATAGTTTTTTAAATAAGCCGGGTAGTATATATTAGTATACATTACATACAGAGGGAGGGGGAATTATGACCTATCATACACAGCACAAGCTCTCATTCTTAACCGTTGGATCACCAGTTTCATAAAATTGTATATGGGCAAACTTATAATATATATCATTCTGAAATTTGAGTAATTTTTTCGATTTTAAGGAGTTACTCCTACTACTTTTACAGCATGATATTGAGTTCGTGTCACTTAAAATTTGTTTATATTTAGAATCCGATTGGCTAAAAGGAAACCATTCCAAAGTGATTATCTAAGTTTTCTTTTGTTGTATATCATTCTAAAATTTGAGTAATTTTTTCGATTTTAAGGAATTACTCCTACTACTTTTACAACATTAAATTGATTTTGCGTCACTTAAAACTTGTTTACATTTAGGCTCCGTTTGGTAGGGTGTAAAACGTTTTTCAGATGAAAATGGTTTTCCATGGAAAACCTTTTACATTGGAAAATTCATTTTTAAGAAGGTTTTCCGTTGTTTGGTTGCATGTAAAATGATTTTCCATTTTAAGCATTTTTCATTGTTTGGTTGAAGTGAAAATCAATTACTTCAATTGTGAGGGAAAATGTTTTCCTTCCACTTGTGATGGAAAATGTTTTCCTCCCAATTTTGGGGAAAAATATTTTCAACAATGTGGAAAATGGTTTTCCTTCCCAAGTTTTACATTTGAATGTTTTACTCTAAACCAAACAATGTAAAATGGGAAAACAGTTTTCAAGGAAAATGTTTTACGCCCTACCAAACGGACCCTTAGAGTTCGATTGGCTAAAAGAAAACCATTCAAAGTGATTATCGAAGTTTTCTTTTATTATAAGGGTGGAAAATAATTTTCCCATCAACACAAAATAATCCTCTTAAAGGATGAAAAAGCAAAGAAACACCCCACATTCTTTTTTGATATCTTACCTTGTAATTATAAAATCTAATTTACTGTTGTACTCCTATCTTTATCTGGAGAGTATTATCTATTTAAAACTCATTTTGTTGAAGATGTTCTCTACCTAAACAAACAAATAGAACATAAGCCTAAACAGAATCTTAACATGGCTGGAAAAAAAACATGGTTTCTCATTTCATTTTGTTTAAAAGTCTAATGCATTATTCCCACCTTTTTAAAAATATAAACCACACTTTCACAAATTTTAACATTTGTGCATTTCCATATACCTTAGTTATTATTTCTTCTTGTTTATATTAAAAATCTAAAAACTTTTTTCATACACATTAACAAAGTTGTAACAAAGAATCAAAGAGGTTCGAACTTCGATTTTCATCCCTAATGTTCGTTGGGGTTGGTTATGGCCTTATGGTGATTTCCGCTCCAAGGGCCTGTTCTCCCCACCTTATTTTCAGTTCAGTTCAGTTCAGCTCTCGACAATACTTTTACTCTCACATATCACTATGCCTTTCAGTTTAGTTCAGTTCAATTCAGTTGTTTTATGCCGAATAGAACAGGCACTAAGTAAGACCCAGTTTCTAATCTAGACTCGAGTTTCTTTGTGAGTTAAAAGTTCCTTATCTTCTCTCACCTTAACCAGGAAATTTCTTATCAAGAAAAAAAAAACACAAAGTTCTAGCATCTCCCAAAAATTCAAGAAAAGTACAAAATCAATATTAATAGAATCCAAAATCCATTTTTTAGGGCTGAGATAGCTAAGTGAAAGATAACAAGATAATGAACTAACAACCACAGCCTTTCCAGGAGGGCCACAACCACACAGCTATTTCAGCAAAATTTTAGTTTCCTATGATGTGGAATTGTAGATCATTCCAAAAAATTTGTTACTTCTTCAATATACATATTTTTGTACCTATATGAGGAAAAGATGAAATCAAAGAGCTGAGACGTGTGAAATTTTGGAGCAATCCTCACAAACCTCATCTTATTAATATCAAAAACATGCTGCAATCAAATTATATGAATATTTCTAATATCTGAGCTTTCTCCAGCAGTACATGAAAGAGCCATTTCAAACACTTCCAAGAGTGAATGAAAATCAATCCAACTACATAGAAAAAGACACTATTTTAATATCTTAATCTGTCCCCAAGATTAATAACTGTTTAAAGCGCTACGATAGTAAGACAACCTTCGATGACTTAGTAGGAGATTTGATCCCACAACCTAGGATGGAAAGCCACGGTGAGTGGTACCACCAACTGAACCAAGAATGATCAATCCTTCTGGTAACAAGCCTTGTTCGACAAAAGTAGTTATTATAAGTGAGCTATCGAAACAATTGTGAAAAAATTAATGTTCCACTAAACTAATAATCGGATTAGTATACAAACATAGAATAAGCTATGTTGTATCTTCAATATCTATTAGAAAGCTACCTCACACACAAAAACCTTAACCACAAGGTGCATCAAAATCCGGTTGCGGGACTTGCTTACTAAGGGTTGCCTAGCAAATGCTCTTGGCTCCCACGAAAAAGGAGAAACTTCTCAGAAAACGTGGACATTTATAAGATAAAGAGACTAACTACGAGAATTCAATCACCAGAAAAGAATAACATCACAAAAGTTCATCCTTAAAACAAACAGAAGAATTATACTTAACATGAACTGACCCTGTAGGTGAAGTCTGGATCTACTAATTGCCGAATTATCAGAAGATCGCACACACAGGCCTCAGATACACTTTGAGCTTCAGGCCCTCAGCAAATGTAAGGAAAGAACAGCTGCATCCCATAAGGAAACCAAATTAGATACAAGGAAGAAAGAAAGCATAAAACTGGAATCGGCTAGTACCTCGCTCAAGTGATGCATCTGGTGAAGTCAAATCTCACCACCTGTGAAAACTTCATCTAACTTGAATAATAAGATAAAACAAAACAAAAAACAAGATTTATAGCAAATGATCCCAAAAAGTTGGGGGGAGAGGGGGGAGAGGAGGGGAGGGGTCAATCTGGCTGAATAAACGTAAATTTTTACCAACAATCAAAAAGTAATTACACAACTGCTAGCAGTGACCAAAATTTGATAACAAAACTTGCACAATGTACATTTCTGAAGGCGCAGTAAGTACAATATCATCTACCCAGTATGGGTGACTTACAAAGAAACTATGTTAAGGACCTTTTCTCTACATTTCCTTTCTCTACTTTAAGCTATACTTGTAAACAAAATGTTGGCCTCTATCTGCTAGGTAAGTACAAACCACAGATTTTGTGCAAGGCTGCTCGACTGCCTCTTCTTTCATTCTTCTCCCCATTGCTTATATCAAGTGTGGATGATTGTATTTTCTCAGCCACCAGAGCTCACGACGGATGCTCTTCAACTGGCATGCCAAGGCTTAGCATTGGCCATAATGTCGACAGATAGAATTTTATTTATTCCCACAGGCCAAAAAAAATTCGAGGTGCTAGTCGGTGCAAGGGGATGCCCCCATCAAAGCGGAAAAGCCATTTGGCTTTCTTCCTACATCAACAGGACTCGATCCACCCACAAGAAACAGCTACCTGATGCCTTGCCTCTGTTGAAAACCACCCTGACGCATCTTGTACGACCTATCGTTACTATACGGTCTGCTGTCAGGTGGTGCAGGCGCAGCACCCAGTATTCCTAAGGCATTGGATGCTGGTAATCGCGGCCCATTGCTCTGAGGTTTCTGGAAAGGGCCTTGAGCCTCTAAGAAAGCATCTGTCTCGGCTCTCTTCTTCCGTTTCCATGCCTCGAACTTGGCTGGATCATGGACTTTAAGACTTGGTTCTTCTGTTTCATATAAATTATTATTCTTTAGTCCCTTCAGTCTTGCAGACTGACGTTGAAAAGCATGATGGCCATTGATATGGGAAGATCCTACACCACCTTCATCCTCCTGTTCCTGCTTAAGTTTGGAATAAATTTGAAACAATCTGTCCCCCGTCAAATTAGAAAAGGTTGACACATATTTCCATAATCTCATCATCATCCCTAACAAAGGAGAAAAAATTCAAATCAGAATAGGTACTCAAGTAGAATATCATTCAGCCTCAATAACAACAGTAATGATTGCCAGAGCATAATGTACCCCCATTTTTTAAAAATAGCTCACATAAACAATAACCCCTGCCCCACCGGCAAACCCGCTCAATCTTAGTTTCAAAGGGATGCTATGTTGGCACTGATGGTAATAAGTTGAAACAAAAGCATCGAGAAAGCAGATAGAACTCACGGTCTTGTTTATGCTTTTCACGCTCGTTTTCAAATACAATTTGGTCAATTCGCCTGCCAACAAGTTGCAAATACTTTCGGATCTTTGACAGCACCTGAACATAGAAGGGAACCAGGTTATCAAAGCCAATGGAGAGGTAATAGCCTTCATCACAACAAATTTGCTGAAAGCAAAAAAGGTAACAGATCAACCTTCTCCTTCGGAAGGTCAGCGCTGGTAGTCTGCAACTTCTGAAGACGTTTCAATGTTCTTTCCTCATCCATCATGACATCTTCACACCATTCCATCCATTTCACTTCCTTGAATTGCTCATAAACTTCTTCATTATCTGACATTTCACCTTCCTCTTTAACTAAAGGTTCAAGTTTCTGGGTTCTCTGGGACCTAGTTTTCTCCTTCTGCGTTGAAAGCTTAGGGGAACTTGGCCTACCTCTGCCTCTACCACGAGGCTTTGGTAGGTTATGAAAACTCTCCATGTTCTTTGAAGATTTATTTCGCCCCTTAGAATTAGACTTTTGACCAGCGACAGCATTGATTTCCTGAAAGTAAGAAAACAGGCATCAAAACAGGCAAACTATGCACAATGGATGAGCAAATATTGCTCAATGATAAAATAAAAATTAAAGAATAAAAAACGTTATGTTCATGCACACGGAAAACAGATGAGCCAACTGTGAATCTACAAGGGAATATTCCATCAAAGGTGCAATTTCAGATACCATTTCGAGAAGTGCAGAAGCACGATCCTTCAGATTGGGAGCACGAGGAAGGAAAGTTTCATGTGTTTGAAGCTCAACCGGAGCAATCTTCTTTGATAATCCAAGCCTTTCATCCAATCTAATTTTTTCCCAATTGCCAAAACCATGATAATGCACGCCCAAAAGCAATCTTGCATCATCAACTAACATGCAACTTACAGTAAGTCAGAGAATTGCACCTCATATGTAGCGTGAATTGAAAATAGGACAGATCATACAATCACTTACGTTGATTCCACCCACAACCTTTTGACCAATTTGCAGGTTTCAAGTACTTCAGCACTCGGAATTGTGAAACAGGATCTTCATAGCGGCCAATTCGCTTGGCCAAGTGCTGAAGCTCCTCTACACGGTTCAGCATATCATTCGCCTTCACTGGTACACCGAAGAAGTCTAACAGAGGTCCCTGCAGGATGGACTTGGAAAACATGAGCAAGGGCCACAACAGCCTCAGGAAACTTTGAAAAGCCTTAGCCTAGAAGAATCAATGTATACCTTTGGATCGATAATTTCTCCTCTAGTTGCCTCTTGACATCCATCAATTAGAGAGTCAAAAAGTTCAATTTGAGCTTCTACTGGAGCTGCCTCAATTGCACCTCCAACCTCAGTTGCAATGAAATTAATTTGACTTGCATTGCCAAATTTCATAACCTAAACCATCAGAACACATGGGTAATCTTAGCAAGATCTCATAAAGGAACACACAAATCCGATACCCCCTGCCCCAACAAGAGTAGTAAACATTTACAAGAAAGAAAATTAACTTCGTGCAGAACTAAACAGCTACATTTCATGGATCAACGATAAGAAGCAAAGCTATCTAATTTATATAAAGGAGAGAACTTTTGAGAGTCTTACAGCTTTTGCAAAACGAGTTGCGTCTCTCTTTGGCAAATTCCCATAAGACCAATCTCTTACTTGAGCTGAGGCACCATCAATCATTGGGACCATATGAGAAGATTCTCCTCTACGACGTTTTGGATTTACCCTCATCGACAAAGTTTCCTTCTTTTTCCTTTTGTTGCTTCCATCTGGTTGGACAGGCTCCACATAGCTTTTAGTAAATCTTGCCCCTCGAGGAACCAATGCCTCCTGCAGAGGTCCAAATCATTAGAGTGAAAACACTACTCTTGCTATTTGAAAACAAAATAAAGTTATACAGCCTGAATAAATGCCAACGATTGATAATTGCAGCTACATAATAAGCATCCTTCATAAATTACAAATGCATAAGATTTAAACCTCTGCTTGTCCAACAGCTTCTGGCTTTATCCAACGGCTCCAGAAACTAGTATCATCTTCTGCACTGCAGAAGTTGGCAACCTACACATGTTTGGCCCATATATTACTAAATCCTCATCGAAAAAGAACACTGCCTCTTTTAAACAGGAACTTAAGCAGACGAAAACATCATCATATTCATACCTTAAACTGACTTAGAAGCTCATTTCCTTGTTCGCCTTCGGTCTCCTTGTCCTCAACCTTCTCTGCCCTTTCAAGAATTTCATCTATATCCATGCTCAAAAGTCTCTTTTTGCTTTCCTCTTCATTTTTCTCTTCCTTGAATAACTCCTCAGCTCCAAACCTCAAAATTGCTGAAAGTTCATTCTGAAGAAATAGAAGATTTTCAGCTTAAACAGTCTCAGAAATCCATATGTAGCAAATTGAACAACTGAACAGAGAAAGAAGGAAAAACATGTAACTGAAGGCACAGAACAAGCAAAAATAGATAAGATTAAGGCTATTGAGGCGTCTTCATCTTACCTTGTCAAAGGTAACTCCCTTCTTAGCCTCCTTTTTCTCCAGTCTACCTTCGGCATTTAGCTTCTGAATAACCAGATGATCAAGGACCTATAACCAGGATATGACACAGTTATAGGTGTGACAAAAATACATATCTCAGTCAAGAGCCAAGTAACAGCCATAAGTTTACCATCTTTTTCTTTGCCCTTTCAAGAATATCTTCTTCCACACTTTTACTTGTTACGAAACGATAGATATTAACAACTTCTTGCTGTCCAATCCTGTGAGCTCTACTCATTGCCTACGCCCACCATGAAGAGAAAAAGGAAATAAGAAAAGAACCAGGAAAGGAGAAATATTAGAAGCAAATATTAGGATGCAATAATACAAACAGTCCTAACTCCTAACAGCCATTACCGGAACCAGTATATATTGACAAATCTGTAAGCAACTTCAAACTCAGAACGGACAATGTTCCTTTTGCCTCAAAATTAAATCCATATTTATGCGTTTATTCCCACGTTTGGAGGCCTTGTTATATATTGCAGCCCGTTTGTATTGCGGTAATCGTAATAAATATAGTGTAATTGGGCACAAATGTCCAATGTTCCCAAGCATCACTTCTCTATAAATGTTCCTTACTTCCCAAACAATTTTGACGGTGGTATTGTGTGGAAATGAAATGTAATGCAAACAAAAGCTTCGAGTATATAGTTCCATTACCAACCACACGGGCGTTATATTTTTCTAACAAAATTACACTTTGCTACATTACCATTACGGTCATCTACTATCACTTAGTACCCGGGTCATTAGGAGTTAGAACTTAGGAGTTGGGACCTCTAATGTCTAGCTATATAAGAAAAGGCACAACTCCATTCTTTAAGAGAAAAAAAAACAATAAAGTCTTTCATAGATAGCTAGAAACCTGCAAATCATTCTGAGGATTCCAGTCCGAATCAAATATAATAACTGTGTCCGCCGTTGCCAAGTTGATGCCTAGCCCACCAGCCCGGGTGGAGAGAAGAAAGCAGAAGTCGTCACTTCCTGGAGCATTAAAATGCTCCATGGCCTGGTGTCGCAACTCAGCCTTAGTACTACCATCAAGCCTTTGAAACTGGAATCCTCTCAGTGACAAATACTCTGCCAATATGTCCAACAGTCTCACCATCTGCATACACATATAAATATATATGTTTTAAGGAAATCACACTTAGAAAAAAAAGGTCTCTTAAGGATCATTGAATATGTAAGCATATCACAATATTCAAGGGAGTGACCATCTCATTATCTCTCCAGAAGCTGTTTTATATCAGACACAGAGAAAAAAACAATATGTATGAAAAAGACCAATCCGAGGAATCCCTGGCAGCTTACATCAGAACAAGAATACTGAATAAGCACAATTGTCCCCGACTTAAGGACCTTTGGAAAAAATCAATACTACAAAAGAGTAACTATGAAATTCCCGAGGAAGATGTGACGTAGTGCATATATTGTGGTTGCTTATTTCACCTCATTTCCACCCACATTTTGATGGTCACCGGAGGATACTAAAGTTTTTTTTGGGGGGGGGGGTTCATGATTTTCAGTGGAACAGCATTACCTTGGACATGCAAACAAAACATCTCTATTATATAAGTGAAGAGGTGGGGGTGGACACCAAAAAGAAAAAAAGAAAAATAAATAAAATAAATTTATTACGTAATTAAGTTTTATTTCCAAATTTAGCCATCAGATTTTTAATAAAAGATGTTCAAAACTTCTAACTAAAATATCTAAAAACCTACAAATTAAAAACAATCAAAAAAAATATCAACGATTATTTTCTTGAGATCTATAGATAGACACCCACTTTGCTATACTTTTATATACTTTTGAAATTTTTTATTTTGAAATACATGAGTAATTGATTGTTCACGAGTGAAAGCACATTTGATCAAATTGATCATGATAAAATATTTTAGCATGAGTGAGAAATGTGATAAAGTATTTTCAAGTACTTTTGAATTTTTTCTCATTTGGACAATGAGCAATAAATACCTTAGCGGGTAGTATATAACAAAAGTTGTAGTTGATGGTGGGGAATAAGGGAGGTTTTCAAAGAAAAATGAGCCAAAATGAATTTAGCTTGAAAACAATATATGTTGTGTACCTTCACATTTTACCATGTTACAGTAGGCAAAACACACATCGTATGCGAATAAAATTAGGATTTTTTTTGTTCAAAATCACCTAAATTTAAAGTCAATTTCATCAATTTAAGGGAAAATTCTCAACAAATTTAGAGCAAATTTGGAACAAATTACAACTATTTGCAAAGAGTTGCAACTATTTCAAGTTCCATTTTGTAAAATGTATATGTGGGACCCACTTAACAGTTTTGTTAATGAAATTTGACAAAAACCGTTAAGTGGTGAGAGTTTTTAATAAAATTGTAAATGGTTGGTGGAATTAAAAAAAAATCATTAAGGTGGGAGTTTCTAAAAACATAAAAAGTTTAGGTGGTAAGATGTGACTATCCATAAAATTATCTACTGTAGATTATGAAATTTCATAATAAAATTGTTGTCGCACGCATCGCGTGCATAGAAATCTAGTTTTTCCTAGAACCAACCACTCCCTTAAAGCCTTCCCCATTTTTACATTGTTTTGTGGGAGGGTCAACCAATTATAATATTGTTTTTATGACATTAATATTAAATTCAATTCACCATTAATCAACAAAAGTCCACTACGCAGCCCTCCCTTGAATTTATGTGCCCAAAAGAAATAAAAGAATATTTTTGGACGCAAGCAGTATATGGTATTTGATTCGGGCCATTATTAACAGTACACCCTTGATGCTTTATGGCACACAGCCACACACGTTCGCGCACTTGGGGAGACCTGAAAAAAGCTTAGAGACCTTCTACAATATAATGAAGAAAAACATCCAGCTTAATAAGCCCAGCTGAAGGGACTAATTCATGATCCGCACAAAAAAAAAACAAAGAAGGAATTACACACAGCACAAAGCCACAAACACAGTAACAACTAACAACATGAGATGTAATCCTTCATTGCTTCAACAACTAGACTACATCTCCACTAAACAGTCCTGCTATGCCATAATTTTCCAAAAAACTGAATAAATAAGCCATTTGACCACACAACAAGAAAAAAATCACACCGCAAATATAAACAGTAAAGAAATTTAGACAGCTAAAAAGAGAAAAAGCCAAGATGAAACCTGAGAAAATATAAGGACACGATGTTTTGTTTCATGTAATCTCACAAGCAGCTTGTCAAGAATAACTAACTTTCCACTACTAAGAATCATTCGCTCAAGTTTACTTCCATCATTTGTTTCCCCACCATAACCATGATCAGCACTTTCAAATAAGAAGGGATGGTTGCAACACTTTTTCAATTCCACCACAATATTGAGTAAAGAAACCTGCACAACCAGATACTAATTACTATTAAGAAATATAACAAGTTTAACCTGACAAAAATTCCTGCAAAACTCAAGCTATCTGCCACAAAAAAAGTTAGAAAGGTAGAAAAATATTGCTTCACACAAACTCTAAAGAAGACCACTAACCTGATTTCCCCTAACACCTTTGTTTAAGTCATGGAAGTTACGTTCCAGAATCCACTTATAATACCTAAAACACAAGGCAAGCCAAGGTAAGAATAGACGAAGATTACGACAGAAGAGAAGAAGATTTGACAACACATAGGATTAAATGCTCACTGTTTCTGCAGGGGGGACATTTCAACCCTAAGAATTCGTTCGATTTTAGGCGGCAAAGATTTCTCCACATCCTTAATAATTCTTCTAAGGATGTGAGGCCTCAACTCCTGGTGAAGATTTGCAAGCTAGCGAAAATCCAGCCAAACTCTAGTTATCAGGATCAAAATAATATTTTCTAAGCATTACTGCTGAAACAAAGACTGTACAAATTTGCAATAACTTTCTTACCTCAATCTCATTGAATGAGCTAAGATTTTTGTAGTTCTGAACAAAAACATCTTTGCTCCTGAACTTGTCAGGATCTAGGAAATGAAGCAGAGCCCTGTGATGAAAACAGAACAAGGGTTACAGAGATAAGAAAACATCAAGCAACAATAGCAACAGAACGAGTAAGTTAAGACAAAAAAAATGAGTAAGGGTGGAGCCTAGTAGGAAAAAGACAAAACAAATGCAATAAACTAGCTAGGGGGATTGTCGATTTTGGTTGCAGCAGAAAAATATTTCAACTTCTTTTTGGAATTTACGATGAAAAACATTGAAATTGTGGTTGAAGTAGGTCAAATATTATTTCTTCAATACAAAAGAAAAATAGTCACCCCTAGAGTTATTTTCTGGTTCCGCCCCTGGAAAGTGGTCCAACGACCATTATCTCAATTGCAGCCGAATCCAAGATTTTCAACCCTTAACCTATATCTAAATCCAACAGATGCCTCCGGGAGATGCAAGCCAGGTTTATAAAATTCTATCCTTCCTAAATTGGTTTTGTCCCTGCAAAATTCTCCATGGAAGTTGATGCATCCTCGATAAACACAGACATACACGAGAAAAATTACTCATAGAAAAGGGGGGTAAGGTCAATAAAGTTCATGTCCCACCTCCTGCATTGGTTTGGCTAGTTAGTAGTCAGAAGATTTTAGAAGCGACAAGACTGACAACTGACTCCCTAGACCAACAGATTGTAGCGTACTTCGTCTTTACTAATGCACACTCCAAGTCTCCAATGTAATTCATATGAGGTCAACCTAGAATCCTATCCACTAAACTGTTGTCCATCACTGACCCATCTATATCCACAAAAAACAAGGAATAGCACTTTAAAAAGTTGTTTATTGGAGTGATAGCCGACCCCGTTGACCAACAGAAGTCCTCATGCCACACTACATCTTTACTCACCAAATACTTCTATGGAGATCATCCATCCTTATGATACAGGACCAAAAATCTATAATTAAGCTGGTCAGTAAAGGTGGTACCAACACTTCTAAGGCTTCAATCAATCATCGCCAAGGTGTATACACAACAAACAGAACTGCATTGCAGGTCCAACTTTAGAATCCTATCCACTAAACTGCTGACCATGTTGTCACTTATGTTCATCCACACACACAACAAAGTAGTTAAAAAGTAGTTTATTGAAGTGAGAACTGACACCGTAGACCAATAATAGTCCTTCTAGCATACTTCACCTTTACTCATGCTCATTCTAAAACAACTTCAAAGGTCGTCATGCTTCCTTATAATACTGACCCAATAAAACAATAAAATAATAAAAACTGCGCTGGTTGGTAAAGGTAGTACCAAACACATTAAAGTGTGCTTTCAACTATCGGCAGGGTGTATAGTGTATACACAGCAAATAGAACAACGTCTCTTCTGCAACTGCAGTCCAACCCTAGAATACTACCCCTAGGCTGCTGACCATGGCTCAACTATCTACATACACATAACTATGACAGCAGGCAACCCCCCCACCCCATTGTGGGGTGTTCGGCAAATGGTTTTTGGATGGATTTTTCATTGGCTCTTGGCTTTCATATGTGGCCAAACAGCCTAAAAAAGTGTTTGGTAAACGGCTTTTAATGTGGCTGAAATACCCTTTCAGGACAAAAAGTAAAAGTTTACCTGGTTTCTGTTTGTATTTTGGCTTTTACTTCTATTTTCTACTCCACAGCCGGCACTAACAACAACCGGTCACACCAACTAGCAACCAATTGCCAAACATCCCCTATATGTAAGCCTAAAACTTCAATAGATAAATCTAAAAAGCCAAGAAATAACACCTCGAGCTCATTACAAAGCAAGGACTCCAATACAAGATCCTTGGTGACCAGACTTTATAACACCTATGACGAAAAGGCTCTCCCAATGAGTATATGCCAAAACCTCTTTGTGCATGAACTATCTTCCAAATTACTGCCTTTCCATTCAATTTCAAGCAAGCAAAACATATTACATCACTAGGTTGAACTCTAATAATTCCAAACTGGCTTATGGTAGCTCAAGAAAAGACATGAGATAACAACATTTGGTTCTTATGGTAGCTCAAGAAGTGACATGGATTGTTCATCATAAGGCGCAATTTCGAAATTGAGATATAAGAGCTACTAACTTATAATGACCTAAGCTCATAACAAGTGTAATGAGAACATTGACCCATCACAGTTAGGACCAAGGATCTGGTGGAAAGAATAAAAAACCATCCTCTTCCTGGATCCCTATAGTCGGATTCAACCAATTATAAGAATATCCATGAGATAACATAGAGTTAAGGGTCTATCCTCTTCCCTAAACCCCAGCACTGAACTGAATATAACTTAACTGAAATGAATAGTGAAATGTGAGAGTTAAAGTATTTAGCAAGTTGAGATGAACTAAAAATAACTGAATTGAACTAAAAATAAGCTAGAGAGAATAGGCCCTTAGAGGTTCATTTGAAAAGGAAAAAATGCCTACTCCTTAACTAACACTTACTGGTACTATACTGCACAAATTGCAATAAAACCTAAGATTCCTATGGGAACAACATGCAGCAAGTTGTTCACAAGAATAAAAGTGCCTAAATAACACCTCTTCTAACGAATTTTAGATGCTAGGAGCTAGCTTGTATTGAGTGTAACATGGCATTGGAGAAACAAAACCTTTTGAGCCAACTGCTTTAACACTCAGAGCCCTCTACCCAATACTATGAAATTGCAAAAGACATGAATACAGAAATAATCCACAGAGCAGCACTCTTAAGTAAGATTTATAATTACCATAGTTCCTCTACACTATTCTGTAATGGAGTGCCAGTAATGAGTAACTTGTTTTTGGTGCTAAATTCCTGCAAAATAATAAAAATAAGCAAAGTTGAGTTTCAATCAAAGTAATCCAATAGATATATGCATTATTTAACAATAGGGGTATACCAAGAGAGCAGTATATAAAGAAGCTTCACTATTCTTTAACCGGTGAGCCTCATCAACCATCAGGTAGCTCCACTTGATCTTTGATAGCACTGCCTTATCCTTCAGAATAACTTCATATGTTGTCAACAAAGCGTCAAACTTGATTAATCTGCCGGTATTTTTTTCGTTGTAAAATTCATATTGCTGGCAAACCTGAACACCATAGCAGCGAACATTAGAGACACATAGCATGTCAAACAAACCGGAAATTCACCTCATCAATGAACATCAACAGTAGTATTCAAACACTTCGGGCAGATTCAATAGCATGACCAATGGCACGCAAAAAGTCTCAATTTCACTTGTGATAAGACATATATTTATCACAATAGAGAAGTATGAGAACTGTCTTTTCAAGCATCTAAATCAGTCTGATGACAAGATTGGCCCATGAGACACAAATAACAGGCATTGTCGTTTGGCATTTTCAAACTACACCGACAAAAATGCAAAACAAGATAGAAGTAAAGATATTTATTTGGGATAAGCAAGCAATAGAGAATTATATAAGAGAAACACCAAGCGGATAACGCGCATTTACAAAAGGAGGGTTAATGACAAGCTATTGTGGAGCAATTTTGTCTTCAAGGAGAGTCATGTGACGCACAAGTACTAAAAATTGACTCCAACTTCACAAAAGCCTCAAAAAAATGGAATTTGAAAGCTTCACGAGAGGAAGCTAAACCATCAAAACTTCGTTGATTTCTTTCCTTCCAAGTGCAAAGCAAATTGCTAACGTAAGCATCTGCCAAACCGGAGCGAGCCAACCTTTTTTCATCCTTCTTTTCCAGGCAACAAGAGCATAATTCACAGAATAAGGTTGGACCCAGCTCAACCCAAGCAAGGTTAATGAAAAGTGCCCACAGAGAAAGCAACATTATGCACACAGTTTAGAAAATAAAAAGAACAACCTCAATGAACAGTTGAACACCCACAGACAAACAAAGGTCATGGTAATTAGAAAAAGATCGACACATCTCCTTACATTATATTCAGAAGCCCTAAAGGAATAATATGAATCATGGCATGAGGAGGACTGGCTTTGGTTCAACTTGATCAGGCAACTTACATTACTTTCCTATTAAGCAATCATTATAGGCGCACTGGTGGTAGCTGCAAAAGGATATAACGGAGGAAGCAAGCAACACTCCATCGGAGTGAAAGAAAAAGAGGTGCAAAGAGATAGCTACTTATCCAGGATGTGGGGGACTGGTTAAATGCGGTGGAATTTGTCTTTATTTAATTTTTAAACTACAACATTTTTTTAAACTTGCACCAAAGCACCAGCACTCTGCTTAATTCCATCTGTTTTGATTAATGCTATGATAATTGTTCGACTGTATTTAACTTCTTTTTCTTTTAAAAAGAATTTGCTCTATTAGTTTCATTTGTTTGACTTTAAGCCTTTCTGTTGATTATTATTAGGGAAAAGTCCAAGTACAACCCTGTACTTAAAGACTACAAGAACGAATATTAGCAAAACTAATAACACATTAACTCGGGAACTTCCTTTTCATGTAAGAGTATACACCAAGCTGCGGATAATCAGTAAACTGGAAACGTATTAGTGGTATACTAGATTATGCACTGCTGTGCAGGCATGTGTGCTAGACTGATTATCCCATCCTCTGCATTGGCTTGTGATCTAAAGGTTTGAGATGCAGTTACCTCCTATATAAGAACTCCCATATGAAAATATATCTAACCAATTTTTAATAAGTAGAAGAACTTCTAGCAAAACCACATATCTTCAGCAACAATGATCAGCATGCTACATGAAAGTACAAGCCTCCAACTAAGCAAAGAGACAACCAATAACACAAGCAACTGGAAAATTAACAAAACAGAATATCAGAAGTACAAAGTAGAAGTGCTCCATGGCTCCTAAAAAATACATTACTAATAGGAATCCTCCGATTAAGATACAGCTAGCCCAGCATTCTTTCAATTTGATCAAAGTGGACAAAAGCAAGTTAAAACTCATTTCCCTGCTAAACACAAGAAAGCATTCCTTATACTCCACAACATGTAGCAACAACTATCCACATTAAAGCTACCATAAGAACAAGAGCATAAAAACAGCCACACAAAAAAGCCCACTGCACACATATAACCAAAAGGCAGTGCCACTGGGTAACCCAGAGAAAACATGACCATTGAGAACCGTTAGACGGCTATCATCAGGCAGAAACAGATTCCAAATGCATAAACATCAAAAGATATATAAATAGAATTTCATGCAATAAAAATTACGAATATAGCCAAGTAAAAAAAATATAAAAAGAGATTATGCAATAATCACCTCTCTACTCGCACGAGTTCCCACATACACAATAACATTCATTTCTGGAAGCCATTTCCTAAATTCTTTTGCCCAATTAGACAAGGTTGACAGTGGAACAACAACAAGAAACGGGCCATTAATTTGTTGGGCATTCTGCAAAAAGGCATAACATTATTTAAAAGTTAGCTTGAAGAAGTGAACAAGTATATAACTTCCTCTATTTGTAAATTCTTTGATGTTTTCACTTTTTAAAATCTGAATTGAAGATATAGATTTAAGTTCTAAAATTTATAATGCGATATTCACATTTGGATATGTTTTCTGTCAGAGTATGTTTAGAGAAAACTTGTGGGCAAAGTTCAACCTTGAAAATCCAAAACATCAAGCATTTACAAACACAGGAGCAATATTAATATAAACAGCTTTTACCTGTAAGAAACCAAGCATAGAAACTGATTGAACAGTTTTACCAAGACCCATTTCATCAGCAAGGATGACATTAGTATCATTTCTCCAGCTGTAACAAGAAGTAGTTTCACTTATTGAAAGCAAAAAAAATTGGATTCCTATGACAAGTTCATGTGCAGAAACACATAGAAAAGGAAACAGACAAAAGAGATCAGACATGTAGCACCCTAACTGAGCAAGAACATAACTTGCACTGTTGATTCAGAGAGGGCAAATTTTACAAGTTCGGGTTCATGTGTCAAGAGCCCACAAAGAAGGCATTTAAAATACAAGCTTACACGAATTAAGTATTCTCTCATGGGAATTGTATCAAATTCTCGATTTTGCGCTTACCCAAACATAAATCAATTAATTCTCAGCGTCAAATTTGTTAAAAGGATTGATAATCTGCTTACTTCTCATTAACAGAGAGTAAACAGCTAAAGATAAGATATTAAAAGAAAGAAAAGGTTTGATAAAGTTACTGAAGAAAAGGCAGAAAGGAAAAAAAGAAAACTCAAATTTCCAAGTACCCGTCCTCCCCGTGCTCGTCATATTTTTTGTTCAAGAAACAAAGCAAAGGAGCATATCTACAACTACTAACCATCGAAAGTCAATAACTTAGCATCCCTCTTCAACCGCCAACCATCCACTGGCAATAAGAGTACCACAAAGAACGTTACCTCTCTCCAGCAGACAGAAGACCTAATGTTTAGTTCCAAACATCCAACCACGGTGGTAGTTCAAGTATCAAAAAACGGATCTATGAAACAGGCCAAAAATAGGGTTTATGCAAGAGCTAGAAATTTAGTTGATTTTAGTTTCGAAGTTGAAAATTAAAATCTTAAATTGATTAAACAGAGTACAAAAAGGAATCGCTTTCTCTCTTTAATGTTCGACCACATTCAGAGTAGGATTGCGTAGGCATCGACACGGACCATATGGCAGATCAAATCACCACTATATGCATTAGAGCCCTATTAGAGACCAAAAAAGTGTACAATGGCATGCATTGGTCCAGTTCTCGTAATTTATGATATTCCCACAAAACATTAGGAGAATTAAAAGGGGAAGGCCATGTTAGGGTCATATTTACTGCTAGCTTATCCAAAACCACTAGAAGAACATGATGAGCAACCAGTGTCCGGAGGACAAAAAACTAAGAAACAAGAATTTCACAGAAAGCAGAGGAACAAAATATATGAATCTTCACACCTGTTAACAAGAAAGTTTAAGCCTTCAAGCTGATAATCACGTAGTTTTCCCCCTTTCAGCCATCCAGGCTGCTCATCCAGTTTCCGCAAACTTCCTACACAGCAGAAACTTTTTCAGTGTATGCGGGGTTTGTTTAAACAGACCGAATGAAGCATCAACATGTTAAAACATAACAAAGAACAACAAATAATACACTAGCGACATCAAGCAGAACACACTCATTTCTACATTGAGCATGAAATACTAAAATATTAGTGACAAGATGAACCGACCATGGGAAACAATACTAAAACCACTTGATAAAGTTGTCATATGGCCATACCTTTGCTCTTCTTCCGCTGTGCATCCACAGTTTTCCCCACCACTGCTATAGCAGCCTCACGAGCCTGTTCAAAGCACAATCAATAAGAACTCGTTTCAAATCATGCAAAAATAACATCAAACAATGAAAAAAAAAAAAGGAGTCCAATTTGTCACATCAAGAAAAACTTTCACCACTAACATTACACATTAGCTAGCATGGGGGCGTAATGCAATGTCCAATAGAAAATACCTTGTATTCGTCAATAGCATTCTGAGCAAATGCAATATCCACATCCTTCTCCCTGAAATGAAGAACTCAAATTACCAAGTTGTAACTATGTGTATAGAGTAAAGAACAATAGACTATAGAATGCAGTTCAACAAGTATTAAGTCTTGGGCATTTATAGGAACAAAAGATCTTCACAACCATCAGAATAAACAATCTGCTCTAGCCAGCATTTACACGTAAGCAAAACATACGGAAAAAAAATGCAACGAGAAAGAAACCATCAAGATACATCCTAGTAAAACTCTCTTCTAGGCTCTAGCCTTCTAGAAAGGTCCAGATGCGAACAACCTCGTACTTGACTAGCAAAATCTAGAAGAATTCTTCGAGAAGACTTACATACCAAGTACATGGCTACCTGCGCACATATATACACCAATAGAATGGCCAAAAACCTTTGGAGCTTTAAGCAGTTGAAACAATGCAAGGACTTACCATGTGGCTTCGGCATAAGATAACCCTTGCCACTTCACTAGATACTCAGGAGCCACCTCACCTGAGCTATCTTTGCTGATCCTATCAGCAATTACTCTCTCCACCTAGATATGCAGCGTGCAAACATTGATCTTGTCAATTGCAAATGAATAAAGCAGAATAACTTATATGAATGTACAAGTATAAAACTTCCTCCGTTTTTTATTAGTTGACCTGTTTCATTTATCAGGTTTGCCAACGCGTGATTTCGATCACTTTTATCTTGGAAAATTGATTAGTAAAAATTATAAAAATATGATATTTTGAAAATATATAATGAGACGAATCTAACAAGACCCCACATGACTATATTTTCTCTTACGTATAAATCACAAAAGATAGTCAAAGTAGATTATGTGAATAGTGTCAAAAGTCAAAACGTGTCAACTAAAAAAAACGGAGGAAGTAGTACTTAGTCATATTAAGGATTAAGATACCATACCTGACAATTTTGTTTAAAAAGATCCAAATCCATTTCCTTGCTCACATCGTGGACTTCAATCTAGCAAGTGACACATATACAAAATTACAAGATATCAAGGTTTTTATCCTCTTCCCTAGCCATATCAGAGAATGTTTACATCTCTTTCATCAATCCCTTATCAACTACTATTTTATAACTAGGCATTAAATAGTTAATAATGCATAGAGAATGACTAAAGATCAAATTGCAATTATTATTAAAAAATGGACGCAAGTCAAAACACTACGTCAAGACTACATCAAGAACAACATAGAAGTTATCATATTGTTTTTATTAAAATCATGGAGAAACATATATTTGACACCAAAAAGTTTATAACTCGCACCAAAGGAGGAAGGATGAGGGACGGAGGGAGTACATAAACATTTATTGTTGTAATGCTCCATAGTCAAATATGCATAAATAAGCCTCACTACAAAATTGTTCTACTTCACCAAACTATTGTTGTAATGCTATTTCTGCATCTCCCATTTGAAAAAACTATTACTCTCAAACTATCCACTTCCACAGAATTATGAAGTTAAGGGGGTGTTTAAATGGGGGTTTCATGGAAGGAAAAGGAAAATCGTGTTCCTTGCAGGTTGTTTGGTTGATGCAATTTTGCTTTCCCTTAACCACTTTTAAATTTTACCCCAAATCCTTGTAACTTGATTCCCCAACCTCTAGCCCCTAAGGTTTTAATTCCCACATATCCCTCTACACCAAAACCACCCTGGACCAACATTGACCACATCCCTGTCCCAATACCACTACCATCAAGCCAACCCTAGATACCCTACCACCTCGAATTAACCGCACAACCAAACAAAACCCTAACCGCCACCTTTGCAGCCCCACCAAAATGCCACCATCACCTGCTTCCTCACCATCGAGAGCCACCATCACAACGCTATTAAACCCATGACCACCACCACCACCACCACACCCCTTCCATACCCATCGAAATAACTCGTACACACTTGCCAATGGTCAAAAGTCAAAACCATCACCACGAGGTCCAGAACAGATTTGAGAGAGGAAAACAGACAACACAAACTGAAAAAGAAGCGACAGTACAGCACGACCAATAGCCCGTATAAGAGAGGGAGGGAAAGAGCACGAGCACGCATGACTGTCGCATATTAAGCTCTAACGCAATGAGAGAGAGGGGGGCAATGCTGTGAGAGAGAGGGGGAACAAGTAGCGAACTTCCGATAGGAGAGGCCGACGACAACGGCATACGAGAGGCGGTGGCGGTGGCGGCGGCTGTGGACTCATAAGACCCGTAGAGGTGCACTGGTGGTGGTATGAGGAAGAGGAAAAGGGAGGGAAGGAGGGAGGTTGAAAAAGTTTTGTAACCCTTTCCTATGACCTAACCAAAAATGAACGGATTGGGGGTTTCAGATTCCTTTCCCCAATTAACCCTTTCTTGATTTCTTTCTCTTTCACGCCCCCCTAATTTTATTTAACAGACTTAAAAGCAAGCCTCTACAACAAACACAATTTTATAGATGGAATAAAAATCCAGCAAAATACAAGTCGAACCCCAAAGGTTGCCTCATAAGGGCAGAGGCATATGTACATCCATAGCCATCAACAGAAATTATAATAGTCTTCACTATATACGCGTAGGTAATTGCAACTGAGTCTTTCATTCCAACATGTTTTTCCTGTATATGGACTGCACACAGGCAGGACCTTCAAGGGTACAGAATTCCGTAATTGATTCATGTTATAGCTATTTTAGCAGGTATAAAGTGTACATTTTTTGGATAGATTGATATACACCTACGGTCAACTTTTTGACAAATCTATTGTTGACCCCAAATTAGAAGAGAGAACACCGAGAGAAGTGAACGCACACACATACAAAAGCACGCAAGAAAGAATTGCGACTTGCACAATTTTCCATATAATAATTAGGCAATGTTCTCCACATGATAAAAGGTGATCTAAATTGGTTTATTTTGGTCTGAATCATTCTGGAGTGATCAGAATTATGACCATATTTTGACGATAATCTATAAGAAGAAACATACTCACGATCTTATTTCTTAGCTCTTCTCGCCATGTATAACACGAATTTTATATACGGTAAAAAGTAGATAAAAAGAATGTAAGGTCTGGTCTAGGTGTAGGGGTGCAAAACAATTCAAGCAAAATTCAGTACTGTGTTGTTCATGTTCAAGTTCATTTATTCAAGCTCCAGCTATCAACCGAGATTATTAAACCAGTTCAAGCTAGGCTCGTTTAGCAAAGATCATGTTTGGGCTCGGCTCGGCTCGTTTATTAATCAAACCGAGCTGCCAAGCTCTGTTTCATAAAGGAGCTTTAGCTTTTATATGCTAAACATTAGAATAAACGATATCCCCCCTCCCCATCCACCAACCATGTTATTGACAGAGCTATATTTGAATTTTCTTAAAGGAAGAAGGAAAACTCAAACTCACCTCTTCGCGAGATACAGACATCCGAAACCTTACATCCTCTGCAACCTTCTTCATGTAATTCAAAACCTTTTTAAAACCACTGAGCTGAAGTCCAGAAAGGGAGGAAGAGATAAAAACAATCATGAGAAGAGATTGAAAAAAGGGTACGCCCAAAACATAGTGAGTTTCAGTAGGACAGCATTCAATAAAACCCCACATAACAGCTAATAAAGACAGCACAAAAATGCTACTTAAAAAGACAAAATAGGATGATTAAAAACTTACATTTTGCAACTCAGCTAATGGTTTCCACAAACAGTGTAGATGTGATTGCCCTTTCCACTTAATCAGAAATTCCATTTCATTCCAATCTGGCTCTGTATCGAAAAAGTGGCTCAACAGTACAGGCTGAGTAGGCTTATTGGCTCTCATAGCTTCCTCAGCCATCCCTCTTGGCTGATGCCACAGAACCCTTTCAATTGCATCAGCATCCTCTTCTTCAAAATCCTCCTGTAAGTGAGAACACAACAGTACTGAGACAAAAAAAATGTTGATCGAAGATAGCCAAGGAAAAGGAAAGGGGAACCTTAGTAGCAAAAAGAAACATTAACTGTTCAAAACCTACAGCGGAACCAGGCACCAATACAAAGTAAACTCAATCATTTAAGCAGTACCTCTATTACGGTAATCCGATACAAAATCATGAATGAGTATAGAATTCATCTATGTTATTGCCTTTCTCTAAGTTTAATATATGCTCCCATTTAAAGGCAATATCTTCCGCACAATAACAAATAAGAAAAGTTAAATCTTGACCAATGGCGGGAGACCCAGAGGCTGCAGATGGAAAAAATCAAGAAATCTTGATCTGATGGATCTAGGTGCAAAATAAGCTGCTATGTAGCATTCAATTCACCTATGATAAATTAAAATACTAAGACATCTAATTCATAAAAATCACAAAAGATTCAAGATCTACAAGTAGATGTTCTACAAGTTTTCATATCACAAAAGGGAAAACAAGGAAACAATTTTATTCAAGAGCAGGATTGAAGATAATAAACCTTTTGGGACTTCTTATTTTTTCCTTCATCGAGGTCTTCACTTTCCTCACTTTCAGCATATGAAACCTTGCGGATTGACCTACTCGAAGTGCGAGTTTCATTATTTCGGGCCAGATTGTTGTTTTTCCGAATATGTGCACCTCTCCTTGTCCTAACAACCTCATCACTATTATCCTCAGAATCCTCCGCAGAAAATTCATCATCTGAAACCCTACCTTTTCTTCTTCGAGCAGGGACGGGGAGAGATCTCTGCCCCTTACTAGCCTTGGCATTTCTTCCAATTTTGCCTCGTTGACCACCCCTAGGCTTCTTCATATAGTATGCATCATCATCATCATCTGAAATATCAAGCTCTCCTTCACTTTCAACGTCTTCATCTAAATCTTCAACTTCCCAGTCATCATCCTAAAGGTATTCAAAGATCATAGTGAACAATGGAAACTAGAAAAGCTGAACCATAAAAACACTTAAAATGGCGTATAAAGGCCTTAGACTCTAAAAAAATTATATAAGACAACCTTATCCCGTGTACGCACGCCAGTAGCTCCATATTCAGGATCGAAATCTGCATCATCAGGGTCATCTTCTGCAAGCATAGTGAAGGAAACTTTTAATTGCTACATAATCTTAATCAATAAATAACACACTATGTAATAAACACCTTCAACTCAACACATGTGCACCATATGCCAAAATCCCAAAAAAGGAAATTAAATGACTAACCATCAACCCCATCATCATCTTCGTCATCATCCTCCGCATAATCTGCATCGCCATAAGGTCTCCTCCGATTTCGTGAAATCGAGTTAGTCGGCATCGTGGTCCTTGATTGTGTTCTGGGATTTAATGTAGCAGGGTTCAAACCTCTGTACTGAAGTGAATCATTCTGATCATCCCCATCTTGCTCGTAATATTCATCTGACAACATCTCATCTGCCGGAACCTTTTCTGTTTCTTTCTGCACTTCATAGTCTTCTAAATCTAATCTGTCCTCCCCACCATACGAATTACCTTCTGACCCTTCTTCATTTCTATACTCCGAACCACTTCTAGATTCATGTCCAGAGTCCGAAACATCATGGGAGACCATAGGTTGGCTGCCTTTCCAGAAAGTAGACCCCCATTTGGCAGCTGAACTTCCACTTCTTCTATCATATGTATGCGAAGTTGATGGCCCCATATCAGCACCACCATTAACAGCCCCCTCATTTGGTACTCTATTAGTATCCGGTTCACCATCACTTTGATAGTGCTCGTCTATCTTCATCTCAAAATCATTTTCACTAGAATTCAAGTCTATGTCTATCGAGTTGTGTCTATTTACAGAGTGACTCGCATTCTTGTCCTCCATAGCTCTGTGGGTGACTGCCTCACTCGAATAGCCCCTAAAAAATGCCATCCTCTATCATGGAATTATATTCTTCTACTCAAAAGTAGCTACCACAAAACCCAAAACAAATCCTAGGAACACACACGAAAAGACTATGTCAGAAAAGCATTAATTTTCACGCGCCACAAATTGAAACAAACAGCTACCACTAAGAGGTTCAACACACAGAACAAAACCCATTAGTATTACAGTATAATGAGGGCATAGTACTTCGAGAATTCGATTATACACCGTCTCTTTCGAACTTCAAAGTTCGAAAAATCACGCACAGAAAGTCAGGCAGCATATGCAAACAATTATGAAGCATAACACTTTGATTACTACATCAAACTTCTAAAAAAGTATCAACATTTCCAATAATTGTACAACACAGCACTCACTCAGCTCAAAATTGCTGCAATTACGTCGAAACGATCACAACCTTGACCTAAATCCAACTCTAAACATCATTACAATCCGAATACTCGAACCTCGATAAACAAACAAATCAAACTAAACAAACAATGGATCAGCTACTGAACACACACACACACACACTAAGCTTAAAACACTAACAAAATCAACAAACTCCCCAAAACAAAACAAACCCTAAAATCAAATCAAAACACACAATCAAACCTCAAAAAACCCTAAATCAATCACAAATTACAAATTAAGTAACTACCCACTAATCAAATCCACAATACCTGCAATAATCGGTACCCAATTGGAGGTAATCAATGAAAAAGAGAATAATACAACGCACGTTGATAATCGTGTCGGAAAACCACGTCGGAAAAAACTGCCGGAAAATCGGACAATTTTATAAAAGGAGGAACTAGTATATATGTGTATTTAAAAACAAAAAAAGAATTAGTTTTTGGTAAGATTTTTTGGGGGAAATCGGGAAAATAAAATTGGGTATTGCTAAAAAAGGAATAGGGTAGAAGAATCTAGGGATCTCGTCGGAGAATGGTATTGACGATGGGAGAAAAGCGGTTTTCCGGTGAAGTGGGTAAAAAAAAGGGGGGCAAAAGCGACGATAGGGTTGATTTGGGTTTTGTGAGGAGAGAGAGAGAGAGGGGAGGTTGTTTTGGAGAATGAAGAAAGAAAGAAAGATAATCAAGGGGGAAAAAAATAAATTTGGGAGGGGGGTGAAATTATTGAAATAAATAGGTAAAATTGTGAGAAATTATCTTTTACAATAATTTTTTTGCGAAAAACTATCTTATAAATATTTTTTGGCAAAGTCTTATAAAAGACGGTCTTACATTAAGGTTAATGTAAGACCAGTCCAATAAGCCAATTAAAAGCCCGATTACGGGTGTCACGCGCTAAGGAGCCCAAAAAAATGATTTTTAACTTTTCAACCTAAAACCTTAACTTTTGCGTTTTTTAAACTTTTTAACCTATAACTTTAACTTTTGCATAAAAATCCAGAACTAGTAGGGATAATGGAGTGAAGGGTATCGATTCCACATATGATATTAGTTATGGATTTTTATGCAAAAGTTAAGGTTTTAGGGCGAAAAGTAAAAAAACGCAAAAAGTTAAGGTTTTCGGTCGAAAAGTTAAAAAAATCAACTGGGCTGGGCTGTGGGCTTCTCTAAGCCTTATTGGGCTGGTCTGAGGTTAAGCTTAACCTAAGACCGTCTTATAGTAAACCAACTCATTATTTTTTGCGAAAAACTACCTTTTATCAAAAAAAAAAATGTGAGAAACTACCAATTGAAGTGAGCTGTTAGTTTGACTTGGTTTGATCGTTAGTAGTCTCACGTGCAATAACCCATTTTGCCTCCAATTCTTTTTCATTTTCCCAACTTTTGCTTTTCACCTTCTCCCCCCTTTACAATTACAAACCCTATTTCTTCTCCATTTCAATGAAGCAGCCCAATTGTTGTTCAATTTAGCATGTAAATAAAAAAAATTAAAAGGTAGTTTCTCGCAAAAAAAACTGTTGTAAAATGTAGTTTCTCGCAATTTTGCCAAATAAATATGGGGGTGTTTTTATGGTTTGGAGAAAGTAAGGATTAGGATTTAGGCTAAAAGTATTTTTGGGTTTTTTTATTGTTTGGGTGTAGGTTAAGATTGGTTCGGTATTACAGATTTACAGTCGGTTTGTAATTTCGGAGTATTGTTTTAGAGTTATATGATATAGAAGTTGTATAAGAAATTTAAGTTGGTCATAGTTATGTAGTGAGATTAGTCATGTTTACTTTTGAAAGTTAACGACAAAAAATAGAAATTATTTTATTGGGTTTTCATGGTTTGGGATTTGAAAACAAAAACGATGTTGAACGAGTCGTTAATAAGAATCGATTTTCGAGAGTTTATGTGATCAGGAGATATGATCCAATCGGATGAACTTACTTTTAATTAGTGGGGTTTGTAAGGTTAGGGTCTTGGGGGATCCAAAAGTTAATCAAGGGTGTGTGGTTGGGGGTAAGGAGTAAGGAAAGAGAAGATTTGTCAATTAGGCATGGCCGGTGATGAGTTCATTAAGTTTTTTTTAGGGGGATCTTTTAGGAACTTGGAGTTACTTTGTTACTTTAACTAGGTTATTGTCTATGATAATGTATACTTCATTAGAGTACCAAATTTCTGGTTATGTAAGTTTTTTGAAAGAGTTGGGACAAGATTTACAAAAGTTGCTTAGTTTGCAGGATCATGTGTGGTGTATAAGAATTGATCCTCCTTAAAGTTTTGAAACTCCATATCTTATGATTCATACCACTACTTTATGATTACATCATTTTCTTAGAAATACATGGACGTATAATCAAATCCAATATTGTTGACCTTGCACCGATCAATTGGTTTGGTAACAAACAGTTGGACGAAATATGGCACAAACAACGACAATCACAATATGATTGTTTCAAAAGCAAGTTTAGTAAATGATCGCACCCTATTCGTCACAAACATTATACAACATTATTAGTTTGATTTTAATTATTTTGAGTTAGTTTAGCCAGGATAAGACTAAACAGCATGAGAATTCAATTTCAACATCGACGAAGTGTTTACGAGTTTTGTGTCCCACATGAGAACATTTAACTCATACATACAATATAATCCTACAAGGCAAAAGCATGTATCTATCATCAATAGTACTACACGAGGACAAATTTATAAGTTTACACCTACATAATATAGCAGAAGTGTTGTGATCTTCCCTACTTCACGTTTACAATAGAAACTCTTTTATGTTAGATTTCAATCGATAGTAGCCCTATAATAGGTGTCCAACTTGTATAACATGGTCTTGTTTTAGATGTTTTATGGCCTCTATGTGGGTTTAACTGGTGAGAGATAATCATTGTACAAATAATGGTTTTATAAAACTTGGTAATTGCCATACATATATGATTTGATCATTAAAAGGCTAAACTTTGATAATTTTATTGGATTGTAAAATTTACGAGTGAATTCAAAACTGAGTTGTTCATAGCTTTTGTATTTGTCTTATCATTTGATAAAGTTTGTTTTTGTATGAAAAATAGGGAGTGGTGATGAGTGGATTAATGGTGGGAAAAAAGTGTCGTCCAAACCTTCCATCACAGTGGTGACTTAAAAAGCAAACACTAGCATTGGGTTTTCCCGAGGAACGCACCCTCCAATGCCTAAGACAACTTTAGGATCACAAGTGTAAAACTCTAGTGTAGAAACTTGAGTCAAAAGCATGTGAGAATTCTTAGTATAAGTGAACTTACATCTCGAGTATTTACAATGTAGACTTGGATAAGTTCATATCTAAACTTATCTTGGGTTTTTGAGCCTCTTTCGCTGATATGAGCCCGTTTCATTAAGCTCTTGGCCCATTCCCATATTGGACTCTAACTGTTTTATTCTCCTTTATAGGAGCTTGCTCTGACGGCTCTGCCTTTTTTGTTTTGCTTGTTGGGTTCTATTGGACAGACCAATACAAAATTGTACTGTATATATTCAACTCGCAATACCATTACCCCATTCAAATAAAAAGACCCAACGTCCTTACCTAACCCTAGCCGATGCTGATCAACCTATTGATTTTTTTTGACAACCTACTCGATGCGGTTGAAATTAAATAACTACCAACCATTTTTATTAGGCAATAATAAATGGAAGTAATATTGATGAATTTACATGTGATCTTTCAAAATATAAGGACAAAACAAACTCCTATAATAATAATAATTTTGATAATATTCGCTTAACTTCAGACTGTCAAGTTTCAATAGATCGATGAAGAAAATCACAAGTCTATGGATAAGGTTTGCCTAACTAAACTGACAAGTAAAGTCGTTTTTCGTTACCATTACGGCATTACTACAAATTTCTACATACCAAACAGTCCCTAAGAGGTATGAACATGGTTGAATTTCCACATCCAAAAGTGTAGAACAGGCAAGTTTGGTTTTGCCCCATGTTTCCCAAGAATTGACCTCAATTTTCTGGCAAGTTTCCCAGGAATAGAATTTTCCAAGGAATCCACACTGCTAGAATTCTATACACTATATTTAGCATTCATGTGATTTATAGTTTTTATACAGAACAACAGTACAGAAAAACAGAAGTAGGATTCAACACTGGAACTTCATTGAGTATCAGCCTTCTGTACATTAAGCAGGCCTTGTTATTTCGTTCGAGCAGCGTCAAACAGTTCTTTCCATTTCTGTGGATCATTTCCTGGTCCTTCTCCCTGCAAAAATTCAACAATCTCAACCTAAACAAAACAAGATAATCTGGCAAAAAATGCACATGAAATATGATCCATCTACGATAACTTCGAAAGAAAGTTAACTAGAATTCTATTATCTTACCTGAACAGAATTAATTTCAAAAATCTGCCCTTCTGTGGATTCAATATCCAGTGACTGTATACAAGCCTCAGCAACAACAATTCTGCTGGCTTCTCCAACAAGCGTATCTCCTGGTTACATTTTAAGAAACAATTCAAGAGATGAGGAAGTGCCAAAAACAAGTTTTACAGGTAGGAGATTACGAAAATAGTGAAATACCATAAGGAAGCAGGGTTTGCAGCAATAGAAAAAGGGGGAAGCATAGTGTTTTTGATGTATGAAAACTCAGTGAGTTTCTTTTTTGTTACCGAAACTTGGAAATTGTGGAAATACCATAGTTGCGCGATGGTTGAAAATTGTTCTAGACTCCATGATTTGTGTTCGGACCTTCCTATTTGCACTAATGGTTTCAATACACATTGCTTCTTCTGCACATGACTTGACCCAATACGATAGTTTGTTCCGCATTCTTACAGTGATGATAGTATTTTATACTCTTAGAACCGCTATTAGACTAATCCTGGCTTTGCCACTGAACTCAAGGAACTCTTGGGGAATGTTTTCTTAGATGGCTACGAATATTTTGTTCCTCGAGAATCTTCAGTCACATTGAAATTTCTATAATCTCTTAAAATAAATCAAACTAGGTGTTTGGTTGGGTAGAAAACATTTTCCCGCATAAACGGTTTTCAAAATTCCTTTGGGTTGCTTTCCCTGTTACATGCAGCATAGCACAGTACTTGTCAAAATTACGGCTTTTCAGACTCCCTAAGACATCATGTATAGTACTTCCTTATCCTAGAGTCATTTCCGTCTTCAACTTGTTTTTCTTGTTATCATTTCATGAAATAGTTAACTAGTTCCTTAGTTAGTAAAAATGTAAAATGCTATTATCTCAAGTGAAGAATGATTCTGTCATATAAACTGCACAATAGTGTGCATTGTGCAGGCAATGCACTTTATTACTTTGCAATTTTGAGAAGAATGATTAGCTTAGTTGAAGCAATTGTCAGGAGCATAATTATGTTCGTCAAATACAATTTATTATTCAATTCCAAAAACATATAAACACTTTCTAAACTAGTAAGCATGACCTATAGTGCCTTAAAGGTGGCAAAGTAGCATACCTTGACCTATAAGGACAGCACGGCGCTCCCCAGCTGTTGCTCTGAGCAGAGTATTCAGATCATACGAGGTATACGGGCCATCAGTCAACCTTCCAGGTCTGTAACAAAAAGCAACCCGCACGAAATGTATAAATTACTTGATAGAGTATATTAGATTGTTCGGTATAATAGTAGTATAATGATATTAATTATACAAATTGTGGTGTGTATCAGATCCTAGCAATCCACTTAAAGTCCCACAAATCGAACCTGATTATAGTATAAGGAATACCAGAATCACGAAGAAAATCCTCGCCCATCTTTTTGTACTTCAGAACTCCAAAAAGATTCATGATGCTGGAAGATGAACATCACAAAAGTTGATCAAACAAGCCAGTTAACAGTTTAATCAAGACAGTATTTAGTCCCCCGACTATGTGTAAGTGATAAAATCACCTACTCACCTCCATGGCAGTTCACTAGACTTTGTCACTCCAATCGATGAAACAAGAATGAACCTTTTCAGAGTCGAGGGAAGTATGGATATGAGGTTTCTTATTCCTTCCCAATCTTCAGATAGCACAGAAAAGTTACCAGTCAGCTCAAATATCAGGCAATTGTCTCAAAAATCAGTATTCAAGTTGCCATGTTAGCTACATGTTCTGTCCGAAATTAGTTATCACATTGTACGATAGTCTCACTCTCTCTTTCACTACATAAGTACATATACACATGATTTTTACGTGACTATTGATTCTTAAGTCAGGCTAGCATATATACTAAGGTTTGACTACAGGATATGTAACTACAGCAATCCTCAGGAGCTGTCAATATTTTCAAGAAGCAACAGACCTACTCTTTCAGGAGTATTGTCTCCATCCCATCTCCGTGAAGGAAAAGCTGTCGTCCCTGTGCAGCATATAACATGTGTGACACCCTAAGAGAGAAAGGTTGTCCAGTGTTATTAATGCACAGGTCAATCATCATACCAAACTAGATTTAACTCAGCCAAAGTGTTTTCATCAGGACAAACCTCAAGAACTGATGGGTCAAGTTCCTCTTGGTTCCTCGTGTCTCCCTTACGCACCTGCCAAAGTTCTAAAACCTCTTTCAGTATAAACTTTTGATAGTCACTAGATATAAATAAAAGAAGGTGAGCAAATTCAAGGCATGAAAATCGTGAAGTACAAGAGAGTATGGAGGATAATGTTTGGTACATATACTACTAGTCCATATTGATTATATTAATATGATTACCTGTAATTTCTCTTCATCTTGCTCACCAAACAATTTGGCTGCCTTTTCAGGATCTCGCAATAGAAGCCGTACTTTGATATTGCGGCTGATCAATGATGCCACTACAATCTGCCCTGCAAAGAAATAACAGAATGTATTTTGATTCAGTCACATGAATGAGATTACCAAAAACATAATCGCGAGGAGCTTTGCTTATATATCGTATTGAATCAAAAAAAACAGCAATTTTCAACACATGTAGGGGAAGTGAGTGACAACAGAACAAAATCTTCAGATACTGTCCAAGTGCAAGTCTTTGAAATCTTCATATACGGTTTCAGATGATGATTCATGTTAGCCGACCCCAAATCATTTTGGAATAAGGCTTCGTTGTTGTTGTTGTATTCCCCGAGAAAAATAAGCAAATTCCAATTCCATCCCCTACTTTGGAATTAGAATTTTCAGATGCATCAAATAATGCTACTCCTTCCATCTTAGTATACTTTATTCAATTGTCCTTTCTCATAACCTTCAATACACATCTTTGGGACTTTAAACTATTATATTTACATATTAATATAAATTGTAAAAGTTCATAATTTGAAAATACACGTTAAAATCTATCTAACAAGATCCCACGAGGTAATATTAGCAACTATATGGTCAAAGTTGCTAAACTTCGACTTCGAATAAGCATATAGGTAAAGGTCAGGTTTGATCTCACAACCTCGAGTTTCTTAGGCAACTCGTACTTAAGGCCGGGTTAATAACGAAAAGCCTCAATTTTCTTAGGGAGCTCAAAACTAAGCTCGCTACTTTCGAGTGAGTAATCAGGATGAGCACATTGTATTTCCTTCAAATATGCACATTACACATAGAATAGACCAAATACTTCACGAGGAGACGAACCACATCCATATGAAGCATTCTTTGGTATAAATCATAGGGAGTTCCACATAATAACCACAAACACAACTACACAAGTGATTCTGTAGTTCACTGAAACAAACTATAGTACTAGTTACAATAATCATCACCACTTCCTATAAAACAACATTCTAACAATATAAAACCGCGAAAGTGATGATTAATGAATAATGATTACACCCCTTAAGTTTGCTCTAAGGTCGGATCAGGCTCCTCATGTTACACCTTAACCGCGAAAGTGATGATTAAGCCCCTTAAGTTACAAGTAACCGCGAAAGTAATGATTACACCCCTTAACTTCGCGTAAATATGAGAATACAAAACCAATAACTTCAAACAGAAAAATAAAAGAAAAGAATAAAGATAGAGTGAGAATAAGTTACCAACACCACCAGAGCCACCAACAACAAGAACCAACTTAGAAGATGAAGCAGAATGAGAATCGACACCACGGCTCGTCTCGGAATCCGATGATTGAATTACTCCTTCTTTCACAGCACGAATTGCTGATGAATTCACTGAGCAGAAGCTTCTGAAATTGGGTTTTGAACATGGTAAATAATAATTTGTGGGTATTAAAGAAAGAGGAGTAATTGATTGAAATGATTTTAGGGTTCTTTGATCTTTGAAGGATGTATCTGGAATTGGAGGGAATGACAGTTTGGTTGCCATTAGAGCTTAGTGAGAAGGATAAAGAGAGAGGGAGGTAGTTGAACTGGTGGTGGTTGTTTGTTATTCTAGTTTATGGTTTGTTTTGTTTGGTATATTTCAAAATTTTTGGAGCCATATATTATATACCTTGGTTGATATTTTATTTCCTATAACTAATTTTATTTTCCCCAAATTAATTTGATTGAAAATTTAGGGGTTCCAAAATTCGATGAATTTAGCCGGACATGATCTTTATATCTTATTATTGTAATTGTAAGTATTACAAAGCAGAGAGACTGATGTATTACTCTTAGTTGATGCATTTTTTCGGTTATATGAGTGAGAGATTTATAACACTGTGTGGATAATAAACCTAATGATATATCATGTCATTGCAGGGTTGAGTCTAATCTACAGTCATATTTGGGCGTAGGGTTGGGTTTAATCAATTGTTATGTTTGGGCGGCAAATATTGAATTTGTTCAATATGGTGAGTCCCTTATTATTATTTTACAACAATTATGTTTTTATAAACATGGCCATGAGAGATTGTGCGAACCATGGTGAAGGCTTGGTCGATGATGACCAACGATACAATAGCTTCATTGTCGTGTTGAGCCAACCAATTTTATAATCATAGCTCAAGCATGACAAAAACACAAGTATGATATGTCGTGTTTTTGCACTAAGGCAAACCATAACTTTTTCGTGTTTATGTTGTGCTTAATTTTGTATCTTATCTCGCGTCACACACTCCTATGCTCATTATCATGTCGCTTTTTTTCAAAGTTGCTTGTGCCATACTTGACTACTTGTAACTAGCTTGATATAGTATCGAAGTTACAATCGAGTTGTAAACAAGTTGAGTCGGGCCGATTTTTATGCGTGTTTAAATTAAGTTTGATGAAAAATGTTATGTGTATGTGCATGACTCGAGCTTGAACGAGTTTAAGAAATTATAGACCATGGACTAGAACTCTAAAGAGCTCTGCCAAGTATTTATCCGTTATTTAGAAACACTTATATCAACCTAAAATGACGAGGGTCAAGGTCCATAATATATAAAGGGCTCACAGAGTCACTGGACGGTATAATTAAATAATTGTCTGTTTCATAAAATCAAAATTTTAATACTTCCTCCATTTCAAAATAGATGATACATTTGCATAGTGTTTACTATTCATGGTTTAAACTTTAATTAGCTTTGGTGATTTAGATTTTGAAAAAAACATAGTCATATGGGATCTTGATAGATTCGTCTCAATATGTATTTTTTTAATATTTACTTTTTATAATTTTTACTTATTGATAATTATAGATATTAATGTTTAAAATAATACATTGACAAGCGTGATAACATGAAATGTGACGTCTATTTTAAAACGGAGGAAGTAATTTGGTATCGCGTGCATTTGACCCTAGTCCGGTAACTCTTTATGCTCCCCCCCACCAGCATTCGTCTAGTGACTTTAGTCGTCTCCTCTCTTGCCACTTCGTTTGCTTTGGAGATTCCTACCTGTCATAAACATCAGCAATTGTGATCTTGTCAGAAAAACAAAACAAAAACAAAGAATCTCCTTTAACAATCAACAAAGAACTTCAAAAATGGATTCATCAGCACTCTCAAGAATCTCCAACATTAGAAGACACCTACAACCTGAACCTTCTTCTTCATCAAGCTCTCATTTTTTCAAGGTTTCATGTTGTTAAACCCACTTAAATTTCTCAATTATTTTGTTTTTGTGTTGATTGCTTTCAATTTTTCTGGGTTGTTTGTGATATTATGAATGTTTTGATGGGTAGTTAATAGTTTGTTTTGATTTTGATGGAAATGTTAAAAATTTGAACCTTCTTCTTCATCAAGCTCTTAATTTTTCAAGGTTTCATGTTGTTAAACCCACTTCAATTTCTCAATTACCCTTTTTTTTGTGTTGTTTGCTTTCAATTTTTATGGGTTGTTTTTGATTTTATGATTGTTATGGTGGGTAGTTAATAGTTTGTTGTGATTTTGATGGAAATGTTAAAGATTTGAACTTTGGGTGTAATGTAGGGTGAATTGATCAAAATAAGCCCTGAAGTTTCTGATGCTTTATCTCGTGGAGCTGCAGTTGTTGCTTTGGAGTCTACTATTATTTCCCATGGTATGTTTTTGTGTCAAATGTACCTCTTTGTCTTTTACTGTGAATTTCTGCACTTGTTAAGGTTGTGGGTTGGTTGTGGAATCTGCTTGTGGAGGTCAAATTTGTTGCATGAAGGTATCTGTTGGGATTATTGTATGTTGAATTGGAAGGCGTTGCGGCCTCGTTCGAATGCTAGGTTTCGCTTGCTTGAAGTGGGATTTCTGTTTGGAAGAGGTTGAATTTGATTATGACAATGGTCTCTCTCGAAGGAATTAAAGGGGGGATGTATGGAATTTGCTGTTATACTTTGCGTTTTGAGCATATGAGTTTGATTTGTCAATGCATGAACTATACACTTAGAATGGAATTAATGAAGAAGAATGATATGAACTAGGAAGAATGTACATGAATCTCCTATTTAACTCTGCATTTAAAGACATGGTTTTTATTTGTTAATTCATGAGCTATATAGTAATGTAGCTTAGCAGCAAGCAAGTCGGAATAAAAACAAGGAGCATAAGGGTTGGACCTGGTTCATTTCAAGAGTTTTGTGTATGATTGGATGTGAAACTGGCTCTATGTCCTTCCTTGGTAGAATGTACCTCAATGAAGCTATGAGTAGTATAACCGACTGATATAATGAACTGTATGTATGATAATATGATATTGAGTGCCTTTTGCGAATTATTACTACTCTTGCTGACTGCCCTATGTATGGTGATACAAGGAATGCCCTATCCTCAAAACCTGGAAACTGCACTAGAGATAGAGGAAATTGTGAGAAATAACGGAGCTATCCCCGCAACCATTGCTATACTGAATGGTATTCCACGCATAGGTGCGTATCTCCAAATTTCTTAAATTTGTGTTCCACTCTTGTCTATTACGAATTCTACTTGTATTTTTCTTATCTGATAATATATGTAGATGTCATCTATGTATTTCTTCATCTTTAAAATCTAACTAAATTTTAATCGACTGATCATATATTCATATCCACTCGCATTAATTCCATCATTCAAAACTTCAATGATTTCATCTAATTATGTTTTCTATGGTGCACATAGATTTGGTAGTGCTGTTCATTTATAAAAAGAAATCTTATTCTTCTGAATTTTGGATTTCTACCTTTTCTAACATGATGTGGTAACCTTGTTCTACAACGTTCGTCTTCTGCATTTTGTTTTTCTTTTGAGGTTGGGTGTGTGTGTCGCTCTCTTTAAGGGCGTGGTTGGATTGGGGTTAATGATTTAAGGGGGATAGTGGAGAGTTGGAGACAAGAAGAAAATGAAGGTGCAGAATAGACAATGTAGGCAACGCAAGGAGAGAAAAAAGAATAAGGGGAACTAGTACCCTCATTCTAGGGATTATGCATTACCCTAGGGGGATGGTAGGTAGCCATTACCTCCAACATGAGGGTAATAACCGCATCACTATCCCTCCACAATTATTTCCTCATCTTATTTGCCACCAACCCATTCACCTTCAATCTTTAATATATTCGTTGTTACACCTCAATCCTAGCATGACAAGTGTAGATATATTCGATGATTTTGATCATATCTACTCCTGCTCACCAACGCAAATTAAAAAAAACTTTTGTACGTAGGATAGTAGGAAAAGAGTCATCTCAATTAAGCTGGAAATCATTGAAGTTTGGTCTTCTATCACTAAGGTTAACATATTTATTTTAACGATTAGGTTTGCAAAGTGAAGAGCTGGAGAGGCTTGCTAAAAATGGAGCGCAGTTTCGAAAGACTGCTCGTCGCGACATTGCTGCAGTTGTAAGTGCCCAACTGTTAGTTAGCTTTCCCTATATCACGCTCTTTATCCCTGCATCTGCCTAAAGAGTAAATCTAATTTTTGTTTCTCAGCATAGGCTCCGATCCCTTAATTGATCATATGAAGCAGCCTTTTCCTTTAGAGTTGATGATAAAAATTGTACAATGCCGATCTCTCATGTAGTCATACTATTGTCTCTTTCATTTTCATGTGGTTCTCGTGTGCTAAGACTTTAAAAAATTGTTGGAGTAAACTGTCTTATGGAAATATAATGCTGTTAGACCCATTTTTGTACTGAAGCTGAAAGTATTACAATTATCAACAGCGGATATAAGCTTACACCACCTCCTTTGGGCCGATATTCTTTGGTTTGGTAGTATACTTAGAGATAATGGTTCCTTAAACCATCCATGCTTCTTGTTGTTACATAGCTGCAAGCAATTGTTGCGCTTTTGAAAGTCTGATGGAAATAACTCCTATGTTATCTTGTGGATACACTTAATTGCGTTCATCTCCCTATCGCTTGGGTAAGAGTTCTTAAGAGGCTAAATTATTATGAGTCTACTAGATGGGAATCTGTACATATCTCGCGAAGTTCACCTGCTCTCTAACTTCTCTTGACATAAATAACTGATGGTTTTCTTTTTTATAATAAAAATTTGATAAGTGATAGCTATTAGCTATGCCTGCAATCTGGGTTGTTTCTTGTGTCTCTACTCTGGCACCATCTAAAAAATGGAAGTGGTTTATATTAGTAAGTGCCAACCCACTCACACAATATGATTTTGTTATCCTAAGACATAAGTGATAACCATAGACGAACTTGATTTTGCACCAATTGTGTAGACTAGTGCAGCTTATATCAGGGACAATCACACATTTGTTTTTTTAACTTTAAGGAGTCTCTAACGAGAAACTTCTCAACTTTGGATTATGATGGACTGTACTAAGTGAATTTCTTTTAACTGTCCTTTTCCTTTGGCTGTGTACTGGTAGCAAGCGACTTACCTTTGTAGTGGTATATGTGAGACAAACTCTTTGCTATTGTAAGACAAGGTCCAAAGAGGATATTTTTTTGTGGTATGGGTAAGACTGTATATGTTTTCCCTGGCTATTAGAGATATTATGGTCGTGTGCTATCAAATGATACAGCATAGACAGAGTTAAAGAAACTGATTAAGAATGTAAGATGAACATTGTTTCAGAATTCCTGGAAAGCAGTAAAATGGGCTGATAAACACAAGCTTATAATTGGCTTGCACTCTTTCAATTACAAAGGTAAAATTTTCAATAATGTAATACTTCCTCCATTACAAAATAGTTGCACCATTTGAAAATGACACATTTTTTTAGAAAACTTGGGGGCAGGGGCCGGGGGGGGGGTTGGGTGGGTGGGTGTGGATATTAACCACAATAATGAAATGCCAAAGACAAGTGGGAGTGAGAAAATTAGGGGTTATACTTAGGGAAAAAAGTTAATTTAATGAGTCTAAATTATACAAGAATAGAAATGGTGCAACAAATATGACATCTCCGGAATAGGAAAGTGGTGCGACTAGGAAGTACTCTCTATTTATAGCATTTTCTCTCTTAACTAATCCCGAACTCATTCTTCAAGCTACCTCTAACTAACTTATAGAGCTAATGGCTAGTGCCTTAAGTGCCTCTCCCCCTTATATCAACTCGTTGCATAATGATATGGTATTTTAATCTTTGTCTCATAAATCATGCTATCTTTGTACCCTTAGAAGAGCATATTGAAGGGCTCTTACAAAATTATATTTTTATACTCCATGTTTAATGTTTGCACCATTGTTCAGGAAGCTAGACATGTTCGCATTCTACTGTCTCTTTTTTCTGCACTGTGAATTGTGATCCTTTATGTTCCAGCCTCTTTGCCCTGTTGTTTTTCATTTTTTTCTTTGTTATTTGAGGGTGGCTGGGCAGGGGTCATCGTCAATGTAGGACAAAGATGAGTCTCATTAGAGTTTTGTCAAATAAACGTGGCTGTCTAGCATTCTCCGACAGCTGGGCTGAAATGCGCTAGCAAAGAATTCTCTTAATGATATTCGTATGTCTCCTGGAATAAACTTTTTAAAACTTTTGTTTAAATCTTTTTTAAAACATTGTTTTGTCAAATAAACTTCTAAAAATCTTGTTCAAGACTTTCTAAAGCTTTTTTGTCACACTTGTCGATGCCATCTCCTTTCTTAACGGGTTCCGCTTTGCTTACATGCTTCTTCAACAAATACATGCATGTACTGCCAGTAAGTAAACTATCTCATGTCTACTCACAGGTTGCTGCAGGAGGCAATGGTGCTACAACCGTTTCAGCAACGATGTTTTTTGCCTCAATGGTCAGCCTTTTCTCCAACCTTGCACAACATAGTTCTGTGTCCTTTCTAGTTCTGTGTCCTTTCGACCTTTCCTATCTTCATATGTTGGCTGACTATCCTGCGTATGTTTGCAGGTTGGCATTTCAGTCTTTGTGACTGGAGGAATTGGGGGAGTGCACAGGCATGGAGAGCAAAGTAATACTCCTTTTCTCATGCTGTGACATGTAAACAATGGTTTAGTGCACTTGATCTAGATTAGCCGGGCCAGGGTTATACAAGGCCATAGCCACTCCAGAAGATATTCCACCAGCCTCATACATTAGATTGTGACTAGGGATGGCAACGGGTGGGATTTGGGTCCGGTGAGCCATCACCCGGTTAGACCAACTTTCATCCATCCATCCGTCACCCGGTAAAACCATCACCCGTATTCCATCCATCCACCACCCGCGGGTGAATCGGGTGGACAGGGTGATCATCCATTATTTAAGATAATTAAACGAGAAAAGTTAGATCAAACTTTCAAAATCACAATTTATATATAAACTTGATGTCAAATTAAGATAAGTTCGGTTTATGGAAACATGTCGATAATAATCAAAAGGGAAAAGAATTATACTAATGTAAAACGGGTGATGGGTCGGGTGATGGTTGAAACTTTCTCACCCTAATCCATCCATCACCCGTCAGTCGTTCACCCGCCACCCGTCCATCACCCATTAACTCGGTTTTTCACCTTTTTTATTTTCGGGTGGAGCGGGTGATAGATCATCCATTGGATATTGCCATCCCTAATTGTGACTGACCATTGATTTTGGAAATATAATAAAAGCACTTCTCGATTTCCCGTTGCCCTTATTATATGCTTGAATCAAATAATTGACATGTTTTTAGTGTATCTTTCTTTGAGGACTAAAGCAAAATGGCTGAAAGTATTGCTACACATTAATATTAAGGGAAAGAGGTACTACTGGTAGTAGCATTATAGTTATCTTGTTAGTAGTAGCTTGAAAAATGAGATAAGGTAGTTTGTTAGAGAGAAAACTCTCTATATAGAGCATAATAGAGAGAGAAATATCATGAAAATTATCGAGTTATTTTATACCATCTTTGAGAGATCCAAGCCTCTCGTATGCTTTAAATTATCCTTTTTATTTTCTGTAATTCCAGTTTATTAATATAATCATCACTTTCCTATCCAACCATTATTAATACTACCAGCCAGTTATGTTGATTAACAGCAAATATACTTGCATTTTTACAATGGTCCTCTCTTTTCTTAAGCTCTGCACATTTGCATTTTACAAGGTTTCTACTCTCTGTACTCCTCTGAGCAATAATATTAGAGGTGTCAAACGTGTCATGTCGTGTTTGATCTCGTGTTCATTTTGTGTTGTTAATAAAATTTATGAAAAACTATGTAAAACATAGGATAATTGAATAATAATGATAAATTGATCTAAATGGGTCGTGTACTCGTGTTTGTGTTGGTTTTGTGTCGTATGGGGTCGTGTTCATGTTTTCTCTCATTAACTTTGTATTCGTGTCGTGTTGTACTCTAATTAATATCTTTATTATATATTAAAGTTTATAAAAGCACACATTGAATTGAATTTAAGAAGATCCCACATGATAATGTTTATTTTTTATATAGAAATAGTAACATGTGGTCAAAATTTTACACGTTCAACCACTTCAATAGTAAAAGGGTAGAACTTTAAGGAACAAAGGGAGTATATGTTTATACATGTGTATCATAGCATTTAGCGTGCTTATCAACTTCATGATTAAAAGGTTGTTTTTGAGAATGCTGTATTGCATTGTAGAAGATTGTTTTTGATAATTATGCATGGAAAATTTATATGTTATGTGGCAAATGGAGCTCTTGGTTAAAGGGTGCGTGCTTGTTCTATGCTAGCACGTGGAGAGTTTTTCTGCCGTTCTACCATTATGGCGGTGCCAATATGGATTTTATTTTATCGTAGCGGAGGAGGGAGTTAGTTGATTTCCAATAATATACCTAAATTGTATGTTACTCCGAAACGACACAACACAACACGTGGATAACTATGAATTTTTCAAGGAGAGGAAATCCATTCCATGATCTAGCAATCGGGTAACTATGAATTAGTCGTCCCTGTATATAAAAGGAATTTTATCTGTCAGCTTGTCCTAGTTAACTGCAATGAACTGGTTTAACGCGAGGGCTATTCTAGGAATTAACATAATTTTTGGGCTATGGTTAGCTTCTGACGGTAGATAAGAGAGTTTGTCAGAGAAAGAGCGGAATCTGTGGTTATAAACAGGAGAAAGTAGGAATTGAAAAGGAAGGAAAATACGGTCGAGAGTTTTTAGTCGTTTCATTGAGGAGATTCAAGCCTCTTGAAAGCCTGATTACTATCTCTGTTTGTGTATTTTCAGTTTCAGCAATCAGAAATTCAGAACACCATTTCCGTTACAGCCAAACATCAGTTCATTACTCTATCAATATCCAACACCTCTAATTTACTTCTTGGTTTTGATATTTCCGTTACAGCCATGGATGTGTCATCTGATCTTACTGAGCTGGGGAAGACTCCAGTAGCAGTGGTTTCTGCTGGTGCAAAATCAATACTTGACATACCTAGAACCCTTGAATATTTGGTATTATAAACCCATTAATGATTCAGAATTTTTGTATTACCTTCCATCACTTATATCGCTTTCTTACTTCTATATTTATCTGTTTTATATGACACAGGAAACTCAGGGAGTGTGTGTTGCTGGATATAGAACTAATGAGTTTCCTGCCTTCTTTACTGAAACAAGTGGCTGTAAGGTATAGTATCATCATGGCAAGATTTCCAATATTTTCTGGCAAGTAGCAGAATTGGAAACATGGTGTTTGTCTTAGAGTATGTAGGCCATCATATCCTGAGTCATATAATGATACTCTTCTCCTTTTCCTATTGACTGCGTTTTAAGGTTATGCACACATGCTTAAAAATAGTGATAGCGCAAGTCTCTTGAACAATTTGGGTATATATCGTCTAATGTTTAGTGGTTCTGTAGGTTTCTTGTCGTATAGACTCTCCAGAAGATGCTGCTCGGTTAATAGGTGTGTGACAAATTACTTACCATTTCATTGATCTCTTACACTGTGTTTTCCCTTGCCATCCACATTTTTGATGGTGTTCTTTTGATTGCAGAAGCCAACACAAAATTTAATCTTGGAACGGGTATACTAATTGCAGTTTCTATTCCGAAAGAACATTCTGCTTCTGGAAGCTTTGTTGAATCTGCAATCCAAAGAGCCTTGACCGAAGCAAGGTTAACTACTTACTAATCTCAAAATTTTGATCAAACGTAATTATTATATTTCCCTTCTAGGTCTGCCTTATTCCTTAACGCGAATTCATGTGGAATTCTTTTCAGGGAACAAAACGTAAAGGGCAGTGCTGAAACCCCTTTCTTGCTTTCAAGAGTGAATGTATTAACTGGGGGAGCTTCATTGGCTTCTAGTATCCTTCGATGCCCTAAAGTTTTGACGAGCTCATTTTCTTCACTTGTCCTTTTTCTTTCTCAATTGAGTATTTTAGAAGTTCAAATTTTGTTAGTATTCTAAAGTGAAATAATATTGAATCGACTCTATTGCTTTTTGACTTGAGTTCTAACTTCCGGTTCTCGATTCAGTTGAATTGGCTAGTACATGTCCTTGACTCACATCTAGACATCGCTCTTGTGAAGAATAACGCCACTATTGGTTCTAAGATTGCTGTTTGTCTTGCTCAGTTAAGAGGATATGATGATCAAGTCAAGCTTTGATGGTTGTCTATGCTACAGGAGCTCAGTAGAACATGGCCGGGTAGATATCTATGTTATGAACTCCGTCATATTCTGAGATTTAGGATTTTTTTCTCAATGCAGTAAGGCCTATTTTCATGTAAGTGTCAGACAATTTTTCATCCTCGACTTCAAAATGAGTCATATCTAATTAGTAGTACTATGTAGGACCTTGGTTGCACGTTTCTCGTGCTCTTGTTCCTTTTGTTGAGGCTACGCAATTTTGATGGTTGTCTTATAGCTGTAGGTAAATGGGTTGTTTTAATGTTTGGTCTCTCGTTGATTTCGGGCTGTTATCAAAATATATCAGCAATATTATAGTTTCTCCAATCTTCGACAAGTGCAAGATCTCCTCATACTAGGAAGTTTCAAAATAAATGCAACATGTCCTTATTTGGTTAATGGGTCTCTCTATCTCTCTCTACATGACAGGGTTGCCTTTTTTTTAATCTCTCTCCACGTCACATGAGCATCTAAAATATTTGTGCAATTATCGTATAAATTGATCTAATATGTTCAAGTTCAGGCTGATTTGCGTTTGTGTCGTGCAAACATCGTGCTTCTTTCAGTAATTTCATGTTTGTTTCGTGTCATAGACGGTCATGTTGTGCCAAGAGTGTTAGCTCTACTTTAGATGTGTGAGCTTCTTAGAGTATATTAACCCAAATCACATTATCAGAGAAACAGTAGTACATTTTTGTAGAGAGAATTACCCTTTATCTAGCTAACATATAGTACTAATACAGTTCTTGTTCTTGCAGTTCATGCTACATAATTCTCGCGCGAGTTCAATGGCTTAGAGCAGATCAAGTTTGCCTTGCTAGCGCATTCCGTCTGAGCAGCGGCCCTAATGCGACTCTCGACCAAAGTAGCATGAGGCCCGGTCCATTTAACCCGAATAAACTCAGCCCATGATTAGCTTGAGAAGTGTGACCCTTCATATGAGGCATTTGCTGCCCTCTGCAAACCATGATCTTGTCACTTTTTTGGTTTATATTTCTAGGAAAGCTAAAACTCAACAAACTGCATCAGTGCACTGAGGTGAGAAATAAATGATATATTTGTATTAGTGCAATTTAATTATAATATAGTTTAATAATGAAATGTGGGATTTCAATTTTCAAACAGGTGAACGTGGTTTCAACAAAAACCCCACTATATTCATGTGATATTCCATACACACTTTGGTCATCCAACTTAAGTTTTTGTCTGCAAGTTTGTGTATGCAAGCTGCAGTTGCAGTGCCACTATGTTTGTTATTTAGTGTTTTATGTGTTTATTACGTCGGTTTACGGTTGAACAGTCAATCAAATCAAGGTTAAAAAATTATTAGAATACATTATTTAAATCATAAAATTAGACCAACAAAAGCTACCTCATCTTACTTTGGATTAGCTAACTGAACTAAACTGAACTGAATTGAAATATATGAGAGTAAAAGTATTGTCTAGAGCTGAACTGAAGTGAAAAAAAAGCTGGGGAGAACAGGCCCTAGCTGAACACTACATAAACATCTCGCGTTACTTTAGTCGTCTCTTTAATTCTCTTGCCTTTTTTTTCTTCCTTTGAATCTCTAATTGGAGTATACAATTTTAAAATATAACCAAATAGACTTAGAAAATGGATTAAACTAGTCTCTGAATGATGAAAAGATTGGATTATTGAATGAATTAAATTGATTACTAAATAGATTAAACTGGTCAATGAATTGATTGATTAGTCACTGTATAGACAATTTGGTCTATTCTCTTCTTAATATTGAGTTGGATTGTTGCTTAGATTAATTTCAAATTATAGAGTCTCTTAGGTTTTTCAAACAAGGTATAGTGGAAACATGACTTGGAGTTGCGTTACGTTTGTGCTTTGGTTCTCAATTAAAATTGTACTATAAAGTTTGATAATTTTTTTGATAATTAAATAGTGCAATAAGTATGTTCTCAAATGTCTTTTTGTTTTTGAGTTCAAATATCACTCCTTCCATTTTATTATACTATAAGCCATTCAGAAAAAATGAAATTGAAGTCTGACTATTGATTACTTTTAATCTATCAAATTTATGGTTTTTATCAACATATCTTCAAAAATTTCTATAATTATACGTAAAAAATTCAACAATGCACATATATTGCATAGTTGCATTATGATTAATGAACATAGAGGAGTATGCTTTCTGGCTATGTAATTCTTATTACACTATTATTCTTAAACTGATAGTTACATTAACTATGGTAGAACACTTCTGTCAAAAAAAAAATGGTAGAACATGAGAAAAATCATTGTCTCTTCTAATATAGTGTTGATTGCTAGAATTTCCTAATATGATAAAGATTACATAACTATTAAAAATCTTAATTTTGCAAAGCTTATCGTTGTATCCTTCCTATTGAGAGATATTGATACAATCGACCAAATTTGAACGGAAACCTAGTCGGGAAGCATTAAAGATAAATATACTTCCTCCGTAACAAAATAAACGCACCTTTTGCACTTTTGACACTATTCACAGTTTTAAATTTAATCGCAATTTGTGAATTATACATAAGGGAAAATATAGTCATGTGGGGTCTTGTTGGATTCGTCTCAACTTTTAGTTTTTTATGATCTAATGTTTATAATTTTTTACAAATACATAATTAGATATATTAATCTTTAAAGTTTTATCTTGGCATGCGTGACAAGCTAAATGGTGCATTCTTTTCGTTACGGAGGAAGTAGGTTTAAACATCATCCAGTTTTTATGCTCTTCGCGAGTACAAAATTCCCAAGTGCGCATTTTTAGGATAATCTTTTACTTCAATCTTATCATAAATTATTGTAAGTCCCCATTTTGGTAATATTTAGAGATTATTTTACGGCTATTATATCTAGGAGTTTATTTTTACCATACTTAATTGATAAAGTTAATGATGAAATTTATCTAATATTTAACAGGTCATGAGTTAACTTATTTTGTACTTTGCAATCAAAATAATAAACACGCAAAAAGCATAATTGACCTGGTGATGATTTGACCAATGTTTATATAAAAATCTTCTTAAACTCAAGAATTTGAAGTAAAAAGGAATTGCTTTCAAAATTCGGTGATACAAGTATTTTTCTAACCAAAACGTAATGTTTCTATGTGATCTCACCATCTCATGTGCATGACTGAAAGAGACGAGAAAGCAGTTTCAAACTTTTGGCCACTATATATACAGTAGAAACGTTCGGCCCAAGAAAAATAAAGTACTCCCTCCGTTTTTTTAATATGAACATTTTTTTATTTTGAGGTATTTTTTTAGTTAGTATTTTTCTACCTTTTTTATAAATAAAAAGTTGGTCCACCTAATTATTATACTTCTCTCCTACTTTTTCTTTCCAAAAAAACGGAGGCAATAATAAGCTTTTTTATTATTTCTTAAAAGTAGTTCCCACTTTAAAAAAAATTGTATGAGGTATCCTTGTGTTTAGCAAATTGCATCGCATTCTTGTAGTTTCTAACAAATCCAATGGACCTTTAATGACTAATAAGTGTAAAAAATATCGTTCATTATTTCTTCGAAGGATTAACCGAAGCGCTAAAAGTTGTTAGAGACTGATGGAAGGAGTAACAGGAACAAAGAGAATAATTGATTTAGAAGTTCTGGTTAATTGTTAAGAGGTTTACTAATTAACAACATTTTGGACATTTGTTAATCGTTGAGGATACATGGTGGATTTGTTATTAGTCTAAGATATAAATTTGTTATAAAGATAACTCACACGTGATCCTAATCGAAAAATTAGAGGGAGATGGCTAACATATACGATTGGTAGGGAATTCCACTTACTATCAATCGGTTTTAGGCGGAAACCTATATGGATTTATGTTCTATCACTTTCTTCAATGTATGTCAAGGAACTAACTCAACCAAAAGCATAAGTTGATGGTTGAAAATCTGAATAGTTTTATACTCTATTACTCCTTTCATACAAGAGCCCTTTGGCTTGAAGTATAGACGTAACACATGCCTCCTTCATACCTACCGCTAAATGTTCCACTTAGAAAGAAGGAGCTGGATGATATTCGAACTCGAGTCTTTCAAGTTACAATAACTCTCAAGAAACAACATAACTAAAAGCCTATACTAATAGTTGAAAGCACATGAAAAATTTTATACTCTATCAATGTAGGTCATTATATATCATAATGATGCAAATTTCAAAATGTAAAGAAATCTCGTCCATTCTTTAAAACCTTACGGATTACGTATACTTGTGATTTGATAGTATATTTTTTCCTTGTAAATTCATGTAGCTGGAGCGTTAGATTTGCTGTCATTTCTCATGATGAGTGACCCTTTAAAAAGGAGTTTGATTCATAGCTGGATCTATCCTGTAAAATTTGGACTTTCATGAACAAGGTAACCCACATGTTACTATACCTGTATGGCCCTCAACTCATTTCAAATTACAAGTATATGTCTTAATGCAGTTATGCTCATCTTCTCTTTAAGATAAAGTTGGAAAACTTAAATATCAACCAACAATTTATGTAGTAAAGGTCAAGATATATGTACTCGTTAACGCGGTTAGAACTAACTATGAATCAAAGGCTCAGAGTGATGCAGCACAACAGTCAATAGCATAAGATGTTATAGTGTATTGTAGAGGTGATCAAGTACCATGTCGGCGTCTTAATAATGACCGAGTCACTTTAAGATAAGGTGTGATGAATATACTTTTTAGACTATTTGGATCTGTATCCTGTTTGGTTTGAGCCGATTTTATTGGGCTGGGTGCATGCACTTCTTCTACGTGAAATGTAGCATGGCTTAAGCCTTGATGTCTAGCTAGAGGTCGTAGCTACAATCTCAAGTTATTTAGAGAGCTCAAATACGGACAAACCGTACACGAATAACCTAAAGTCAACCTAATTACCAAAATATGTTATTATATAATGTTGTTAATGTTTGTTTATACAAATTACTATATACAACGTGTCATAACATTCGTTGATAGTGTGACGTGAATTACGAATTTACATGTATAGGGTTAGTGATGATGCATGCATAAGAGAATTACTAAAAGGTTATAATGCAAATATTATGGATGCATAATATATATACTTCCTCCGTTTTTTTAAAATGTGACACTTTTTATTTTAGGAAGTTTTAAATTAAATGTGACATTTTCTTTTTTGGTCAATAAACTCTCTCTATCTCTCTCCTCTCACATGGGTCCCCTTATTTTTTTTCTCTCTATCTCATTCCTTCCCAAAAATTGCCTAGGAGTCCGTGAATCTAAAAGTGTCACATTTAAATAAAAACGGAGGAAGTAGATCGAGTTACTAACTGTCCGATCCAAATGGAGTTAATAACATGCTAGTTTACATATCAAATGATAGACGGGATAAATCTTTAGATCTTCTAAGTGAAATCGTTTTAAAGTCAATCCCTAATTCAATTTATTAATATGAATTGTTAGCTATATATCGCCAATAAATCATAACTGATCTGCTATATCTTATTTATTACGTTATTCAAACTAGTAAAAGTTTTATTATACCAAAGTATCAAGCTAACAGTTTATCTAGATAAGATATTTCCACAAACATAGATAGTGTAGTTGTGAATGTGTTACAAGTGGAGTGAACCATAACCACTCCCAAACTTTGGTACCAAACAGCAATATCACCTGTGTACTGTAATACTATTACCACCAAATTAGATGACAAATTTAAATTATTGTTGTGTTGGTTGTACCTTGTACTAATAGAATTTTACAAACATACCTAAAACCTAATTAGATTTCATTAGTTAATAATCAACTAGTAATGCTTAATTTTTTTTGGTACTACTACGAGGAGTTTCCCACCGCCTTAGGCAAGTGGACTAATCTCCCGCGGGAGTTTGTATGGGTACCTCGATGGGCAGCATTCCTCCCAGCTGAGATTTTTTCCATTCCCAAGGCTCGATCCCGAGACCTTGGTTAAGGAGCAAGAGGCCCTTAACCACTCATGCTAACCTCAGTTGGTACTAGTAATGCTTAATGCTTACAAACTACTAATCTCCTTCACGTAGTCGGTGGCCTAAAAGACAAAATTAATCTTCCTGAAAAATTAAACATACCTATCCCCTATATAATTAGGGTCTACGATATTAAAACTTTGGACTTTTGCTTCAAAGTCATAGTAAATTTGTCGCATTGGGAGATTATTTACTCCAATACGGTACACCATCAATGCATCATCTTCAAGTTCTATTCTTATGTCTAGACGTCTAGTTACTTTGCACTAAGTGCTTGTTTGGTTGCAATGGGAATTAATTTCCCATGGTAAGTTACAATTCATGGGAACTAACTTCCCTTATTATTTTCCTAGGAAATGGCTTATTGTGTTTGGTTGATATGAGGGAATTCAAATTTCCTAGGAATTTTGAATCACCAAGGGGGGGTTAGGTGATTAAATTCCTACATTATGTAGGAATTCAAAGTTCCTAGGAAAATCAAATTCCTACACTTGAGACTTTTTTTGTCAACCAAACAACATAGCTAAAATGCATTTCCTAGGAAATTTGATTTCCCATGGAATTTTAGTGCAACCAAACAAGCCCTAAATCGAGGTGAGCTAAATTGAATTTTTATTAATTGTACTAAAATTATAGGAGGAAATTAACGCAATTGAAGTGCATGAACTGATCGAATTAAGATAAACTAAACTTGTCTGAATTAAAAATTTGTTTGAACTTCGAAACTACGTTGAATTTCCATTGGATTCAATCTAAAAGAACATGATAGTGATTCAAAAAGAAGGTCATGTTTGGTGCTTAGCAGATACCTATAATTAGGTGATATACGATTGCATTACCTGATATTGACTACCTGATTATATTAACTGTTTTGACTATATCTCAAATATATAGAAGTGATTGGTACGTAAACTAATAGTTATAGTTGTTTGCTTCTTTGAAGAAAAATATAACATCATGGTTTGATTTCCAATCGGCATTTTGAAATGCTCTGATTGTATCAAATGACTTTAGTTGCTTTTACTATTAAACACTTGCTTATTTGAACTAAAAATTTGATCATGGCCGGGCTGATTTCCAATCCTCTTTCTGAAAAACTCGAGCTTTTTTGAAATTAACTTAATTATATATGTCGGTCTACTAGTTACCAAATTCTTAAATTAGATTTTTGGATGGTCAAACATTTAATCACTAAAAGCTAATTAAAAAACTCACGACCAAATAATGCCTAATGAATTTTTATTTCACAAAAAAATGTTTCTTGTTTGGGGAGATATAAGTAATTTGAATTGTTTTTAAATTCATAATAATTGATTTTCCTATTTATATTTTGCTCTTGAAAGCTATCGTAATAATGAGTAACTAGTTTCACATGCACGTGATAAATGCGAACAGTTAAAAACTTAATTGGTATAGGGATTAATTATTTAAATAGTAAAGTGATTACAATATTCTCTTTTATTTTATTTTACTTTTTTCTTTTTCTTTTTATAGTGTCCTACTATATAATAGAGAATTTCCAGTTTCACAATAATGAAAGAATTGTAAAAAAGTGTTTGGGATGGAGGTGAAGACAAAAAGGGTACACAAAACCATCCATTGTCAATACTTAACGTGTTAAAATTGAATGAGAAATGATGTTTTATAGGAGTAAATGATTTGACCAAATTAGATTTGTGAAAAAAAAGGTTAATACATAACAAATTTTGATATGGATTTGTAATTTTTTTAATAATATGTCTTCAAAGAATTAGTCAGACTAGGAGGCTAGTCCAGATCAAGTCACGCTAAATATTCAATTTTAATATATTTAGATGACACCATCTTATTTCAGATAGTAATATTTCTTGCTATATATCTAGGATCTCTTCCCAAATTATTCCTAACTTTGGTATATTAATGAATAATCCCAAGTGTACTAACACAAACACCCTTTCTATATTTGATACAATTTGAATTTGATCAATTTTTACATGTTTGAAGAAAATCAAGATAACATACACTAATTAGATATGGAACCGAGTGAGTGAAAAGGAATTTAAAAGTGAAAAGTAGACACACAAATTGAGCAAAATTAACCTATGAAATAATGTCTGTAATTGATTACTCGGGACCAATATAAAAAAGGTCGTCAAATTTGAAATTATTAACAGATACATTAAATTTAAGTTTCGTATCAAAATGAAGTATACTCTAAATTTGATATTTATGCTATGTTCTTTTAGCCAACAAAGAACTAACCGAATTAGCTGAACTGAACTGCATCTAATTGTAACTTCTGACTTAGTAGAAACTGAATTGAAATTAACTAAACTGGACTATATATTAAAGTTCTTTGAAGACAAAATAACAGATAATTTCTCCTTTGACATGAAAGAGAATAAAGCACAAATATATGAAATTTAGGCATATGGGTAAAAGAAAGTGTGCGGCAAGTTATTTTCCATTTCACATCATACTGTACTATGTACCTCAGTCAAAATTTTGGACTAGTTTTGATATTTCTTTTGGTTTTGCTTTGTCTTTGTTAATTTTTGTTTCTTGGGTTTGATTGAAGACAAATTGAATAAGACAAAAGGTTGAATTGTGCAAAAATCAGCTAAAGCTCCCATTAAGTGACCTACAGCTGCCTGTGCTTAATTGTTCATTTAACATTATCATTCATTATTAATAGTACAAAATATATGGTTACTTGTTTATGTCAAGTTTGTGAAGTAATCATCTTCTTTGAAGCATCTTTTCTCAAAATATAGGCTTCCGATAGAGAAATCACTAAATTTTGATCTCATAAAACAAAAAAAAAACATGATAATTATATGTTAAATATATGTCACCAATAAAAATACATACATATATTCAGTGGCGGATCCACAAAAATTATCTAGTAGGGTCACAACGTAATTATTAAATTTTATCGGGGTTATATGGTCAATTTTTCATGACAATTTTCAAAAAACCGAAATTTTTAAAGGGAAATTTTACTAATTTATCAACTCAAGTGGGGTCAAGTGGCCCCATTTATTTGATAGTGGATCCGCCACTGCATATATTATAATCTAATTAGAAATGAATGGTATCCGTTAGCTGATTATTGGTTTTGCATTACATCATTTATTGACCCCAAATAATATTTGATGTAATAAATTTTTATTTAGATTTAAAATATTATTTTTATTCTAAAACTTTTGTTTTCGATTTGCATTATTTTAAAGAGCTAAATTATTTTGTACGCAAGATAATTAAAATATTATTATATAATTTGAATACAAATTATATGAAATATTATTTTTACGTCATGATAATATTTCTTTTCATTATTGTTTTGTTTCTAATGACGATAGTTTATTTATGCATTCTCAATTGTGAAGTATTCAGTGAGGCAGTTATCAGTAGGAGAAAGTATTATATACATTTGAGACCGTGCAAAACTAAATAGGCAAAATTAAGAATATACTAAGGCAGTAAGGCGTTTCTCTTATGTTAAATTGTTAGCCACTTCAAACTCCTTTTTCTAAAAATTGTAATTAAAGGTGAAGATAAATAAATTAAAGTCTGTTGATTTTTGTTTTATTCTATTTAATTATTTTTTTAAACTATTCCATATTTTTTCTAAATTAATTTGATTTGGACAATTTATTAAGTTATCTAAACTTTCTATAATACTCTATTACTTTTTCTCACCTCATCTTTAATTTTTCTTATTTATTAACCTCTTTTAATTTTTAAACTTCACTTTTTCATAATTTATTTTTTTAGGAAGTACATACTTGACTTAGTTTTTCTAATAGATCATTAATGCCAAATTTCCTTTACAAGGTTATTCCTCTTTTTCTAGGAATTATAGTATTCAAAACCTACTTGCATCTAAAAAAAGCTCATTTAATTTATATAAAAAGATTAATACTATAGTTTTGTCCAAAAAAAACTTGGAAGTAGAAAAAATAGGTATTCAAAAACCTATTTGCATCCAAAAAAGCATTGAAGTTGAAGTCATAACTCTCAAGTAGTTGGAGAAAGAGGACAAACAAAGGTTTAAAAAAGAGAGTCCACAAATAAAGATAAATGTGGTATCTACTTTTGGAAGTATCCTTAACCACCTTGTCTAGTTTGTCTTTAATAGGAAGAAAGGATAAATACCAAATTGTATGTATGTGTCTTTGGTGTGTTGGCTTTCAAACAAATGACTTTTTGGAAGCATTTTTATTTGGGGTGAGTTTCCATGCAAATTCCCAAACTTAACCCCACAAAGAAACAAAAAACTGAGAAGGGAGGGCAAAGAAAAGGAGGGTCTTTTGTTTGTCTTTGTTAAGGCATGTTTGGAGCCAAGTGTTGATTGGGAATAAATTGGGGGAGCTTTTCCTTTGGCTCTTTTCCTTGATTCCCAAACCCACATCTGGTCAAGATGAAACCATCCATTGAATAAATTGGAGAGTTTTTGTTTGCTGAGAAGATAAAAACAATATATCTTTTCCAAGGATAAAATAATACTTATAAGGAAAATGATAAATACAGTCTTTACGGCTGTATATAAGAACCTAAAGACGGAGCATTTAAGTGACATTCAAATATTAATGATATCGATTGACGAGTGATCTTGATATAAATTCACAACTTAATGTCATTTTAGAAAATATATTTAGTGTATATAAAGGATGCATGTTTAGTGCGTATGGAACTATGGATCATTATCCATGATATGATACTCTTACAATTCTCAATTTCTTTATTAATACTCCCTCCGTTCCAAAATGTTATACCCATTTTTCGTTTTAGGCCGTTTTAAAAAGATATACCCATATAGAATCTTTTCTATTTATATACATTTTTTCTCCCCATTTTACCCTTTAATATCTAAACATTTACCTACCTTTTACTCATTTGTACTTCAATGGTTCCCACATTTGAATATCTCTCTCTTACTTTTCCTAATAAGGACAAAAAAAAGTACATGAAAATTATTAAAATAAACATAAGATTTTCCTATGATTCTATTTGCCTTGATTTTCCCCCATATTCCAAATGGGTATAACATTTTGGAACGGAGGGAGTAGAATTTTTTTACATAAAGGACTATTATCAATTACTTAAACTTTTTTGTCTTTGTTGGTGTGTAAAAATAAAGTTTAACTTACTATTTGAGTTTACTGAATCCTTTGAAAAGCAGCGTAAATAAAAAGTTACCCTTTTAAGATAACTAGTGAAACAGTTTTATCATAAGTTTGTTCCATTTGTATGTTGTTATCTTTTTAGTTTTTAATATACTTTGAATAAAACTGACCTCATACCAAATTAATCGATTTGATTAATCGGATCCAAATTCAAACCACAAAGCAAATTCCAGAAAATGCACATTTTTGTGCTTAGAATTTGACCTATAAAAACTCATGACTAATTTTCTTGAACTCCTCTAATATTACTTTCTTCGGAATAAAGTTGAAATAAAATTAACGAAAAAACTACTAAAAATCACTGTTTTTTTATTGGTAAGAAAAAAGGACCCTCATAATATTATAAAATCACAATACTTATAAAAAGTTTATCTTTGTAAAAGAGCACTCACTTTACCTTAAACTTATTAAATATTGAATTACTCCATAATCTATTTATTTAAAAAACAAATTAATTTATCTAAAAATAGAGGAAAAAGTTAACAAAAAACAACAAAAAAGGCTCTCCTTCTCATAAATTCCATATTCCTCTGTGTTTGTATAGAAAAGAGTAGAAAAAAAGAACAACAAAACAAACCAATTCACGACAAAAACTACTACCACGCATTGTCTACTAACGTACCCTCTTCTTCATTCATTTTGTGGAGTCCTTCAAAACACAACACCCATCTTTAACTTCACTCTCTTTTTCTCTCTTCTTCTGCAACTCACAATTTCTCAGAAAAACACAAAAAAACCCAGAAAAAAAACAGCTTCATAGAGTAAAATTGAGCTGTATTTAAGCAGAAAGTTGTGAACTTTTTGAGGGGTTTTGATGGGTTTTATGTGAATTGCAAATCCCAGAAAGATTTTTGTGTATTTCAAACAATTTACACATCTTTCAAGTTTTTTTTTCATGGTAGTTTTCCTCTGTTTTTTCTGTTTTCCATACCTGAGTTTGCTTCTTGTTCTTGTTAATTCTGATCTATCTTGTAGTTTAAGGAAATACCCTTGTTTGATTTGAGCTGTTTGAATCCCATTTCATAAAGTTTTTGCTTTGCTTAATTGGGTAATTTGTGATAATTATAGTTAATTTAGTTGGGTTTTTTGTTTTAGGATAAAGTTTTGATTTTTAAGGTGTGTGATTGTTGAATGGGACCAATGCTTCAAGATGATGGATCATCAGTAACTTCATCTTCACCACTTCAATTTTTCTCAAGAATGTCACCTAATTTAGGTTCACCACACCCTTGGCTTAGAGAATTAAAGCCTGAAGAAAGGGGTCTTTACTTGATACATTTGTTACTTACATGTGCAAATCATGTCTCTAATGGTAGCTTAGACAATGCAAACTTAGCTCTTGAGCAGATTTCTCACCTCGCCTCGCCTGATGGCGATACAATGCAGCGAATTGCTGCTTATTTTGCTGAATCCCTTGCTGAAAGGATTCTTAAATCATGGCCTGGGTTGTTTAGAGCACTTAGTTTCACTAGGATGCCTGTTATTGCAGAGGAAATTATTGCTAGGAAGCTGTTTTTTGAGCTGTTTCCTTTCTTAAAGCTGGCTTTCGTGGTCACGAACCAGTCGATTATCGATGCAATGGAGGGCGAAAAAATGGTTCATATTATTGATCTTAATGCATCAGAACCTGCTCAATGGATTGCCCTTATTCAGGCCTTGAGTGCAAGGCCAGAAGGTCCACCTCATTTGAGAATTACTGGTGTTCATCAACAGAAAGAGGTGTTAGAACAAGTAGCTCATAGGTTAATTGATGAAGCTGAGAAGTTGGATTTGCCATTTCAGTTCAATCCTGTAGTTAGCAAATTAGAGAATCTTGATGTCGAAAAACTTCGTGTTAAAACCGGGGAAGCTTTAGCCATTAGTTCAGTTCTTCAGCTGCATACCCTTTTGGCATCAGATGATGAAACTCTTAGGAAAAGTTCCTCTTTAGCATTGTTGAATCATGTAAATGGGGGAAATGCTAATGCTAATAGGCGTAGTAGCCCAAGTAATGATTCGGCTTCATCATCACCTACCTCGGTTAATGCTTCAGGCAAAATGGATGGTTTTCTTGCTGCTTTGTGGGGGTTATCCCCGAAGATTATGGTGATAACTGAGCAAGATTCAAATCATAACGGGTCAGGTTTAATGGAGAGATTGTCCGAGGCATTGTACTTCTATGCAGCATTGTTCGATTGCTTGGAGAGTACCCTACCAAGAACATCAGTTGAGAGAAGGAGAGTAGAGAAGATGCTTCTTGGAAATGAGATCAAGAATATAGTCGCGTCTGAAGGTGGAGAAAGAATAGAAAGGCACGAGAAACTCGATAGGTGGGTGCAAAGGCTCGACATGGCTGGATTTGGGAGCGTTCCTTTGAGCTATATCGGTATGTTGCAAGCACGACATTTGCTGCAAGGGTGTAGTTGTGATGGCTATAGGATTAAGGAAGAGAATGGTTGTGTGGTCATTTGCTGGCAAGATCGCCCGCTTTACTCGGTATCAGCATGGAGGTGTAGGAGGTGAAATTGTTAGAATTCGATATTGGTTTGGTTGAATTAGTTTGGTTTCATTTCAATCTTTTATGAGAAGTTTTGCTAATTAGCGGATGTATACCAGTAAAACATAGTATGAGGAAGCACCCTCTTTAGTGGTCTTTTCACTTCAAGCTTTGGTTGTTTTCTTTGTTTTTGGCTTGTTTTTTAGGCCATGTATATTGTATCAGTTGCAGTATGTTATTCCTAATTACATAATCTAAGAACCAAGGTTGCCATACTGTCATGTTGATTTACTGACACTATATTTCCCGTCTTTTAATTCAATATGCTCTTCCCGCTTAGGTTAGTTGTACTCTCGTGTGCATTAAACTTTTTTTTTTTTTGGCAAATAGTTAATGATATATCACGAGGGGAATTAAAAACCCCACCAAGAACCGACAAAGCTGATTAGAGAGTTCCACACCTTCTAGGAAGGGTTTGAACGTTTAATCAAGCTAGACCATTATAAAAAGAGGTTTCTTATGCTAGGATTATACCTAGTAGCAATCCTAAAGATCACATCTCTATACAACTGATTTACAGATTTAGTAGAGCTATTAAAGACCAGATCATTCCTAAACAGCCACAAACTTTAAATTGTTTCCACAAACGCCACTGAATAAATAAGTTTAAGGATGATTAAGTCCAACCATGCGTAAAATAGAAGATGAAATCTAGTTTGTTCGGATCTAATAAGTTCAGTTATGATAAATGCAAGTGAAAATAACGAACTTTCAGAAGCTGTTTGATTATGTGTTACTCATCATTTTCGATCTACTTGTTATGTTCAAATGATGTTCTGAATTTCCAAGAGAGATCACCAACACTAGATATCACTCTTGTCTATGTAACTAATCTAGCCATGTAGCTTCTAATTGTATGCTTTCGCATCTTGTACTTGTTGTGCAATACTACCTATGTTACATGTACTCTTTTATTTCCTCCGGCAAAAATCCGATCCTAAATACTTTGATATGACTAAGTACAAGATACATGATAATTGTTGACCAAAATCATGGGAATTTTAGCTAAAATAGAAAAATCCAACACTTGGATACTTATATTTGCTGAAACATGTATTCGACTCCGAATTACAATATAGCACGGCTAAGATTTAATGGAGTTATAAAATCTTTTTTTGGGGACGGTTGAATAAATTTCTCGCGATCAATACTTCTTTTGTGGATTTAAAGCCCACACAAGACAAATTTGCCAATATGTAAAGTTTTTTTTTACCTCTATAATATTAGCTACTAAGGGTCTGTTTTCCCCAGCTTATTTTCAGTTCAGTTCAGTTCAATTTAGTTTTGTTCAGCTATGGACAATACTTTTACTCTCACATATCACAATTTATTTCAGATCAGTTCAATTCAGTTCAGTTCATTTCATTTCAGTTCGGCTGTTGTATGTTTTTTTTTTTGGTGTTTGCACCCGGTTCACCCTTCGGGCTACATCCGGATCGAGGTCAAGTTCGGGGTGGATAGGTTCTATTCCTCTCCCAAGGGTGTTGCGGGGATTCGAACACGGGTCCGTCCTACCAAAGCTAGTCCCCATCACCACTGGACCAACACTTACTTGGTGTTCGACTGTTGTATGTGCATATACTATATTCTTACCAAGTTTGTCTTTATGTAGTGGTAAGAGTTTAGTGGCGGAGTTTTTATTGATGGGTGATAAATAGGTTAGATTTCATTACCATCAAATAAGAATTTGTCAACCGTTGGCCCAGCCCAATTGGATAAGAGCCCAAATTGCTGATAGTGCTGATGTATATATATTGTTTGGATCCAGAAGTAGCTTTATTGGGCCTATATGTCATTAGACCCTGTTTTTGCTTGGATCTTAGGAGTACTTCCCAGTTCCAACACAAGTTCACATTACCATACTCAAAATTTTGCTTCAAGTACTGTCACAAATTCCCCTTAATGCTGGCAAATATCAAGATTCATCTTACCTTATTTTCAAGCTCCAAACATTTGAAATATTCAATTTATGAGTTATTTAGTGTTACAGTTTCTACCTTTTGATTTTAAGATTATAAATCATGATACAAATTGTACTGCCAATAAAATTTTAAAACTGGTCGTATTGATACAAGTTATGTTTATTTAAAAACTTGATGTTAGAAAACTAGCCGAAGGATCTCCTCACATCACCTCCAGCTCCACCACCATCACAATTTCCTCAATCAAAATGCCTTTAAAACATTGGCAAAACCTAATTTCCATTGATTGTCTTTCGCCACCGTTAGCACCGTCGCACCGTCGCCGCTAGTGGTGAAGAATCCCTCAACACCACTCTCTCTCTGCTTCTTTCACCAATCCCAAAAATCCAAACTCCTTCTTTTGCCACAATTATTGCTGACCAATTTTTTTTTATCCATTTCGGTTTTTGCAGTTTTCCTTTTTTTCTCTTATTTATTAATAAATAACAACTACGTAAAATGTAAGGACGTGAATAACATGACCAATATGACCAATTCATCTCAATATTCGTATGTCGAATGATGTTTCTTTTTTTTATATATATAATGGTAAGGAAAAGAAGATAGATGGTTAGGAGATCCTCCGCTCGAGGGGGAACTCTTAAGACATAGTTCAGAATCATGCCAGTACGTAATACAAAGAGACTCTAAAACTAAATGACTCGTATTAGAAATCCAGTCTGCTGCTTGGTTGGCTTTTCTATACATATGTGCTATCTGAAAATCCTGGCAGGCTCTGAGAGAGATTTTCGTGTCTTCAATGATGTTTTCGATCTGCCACGGGGGAAAGTTCCCATTTGCTGCATTGAATGACGACTAATAACTTAATAAGTTGTCCCTTTCAATAAGTAGTTTTGACTGCGAGTGTTTGATGGCCTGTAGAACACCCGTATGAAGTGTTGTGCAGTGGCTTCTGCTATAATGACAGATGTGTTGCCTAAATTGTGGGACTCAGCTGCTATGACCTGATCTTTCGTGATCTTGAATATTGATTATGTTGCTTCTATAATTGTACTCCATATGGGCCGTATCTCAAAGACTCAAATAACTCAAATGCTTATTTTCTTAGGACAATTGGGCTCGAGAACATCAGCTTTAGATTGTTTGCTTATCTAAGAATTTAAATTATGCAATTGAGGTTGTATAAACGTAATCAGCGTTTTATTTGTTTTTTTGTTTGGAATATTCTATATATGGGGCCATTTTGGCTTTTATTGTAACTTATTTTTATAATTATAAATCCATACCGCCAGCCAATAATTTCTTGTGCAAATAATGCAATTATGTTACAAAACCTGACAATAGTATACTTATATTGTTGAAGCTTTGGCCGCATGAAACGTCACATATTCACATGTGAGAGTCCCATGTTGATAATATTGGAGATAAATGTTTACCTAATAAGGTTAAGGGGTTACTCCACTTATTGTTATATGGTTTCAAGGTGGAACCTCATTTGGTTTTGTGAAGTGAACTCTCTCCTCCTTATGGGTGCAGTCCAAGCCCATACTTAACAAATATTTTAGACATATTAAAGATATTGGCCAAATTTTGTTATGGAAAAAGAGTTTTAGCGGCATTTATTTGACACTTTACCAGAAAAACTAAAAACTGCCACTACACCTTTTTGCGGCATTTGATCTATAAATGCCGCTAAAACCAAATTCTAAAATCAAATAAATAAGGACATTTTTGCTGTAAATCTGTAATAAACTACCAACCTTAATATTGGAATAAAAGAAGATAAAAGAACAAAAAATGAAGTGCAAAATTCAAATGGGATAATTCATATCATTATAATAAATTTCATACATTATATTACATATGATTCAAAACATAAATATAAATGCATCAAAAGAAACTAAAATGTGCACCATTTCTGAAGTGCATGGTTCCTTCTTTTTTGGGTAGTAGATCCTAAAATTGACCTATAATAATACAAGTGGAGTAATAGATACTCATGTGGTTAGAGCTGAAAGTAGAGTAGGAAATCTATTAATGCTACTACTTACTTAATAAGAGCAATAGATACTACTGTATTATAATAAATATGAGTAGTTGGGGAAAGTAGTACTTAGAAAAATAAATGCTCCTAATATGAAGTTTATGGAGCATGAAAAAGAAAAATGGATACGAAACGGATAATAAAAAGGAAAATGTGCGTTTATAGTTTATAATAATCTCGTACTATTTTGTTTAAGAAGTTTTCTTTAGATTTTCGAAATCCGAAGATAGTTGATTTCAGAAGCGAACACAAGACTTTTATGAAATTTTCGTGCAACGTATATATAGAGTATTAAATCAAGGGCATTTAGGGCCTCCTCTCTTGGTCTTCCAGTTGTTGTAGCAAGGGCAAAGTTGTTTGTTGCCGTAGGTACCAGGTGGGACACACAAGCACTTAGCACAACATTTCTGGCAGAAAAACAAGCATGGTTTCTTGTATTGAGTGGCTGAGCATCTCATCGTGCACCTTGGTCCACATTCTGTTTTTCATTCATCACCAATTAATACATACTATTAGTGGCGGATTTAGATAATATTATTATTTTAGCAAATGCAACTGGTCTTATAGAAAAACCTACAATTTCTCATATTTCATAGGAAAGAAAATGCTATCTATCAAAATTCAAGTGTTATATGAGAACAGATGCACATATGAAATGTGAATACAAAGAGAAAAGTGAAATGTTACGATTTTAAAGATACTATGTAATATTTGTTGTAGATCTGAATCCCATCTTGAAAATTTGTAATATATCTAATTATACTAGTGATTAGTGTTACTTTTTTAGCATAGATTAGTAAGTGCAAGACTTGAAATCCTGTATTGTGGGGTTCAAAGCAAAAATAGCACTATTTATCTTGTGATATTTCGTAATAATTACTCTATAGTACTACTCTTATTTCTTTTTCGAAGGAGGAAGGGTGGTGGCCTTGGTGGGGTTGATAAAAATGTCTAGAGGGATAGTTTTTATGTTAACTTTATAGATATGTTACAAGGTCATCGCACCTTGACGAATAAAATGATGAGATAAGTAAGAAAAATATAGCTTATATAAATCACTTAAACAACATATTATAATTATAATATGTTATGGTTAAACTTTTAATTATGATGGAATTTGTTCCAATTTCATAGTAGGATTACATTTATAATATACTAGTGCAACATTTATTACTATAGATATGTAACATGTGGTAGTTATACTAGTACGTAGTAGAATATTGTGGCACTAATTTGGATGGCAAACCTACCTTGAGGATGGAGGCTTCCTTGTGAGGCACCATGCTGCAAATAGATAAAAGAAATATAAAAGAGAAGTATGTGAGTAATTTTGTTTCTTTTTGAGGTTGTGTAAAAAGAAAAAAACATATTTTGGCTAACTTCCTAACCAATGTCAATTTTTAAAAAATTCAACCCGAAAATTTGTTGATATTGTGCTTCATTAATTTGATATCTTCACACTTTTAGTTCTTTTTCAGAGTAATTATATTGTTACTATAATGCATAAAAATACGTGAGTATGTTCTTTATTTTTCACTTTCAACAGTTACAATTTAAAAAATATCCACAAAATTTAAAAAATTTCATCAAATTAAAATACATTATGAAATATTAAAAATAGTCGTACTTGTTTTCTTACTCACTCGGCACACACTTACAACTTTCCCCCTTTTTTCTTCGTAAAAATTCTCTCATTTACTAAATGTCGCTCTATGAACATCTTTTTCTTACAATAAAGTTATAGCATATGTGAAACTTTTCCAATTATAGAGCAAAATATCACCATTTTCTTTAGCTTTAGTTAATGGTTTATTAGTGTTTCAAGCACTTACCATTGAGTGGCTACTTTGGATTTGTGACTGACTTTCAGCCTGCAAAATGTATAGTAAAGTCAGCTCCAAATTCAAAATTTTAGCAAACTAATACACATATGAAAGGAAAAAAAAAGGCTTATAAAAGGAAACTAAAAGTCTTATTTGCCCTTACCAAAAAAGTGAAATATCTTTGTTCCTTTCTAATCCTACTCTCACCAAATAGCAAATGGAGAACGTATTCACCGGTGAACAAGAGAAATGAATTGGTATAGGGCCACACGACCTATACCAAGTAGATTTATCATACTGCCCTTCTCTCATACATTCACCGATGAACAATGCTTCACTTAATTACATTAACATTCTCAACGTCTATTAATAATTTGCATTTTTACAACCGTCTAGAAAATCGATTACATTTTTTATAAATTTTGAATAATTTGGCTAACAGTAAACTTGATAAAATGAAATTGTTGAATGATTGAAAAATGAGATTATTTAGGAATACATATTATTGTTCCTCGTAGTGCTAGCAATAGAAATATATTTTTTATATTGTTTTTTGTAGCATTACAAACTTGGATAATGTATCATTTATATACCTGGTTTGCTGTCAACACAATAAGCATCAAAGTGACATAGAGCAGAAGAGAAAGGTTTCTTGACATTGCCATTTCCTAAGAAAAACAGAATTTTTTTTCTTTGTATTTGTGTTTGAAGAAAGTGTGTGTTGGATGCAAAGTCATGGTGAATGGCAATGGTATTTATAGGCATTTGATGATCAAGTATACATATTCATGCATGACTCAACAGGGAAAGTGTTTGCAAATTTATAATTGTGAAAGTGACGTTTGACCAAATTGTCCTTAAATTTAGCAAATAATTATGGTCTTTCAACAAGATATTTCCTAGAACCTTATTGATTTAACTTTAATAATTGATACTTTGCTTGTTTGATAATTCTTTCAATACTTGTAATTTTCTGATGGTTAATTATACAACTTTAATTCTTACCCAAAAAAATAAAAATTAAAAAATATATACAACTTTAATCATTAATATCTATAATTATATATTAGTTAAAAATTTAATTTATGAAAATTAATATTAAGATATTACAATGTGATGATTTTAATAAGAATTTTCATGACCATACTTTTTCTATATATATATTTTTAAATCGGTAAGGAGAAAAAAGAGAGATAGTTAGGACCATATCATTACAAAGTATTTTTGACAGATCTGATCCCTGCCAGTCCGTAATACAAAGGGTCTGTTCTCCCCAGCTTATTTTCAGTTCAGTTCAGTTCAGTAACTTCAGTTCAGTTCAACTCCAATCAGTTCAGTTCAGTTCATTTCAGCTCCAATCAGTTCAGTTCAATTCAGTTCAGTTCAGCTCCATTCTTTTATAACCATTTTGTTAAATAATATTATTATGTTGGTCTAATCTATTTTACTAATTACTCTTATTATTATTATTATTATTATTTTATATCATTATTATATCTATATATTATTTTGTTTATTATAGCTTTACTCATTATTATTACTATTATCATTAGGGAGGAACATGGTTTAGGTCAAAAGCATAAACCAAAAATCACATCAAAACGGTTTATGATGCAATTTTGCACAGTTCGACCCAATTATTATTTTATTACTAAATATTATTATATTATTAAATATAATTATTAAAATAGTAATATTAATTTACTTCTTAGATATTATTGTTATTATATAATCATCATCAAGTATGAATATATTAATACAAAGACTATAAAATAATGGTTATTACTTATCATTATAATCATTAATCATTATTATTATTATTATTATTATTATTAATAATAATAATAATTTATGATTATTAATATTATTTATTTATAACTATCATTTAAAGATATCCAAAATACTATTATTATTATTATTATTCATTATTATTACTTATCATTATAATTTTTATTTAATATTTATATTATTATTGTATAAATATTATTTATATATTTATTTAATTCAATTCAATTCAGTTCAGTTCAGTTCAGTTCAATTCAGCTCCAATCAGTTCAGTTCAGTTCTTTTCAACTCCAATCAGTTCAGTTCAGTTCAATTCAGTTCAGCTGAATTATGCCGAAGAGAACAAGCCCAAAAAGAGTCTAAAACTAAATGACCTGTATTAGCAATCCAGTCTGCTGATTGGTTTCCTTCTCTGAACACATGGTGTTTATAAATCATGGTCAATGTTTATAAAGTGAGACTAAAAAGTACAAATGTTGCAACAATGATAGAATGAAGATAGTGTTATTTTCATCACTAATCTGTTCTCAATGATTTAATTCATATCTCAATTAATTTTGATTGCTAAGGTTTTGAGCACTCAAAATAAATAAATATTGATAAGATATTGAAAAGGATGAGTCAAAGGTGGAATCTATTTCAATTAAATTATTGGTCCATTCATAAACTAGAGTAGAAGATATCCTCTTTGTTAACCTTTTTTGATTAATTTTTTTTTGGTAAGAAGAAGGATCCTCACCAAATTTCAACTAGCACAAATTTTTGATTTGGTATTTACGGGCCAGACATTTGGGAGTAGGGGAACGATAAGGGGAAATTCCCACCCCCAAATGTCCCTAGTGGGATTTGATCCCATAACCTTAAAGTCATGAGACCAAATCCTTAACCATTTGATAATCCCTTTTGATTATAGAGTGCATTTTATGATGTAGAATTTTGGCAAGATTTTTAGTGGTCATTTTCTATGGGAGGATGTTTTTTTAAAGAAAATAAAATAGATGCTAATTTTATAATAAAATTAAATACCAACATGAAATTTACATTATGTAACACCTAAAAAAAACTCTCTCTGTATCTAAATAGATGTTTCATTTTAACTTTTTATACTTATATACGAAAATAAATGGTAGTATACAAGATGTTGTTGAGTTTTTCTCAATGTATATTTTAAATATCAACTTTGCATATTTAGTATTAATTGATACTAGATGTATTGATAATCAAAATTGTATATTGTTGAATATGAAAATCAAAATGGAGCATCTATTTGAAAACGGGTAGAATATTGAACTCAAATGTGACTTCATATTCATAACTTTAAGCCTAATATCTTTGAATTCACCAAGTTTTTTTAAAAGTGATTAGCTAGCTTCTTCCGTTTACTTGAATTCTATTCACTTTTCGTTTATAATTTTTTTAAAAGTTACATCACTTTTTACTTTTTTTCCTTAGGTAAACTTTTTGCCTCTTTTATTTTCCAATACCCCGAAATTCACTCATACTACCTCCGTTCCATAGGTATTGCAACCTTTGACATTTTGCACTATTCATACACTACCCTTTGACCCTCTTTTGTGATTTATACACAAGGATAAATATAGCCATGTGGGATCTTGTTAGATTCGTCTCGATATATGCTTAATTAAAATTTACTTTTTATAATTTTTACTTAAAAAAAATTAGAGATATTAGCGTCTAAAGTAGTGCGTTGGGAGGCGTAAAACTCCCTATGTTGCAATACACATGGAACGGAGGTAGTACTTTTCTTACTGTTCAAGGGTAACTAGATACATGGGGATGGGGTGGTCCCTTTTTTTTATTCTCCTTGATTATCATTGGAGTTACGGTTAAGTAAGCGGAGCTAGGGAAATTGGATGGAATACATAGAAATATATACTTATATTGTAATATTCTATATAAATTGCCGATATCCATATTATTTAGTAACAAGTGTTGTGATAGACGACATGTCCATATATTTATAGATAGACCATGATAAATTCAAAAGATTTTAGCTTACAATAATAAGGTTTTAGTTTAAATTTTACCATCTAAAAAGGTAAAGTATTTAAATTTTAAAATTTTGAACAATTATGATGAAATAGACTTGTGAAGTAGTGGATACTAGTACACTCTAAGGAGATATTCAAATACTTTTTGTGTTAGATATTTTTAACTAGATAAACAATTTGAACATTTGAGTAAATTCATCATTAAGAACATAAACTCAAATTATGCAAAAGTACAACACATTAATTGAGACATGGTATTCCTACCAATATAGAATATATATGACAATATAATAACAACATTAATTTCTAATATCCAAATTGCATATATTATCCAAAATTCTCGTGATATAAGAGAATTCAGTTTCTGCGTGTTATCTTCCTTAACCATATTATCTCTAGTGAGATTGATTATGTAAGACCGCAATTGGCAATTTCAAAGGTATCATGTATTCATGTGCACACAATATTATTGATGGATATACACTCAATATATAGTGATGGGGCTCTTTCTTTTCCAAGAGGAAAAAGAAATTTACGAGACAAAAATAACTATCTTCAATTTATTTATTTAATTTGTATTACTCATGTGTCTCCATCTTAAATGATTTTTCATATCTACATAGAAGTTAACATTTGTGTGACAAATTGCATAATTATCTACGTTGAGACGTGGTAAAAACAAATAAAGATGTAGATGTTAGATTTGATTGGATTGGATTTTTTTATTATTTTGTAGTAATTTTAAAATAGTGATCATTGATCAACTTTTAAGAGAAAAACTCTCTAAATTTATATTAAAATACATAAAGACTGTAATTAGAAATTAAGGATTTTGTCAACTCTACCGAAGGCTTTGGTGCCAGGAGTTCGAATGAGATAAGAGAGCTTAATCATATCACCTTTTTTGTACTGGTTAAAAGAAAAGGTATAATTAAATTATATGCTAAAATTTGAGGTACGGGAACAAAAAATAGCAAATAACCCTTTCAAATTTTTTTTTTCTACAAAGCAAATCATTTCGAAATATGGCCATCTAAACTTTACTTTTGAATAAAGTCAAAAAGTTTGCATGCTTGATGAAATTCCCTTTGTTATCTATTCATCTTTACCCGAAACCAATTTAGTTCATCTTAAAATAGTAAAATCATAACTTATTAAATATATTTTACAATTGATTTGACATATATACAAGTTTAATGGCCAACTTTTAAAAAATCGTATAAGAAAAAATATACTTCTAGATTCCAAGACAAATATTTTTCTTGGTACTACCTCTTTCTCTACCAGTTTTTCCATTGAAAAAATGTTATCTTATAATTTTTAATTTGGTTAAGTTAATGAAAGACAAAAATAGTGGCCTAAATAGGTATAGATGTGAGAGTAAAGTAATGGTATCTATGATTTAATTTTAAAATAGGGCAATCTTTAAGGGACATCTCAGAAAGGAAATTAGGGTAATTAAAAAATGACGAAGGGAGATAGCTATGTCATGGTATCAAAACTTAGACTTGATAAAGAAATCAGATAGTATTGAATATTAGTACAAAAATCATATTTAAGATATGTAATCGAGGTGGCTTTCCGGACCAAGTTCAAGCTTTACTTCATACAACTTTAGAGATACCCAAAACGCATACTTATTTCGAGTCATCCGGTCAGGCTATATTACTTCGACACCCTCATTTGCCTAAATAATCAAGTGTCATATCATGTCGTGTCCGACACGACACTTGGATACTTCTTTCTAAACTAAAAACTTGATTTTTTTTTTCTATAAAACGACCGAGTCGGATACTTGGGCACTATATCTTAATAAACACTTAATCCATGTCTTAGTAACATAACTATCAGGTCAACAAACTGGACTATTTATAATCACCTCTATCAAAACTAAAGGAGTAAACAATAAATAAGGAGGATCCACCGTTATACAGTTAGTGGTTACAAAAAAGTGGGGACTTGTGTCCTAGTGGGGGGGTTCATATTATATCATCCATGTGCTATTATAATCAAAATTCAAGTATAAACTATAAAGTAGATAGGAAAAATAATAGGCCCATTTGCATGTGCCCTCACATGCACAACAACTATGTCAAGTTTCCCCTTAAATTTCTGCGGGTGATTGACAAATACACAAAAAGTGAGACTTAACATAAAACTAGAGTAAACACTCCATGTGAGATCTAGTGGAGTACATCTAATGATATGGTGTTATACCTTCAAGTTCTTATTTTCCAAAAGAACTAACTAGTTTCTTGATTTCATTCGTATGAAATCTTGTTGGAATTTTTGTATATTCCCTTGTTTGTTATATTACGCGAGGAGAAATTTGTCACATTTCTTAAAATAGTATTAACCGATAATGTATGTCTTAACTGATTTGCATTTTGTTTATGGGTGTGTAGAGAATCATATATATTGCATTCATGTAGACGAGATTCAATCTCATTTTTTTTATCAACTGAATTGACCATTGAACTAAAGTTGATCAAGTTTAAGCCGACTTGAAAAAGGCTCTAGCTTCTTGGCCTAATTTGATCCTAACGTCAAATATTAGGAAATGAATCGGCTTTGGCATAAGCCTGATTAACCTAAGGCACAAATATAAACCCAATTTGATTTTTCTCGAGTTAGGGCGCATGAATCGGCTTGACGCCTTTGCCTAAAGTGGACCCTAATCAATAGCGCCGCATGAATTATGATCATCTCTAGTTAATACCCAAAGTAGCCGGTTTAGTGTAAGACTCGTCTAAATAATTTTTTAAATTACTTTTGTTTGCGAGATTTTGTGTAAAAAAATACTAGTAAACAATTATTTCTGGCAGAGGCTGTATGAAATTCAGAAAAATAAATTTGAGGCAGGTATTTGGGTTACATATGTAACTGTTTTAATCCAGTGCATTTTTGCTCCCACATTAATACAAAATGTCCTATTTGCCTTTGCCTTTCAGAAGGAGGGAAGATGGTTTTCTTCTTTTATAACTTGGCTTGCTTCATTTCTTTTCAGCCACAACATTTTTGTCAGTATTTATGATTTGTTCAACTGTAAATGAAAGAAGATTGATACATTCCCAATTGGAGAATGGAGTGTCGGTTACTTTTTCAAGTGGTTTTATTAATTTATTTGGCTCAAACATTTTCCAAATTGTTGAAGGTATTTATAATCACTAGGGATACAATAAAATCTATATACTATAAAAGAAGTCTTTATACTTAACTAGTTACCTAGTAAAAACATATTTCTTCCGTAACGAATAAATATAATATATTATTTTGCACATATGGTAAGAAAGATATTTAAACGTGTAAACGAGCAAATTAATTAAAATAATTTTAAGAAGAGTAATCTATAATCTTATTCTTGCTTGTATTAAAAGTAGATTATTTTCCGGAGAAAGACCTTTTTTCAAGGTGTGAAATAATAACATATATGTTCCTTATGTGTAGCTCAAATGTTTTCCTACAAGTTTGGTCACTTTGGCGAAGCTTGATTTATCTTAGTAAAAATGCTGAACTAATCTCCTCGAAAAAATCAATATAATCATTAGCCTAAGAAGTTGCTAGAGAAGAAACTCTCACGTCTGATTCTGTAGTAGAGATGGAATTACAAACTAATCATCAATTATAACTCCCAAAAGAATTAGATTCTGTAAACAATAAAGAGGAGAAATGAATGAACCCTCGGAGGCCCGGAGTGCGTTGAGACTTAGGTTGACTGTAAGTCTGTACTATGACTCTCTTTGTTTCAACTTATTTTTTCTTATCTAAAGTTATTTTTAACTCATATAAACTTACTTTCTTATTAGACCTTATTTGATTTGACCTTATTGGACCTTATTTTACTTATTAGATGAGACTTTAGCAGACCTTATCAAAACTTATTTTTTATAAGGATTGAACATAAGTTGAAAAGAACAGACCTTGTCTATGGCGGAAATATCTCCGAGATGTTAATGAACAAGACGTACTTCTATTTACGGAGCCTCCCATTGAGTGTCTCAAAAATGGAACATCACATCTGAAGTAATCCTTCCTCTCTAACTGTATGATGTCTCCAGATTTAACATTCCGCATGTTTGGGTCCCCAAGGGCAAATGTGACTTTTCTGGTGAATGGGTTAAGTGTGCTCAGAATATCTTCCTCCTTTTTCATCTTTTCCTCCTTTCCATTCTTTTTCTTATTTTTTTTACCTGAGATTAAGTGAGGGGAAATGAACTCAATCAGGATCAGTAAATACCAGTAAATAAATATTACTGACCTTACTCCTCTTACTAACACGACGAATCACGCAAGGTACAAAGGTAAGGGTAATAATGTCAATATATACTTCGTTCTCTACGTAAGTAACATAACTAGTTATGTAGTGTTTTTCTAATAGGACCTCCCAAATTATCACTGTGATACGCAAATAGTGCATGTTGCCGTGACATTTTGGACGGGTAAAAGGAGAAGGGCCGGGGATGCATCTTTATAACTTTTTATGCCGAGATACGATCCACACACAGGGCTTTTCGTGGTGTATCTATTAACGTTATCATGACACGACGGTCCTTATGTCTAGGACAAACGGGATCGATAATCCTTTTAGTAATGGATCACAGTTTACACCATTGCATCAGATTTTGATTTGTGGAACACCCCCTGCAGTAGACCAAAAGGAAAAGCTTGAAACTTGTACATGTAAGTCATAAGATAACACATTTTTCGTCATCCAAAAAAAAAATACGAATTGTGTACCTGCACACGAATGAATTGGGTATAGTGCCTCGATAGTAAGACCTCTACGTACCATCCCTTGCACAGTAGGCAAACGAGGATCATCTCATCCATCAACTCAGGAAAGTAGTCAGATGTATAAGTTATAGATGTCTTTAAGAAGACTCTGCACAAATTCATTGCTTTCTTTAGCAGGATTTGTGTCATCTAAACGCACAATTAGCCAACCTTCATACTCGTCAGCAAATTACTAATTTTAGTAAGGCCGCGGAGATATGCTTTCAACTCAGGAGCAAATCTCAGACAAACCTTCCCGACTTCAGCATTAGGAAGATCACTTTCAGGCTAGTAAGGCCGCAGAGATATCCATTCATCTCAGGAGCAAATCTTAGACAAACCTTCCCGACTTCAGCATTAGGAAGATCACTTTCAGGCTAGTAAGGCCGCAGAGATATCCATTCATCTCAGGAGCAAATCTTAGACAAACCTTCCCAACTTCAGCATTAGGAAGATCACTTTCAGGCTAGTAAGGCCGCGGAGATATCCATTCATCTCAGGAGCAAATATCAGACTTCAGCATTAGGAAGATCAATTTCAGGCAACTTAAGAGTTAGAGTTAGGTGCTTTTGTCTTGTTATTTACGTCAACATTTGGATATCCGTTTCCAACAACCATTGTTAACACCTGAATCAAGGATGAATTGTACTCATACGTCTCAGAGTTGAGTTATAACTATGTTATTTAGAGTAACATTAAATAGTAATGACAGATAAAATAATGCAAAGAAGCCTTAAACAATGCACACTGCACATTGCACAGAAGCTGGCTTTAAAAAATGGATAATCTGAAACCATGTGTAATCCTTGATCCTCAATATGAAAGCATATTTAAATGAGTGAAGCTATTTAAATTTAAGGGTCTCACGTCTATAAGAATCACAATCATCGATCCTAAGAATATTAGTACTTCCTCCGTTTTTTTTAGATGCAACAATTGAGAATATTTGTGAGAGGTAAAATATTCAATTGTTGCAACTAAAAAAAACGGAGGAAGTACTTCATATTATTCACAAAAAGACACAAGAACATTCTTATATGATCTCCACACATAACCATGGATCATGAAACTTAACTTTAAAAATTAGATTTAAGTTTTTAAATAAGACCTAGATTTAAGGTTTTTTTTAACAAGACCTAGATTTAAATTAGACCGTCTTTTCACGTGCTTATCATGATGAGCATAGTAAAACTAACTTACTAACTTACCGCGACATGATTTGACTGTCGAGCTATCGATATGGTTATGTATAAACTGTCCCATGTCTTGATCATTTGATTGTTATTAGTTTAGGAATAAATATTTCCTATCTTGGTTAAATTATAAATCTTCTAGAGATGTTTTCCTTGTTCATTAGGGCTAGAATTCTTGGGATTATTGATTAGTAGAGAGCAACAACCAAGGCAACAAGTTCTGTTAGTAATTCCTAACCAAGCATCATTAGCCAAACTCATCTAACTTTTTTCAAGCAATGCATATATAGAGTATTATATTTTTAATTTAAGCACCTAGTGAGAAGAGAAGCTAGTCCTTTTTCTTCTTTTTCAATGAGATGAGTTATCTATTTGGACACACTTTTCCTTTTTTAGCTGTAAGACATTTACCGAATCATTCAGAATGTTTTATAGGTTAATCCAATCTAACTAAATAGGCAGGACTCCTCAGGAGTTGGGAGTCACGATAAGGTTAAGGGAACTTCACTTCGCATAATGTCTCTAGTGGAGTCTGATCTACATGCCTTTCTTCGTATTCGTCCGCCTAGCCTAAGATATCATTATAGAGCTCATGAGTGTATCGTGTAACGACAGTAGAAAACACAACTCATCACATATTCCATCAACATCACGATTTTCAATCTTTGTTGGAAAGAAAAAGTTTTACAGAACTACACATATTTTTTAGGAATTGTGGCAACTACAAGAGTTTTGTTGATATAATGGGCAACAATGTTCATCTTACAATTTCAAAAAGAATACTAGCAAAGTGGAGAGAAAAGTGCTAGCAAGGATCTTGAACAAAAAGCTCATCAAAGATCTAATACTACTGGAAATCAAAATGAAATTAATACGCTGTTCTGAAACCGAAGATTTGCAAGCTACAAACATCGCATGCTTATCAAGGGACCTAATGCAGGGACCAAGTGCACCATAGAAGAGCATCTAAACAGCATACATCACTTACATAATTGATTATGCACACTGAATTTACAAGCCACAAGCATTACAGACCTTAAACCTCTATCAAGGAATGCAGAAAAGAACAGCGGTTTCACTGCTTATCTTCAACAAACCCAGGATGGAGTTTAGAATCCTCATCATCCTACATTAGGGGGACTCATTACCCTGGCAAAGTCCTTACCCTATCTATAACAACAACAACAAACACTAAAAAAACTGAGATATAACTATTGCATCTACATGATCGTTGCTCATGTGAGAATATATACAGCGGAACTATCTAACAAGATCAAGATGCATCAACAGGCAATATTTCATACAGCAGTTCCTGAGGAAGATGCTCTTGGATGCTTAGCTCCATTCTCAGGTGCAAGGTGATCTGAAGCAGCTCGCTTGGGTCTCAGCTGAGTCCATTTCCCCCAAGCAAAGGCCAAAATTAGTAAGCATATGGGAATAGAAATATGTCAATATGATCACTCGAATAATACTAGCTGAACAGGTACCTTCTCCTCCGCATGCTTATAGAAGTGTCGGATCAGAATATTTTTGCTCTCCGTACAGATAACTGCAAGCAGAGTTAACAAGTCATTGATGTTGTCCACAGATAGCAAATCAGCAGATCCTTCATATGAACAAGGTAGCATAAAATTTCCCACAAGTTATAAGCTTCAAGATTATCATATGCAGAGATTATAAGCGGCATCAAAGCATTTACATAACTTAAGATGGTAAAGTAAGACAAGAGACCACACACCGCCTATTAGCGTGCTTTTAAGCTATATGTGACTCCAGCAAAGACAACTACACAATCACTGTTCAGTAAAACCACTGGGGAATCATTTATTTACATGGACAAGGTAAATCAGATATCAAGTGTTCTAGACAAAATAGAAAGACATACAGAAAGACATAAACATTGCAGATATTAACTGCTGACGTGGAAGGTCAAGGTGAAAACACAAAGCGGCCTTACCCTAGCCAGTCAAGATACGCAAAGGGCATATTTCTGGAATAGCTCTAGTTCAAAAAAAAGATTCAGAAGATACAGCTTATAAAATTTATGACGGTGTGATATATTGCTTAGTTCCAAAGCAACTAGTTATGAAGCCTATACTTGCAGATTGGAAAAGACTAGGCCCTATACTCTTCACACTCAGCTACACAGCCTACAGGCATCAATGTGAAATGTACACATGTAATGTCCGTCATCAAACAATAGCATAGGGACACAGCACCATGAAAGAAAAAACTAAGAATTCCCAGATCACTAATTAGGTGGTAATGCGACAAGTGTTTACAAGTTTTGGAGGGAGCTACATGGTTGGGGCCAAAAGAAAGCACCAGAGCTGTCAAATGGTCTTGTTAATAATGATAGAAACATGGAAGGTTATTTTGCACCACATAATGATATTTCATTGCATGTAGCTCATTTTTGTTTGCTTTCTTTATGTTTCCACTTTTAACTTTTATATCCTGATTTGTTTATTGGAAAAACTTGCTTCCACACAAGTATTTGATTTCGCTTATTTTGAAAACTGAAAGATAAACCTCAGAAACTAACAACTTGCTTCCCCTCCCACCCCCATCCCCATACCTTCTTGTTTGGTGGCTTAGTGCTTGTTGTGGTTGGTTGTGTGTGGCTATTTTTCATATTCTAGATGATGAAATGTTGCTTGAGCATGTTATGTTTATCTTCTGGCAGCTGGTCACAACTTTTGGAGACCTTTTCTTTGGGCCTCATTGCCAGATAGACCTTGAAAAGAACTCCTTTACCATGTTGGTAGTAGCTAAAGATAGCCCAACAACAAAAGAGGATTTTTTTTAATCAAGAAAACTTAGAAATTTACTTCTATGCCTAAGGTAAGAACTTCAAAATTAAATGGCCTTTTATGTTGACTCATGCTTTAATAGTATCTTGGCTGGTCTTAATGTGCAAATTATTTTAATGCAAGTTACAAGCTTATGCAAAGTCCTCCATCCTGATCTATAAGTTTGCTCGCTGGCTTTTCTTCCACTGCTTGTGAGTTAGATTACCCTGATCTTACTTATTGTTTCTATTACGTGCAATAGCCTCTCAACCTCTTATCAATTTCCTCATATATCATTCTCTATTATAAAAAGGGAGGATGTTTAGAACAGGCAAATACTTGAAATATACCTTTTTACTTAACCTACTTGTTTACATTTATGATGTATCAGAAATCATCAGGGATCGGGAATTGTGTATTATGGACATATATTGATCTGCATTTGCAGTTACAATCTTGCAGACAGTGTTCTATCTTCCTTTTACCCTTGCAAATGAAATTTCTGTCAAGCAGATATCGATATTGTCATTGACACAATGTCAAATTTTCAATAAGTCAGTAAGAGGAAAAAGAAAAGGAATGCGCAATATCCCGGATATTCTGTGCCTTTTGTGTAGTTATTTAGTAAAACATTGTCAGAGATCCTATAATGTAACCTCCAAGCTTTAAATTAAACTGCGAGCATTATGTAAACTAATCACTATGTACTGTGCATATGATGTAATGCAAATTAACGTTACCTTGATCAGGTGGTGGAAGAGTACGTATGTGTGTAGGATGGTAGGTGGCAGGTTCCAATTTCTGCACATAAAGAAATCGGAAACCTATTAGAATGCTACAAAGTAAATGTGGTTGATGACTTTCAGACTTAGAACACATAATCCTTCAGACAGTTGAATATCATCAATCAAAACCACCAAGCTTTGACCCACCCAATTCAGTCATTTAAAAGGATTTCTAGCACAAATAGCTGGCCCCACGGGATAGTGTTCTGACAAATTTTAATGTTTGTTTGCTGGCCACTTAAAAGATCTATAAGGATCCCGGGGCTAACATATTGCATAGACTATTTGATTGAAATAAGGCCTTCTAGGCAAAGCACTATAAATTAGGTAGTAAGGTTGGGGAGTCCAAACTTATGCAATTCTTACTCTCTTACTGATAACCAGATAAGACAGATAAAATTATATCTTCTGAGAAACTAACAAGAAAAGGAAGAGAAAACTACAAATCAGGAACAACAAGGGAAGGTGGAAAATCATAGTTGAAACGTGTATAAACGAAAAGACAGGTATAGTATAACAAGCACAAATGGAGCTGGTAACTGATTAGATCAGTTAACCAAGAAATCTAGACTCTTCTCTCTTTTGCAAGTCAAGGCCTCTCTGATATCTACTCTATCTAATGCTTGAGGTTCTTTTCTCTTCCAAAATACACTTGAAAATGAGAACTGATGAAAATGTACAAGAAACAGCCAAATAGTTGAAAAAAGAAAAAAGGATATAAGCCAATATCCTAAATATAAAAAAAAATCAAATTGGAAAATACTGCAGTATTCTGCTACATAATGTGAACCAGGCATCAATCTTTTTCCTCTTCCTCCTGATCATGTCAGCCTCACATGCAAAACCTTCTCAGAGTGAATGTCTAAACGCTTGAACATAAGATATCCTAACTTACATGTCTAAACGCTTCTAGTACTACATATACAACTGTTTACCAAGACGCCTTTTAGAAGGATGGGTTTTGGCGAGCACAGTTTCACTAATTAAGTGTAGAAAGCCTGGTCTTCATTTTTTTCATTAGAATTGTTGGTAAAGGTTGAGTGGACAAAATGGAAGGAATATGAGAGGTAAGGATAATCACATGTGTGGCAGCAAACTGGAAGTGAATAACCTTGAGTTCATGCTAAAGGAGAGAAAATAAAGAGAATGGATATGGTGATTGTATAAGGACAGTAAAAAAAAATGGGGGGATTATACTCCCGATTTCGGGAATATTGTACCCACCATGCCGGTGATAATTCCCCCTCCACTCCTCCTTCCCTCCTTACATTACTAGTGCCTCGTCCGTTCTAGCTCTACCTAAAGTCACCTTCATTCTCAGCATTACTCCCCTTAATTTAGTTCATTCACTACTCCCAATAGAATACCCTAAATAATAGTGGAGCAAAGATAACATCAGTAGATTAAATGACGATGCATTAGTGAAGAGTCAAGCTGATGCACAATGCACCATACCCGATCACAATTTTCTTTTCATGTTCTTTTCTCATTTTAGAAAATATTAGTATCTACTATACCTTGCCCCAGATGAGCTAACTCCAAACAGCCTATCAAGATCAACTCAACCATTGAATGAATAATAATTCCAAGTATGCCTACGCTTCCACAATCCACATTGAAAAACATAGGGTGCGTTTCTGCACCTGATTTTAGTTAACCTTATATGAACTAATGAACTAATTTGAACTCATTGAACTTATTGAAGGTTTTTCTATAAGGTAACCGAGCTACTCTAAACTTATTAGAACTTATCTCAACTTCTTAAACCTGAACTTGTTCTTTGAAAGGTGACGAGAACGATACACACTGACGAAGAAAAACAAGGAATTGCCCTTTTTCTGTTCTTGTTCATTTTTTGTTAGCGATACATACTATCTACACTGACATTTTCATGGTAAAATTCAGCTGCTATCAACTTTAGGATAAAGCATCACATAGTTTAAAGGTTAAACAAGTTAAGTACCCAAATGAATCTCTTCCAAATGTTATAGATGTTATTCGTCAATGAAGCCAGAGTATATAACAAAGAAAGCTGCCAATTCCCTTCTGCTATATAAATACACCAGAAAATGACAGCCAAGAAGCTCCCGTTATGCTACTTCCACTATCTTCATTGTCTAATCGAAAGGCCGCTAGACGCGAGCTCAAGCGGTTATTACATTAATTGATCAATGCAAACCCAACTAGAACCAAAACTCCTAAACATATAAACTCATGGGTATGCATAAAATCCATAAGTTTTCCCACAGCACAAACATGAGGGGAAAAGCTTAGTTCATATCTGATAGATGTGAACTAAACATCTATCAGATACAAATATACTACAATTTTCTATAAGTATACTATATTTAATCTATTAAGAAAATATACTACCTTAAACTTTTGTTAAATATACTACATTATTTATAAAATATACTATATGTACCTATAAATATATTGCAAATATATTGCAAATAAATTGATAGATGCCAAAATTCCTATCTATCTGATAGGAATTGGGCAGCCCTCCAAACATGAGCCATCTCTAGCACAAAAAACCATTTCTTTTCTATGGTTACAAAAGCTGAATTTAAGTAATTCGAGACGATACAGAGGAAATAGAGATAATGCTCACTAAATACAATTCCAGAACAATTTCACATTTTGCATAACAAGATTAAGAGCAACCACATTGTACATAACAAATTGCCCATAATTTCAACTACCCATTTCGATAAACAATCACAATTTCACATTACCCATCAAAAATCAGCCAAACCCAGATCAAATTAAAGCTAATAAATTGAAACTAAAAGTGAAAAAAATGAGATTGAGATCTTACAGAGGGAATTGAAGGGTCAGAAGGACGAAGTTGGCTGAAGTTGTGAGGATCATATGAGGGCCAATCGCCAAACATAGACCCCATCAACTATCAATTTACAACAATCAATTACTGGGGAAGACAACAATTTCAAGAATTTGCTATGCAAAATTGCAAATTGATAGGTTTTTAGGAGCGAGAATAAATATGGATGAACACGTTTAAATGTTTATACTTTTGAGAATTGTACTCTCCATAGTCCATATTAGATACCCATGTAATTTTTTGTTGGGTGCTGCTTGCTACTTTTCATTTTGGATAAGCGTCGGGATAGACAGTCTATCCATATATTTAACGTAAAATTTAATATACGGTCTATTCATTACTTATTTTTTTTTTTTTGGTAAGGAGAAGTGGCCCGGACTCCGCTCGGGTCCTATTGGGCCAAACACTTGAGAGTAAGGTGAAGGGAAATTAGTGGGGATTGAACCCCCAACCTTGAGGTTGGAAGGGTACAATCCTTTCCACTAGACCAACTTGGTTTATTCATTACTTATGGATAAGGTGACTAACACAAGCTTTTTGTATTTTAATAATTCTCATATGATTTTTTCGTTGTTGAATAAATGCAACACTTTAACTTTGACACTAGTCATATGCTAACGTATGTAAACGAGACTCTCCGTAAACACACTGAAGTACTCGAATTCAAAATCGTTTGTTCGTCTATTTAATATAAGTTCAAACCATATACAATAAGATTTTAAGTTAAAATATTTTTAACTTGTCATGATCTATCTATAAACATATAAATTGTATGTCAACCATAAGGTTGATATTTTGGTAGTTAGTTAATATTTGGTGGTATTAGTATTATTCATGATAGCCAAACTTATGAGTGGCTTAAGCCATCCTTCACAGATTTCGACATGAAGATTAAATATGTAATAGTATCAAGCAACACGATTCTCGTTATGCGAAAACTTTAACTCCTTATCAATCAATAACTGATGGTATATAACATTTAGGTTTTAACATATTTCACCACAAAATAAACGTTTGAAAAAATTTATTGCGGATTTTGTGCACAAATACTATTGGAATATTTCGAAAAATGTTATTATGAGAATTTATATTGACAACTTAATCCATAAATAATTCACATGTTGTGTATCCGACAACAAATGTTGTATTGCAATCGAAGCAGATATATTCTATACAAGAATAAGGTATCAACATTATAAATCAGCTATAAAAGATGTACATTCAATATATCTGCTATCCAACAATTAGAAGTTGCCAAGAGCTTAACTCCACTTTGAGCAGACTTTAGACGTGTAATCACCATATATTAACAACAAAACTTCCAACCACCCACATATACTTTTTTCTTAATGTCATTTTTGTATAAGAGTTTAAATATCCGATCTCATAATTCTTATACCACTTATGTGCCGCGTCTCGTCTACTAAAACTAGTCAAAGCCATACTTAGAGACATTATTCACATTAACCCCTTTCATTAAGTATCCCAAAAACAACCAAGTAAGTGTTGGCCCAGTGGTGATGGGGACTGACTTTGGTTAGACGGACCCGTATTCGAATCTCCGCAACATTCTCGAAAGAGGAATGAAACCTAATAAACCCGAACTTGACCTCGATCCGGATGTAACCCAAAGGGTGAACCAAGTGCAAAAACCAAAAATTTAGTATCCCAAAAACAAGCTTTCCACAAGTCCATAGTGATGTTGGGTTAGGGAAGATGAGAGAGAGAGAGTGTAACAAACTCCCAACCTCCTTCTTCCCACTAACCCTTTTCTTTTCTCTGTCAAACTTTTGTTGGGTATTTTCTTTTCTTTCCTTTACTTCACCAGATCGTTCCAATTTCCCCCAATTTCCCCCAAGAACCCTAATTTCCTCCCCCCACAAAGAGAAAATGGATTTAGTGGGTAAAATCGTTAGAAAAAAGTTCAAAGGATTTGGGTTTTTTGAAGGAGTTATTGAATCGTACGATTCCTCAACTGGGTTTTTCAAAATCTTGTATGAAGATGGTGATTCTGAAGAAGCTGATTTTTCTGAGGTTTCTGGGTTAGTCTCAACTTCATCAGCTGCTGTTGTTGTTGCTCAATCAATTGAAGAGAATCAGAAGGTTGTAACGACGGTTAAAAGAGTTGGGAGGCCGCCGAAGCGACGGCGGCGTAATGATCCAGGTATATCTTCTAAATCTTCTGATAATTTGGTAGATGATAAGTTGAATTGTGATTTAGTGATTGGAAATGAGGTAGGTTGTAATGTAGTGAATGATATTAATGTTGATTGTAATGTTAATATTAATGGGAAGGTAGATTTTATTGTTGGAAATGATGGGTTGGACTTGAACCGCAGTTTGAATTTCGATGATGGAGTGGAAAGTTTGGGTAGTAGGGGTTGTATTGACTTGAATTTGAGGGTTGATGATGATGGGTTTGATGAGAAGGATAGTATAGATGGAAAGGTTGGTTCTTTCGGGGTAAAGGAACGTGGGTTCGATTTGAATTTAGGTTTTAATGAGGAGGAGAGTAATGCATGTATAGGTTCAGGTGAAGAAATGATAATTGGGGGTGTTAGTGTTGTTGTTGATGCTAATAATGTAGATACTAGGGTTTGTGATGCTAGATTGGAAGGGGGTTGTTTGGAGGCTGTTACGCCAAATCAATGCCAGGGTGGGAACTCTGGTCGTAAGAAGAAGAGGAAAGTTGGGAGGAGTTTGAACTCTCCAACGGAAACTGTGTTGAGAAGAAGTGCACGTCGAGCAAAAGTTACTCTGGTTAATGAAGATGTGGCTTTAAGTGCTGTGGGAGAAGATGAAGCGAATGATCTTTCTGTGTCGGGGGTTATTGATGATTCAGAAGAAAAGCCTGTTCCTCAGGCGTTGGAAAGACATGTAGGATCCCAGGTGCCTCCTTCCAAGATTGAATTGCCGCCTTCTTCAGCTAATTTGGATTTAGAGGGGATTCCTGTATTAGATATCTTCTCTGTATATGCTTGTCTTAGGTCTTTTAGTACGATGTTGTACTTGAGTCCTTTTAAATTAGAGGATCTTGTAGCTGCATTGAAGAGTAGGTCGTCTAACCAATTAATTGATTTTATCCATCTGTCAATCTTGCAAACGTTGAGAATACACCTGGAATCGCTTGCAAGCGAGGGATGTGAATCTGCATCAACTTGTTTGAGGTAAACTTTACACTTTGAAATCTGAAAGATTGTTGGCAAATTAAAAAGTTGATCCTTTGATTAATTTCTGCTACTCGATATTTTACAATTATAGGAATTTGAACTGGGACTTGCTGGATATAATAACCTGGCCTGTTTTTATGGTTGAATATCTACTGATTCACGGTTCAGGGCTAAAGCCTGGTTTTAATCTCAATCACTTGAATTTATTTGATTCCGAGTATTACAAGCAACCAGCAGAAGTGAAGATAGATTTCCTTCGTTGTCTCTGCGATGATGTTGTTGAAGTTGAGGCCATTAGATCAGAGCTTAGTAGAAGGACAATTATTGCAGAGGCTAATATGGAATCTGTCCGGATGGTGTGCAATGAAAGGAAAAGGAAGACCTCCTTAGAAGCTACTGGAGTCTCGTGCTCCAGTGAGGACGTGAAAGAGGAGGTAGCTGATGGAAACAGTGATGAGTGTTGCCTTTGTAAGATGGACGGGAACCTAATATGCTGTGATAGTTGTCCTGCTGCTTATCATTCAAAATGTGTTGGAATTGTCAGCAGTCTTCTGCCAGAGGGTGACTGGCACTGTCCAGAATGTGTGATTGGCAAACTGAATTTTGTCAATAAACCTCAGAAATTCACTCGAGGTGCGGAGCTACTTGGAAGTGATCCTTGTGGACGGCTATTCTTCCGCTGCTTCGACTACCTTTTGGTGTAAGCCTCTCCATAAAATTATGTTTTTGTTAAATTTTTATATTCGCTATGTTTTCTTTTCCCCTGTATATATTAAGAATTCCTTTGGCCTGACTGTAGAGTTGTTGTGTCTAAGTGACTGTTTTGCTATAACTTTACCAGTATGAATGTATAGCTGGCAAACAAATTATGTGGCTCCGCTACTAATTCTATTACCAGGCTGTAAGAAAATGAAGGTAAATAAGCTTTCTTACATAAGAAATGGTCTTCTTTAGATGATTTTGTAAGAATTTGTCCCGATTACTTTCAATCATTGTAGAGCATGAGAATGTGCCATCTGCAAAAGCAAGTTCGTTATTGTCTTTTGATCAGCTGGAAAGGTGCATGTTGAATGTCTTTGTTAGGGAATAGAAACCCCTTAGGCAGAGCATGGCTTGTAGTTATAGAAGCTGGGGGAACATATCATCTGATTTGTTCATCAAGCAAGCAACATTAACAGAACTAAAATGGAATTGTTGATTGGCAGCATAAGAATTCGAATTTAAATCTGGTGTATTGCTTTATCTTAGAAGAAGAGAGTAATGTGTTAGTGCCTTATTTTTTGAAGATCTCTTGCACGTACTTTTAGCCTAGGCGGCTAGGCACATAACTTAAAGCTCCGTGTTTTAAAAGAACTAATATACTATAAATGCCTCATAGCTTGAAGGGAAGGTAAGGATACCTTGGAGGCTTGTAGAAAATGGAAGACATCCTTTCTGTTGATAAATACACCTAGAAGGCATCTTTATCGCTGGCTTGAACATAGGGAAGGTGTCAACTTTTTTAAGACTCTGGGTTTCGAGAATGCAATTTTTTAAGACTCTGGTTTTCGAGAATGCACTTTTGGCTAGGTCGCTTTACATCTTTGGAATATGGTGTAGACATTATTACTATATTCTTGCAATGGAATGATCTTGAGGATGAGGGTGGACTGATATATAAAATCTTTTGTTTCAAGACTAAGTCCTTTTATGTTCATGGTTACTATCTTTAATATTTTCAAGAGAAAGTCTTGGATTCAGAAGAAGATTAAAGGAAGTTGGATTTGGCAATTGTATAGTGAAAGGATATTTGACAATTGTATATCGATAGAAAGCTCAGTTCTCTATCTAAATATTTCAAATTATAACCTTGTGTTGAGCAAAGTTTCAAAGCTTTTCCATCCGAAGTGCATTTGTTTAAGGGCTGAATTTGATTGTTTCATGTTAGACGATAAAAGACGGAAATCAAGTGATCCATGGTTAAGAGGCTTGAAGGTTTTTGAAGTGATGGAATTTTGGAGTCCGGATCATCTATCCCACATAGTGTCTCATTTGGTGTCCCATTTTCTATTATTTTGTCCTATAATTTAAATAAAATAATTTTTTTCTTATTTTGTACATTCTCCCTACTAGTTAAGCCTCCTCAAACATAAAAAATAATAAAACTAACTTCACTTAGTAAAATAAAGGGCGAAAACGATTTATTTCCTTTTCGCTCTTTATTTTAATGAGTGAAGTTTATTTTCTATATTTTTGTTTTTGAGAAGGCTTTACTAGTAGGGAGAATGTACAAAATAAGAAAAAAAATTATTTTATTTAAATTATGGGATAAAATAATATAAAATGGCACACCAAATGGGACACTATGTGGGATAGATGATCCGGACTCGGAATTTTGTGGGGTGGGGGAGGACCTAAGGAAACTTGGATCTGGGTCTAAGGGAATTTTGTGGGGTGGGGGGTAAGACCTAATGAAACTTGGATGAGGGTGATTGAGAGTGATTGGATGAGGGTGGGGGAAAACCTAACAAAACTTGTATAAGGGTGATTGAGAGTGATATGGCTCTAATAAAACTTAGATGAGGGTGGGGGAAGACCTAAGGAAACTTGGATGAGGGTGATTGACACTTATTGCAATTTACTTGGGGCTGAGGAATAATAGCTTTGAAAACGGACTGGAGGGAGAGAATTTATGTAGATGACATGGCTTGACTTTGGATTTTATTCCTTTTGATTCCTTACTTTACTCCTTGTATTTTCTCCCTTTAGCATCCTTTATCTATTCTGTTTTTAAGGGTTTTCCATATTTTTTCATTTGTTTTTCTCTACTTTTGTTTTTTCATTTCATATCTTCTCTCAATCCTTTTATACAACACTTCCCAATATTTTAATTTCATATCCTCATATTTCTTTTCTTTTGTTGTTTTACTTGACATGGAGACAATTCCTCATTCCGGTTCATGTTAGTCGACCTCAAATCATTTTTGGACCAAATCTTTGTTGTTGTGTATATATATATGTATGTATGACCTTAAATCTTTTTGGGACCAAATCTTTGTTGTTGACTTGCGTGTGTATATATGTGCGCGCGTGCGTGTGTGTCGGTATGTAATTGGTGTGCTCTTTATTAGAAACATAAATTCGTATTTGATACATTATTGAATTCACAGGTCAGATTCCTATGATGCCGATGCTTTGTGTAGTTATTACCACAAAGATGACCTTGGTGCCGTTGTTCAACTACTGCGATCATCCACTATTCTATATGGCTCAATCATAAATGCTATATTTCGACAATGGGAATTCCTGAATGACTTGTGTCCACCGCAAAGTGATCTGGGGTCTGAGAATTGTAAGTTGAAAGATGGAGCAAATGATGGAAAGAAAACAAAAAGATCTAAGATATCCCGATATTCTGGTCATTTAGGCTCTGAATTTTCCGAACCTGCTGATTTACTTTCTTCAGGTACTGCCAAGCCGTGCATAGAGGCAGAGAATTTACTTACAAGCTCTGAAGGATCTGGTGAAGTCTTACAGGAGAATTTACTGACTCAAGAATCGGATAGACCTGTGTCCAATATAGCTGCCAGGAGGACATCTGGGAGGAGGGGTTCAGCTTCCAAACAGAAGAAGAAAAAAGGTTGTTTTGCGAGAAAAGGCAGTTCTACGGTGAAGGCTAAAGAAGAGAATGTTATGCAAGGGCAAACTGGAGATGGTTACATAAATAGCTACAGCTTTGCGCGGACAGCTTTTTCGGTTGTTGAAGAGTTATTGAGGAAACCCTCTGGTAAAGTTAGTATAGATCTCCCCAAGACGGAGGAGGAGATTATATCAATTCAATTGAAGTTTATCCTGAAGAAGTCAGCAAAGTCTTGTTGGACTACTATTCAAGATCTAAATAATCATAGGCAGAAAGAAAATTGTGGATGGTGCTACTGTTGCAGGTTTCCTGTTGAAGGAAGAGGCTGTTTATTCAGTGTCAAGAATATTACCTCTGTTCCAGATGCTCTTAAGGTAGAAATTATTGGTGTCCTGTCAAAAAGGAATAGGAAAGGGCATCTTGCAGATGTCATTTGCTATATTCTTTGTATGGAAGAGCGCTTGCGGGGATTTTTGTCTGGTCCATGGCTACGACCTCAATATAGAGAGCTTTGGCGTCAACGTGTTCTTCAATCATCTGATGTTTTATCCCTAAAACTTCCTCTGCTAACGGTAATGTTTGCTTCCTAACTTCTTGAATATTGATTCAGCTTGTTTTGAGTCTATTATGCATGGTATTGACCTTTTGCGCCAGTGAGGGTAAAATAGAAGATGGAGATTTGAGATGTTTACATTTTATTTATGAACATGGGCTCTCAAATTTCAATGACCAGTTTATTTAATTTGTGTTGATCTGTAGTATGAAAGCTTTTCAAAAACTTGTATGCGATGTGTGTATTTGTATGAACTGGCTAAATGACAACTTAATATTTTTCATGATGATTTCCTCTTGCTAATTTCTCTTATTATAGAACTTGCTAATTACTTGCTTGCTCTCCAAGCTAATCTATTAGCTCCTAGTAAAATGCCAACATTACCCATTTACCCTTCCCTCACGAGGCTGAGTCATTACACTAGTTGTAATAGACTAGGTTTCTCAACCTGAAATCAATGAAATAGAATGACAGCAGAAGGAAATAAGAGGGAAGAAGGTGAGTTTGTATTGCTCAAGAAAATAGTACAAGAGGTCAGCTTTTGAGTGGCTGCCACACTCCCACACTACACTACAATACTAATTCTCATTAATATTCATCCCCCTTACTCTCTCCCTACTTAGCTCTATTTATAGGTAAGTTTACCCTAAAACTTCTACTAAGTTCCTAGTTTCTTATATTATTATAAACTACCCAAAGTACCCTAATCCTAGTAATATCCATTCCAGTGTCACATAATTCGCTGGGTACCCATGCGAATTTCGAATTAAGTCGCTCGTTCCAATTCGTGGTTCGTTTTCGAACCAAATGGTTGTAATTCGCGAATTGGAACGAGTGGGTTAGCGAATTCTCTTACCTTAGGACTTTTGTTCTATGAACAATTTAGGGTTAGCACTTCCATTGTTGATTGAGAGAGAATGATCGAAGAAGATGAAAAAAAATTGTGATTTAGGGTTAGCACTCGAAACCTAGAACTGAAATTAGTATAGGAATTTTTTCAAGTTATTATAAATTACCTTAGGGCTTTTGTTCTACAAGCAATTTCGCGTAAGATGATGACTTCATCTCCGAGGAAGCTTCCCACCTGAGCATGGGAGTTCGTCGTCGTTGGTGATGGCTGCTGCTTTGTTCTTCCTCTCCCATGGTGACCGACTGCTGCTTCCCATCTCTTTTTTTTCTTCTTTTGCTTTTCATTTTTTTGAGTTTAACCTAGCCTTATAGTGTAGTCACGTGCACAAGTATCTAATAACTAGGACTCATAAAAAAGTTATTGTTCTCCCATGGAGCATAGAAAAATAAATAATTAAAAAGTTATTGTTCTCCCATGGAGATTGGGAGAAGTAGTTTTTTTATTATTTATTTTTTTATAAAAAAGTTAGAAAACTGAAGGCCTCATAGGTTTATTAAAGCTTGAAATGTTTCCTCCATTAAAACTTCTATTTTTTAGTATTTACTTGTTTTAGGCCTTTAATGCTAGAAAGATTTTCTAGGGAAGATAAACTTCTATTTTTTTAGTATTTTCTTGTTTTATGCTCAAAATAATAATCTAAAAAATTCTCTAATCGAACCGAAATCGAATTCACCTATCAAACCGAATTCACCTAGGGGTAGCGAATTCCGTTTCCGAATTCGTTCTGCGTTCCAGAGCGTTCCGCGATTCATGTGACACTGATCCATTCATTATAGTGACTTAATGACTTTGATGTGATTTATGGTGACATATATGAAATAATGGAAGTGAGGGTCACTAAGCCCGTTATTTACAAAGCACAATATTATTTACTAGACCGTGTAAAAGCTTTTTCTGCATTTTGACACGGACCGAGAAGATAGGCCATTTTTGCTGGTTAGGGTGAAATGTTTCTAACTAAAGGGAGTGGTCCTTGTGCTACCAAGATGCCATTTTTAACATTTATGCGATCTTTTATGAGGGGGTGGGGTTCCTGGGGTATAGATCCAATAATAATGATAAGGTATCACCTGCATGCTTAAGGATATGACATATTGCTCACATTATTTGTTGTCATTAAATTCAAAACTGGAAGTAGATATGTCAGAGTCAGACGGCTCAGACCTATCCCATTGTCAAATGCCGGATATCTAGCTCAGTTACATTTAACACCTGTAAAAATTAGTTTATGGATGTGAACAATTATTTCTTGCTTATGTAGTTGAGAAGCTTTGTAGCTGACTGGTCATATTCTATGGCAGTTGTCTTGAGCTTATTGAACTAAATGCAACTTGTCCTTGTACTATGATGAATATGATACACTCCAAATACTGCTCTCTTTTGTCATAGTACATCTGTATATGTCTTACATTTTAACTGGAGACTGTCAAAAGCAAGTTGCTTTCGTATTTCCATCTTTGATTATGCTTAGACTTTAGAGTTTACCTACTGATGCGTGAAGGCTCTTTTTTCATCCTTGATTGATTATCTCATTTATAAGTTGATTGTGTTTCTTGTAGTAGTACATATGTACAATTAAATTTAACTGGCGACTGTCAAGAGCAAGCTCCTTTCATATTTCTTTTTTTGATTGCACGTGAGGGTTGATCTACTGAAGCATGTGATTTTCATCCTTGATTGATCATCTTAATTATTCATTGAAAGGTGTCTTGTATTTGATGATATGGCTAGTAACTAGCCTATTAAAAGGATTGAATGAGGAAGTATTTATTTCCTGACTGAAAATCTTAGTCACTGAACATCTGTAGCTAAACAAATGTTTCCAGATTCCAGAGTAAACTAATCTTTCAAGTCCATCATTGTCTTATGTGTGCAGCACTTTTTTGTTAGTATTTTTTACTGATGGGAATCTGTGAAAACAAGAGCCTGTTTCAGATAGTTCACTCTATTAATAAAGTACGAAAAACTACACCATGAAGAAGAATTTATATAACTAATACTCCTGCATACTAGCTAAAGAGGCAAATATTATTATATGAAGCAACATAAAGCTGTGATTTATATACTTATAGCAGCCTAGCAGGTAGGCTGATATGAAACCGTGCACCACATACATCCAAACATGAACGGCTTAATAGGAATTGCTGCAACGCCTGCAAGATTGCATTTATAAAGCGGTTCGCTAGTTTCTAAACAAGTGATCAATGCACATTTTTCAACTTTTAAATGTTACTATTTGCTTGAATTTTATATTTTTAAGAATGGACATTTGACTCATTTGGATATTCAATGTTAACCGCTCTTCTAAACTTATTATTCTAACAAGTGCCCTCGGGGCTTTGTGGTAACATTTCTGTGCAAGAAAGTCCAGGGAATTCCAAATGCAATATGGAAAACAACGTTTAAGGCTGGCATGGTTGTCAAAAGCCATTTCTTTCTCGTTGATGATACTGAAACAGAAAGTTGCAGTGAATTACACTCTTATTAGTTATTGTTGGAAGGTCTTTTGAAATGATCTTCGGTAAGTATGTTTTAGATGATGATTAGGTAAGTGGAATGCATAACAAGTGGTACATAGTCAATAGTTGATGTCATTTAGGGTTGAGGTAATGGCTGGAATTGTTACTGAAAGATGGATTGACCTGGAGGTCTTGCAATAAAAGTTGCTACCCTCCTGCTTCCTTAAGATACTGCTGCAGGAAAACTGATACGAGCCCTACGGAGTGGAAATTGTTAATGAATGTCCAACTTGCAATTGTTTTCTTGCTAAGTTAATGAAGTAAATATTGATTTTAACAGTCTTGAAACTCCTGTCTCCATCTGAGATAGTCGGTTTCGAAGACCGATCTCTTTATTTTCCAAATTCGTTGTATTTATTTTTGCTGTCGTGCATGCAGCTGGAGTCCAATTTACGTCCTTTGGCTCTTTCGTCGGATTGGTGGAAACATGTTGATATGGTGACTACTATGGGCTCAGCTTCCCACTTTGTGGCGCGTGCCACTTCAAAGAACAGTATCAGCAGAAAGAAGGTTAGATATGCAGACACTGAAACTAAATCATCAACTGCTGGTAGTGGGTTGGTTTTGTTTTGGTGGAGAGGGGGTAGGACTTCTCGTAGCCTCTTCAATTGGAAAGTCATACCTCGCTCCTTGGCTTTGAAAGTGGCTCGAAATGGTATGCATATGTATTGACTTGTTGACGTCTGTAGTATATCTAAGCAATTATGTGATCTTTTTACTTAGTTGAAGCCTGATTTTGTGCAGCTGGCCGCATGAAGATACCAGATATACAATATCTTGAAGGTTCTGAAATTTCTAGGCGTACGAAATGTGTTACATGGCGGGCTGCTGTTGAAACATCCACAAATCTCGAGCAGCTGGCTTTGCAGGTAATGGTGCTCAGTAATTGTTTTTAGGGGCTACTTTTAAAGCTGCCTATAGCCTGGTAGTTCAGGACCCAGGCATCATGAGTCTACCTGGTTGTTTACTAGATGCTTCATATCTAGCTCTTTCTATAGTTTTGCATTAGTATTCTGCATGCTTACGTTGAGTACTATCTACTGTTCTACCTTAGCACTGTGATGTTATATACCTGTAGTGGATCCTTCTGAATTCTGATGTATGTTCAGTCTTTATGGTATTAACCCCAGCACTGTATATGATGTTTCTGCGAGGAACTCATAATGTAATATAATTTTTTCGTGCTTCTGCTATTAATATGCCTCTATTTCCAAGTGCTTTAGACTATGTTGTCTGAGGGTTGAGGAATTGAAAGAGTTAACTTCTTTGTGTTTTAGCTCTAATAAATACTGAAATGATGGCGATTAAATTCTCGTTATATTTTGTTGGCTCAGGTGAGAGAGCTTGACCACTTCATTCGATGGGATGATATTGAGAACACTCACCCTCATTCACTATTGGACAAGGAATCTATGAAGTCTATTAGGTTGTTTAAGAAAGTCATAATCAGGCGAAAGTGTTTAGTAGGAACAATGGCAAGATATCTTCTGGACTTTGGCAAGCGAAGAAGTGTTCCAGATGTTGTTCTCAAACATGGTCAAAAATTTGAGGAATCTGATTGTGAGAGAAAAAAATATTGGTTGGATGAAGTGTATGTTCCTCTGTATCTCTTAAAGAGTTTCGAGGAGAGAAGAATCGCCCGTAAGGCTGTTAAGAAAAATTCTAGTAAATCTCGGAGGAGTGTCAAAGTGAAGAAGTCGTCGTTGAGGGAAAAAGGTTTTGACTATCTCTTCTCAAGAGCAGAAAGGGTTGACAGTTATCAATGTGGACACTGTAACAAGAATGTGCTGATCAGGTATAAATCTTTTATTTAGCGGTAAACTTTATTTTATGATCTGTTGTCAATAGCCAATATCTAGGTGGTGCATAGTCCATAGATAGCTCAAACAGAATTATAGGAGTTGGTGAAAATTATAAATTATGTTGTGGTTGTAGGTTATATGGTATATTTTGACAAGAGTATTGCTAAATTTGTGTCATGTTTGTTGTCTTATCTTTATTTTAAAACAAGAACTTCTTATGTCATCTAAGTCCTTTTTTCTTCGTAATGGATAATGCTATGTGAGTTTTTGGTACACGAGAACTTGCATTCTATTTAGTAAAAGCATAATTATGTGGTTATTGAAGATGATTTGGATGAAGGTAATTGAAAATGATATGGATTTTTTTGGGATTGATGAGAGTATGGTGTTGGCGAAGGTTGAGTGAAGGGAAAGGATTCACATGGAGGGAGGGGTGTAATTACCTTATTTGTTTATTTTCATTGTGTTGTTCGTCATTGTGTTTGCTTTATTTTTAAATTTTCACAGTTGTCGGTGCCATCTTTTTTGTCAAAGGTTTCAGATGACAATTCATGTTAGCCGACCCCAAATCATTTTGGGAATAAGGCTCTGTTGTTGTATCTATATTATATTTTCATGTTTTATTTTGTAGAACTAACACAAATCTTCTCTTTATTTCCAGTGAAGCTGTGAGCTGCCGACTATGCAATGGTACGTAAAAAGCATCGATAATGGATGTGAAATTGTGAATGATGGTTGCTGTCATGCTGTGTGGTGGAATGTCCTCACTTAGAACACATTATGTTGATTGATTAACATATTTTTTCCCATTTGTCAATGAAGCCTAAAAATGTTTTTTTATGAAGTATGATTATTGTAATTCATCTGGTACTTGTACAAAGAGGTGATGAATGTTGTTGGAGGCGTAGTTCCTAGTTACTGCTCTTTATTTTTTGTTGATTTCATGCTTCAGGTAACCGGATAAATCTGACCATTTGTGTACTTTATTTAGGGTATTTTCATAAAAGACATGTCATGAAATCTTCAGAGGGAATCACTGCTGGATGCACATATACATGCCACAGATGTCGTGCAGGGAAGAGTGTAAAGAAAGAAAGCACTCTGGGGAAACGGAAGTTTGGCAAACTTCGGTGCGCAAAACATTTCAAGGTTGATGGTGAAGGGACGTCAGCAACATTGAAGGTTAAGCCAAGGAAAAAGGGGGAAAAGTTGGCCAAACGCAGACAAGTGCTTTTGCGTGATGCTAAAAAGATGAATTTGCACGAGCAGACTCTATCACAGAAAACTACCAATGTCTCTGGTATTACTCTGCGCCGCTCTGCTAGGAAAGCTTTGTCTACAACTGTGTATTCTAAGAGGATTGCTGGAGAAAAAGAAGGGAAAAGAAATAAGCTTAGGAATGTGGTATTAAAAGAAACGCCAAAGGGCTTCTCATTGCAGAAGAAAAGATCACAGATCCCTCATTCATTCTGGATAAACGGCCTTTTGCTGTCTAGGAAGCCAAATGATGAGCGGGTTGTACAGTTCAAGAGAAGAAAACTTTCTACTCCATCTGGATTCCCAGATGAGATTGATGATCGACCAAAATGCACTCTTTGTTCACAGCAAGGATCTTCATCAGCTTTGATGTATATTGCTTGTGAAATATGTGGAGGTGAAGTGCTTAGACTTTGAATCTGGAGCAAGTTTTAAATCTGAATTACTTAATTGTCTATCTTTTATGATGTATGTTGTGGTGTTTAGAAGAGAATTCTTGCTTTTGCAGATTGGTTCCATGGTGACGCTTTTGGACTTCACGAAGGAAATATTACAAGTCTTATAGGGTTCAAATGCCATGTATGCCGTGGGAGGAGCCCTCCTGTTTGCCCTTTTGCTGACATTTTAAGGGACAATAGTACCCTTTTTATTGAAGCTTCATGTGAGGCTCGGGAAGTTGTTGCAGTTCTAGAGCAAGTAGATTCTGTGCTAGAGCTTCAGTGCAACGAAGGCTCTTGTGGTCTATTAGATGTTCATACGGCACATAATTGTGAAGAAATCCTTGATCAGTATGAGACTCCAAGGCTAGTCTCCGAGTCAAGAGTAGACGGGCCACCTTCCAATGCAGAGGTTGTATCCTGTTTAATGGACAATAATTCCCTACATATTCAAGTCTCAAGTGAGGCTCCGGATGCTCAAAGATTACCTGAATCTGTTGCACTTCAGTGCAATGGAAGTTTTTCTGGTGTCTTAGAGGTTCGTACGGAACCTAATTGTGATGGAAATATTGATCAGGATGTGACCCTGATGCTAGATTCTGAGGTAATAGTGGAGTCATCTATCAGCAAGGAGGTTGTATCCTGTTCAAGGGGCAATAATTTCCTACATATTAAAGTTCCAAGTGAGGGTCGGGATGCACAGGGATTACCTGAAGATGTTGCACTTCAAATGGAAACAGATTGTGTGCTAGAAGTTCAGAATAATGAAAGCTCTGCTGGTCTCTTAGAGGTTTGTACAGAACAGAACTGCGATGTAAATCTTGATCAGGATGGGACCCTGATGCTAGATTCTGAGGTGAGAGTGGAGTCATCTATCAGCAAGGAGGTTGTATCGTGTTCAAGGGGCAATGATTCCCTACATATTGAAGTTCCAAGTGAGGCTCGGGATGCACAGGGATTACCTGAGGCTGTTGCACTTCAAAAGGAAACAGATTGTGTGCTAGAAGTTCAGAACAATGAAAGCTCTGCTGGTCTCTTAGAGGTTTGTACAGAACAGAATTCCGATGTAAATCTTGATCAGGATGGGACCCTGATGCTAGATTCTGAGGTGAGAGTGGAGTCATCTATCAGCAAGGAGGCTGTATCGTGTTCAAGGGGCAATAATTCCCTACATATTGAAGTTCCAAGTGAGGCTCGGGATGCACAGGGATTACCTGAGGCTGTTGCACTTCAAAAGGAAACAGATTGTGTGCTAGAAGTTCAGAATAATGAAAGCTCTGCTGGTCTCTTAGAGGTTTGTACAGAACAGAACCGCGATATAAATCTTGATCAGGATGGGACCCTGATGCTAGATTCTGAGGTGAGAGTGGAGTCATCTATCAGCAAGGAGGTTGTATCGTGTTCAAGGGGCAATAATTCCCTACATATTGAAGTTCCAAGCGAGGCTCGGGATGAATTTCCTGAAGCTGTTGCACTTCCAAAGGAAACAGATTGTATGCTAGAAGTTCAGAAAAATGAAAGTTCTTCTGGTCTCTTAGAGGTTCGTACAGAACAGAATGGCGATGTAAATCTTGATCAGGATGGGACCTTGATGCGAGATTCTGAGGTGAGAGTGGAAAATAGATCATCTACCAGCAAGGAGGTGGTATCCTGTTCAAGGAACATTAGTACCCTATGTGTTGAAGCTTCAAGTGAGGCTGTTGCAGTTCGAAAGGAAACAGATTGTGTGCTAGAGCTTCACTGTAATGAAGGTGCTTCTGGTTTCTTAGAGAATCATACAGTAGACAGTTATGATGGGAATCTTGACCAGGATGAGACTCTGATGCTACATTCTGAGGTGAGAGTAGAGAATAGGTTATCTGCTAGCAAGGAGGTTGTTTTCTGCTCAACTGAAAGTCAAAACTTGGACTTGGACGGCGAATTGCTGAAGGAGTCTGATGAGCGTATCATCTTGGAAGAAAACCAGATAAGCTAAATGATCATAGTCAACAGATGTAACATTACTAACAGGACACCGGTGCTGCACATCAGTTCTCGATGGGATGCACAAGAAAATCTTTAAATAGCTGACGTGTAGATGATTCTTGTGGTAACTCATTGTTTTACCTTGGTATTTGTTTATGGCCTCTAATCACATGAAAGAAGAGGCTGCCCTTGTTGATACTAATTGTAACAGGTGGGGTCTACGGATACCTCCATGATTTTGCTACTTCATTTCTGATTCATATGACCAGATACAATTGCTTTAGAGGTAGGATAATTTTTTTAACGCAGAATCAAGTGATATATATTTAGTTGATTCGTCAAATGTGAATGGAAAAGTATTGTTCATTTCGTGCTTTGCTATGATGGCTACTTTAACATGTCATACCTCATCTGGAGGCGGTTACTCAGCTAACTTTCAAACTGGAGATTTTTAAGCTCTCCAGCTTTGGACATGCCAAGCATGTGGCAAGCTGTAGATTGTGCTCTATTCTGCCAAACTAATCTTTATTATGCAATATTGTCTTGGTTGTTCATGCTTGAGGAGAGAGCTGATGCGTAGTTAAATCTGCTAGCAAAAGAGCATACCTTTGCCATGGAAAATGCAGATTTTGTTGCTGGTCAAGGGCCCTTATTAGCTTTGGTATGTGCTTTTATGAATAAACCATCTCTTACTGTTGATTTTGTGCCTTTTACCTTCATGCATATCATTTTGCATTGTTCAACAGAGGTGCAGGCCATCAGTTATCTCACATTTCAGTTTTTCAGAAACAGCTCTCTGCTAGTTATGAACGGTGGTGCAAGCCTACAAGGGTCTTTGATTGTTAGACGTTGATGTGTAAGACATTACCGGCTGCAGGATCACGCTGTTCATTGTTTTGGTAATCAATTTCTCAACCTGCTTGCTCACAACATTTATTTGATGTAGATTATTCAAAAGCAAAGTACAACTTACAAGGTCAGTTTACCACTGACTTTGTTCTCTATCTGATTCATTATGACTTTGCATTGCTTTTCTTTGACGGGTACCTTCGCATTGTTAAGACAAGGAAAAAAAAAAGTGAATTGTTGAGGGAATTTGGTTGATCCTTTAAAACTAAGATATAGGCTTTGGATTGGCTTGATTGTTTTTTTTCCTCTTTCCAATTGTTCTTCCACATACCATCTTATAAGACTCATATCAATATGTTGGCGAAATTTATCCTCTCAAACAGTTTGTTTTCCCTTTTCTGTTTCCTTCGCTTCTCTCTTTCTTATTTTTCTCTTACTTGAAGCAATTTGCGTCTGGAAAGTGTGGCAAATTGTGTTCAGCTGACATCTAAGTTGGGTAAGTCGATTTCGACCACCCTCCCCCCCCCCCAAAGGATTCATCAATTAAGTCTGTTTTTACATGGATTTGGAATCTCCGACTTCGAAGGGTGCCAGATTGTTTTCCAATTTGAAAACTGAACTTAGGTTGCCGTTTGGTATTATCCTCCCTCCCCCGGTTGATACATACTTTCATTGATTTGTTCTTCATCCTGTCTTGACTCCCCTCTGATCATCATAGTCTCCTTTTGGCTAGCCCCTTAAGGAGCCTATGTTACGCTATACGCTGTTTTGTACCGAACTTCTTTATTTGGAGAAGCAAATTCTGGACGGTGAGTGGCGACGAAGAATGCGGATAGGTAAAGTGCGGGACAAAAAGAGCAAGTTTAGAGGAGCGTAGTTAGAAGCAACACATGGCAATATGATGTTGAATTGTTGATGGGCGGATAGGCAACTGGCCAACGGTACAACACAGGATAGCAGATAAATAGGGTGAGCAAGAGAAATCAGAGGGTTGAAACTCGTACTTTCTTTGAAGTTTACTCTTGTTCAAGTGATTTGCTGGCAGAATGGTCATATTCTCTAACTCTCTTCGACTTCACCCGTTCCATAAATCTTGCAGCACTTGTATGTTTAAGATCAAATTTTTATAAACTTTGACTGCGAATATTCAAATTATATAAGAAAAAATATAATCATGTGATATCTTGTTAGTTTCATCTCACTGTGTAGTTTTTCAATATTGACTTTTTATACTTTACAAATATGTAATCAAAGATGTTAATGGTTAAGGTAGTTAATATTGCAACGGTGATAGAGACATTCAATGGCAAGTGTTGCAAGGATTGTTTTTTTTTTGGTGTTTGCACCCGGTTCACCCTTCGGGCTACATCCGGATCGAGGCTAAGTTCGGGGTGGTTAGGTTTCATTCCTCTCTCAAGGATGTTGCGGGGATTCGAACACGAGTCCGTCCTACTAAAGTCAGTCTCCATCACCACTGGACCAACACTTACTTGGTTAGTGTTGCAAGGATTGTGACGAAGGAAGAATTAGATTTTACTAGATGGTAGCTGTGCTAATAGACGATATATTAATATTAGAAATTACGTTGTGCATGAAATATTATTTTAAAAACATTTTTTGCGCTTATGTTGAAGTATCTTTCTAGAAGAGAGAAAAAGAATGAGGTAAAAATAGGGAAAAGGTGAGGAAATTCTAAAATAGCTGCAATAAATTTGTACTTGCAATTATTTAATTAGATCTCAACTCTCAGTTTTTTTAGACCATTTTCGTGGTCCATTGATTTAGCTAGCGTAGATAAAATATCCAACAAAAACACTATTTGAAAATAAAAAAAGAAAACTTCTAATTTCTCGTGGTCTATTGTGTATTAGTACTTCATAAGTAAAAACATAATTATGTGGGGTATTTATTTCATTTGTCACAACTCACAATGATACTTTAATTTATTAACAAATAATTAGAGTTATTAGTGGTATAAATATGCATTGACAAACATTCAAACTAGAAACGGGAAGAGCTAAAGTAAAATTATGGCTTCTAGAATGAAAAAGTAAACAAAATTTGTTGCGAGTTGCGAACATCAATTTTTATGTTCCATCACCTTTCTTATGAATACTAGTCTTATATGCATGCTATGCGTAGTAACGTATGAGGATTTAGGAAAAATGAAAAAATATGGCTAAAAGATTGACATTTTTTAACAAAAACTTACCTTCATTAATTATAGTAGCTTTAACTTCCTTGATTTATTTAATTTTGTTATCTTCTTTTTTTATTTTTGGCGTCCACCCCTCTTCTTCCCTTATAGTATAGAGATTAAGATAAATCCATAATAATTAGTTCATTTTTATGTTTCCAATTTGCAGTTCTTTATCATCTTTGTTTCTTCAATCAACCACCCAGATTCCCAAATTAATTTAAATCCATTTTTCCTCATTGGAAATTTGGAATCTAGATAAAAAGTCTCGAAAGAAACAAATTTCCCGTACCTATTTCAGATTCTTATTCCCATTTCAACTATTCACAACTTTTTTTTCTTGTAAAATTATTCCCGAACCTTCAATTATTAGTTTTTTTATTTTGGAAAGTAATGTGGTGGACTTCTGACCAGATTTCAGGGCCCGACATTTGGGAGTAGGGGGATGGTAAGGGAATCCCCACCCCCAAATGCCCCTAGTGGGATTTGATCCAATGACCTTGAATTCATGAAATTATACCCTTAACCACTAGGCTAAACCAAGTTTGGTCCTTCTATTATTAATTCAATTATTAGCTTAGGTTGTGATGTTTCCTTGACAATTATTATACATATTTACTTCCAAGGTAAGCTAGAGATTTCCGCTTATTAGCATATTTAGTTTGGCATATGCTTGAATGGCACCCTGGGAAACAGAGAAACGAGGTAGATAAAATGGAGATGCGTTCAATGAAGGTTTCTTAAATACTGAAAGGAAGAAGTCGATAATGGAAAAGATTTGACTAAGGTTCTGTTCTTTTGGACTAAACTGATGTGAATTGTATTAAACTGAATTGTAATGAATGGTAATAAATTGTAATTGTAAGACAAAAGGAGAGGAGTTGAACTAAACTAGATTGAACTAAGATGTTTTGAACTAAACTAAACTGAAATTAATGGAGTTGAACTGAACTCAACTAAACATAAATGTTTTTCAATTAATCCAGTTCAAAAGAACTGGCCAAACAATAAACCTTCTATGTTGAATACTCTTAAAATAGTAAGTTGAAGAATAAATTTACAGTTGTACTTTGTAAAATATTCAAAATGTTGAGAGTATTAAGACATGCTCGTATCGGATTCTGATTGCTTTCTGCTCTTTCGAAGGAGTCCATTTGGGGGGCTCTGCTCTACCGGATTTGCCACTTGTGTTCAGCTTATTGGGTTATGCTAGACTGATCCATACAATTTGGTCCCGGACCCAATGTTGTGTTTGGCAAAACACATAGTTTAACTTAGGGAGTGCTTGTGCTTGGTGGGGCTTGGATGGAATCTAGGGGGGCACAATAGGGTCTAGCCCCAATACAAGCCCAAGAATTTTTAAGGGGAAAAAGTCTTTATTCTGATGAAATAAAAAGCTTAATAAAAAGTATCAATTGTATTTATCCCATTAGCTATTAACCTAATAGTGTGACATAAATTCCAAAGCTTGAGTTTCTGACGCATGCAGATTCTACCTTTTCTACATCTTGTTGTAAAAAGTATTGCTAGTCTTGAAGTAGTAACTACTACTTGAAGGCTCGATTTTAGCTGACTGGTTCCATGGTATCATATACTATGTTTATCCTTATGAAGAAATCAAATAGATGTTGGTCAAACAAAAATGTATCGATAGCGTAAAATGAGAAACGTAGTGAGTAAAAATGAACAGAAAGATATGATAGCAAAGTAGGTGAATGAAAGTAGAGCAGAAAACCAACGCTCAAATGTGCTTAAATTTTGTAAAATAAAATTATTAAGACTTAAAACTTGAATTCGAAATCTATAAAAATACTACCTCCGTTCCATAGATATTGCAACCTTTGACATTTTGCACTATTCATACACTACCCTTTGACCCTCTTTTGTGATTTATACACAAGGATAAATATAGCCATGTGGGATCTTGTTAGATTCGTCTCGATATATGCTTAATTAAAATTTACTTTTTATAATTTTTACTTAAATAAAATTAGAGATATTAGCGTCTAAAGTAGTGCGTTGGGAGGCGTAAAACTCCCTATGTTGCAATACACATGGAACGGAATCAAACAATTTAGGTAAGAAAGGAAGAGAGCGAAAAGATAAAGGAAACTAAAGGATTGTTCTCTTGAGTTGAAAATAGGTGAACTAAACTGAACTGAATTGAATGACACTGGAGTGATTTGAATTCAGCTAGATTGAACTGAACTATATTGTACTTAATAATAAATAATAGATAAATAATAATACATTCATAATAATGATAATACATTATTAAAAATAGTAATAATAAATTTTATAACAGATTATCAGAAATAGTAATATAAGTTTGGCAAATTCTTGTAAAAGGCGGTCTTACCTTAAGTTTAATGTAAGACTGGCCCAATAGGTCCATTTAGCACAGATCCATGCATGCATGTCTTCCCTCCCCAGTTACACGCACGTCTTGCCGTTTCAAAAGTTGACGTTTTAGGGTCAAAAGTTGACGTTTTTAACCCACTTGTTAATGTCATAACCTATTTTCAATTTCTAATTAAATTTAATGTTTTAGGATGAAAAGTTAATTCTTTTTGCTTTTCAGTTAAGATTTTTCATGTGTTATATATGTATATTTCAAACTTTAAGTTTGGATTTAAAAGCTAACTTTCAAGGTTTAAAAATTCATATTTCAAGCCTATTTGTTAAACAAAATAACTTATGTCAACATTTAGAAGTTAAAGGTTTTAGGTCAAACATTAAGTTTTTAAGCTTAAAAATTGACATTTGTAGCCTATTTGTTAATATTGATCTCATACATATGGTATTAGTTATGGATTTTTATGAAAAAGTTATGGTTTTAGGTTGAAAAGTTTAAAAACGTAAAAGTTAGGGTTTTAGGCCAAAAAGTTATAAAAAAAAATCAAATGGTTGTGTTGTTTAACGTGTGACGCGCGTAATTGGGCTTCTAATTAGCTTATTAGGCTGATCTGACGTTAAGGATTAACCTAAGACCGTCTCATACTAAACCAACTCTATAAGTTTTGATAATAATGATAATAGATTATAAAAAATAGTACTAATAATAATGATAATAGATTATTAAAAATATTAATATAAGTTTTGATATTTTATGAAAAACTTTATTTAGTTGGCTAACCAATTCGGTCCAATTTTGGATTGCATTCACCTGTTCATTTTTGAACCGATGAACACCCCTAAATATAAGTGACAATACACTTTTAAACGAGAAGAAAATGAATATAGGATAAAGGCAAAAATTAGGGAACAAACTATTAAAAAAAAGAGATGAATTTTGTTAGGTTGTCATATTGTATAAGCACAAGAGAGAGATTGTTGTTAATAAGATTGAGTGCGTATTCTTTTCACCTTATTTTTCATGATTTTATATGAAGTTATTGGAACTTTTCAAAGCTTATGAGAACTTTTCGAAAGTAATTTTACAATGTTTTGAAACTTGTTGAAACTAATCAAAACCTATATGAACTCATCAAAATTTAGTGGAACTTAACTGAACTTAGTGGACCGTATTTTAATTTATTATAACATATCTGAACTTATTAAATTTGAAATATTTTCTAAAACTTTTTTGAAAGTGGTGAGAATTACCCTGAAAGTAAATGCATGTATAAGTTTAGATAGGTTAAATGCTTTGGATTGTGGCATTACTTAAAATTATAAGCTAGTCTAATACTTTCGTTATATAGGTTATACCAGAGTTGTGCTGGCTTTATGCGATCGCAGATTTTCTCCAGTCTCTACATTGGTTGCTAAACCATGAAGTGATCCGAATTTCAAAATATGAAATATTGGATAAGTGCAAGCCTAGTGCTCTTATTGGATCAACCTATGTTTTTGATATTGTTAAGGCCCTTAGGTGGGTGCAAACACATAGGGTATGTTTAGAGGAAGATTATACAAGCTCATGGACCGAACCTAAAAAAGTTCCATATAACAAGTCTCATTGCGCTAGGGTTGTCAGAATCGGTGACGTGAGAGTCATCGAGGGAGAGCATGAAGATCAAATCATTCATGTTCTCGCATCTCAGTCTGCTCAGGCAAGTTTAGATATTGTACTGTTCAATATAGGGTTAGTGTATGCTAATTATTAGTTTTGATATTAAATTTGTTATTTACATTGTTAATATCTAAAATTGTTGGTTAATACTCTGTTTCAGAGACTAGATGATCCTTACCATCTCATGAGAGTGAACTTCGTCACACTTCTTATCACACGGTGATTCTTACTGGTTGGAATTCCAACCTCACCGTCGCAATAGAGGACATTATGAAGTGACACGGTTTTCCAGCATTACCCAAACGAAACTTAAGCCAATCAATCAAGTAGGGGAAAATTTTAGTTAAAATTTTGATTTTTGAATTTTAATCAAAATTCGGTTGTTTTGGAATAAATTGGACCACCATTCAAATCTGTCGATCTTTTATGTTTATCATATCAGGTCAATTCGGTTCATATTGTATTAACTTCGAGTACTCATTAGGTCATATTGAATTTCATGACATCATTTTACGTAGAAGTCTTATTCAAATTGAATCTATGTCGATTAAAATCAAATTTCGGTTTGACTTAATTTAGGTTTTGGGTAAGAATCGGTTTGAGTTAATTTCATTCAAGTTATTTTGGATATCGAGACAATCTTGGATCGATTTTGTTTTGGATGAGTTTGGTTATTTTCGGGTCATCAACTTAGATCAAGTTTTGGATCGAGTCATTTGGTTAATCGAATTAGATCAATTTTGTCAAATATGTGTATTAGATTCGGTTCTTGTACTTAAATAATCTTCCTGTAAACCTACTCATTTGTTTGCACCAACCTAAGTGTCTAACACTGTCAAACAGATATCGATGGCGAGAAGAGAAATCATTAATAATTTGTATTTTTCTTCAAGATATTGAAATTATAAATTACCAATATATTGTCGAGGATAGAGACGCCAAACGATATCAATGATGGAACAGAAGATAAGAAATCATTGTTTTATTACCGTAATTCTCCAAACAGTAAGCCAAAAAGCAGTACACCCTAAAATTACACAATCTACAAAGCTTAACAATTCTTGATGATTAATTTACGTTTTCAGATTTCCTGAGGTAATTCTAGAAGTTCTAATGGCTGCAGTGATCAAACTACTTCCTCTGTTGTATATATCCCTAACAAATAGTCCACCACCATACATCATATTAATCAAATTCAAAGTCAGTTTGAATAATAATAAATTATTTGTATTTTTATTCAAGATATTGAAACTATAAATTACCAATACGCAAGAGAGACACCAAGCGATATAAATGGCATTGAAAAATGATTGGTCGGAAAAATGATCGAAATCGCACTTAAAACCAGGAAAAAAGGATTTTCGGAATCGGAAAACACCACTTCGAAAGAACAATGGGGACGAAGGTGAAGAAATCTTGCCCTAATTCTCACAGAAATAGTGGACTAATCAGAGAAAGAAGATTGCGAGAATAAATTTTTGAGAAGTGGAAATGAAGATGAAAAGTTTTCTCCAAATGGACGCAAGTTCCCAACTTATATGGCAGATATAGAGTTGAGAAACAAACTCATAATTAGTTTTCGAAAAATTATAAAGTCAACAGCGCGCAACACAATGGGCGGGAAAAAGAAAGCCTGGAGAGAAGGAAGGAGCAAAGTCAAAAATACCCTTCTAACATTCCATTATCTTATAGAGAAGGTATTGGGTCAGACGTGTCTGACCATAACATTTGGTCGGACGACTTTCAGTTGGTTTCAAAAAAATTTCAATTGGTTTCAGTTTTGTTTCAGTTGGTTTCAATTTTGTTTCAGTCGGTTTCAATTTTGTTTCAGTTAGTTTCAATTTTTTTTCAATTGGATGTCTTTTAAGTTCAGTTAGTTATCTTATTGTTTCATTTACTTATCTTAGTGTTTCATTTACGTGTTTTATTCTAAATAAAAACAATAAATGAAATAAAATAAGTTCTAAATGAAAGCAAATTAGTTTTCAGTTACTTATATTATCCTTTCATTTAGTTTCTTATTCTTTCATTTAATAACTAACTAAACACATACCTCTAACTGAAAAGAGAATAAAAACAAATGAAAAAAAAGAGTAACTAAATACCTTCATCATCATCATCATCATCATCCCACCTTCATCATCATCATCATCCCACCTTCATCATCATCATCATCATCCCACCTTCATCATCATCCCACCACATTTCACTCAGTTCCTTTCTCTCTCTACAATTTTGTTTTCTCTTTAGACCATCTCACTCTCTCTCCTCTAAGCTTCTTCAATGGTGGAATCGACTCGCCGACAAACATCCACTCCGCCCACCACACTACGACCACCTACTAACGCCGACGATTCTTTCTCTTCCTCCTTCCTTAGATCGAACAAGACAAGCAAGATCTTCAATTTTCATGCTCGATCAATTAGCACAGTGAAGGGGGTAGAAGTATGCACTTTAGATCCATGGAATTTGCATAGTTGGAACGAGCACACTCTGAAGTAACTTAATGCACGAAATACTGTGATGTTTTCGCCGGAGAAGCTGAGATCAGTCGGATGGCGGCAGCTCCGTCTGACAGTAAGATCTGACCCAATACTTTCACTATCTTTTAGGGCAAAAAAAAATCAATAAATCACAATAATATACCTTTTCGGTCTTCTTAATAGCACTGATTTAACTTTTACACTATTAAAATATTCCACTTGTATAATTCTTTCGAATTAATACTTCAGATACATGTTATTCATTTTTTTTTATTATATATTTTACAGGGGTAGTTTGGTCATTTCACTGGTAGAGTGGGTCATGACTGGATTGGGCCTCAACATTAGCCCCACGCTTTATGTCAGAGTTTTGAAGCGTGACAGAACTGTGATATGGAGCAGAACGCAGGGAATCTGGATGAGTCATTGTGCAGGATTGAGCTATGCGAGGACCTCGAGGCACCCTAAGACTGAGGGCGTCTGCCAATTCGAGGCACCCATGGTCGGGAAGTTCAAGGCACCCTTGGTCGGACAATTCGAGGCACTCTCATGCGATGTGTAGCTTCAAAACAATTCAAGGCACCCTATCATGCTGCCTAGTTTAAAATCCGACGCACCTCTTTGAGGGCCATAAAGAGAATTCAAGGAACCCTCTCCCCTGTTTGATCAAATTTCGAGGCACCCTTATTGGGTGTGCCTCTCTAAACTTCAAGGCACTCTATTATGAGGTCGATCTATAACTTCGAGGCACCCCTTATTAGACCCATCAACAAAATTCGAGGTACCCTCAATATGCAATTAGCAAAATTTGAGGTCCCTTAGCTGGTTAAGCTTTGACCAAATTCGAGATACCTCCCTTTGTTGTATTCATCAAACTTCGAGGTACTCTGTCATGTTGTTCCCATGCAACTTCGAGGCACCCTTTGATAAGAGGTTTTTAGCGTGTCGTTTAAGGCACTAAGAACCACTTAGCAAACACAATTTATAAACCTAACTAGCAACTACTAAGCACGTAGTAACGGAAAGTCAAGGGTCAAACCACAAGGAAATCGGGATTGAGTTCAGTCCACTAAGTCTAAAACTACCTAAGTGAAGGGTTTTGGGGGGTTAGGATTGAGTAAGTAACCGACTAATTGACTAGCTGAGAAATACCGACTAATAAACAAATAGGAGGATTAATATGATAAGGAAGACACTAGAGTTCGGGCTACTCGTATGAACATGGGCTAGACAACGATAATCGACGCTATGTTGATTCACAACGGAGTCAATACAAGGTTAAGTTCCCCTCTAATATACTTGAGTCCTCTCTCGAATGGCCCTCAAGAGTAATCGATTAATCAACCAACCAAATCCTCTTTCGAATGGTCTTTGGTCCGTTGATTAATAAATTCATTAAGTTCGGAAAACCCCTAATTAAAGGATCCCCTTAATTCCTACCCAATCCCTTGGTCTAGAAATCAAGTCGAAAAATGGGAATGACAAAAGGGATTAGAGTTCAATTAAGAACAATAAAGACCTTAAGTGCCCTAGCATAAACGTGGTCAAGATCTATCCTAGGGTGTCAAAACACCACATTCAATGCATAGACAAACAATTAAATCAATAAAAGCATAGATAATCTACATTAAGCCCTTAATTCATACTTTCGCCCAAACCCTAGATTAGAAACTACTCACTAATCATGTATTCTAAGCAATTAAAATTCAATAAAGTAAACATCATAAACAAAGCAAAAAGATTAAAGGAAAGAGATAGAAGAGAAATTACTTGAATTAATTGATGAATTCGATCTTCAATAATAAAAACAAAAGGAGTAAACTAGAGTTTGAGAGAGTTTTAGGGCTAAGAGAGAGTTAATTAGAAACTAAGTATCAAGAAGTGTCGAAAACTAAGCTAAGAAACTAATTAATAAACCTCATTAATGTTTGACGGAAAAATGGGTCAAAGCCCGAAAGCAGGTCCACACGGTCGTGTCAAAATCGACACGACCGTGTAGACCTGCTACACGAATTCCTCAGCGCCCTTACAAAGTTACTGCTTCAATGTAGAAACTACTACACGGTCGTGTCCAAATCTACACGGCCGTGTAGCCTTGGCGTCCAAATCTTCACAAGTTGCTGATTGTGTCTTCAAAACACTACACGGTCGTGTCCAATGTGATACGACCGTGTATACCTGATGCTCCAAATTTCCTCAAGGTGACCATACTCACTGCCAGCGTACCAAAATGGCTACACGGTCGTGTCCAAATTGACACGATCGTGTAGACCTGACGTTTAACACTTTTTGCTTGGCAGTTGCAAACTGCTTCCCCAAATGAAAAGCTACACGGTCGTGGCCAATTCCACACGACCGTGTAGACCTACTTCAATGTCTTCTTCCATCCACAGGTCTCTAAATATCCAAAGTGCTCCAAATACCTGTTAGTTAGTCTGAAAATCATCCAAAACAACTAAACGAGTAGTGAAGCAACCATTTAGCTCAAGGTAACCAAAACCATGCAATGCAAGACTAAAATGCTCTAAATCTATATGCATCGACACTAAAAATGCAGCATGGATAAGCACAATAAAGTGCTTATCACCCTTTCTTGTTGCCTATGAAAATTCGAGGCACTCTTCTTGTTATGCCTGACAAAATTCAAACCTGAAAAAAGTGGTAACCAATAACCATTTGATAACTTACTTTTATCCTATATTGAGAGTAGAGTGTGTTAATAAATTACATATCGCAAACGTATTAAAACAAAAAAGTGGAAATTTTAAGATAAAAGAAGTGAAAATCATGCCTTAATTATAATTACAATATCCACAAAAGCTATAGTGTAGGACACCATGGGACCAACCAGCTAAAATCGAGCCTTCAAGTATTAGTTACTACTTCAAGACTAGTCGTACTATTTACAACAAGTTGTAGGAAAGGTAGGATCTGCATGCGTCAGAAATTAAAGCTTTGTAATTTATGTCACACTATTAGGTTAATAGCTTATGGGATCAATTTAATTGATAATTTTTTACTGGGCTTATTATTTTATCAGAATAAAGACTTTTTCCACTCAAAATTTCTTGGGCTTGTATGAAGGCTAGGCCCTATTGTGCCCCCATTGAAAGTCTCCCCTTGATTCCATCCAAGCCCCACCAAACACAACTGCACAAGCACTCCCTAAGTTAAAACAGAGGGGAGGGAGATTTGGATACTAGGAGGAGGGAGATTTGGATAAAATCCCTTAAGTGTAAGATTCTATCCTAAAAAGCCCAACTAAACATTGGATTTTGGGTACAAAAAAACAGACTTTTTTTTTCCCGGTTATATTTTTGTGGCGGAGGCGGTGAGGTGTCGGTGTTGTGGTGGTGGTGGCAATGGTGGTAGGGGTGGCGGCGGAATGGTGGCGGTAGTTGCGTTGGTGGTTGTCAAAAGTGGATGCAGGTGGTGGTAGGAGAAGTAGAATAAGAATAGTATGTATAAGGTTAGTGATATTACAGAAAATTCATATTATTTATGGCGTCATCTAAAGTATTTAGAGCGTCATTTAATCGTCCACTAACTATACTACCTTATAAAAGCATATACAAAATTATTTTTTCCGTCAACTATAAAAAAAAAAATGTTAGGCAATGAATATATGCATTGTTGACATATATATTCGTTCGAGACTTGGCATTGCTCAATCCGCCATTTGGACTAATCCAATTGGCTCATTTAAGTATACAAAAAAATTAACAAGACCCAAGTGGCTGACACATAGATACAGATAACTTCTTCTTCTTCCTTCTATCCTCTTCATCTTCAACTTCACCTTCAACAATGGCGTTAGCTTCATCACCATGTTTCTCATTCCTCAATTCACATACCACCACCAAATCACTTTCTCCTTCTTACACCACTTTCACTTTCTCTAAGCTCGTTCGTCGCAACTTCCGCCGTTCATCGCCGCCGTTCACGATTCGCGCCACAACAACTCTAAATTCCGATAATGGAGCTGCTGTTTCCGACGCTGAAAACCCTAATGAATCCAATTATGGACGTCAGTTCTTCCCCCTTGCTGCTGTTGTTGGACAGGTGAAGTTATCACTCTCTCTTATTCTCTTACTTCGTTGAATTGAGCTCAGTTTAGAAATTCATTCGTTTTTGTTGGTTATTATTTCTTATTAGATTGAATAGTTAATTTCGGCATAAATGAGCAGAACTGAACTGAAGTGAAAAGGCTGAAAGATAATCAAACTAAACTAAAAGGAATATAGTGAAATGCGCGAGTAAAAGTATTTTGAACTGAACTGAACTGAAATTCCTTTGTTTTGTTAGTTATTATTTCCTATTAGATCGAGTAGTTAGTTTCGGCATAAATGAGCAGAACTGAACTGAAGTGAAAAGGCTGAAAGGAATATAGTGAAATGCGCGAGTAAAAGTATTTTCTAGTTAGTAGCACTGAATTGAACTGAAGTGAATTGAAATAAGTTGGGGGAGAATAGGCTTGAATGGTGGATAGGAGCATTGTGTTTGTGATACTCATACGTTTTTGTTTCTTGACACTTGATATGATGGTTTGATTATTGTTTAGTAATCGTTATGTAACTCGTCTATTTATTAATTGGTATACTTGATACACCAATTAAGGTACTTTTGTCGGATTCTCGACACTTGGACATGAGTATGTATACTTGGACACTACATTTTGGGCCAAAGACAAGAAACAAATTCGTAAAATGGACGAGGCAGACACTTGGGGACTTACCCGTGTCCGATATGGTAGAAAATTTCCAAATAAAAATCGCATGGGTGCACACGAAAAATTTCATAATTAGGAGTATCTTTTTACTTGAATTGAAGGGCAAGTGTGAGTGGTTTAATTGGTATTGGTCCTCCTGATTGGCAGGGGATTGAGTGTTCTTGTTTGAGGGGAATTTGACCATAACTAAGTGAACTATTGTGCTTGTTACAATAGAAGTTTATGAGAATGAATGAAGAGGCTAACTGTGGAGAGAAAATCGTTGGACAATTGGAATAAGTGGAGGTTTATCGTGGGATTACTTCCTCCGTTTCTTTTTATGGATTTACTTGCATGGTCGAGTGAGCCATTTATACACCCCTATGGATTGACTAGACTGTAATGGAAATTGCTATTAGTTTATGGATTTATGGTTTATTTTGTGCTTGTTTCACCATGTTATTATGGTGATGCAGGTGACCTTGGTTTATCTGGTAACTCTTTGGTGAAGAGATTAATGCTAGGTGAACCAAGAAGTTCACCTCCGTAGCACCATTTTGGGAGTTGGAGGGAGTAACATTATTGAAATATGTCATACATATGTTATTGACTACAAGTAGTGAACTACCAGACATTTGTATCTAATATATAAAAATGGTACAATCTGATATTTGACAGAAGTGGTAAACTAATAGTTTCACATCTTTTATGGGCGAAAGGGGTGAAAGATCTGTAGTTGCCTAAGAACCTGTAATCACTTCTGCAATTGATTTGGCATTTGATTTGAAACCCTTTTCAGATATTCTGTTGATGTCATGCAGAGCTTTCCAAAATGCTGCACCGAAGTATGGTGTATGCATTTCATGACTAGCCATGCAGAACATTATATGTATAACATTTTTCGCCTGCGCTCTCCTGTTTTTCTCCTTCACGCACTACATTAATTTGCAGGATGCCATTAAAACTGCACTTTTGCTTGGAGCCGTTGACCGTGAGATAGGAGGGATAGGTATTTCAGGAAAGCGAGGGACAGCCAAAACAATTATGGCACGTGGTTTGCATGCTATTCTCCCACCTATTGATGTGGTTGTGGGTTCCATTTCAAATGCTGATCCATCCTGTCCAGAAGAGTAAGGTTACTTTATGTTTTTTTTTTTTTTCCTTTCCTGAGCTCATCTTAAATCCATATTCTATGATGTACAAACCCTTCCTTTTTGAGGTTTCTCTCACTGAGCATAACTTAAAATGCTATCTGTTGTTCGTTAACTAGCAGAATTTAAGTTGGATTGGGGTGTAGCACTGTCCTACTTGATTCATCAGTCATACCTAGCTAGGTGTGTATTTACTTTACTTGCATAATCATGTATTGAAGTGCAAATGGTGAAGGTGGGAAGACGGATTGGCTGATCGTCTTGAATATGATTCGACTGGGAATATCAAAACCAAAATTGTAAAATCTCCTTTTGTACAGGTATGGACTTGATTCGTGAAAGATTTTAACTAGTCACTTGCTTGTTTCTTTACCCTCATCTCTTTATTGGCTCTGCGCTTTGCAGATTCCTCTTGGTGTTACAGAGGATAGGCTTATTGGGTCTGTTGATGTTGAGGAATCTGTGAAGACAGGAACTACTGTTTTCCAGCCTGGACTTCTAGCTGAAGCTCATAGAGGTGTTCTATATGTTGATGAGATAAACCTTCTGGATGAAGGGATCAGTAATCTTCTCCTGAATGTTTTAACTGAGGGTGTGAATATTGTTGAAAGAGAAGGAATTAGTTTTCGCCACCCATGCAAGCCCCTCTTAATCGCCACCTACAACCCTGAAGAGGGTGCTGTACGTGAGCATCTCTTGGATCGTGTAGCAATTAATTTAAGGTATTGCACTCGAGGTTCCTAGAATATGATAGTTGGAAATTTGAAGAGTCGATGTTATTCCAATTGTCCCCCCCACACCCTTGTCTATTTACATCTGGTCACGGGATAGGTACTATAATAGAGCCTCAAAAGCATTATCATTTAGGCTCTGAGTTCTCTGTCAGATTCTGATTTCCTATAATTGGTGTATTGCACTGATGTCACAGTCCCTCTGCAGTGCAGATCTTCCAATGAATTTTGAAGACCGTGTTGCTGCTGTTGGAGTTGCAACACAGTTTCAGGAGCAGAGCAATGAAGTATTTAAAATGGTCGAGGAGGAAACAGAATTAGCTAAAACGCAGGTAATAAACTACTAATAATCATATCGATTTTTTACCTATGATCTTGTAAGCACGGCGTTTGTATTTGCCACTTCTTTTAGCTAATGTTCTACTATTTTTTTGGTATAACTTTTTTTTATTTGAGCCTTTTCTGATCTTTACTTCTCTATACAACAACAATAACAACAAAGCCCGAGTCCCAAAATGATGTAGGCTAGGCTAACATGAACCGTCATAGGGAACCATCACCATGATATTTCCAGCTGAAATTCTGAAATAAGAGATCGATGTTATCTTGGAAGGGAGAATTTCCGTCGGCAGTGAGGAAGTGAGTGATTATATGTAAACCGTGTCATTCTAGTACAGAGAGGTGTCTTGTGCTGTACTTGATATACAAATTCATTTTGTCCATTTGAATAAAATGAGTGCAATAGTCGAGAAACTTCAATGAGGTCAATGATGAAAATTTAACATGACAGTTATGTTTCACACCAAACCCATAGAGTAGCACTTAAGTGAACAAAGGTACTCTACTCAATCCCTCAAAATCTTTACACGAGCTGTCAGTAACTCTATTCTGCGACTCAAGTCACTCAAAAATGAAAGAACAGTCAAGACTGCCCCCTGTAGCTATTTCCTTCCTACATTTCTCCCAGAACTCATGAGACCTATAGGCTTGACAAATGAGGAGGCAGCTAACTGACCTTATTTCCATCATCTCCAACCTATTCCAAAGATATGCAGCCATCTCATAATGCCTCCTTCCTAAACAAAAGACTCCTTCTTTTGAGCTTCCTTTGGAATCAAGCCACTTGCATTAGGATAGATCATTGTTCGAAAATACGGTTTCGGAAACGGGAACGGTCGCGATTTTAGGGTAACGGAACAGATATGTTGGCCGCGGACCGCATTGCGGTTGTCGCATTAGAATTTAGTTTTAGAGTCCTTTTAGGTGTTTATAATGATTTTACCCCAATTTATTATGAAGATTTTAAAAAAAATTGAAATTTTGTAATATCTAATATACTCTTTAGTATTAACTAGTCATAGTGGATTATATAGGGTTCAGTGGTGCGGTGGTGCCTTTTCTTCTCTTTCTTTTCTGTCGTCTTTGAGTCATTGTTGGAGATAAGTGCTACAACTGTAAAAGTAAAGATGAGGAAGCTTCTGAAATAAATCTAGAGAAACTTGCAGAGTGACGTTTTGCAACACAAAAAATGGGTGAACCCTTGTTGTCATGGCTGATACGGCCGAAACGACGAAAATATCGGGCTTAAATTCAACGTGTTGAACTGGTCAGTTCGCCAAAGTTGAAAACCTTTTTAACTTGGCAAACTGTTCCGATACGACTGTAATTTCGCACCATGATGCACAAATTAGGTCGCTAAAAGTGTACATGTGATTATTAGTTTCGAGCCTTCCTAGATAGCTGTCTGTCAAAGGCTTTGACCATATTCGGTACCTGGATTTTCAAATGTACGTTTAATGCTTTGTCTATTGGCATACGTTGCAGATCATTTTGGCACGGGAGTACTTGAAAGATGTTACTATCAGCAGGGAGCAACTAAAATACTTGGTCATGGAAGCAATACGAGGTGGTTGCCAGGTTCTAAAAAATTTACTCTCTTTGCTTCATTACAATTTTAGAATGGGTTTTCTTTGTTTGCTTTATCTTTGACAAAGATTATGAGCATGTTTCTAATCCTTTTTTTTTTTAGAAATCCTATAGATGGACTCACGTGCTTGTTAGGTAACAAAGGCCAATTTGCCTTTTCCATTAGAGCATGTTATATTTTTGTCTTTATTGTTAAGTTGGTTGATAGAATGAAATGTAAAATGAAAAATGAAAAACTGTTATTGTTTTGAATACAATTTGCTATGCACTCTGGGGTTCTGGTTACCAGAATTCTGCTGGACATCATTTTGTTGTTGAAAACTCAAAGGCTATATTGAGCTGCTGTAAAGATCACCATGTTGTGTTAGTTACAAATTGGAGAAGAAAAAAAGAGAAAATTCTATCTGTGAGGACATCTAGTAGGATGTGTGTTGATATTCTCAAGTAGGAAGTAGTGATGCTTCAAGACAGGCTAAAGTGATGGTATGATAAAAGATACTTGGATGGGCTGTACGTATCAGATACTGTTGGTGGGAATTTACTCATCGCTTTGTGGAGAGATGCTTGGATTATTTTACATCATTGCTGCTATGAACAAAATTCTGCGAGGGCTGCATACATGCAGTAAACGCACTAATAATTCACTGTGCTGATTGGTTGTCTTTTGACTTTAAAATTTGACCAAAATTTTCTTTCTGATGTAGAATATAATATATGCTTCCTATATTTTGAAGAAAAGCTGAGCTTCTACAAGTATTACTTTTACTTGCAGGGCCACAGGGCCGAGTTGTATGCTATGCGCGTTGCCAAATGCCTGGCTGCTATAGAAGGACGTGAAAAAGTCAACGTGGATGACCTAAAGAAAGCTGTTAAGTCTCGTTCATGTAAACCTTGTTGTATACTGTTTATCTTTGGTTGCTTTATGTGAAATTTTGAAGTAAGAACCTTACTTGGGGATCACCAAAAAGAGTTTCAATATCATGGTTAAAGAATTATAGCCAACTGAACTGGTTAAAGAATTATATCAGCTTGGGATCTCAGTCTTTTAGATTTGGAAGTGTACTCCGAGGACTTCTTCAGTGTATCAGGGACTTCTTAATGAAGTACCCTTTACAGCACGTGACTAGTTTTGAGAGTCTTCTATGTTGTTTCTTTCAGGTTGAATTGGTTATTCTTCCCCGTTCAATTTTCCAGGAAAGGCCCCCGGAAGATCAGAATCAGCAGCCACCACCACCTCCACCACCCCCACAACAGAATGAAGATTCTTCTGAGGAGCAGAAAGAGGAGGAAGACCAGGAGGTTTCTTTTCCCTTTCCTGAGTTCTAGTTCCTGCTTGTTTTGTGGGTTGTGGGATTGTTTCTTGACTTACTTTGAGGAAAAATTACTATGTACCAAAAAATATATATAATGTGTTGCAGGACGAGAATGATGAGGAGAATGATGAGGAGAACGAGCAACAACCAGACCAATTACCCGAAGAGTTTATCTTTGATGCAGAAGGAGGTTTGGTGGATGAGAAACTTCTTTTCTTTGCTCAGCAAGCTCAGAGACGCAAAGGAAAGGCTGGGAGAGCAAAAAATGTCATATTTTCAGAGGACCGAGGTCGCTACATTAAGCCAATGCTTCCAAAGGTTTCTGCTTTTGCGTGTATCATTGTCTGTCTTATTATTTTCAGCAGTTTTTACTCAATGACAGTCTACTATAAGCCAATGCTTCCAGAGCTTCTTTCAGTTGTCTATCATTAAAATTTGTGACTCTACTTTCTTATAGCTTCCTCTGTCCGTTCCACAATCCCCTGTCTACCCACCAAATGGTAAAAGAAAAAGTCAAGGAACAGGATAAGCAGGGTAAATACCTCAATGAGATTCCAAAAACCAGAAAATGTGACATATTTCTTGACTCGATAATCCTGTCGGCTCTGTCTCTTCTAAAATAACGAGTATTGTGCCCCACCGTTTTCCTATAGCCACTAAAGGTGACTTATCTTGAACAGGGTCCTGTCAAGAGGTTAGCTGTAGATGCAACCCTTAGAGCTGCTGCTCCATATCAAAAACTGAGGAGGGCAAAGGATACGCTCAAAGGAAGGAAAGTTTATGTGGAAAAGACGGACATGAGAGCGAAAAGAATGGCCAGGAAAGCAGGAGCTTTGGTATACACCGTGGCTCTGATTAACCTATTTGATTCTGTCATTTTTTCGTCTTTTATACTTTTGACTCCAATTTGTTAAGCCCCTAAACACTAGAGCACTGGTTAGAGCTTAAACCTAAAATGTACTACAAGAGCTGAAAGATGATCTTCTACAAACTTGAGAAATAAATCGAGAAAAGGCATCACTAATAATACTGGATTTCTTGACTTGCTAATCGTTTTGATGGCAGGTTATATTTGTGGTTGATGCTAGTGGGAGTATGGCCTTAAACCGTATGCAGAATGCAAAGGGTGCTGCACTCAAGTTGTTGGCTGAGAGCTATACAAGTAGAGATCAGGTGAATTTAGCGCAAGTTAAGAAATGTAATTCTTGATGACATTTGCACAGATAGGCATGACAGAAGATGGATAAGCTACAAAAAAACAGGTCCCAAAGATATGCTGTTGCATGCTATAATTTTCTTAATAATTTTTTATGAGCTTTGTTTTTATGCTGAGATTTCTCTTTATTTTGATGCAGTGATTATTTGAATTTTCTGATACATTCATGTTTGAGGGCATTTCAGTGCTGTCATTAATTTGTTTTACTTTTCTTAATCTTGAAATGGAAGCATACTAGGAGACCTGCCTGCGAATCTTTCATAGATACATTGGCTTTAACAATTGCATTGAAGCCAGAAGGGGACAGGTTCCTCTCTTAAGATGAAAAGTATTGAAGTACTCTTACCTACTTTGTTGGAAACAAAATTAGCGTAGTGTGATTTCTTACTCTCTCACCTCCTTTTGTAATGTTTTCTCTGGGGTTTTATCTTTCAGGAGGGGAGTTGGGGACTTGGGGTGTCCAAGTCTGGGGTCTTCTACATTTTCCAACTTAAATTACAATTATTAGATGCATTTATTATATTCTTTTCACAATATTTATCTTTGCAACTCAGATGCAGCCTTTTGATGCTTTAGTCACTTCATCTACTCGCCTTTGCAATGGGTGTAGTTGAGAGATTTGAAAGAGAAAGGCTGGGAAGGAGAGGAAATGAGACTATGGAAGGAGAGGAAATGAGACTATGAGAGGATCCAATTTCCTTCCCCCCTTTTACATTAACTAAACCTTCGGAGGGAAAAGGCAAAAGTACTTCTCTCTTCCCTTCCTTTCCCCTCACTTATTCTGCACCTACATTAATACATTTAAGTTCATGGAAAGAAATGATCTATTTGATCTTGAATTTCACTGTGACCTTAAACAGTTAAAACTGACTATTGTATCTACTTATAGGTTAGTGACTTTATCATGACTTGTATAGTGAACACTGACTAGCCTTGTCACCTATGTTACTTAGACACATATTAAGTGTCTACTCGGATACGCTGTCGAAGTGACAAACTCGGCCATTTTGTAGAAACAGTCAAGTTTTTAGTTAAAAATGAAGTATCCAAGTGTCATATCGTGTCCGACACGATACGACACGACACACAATTTTTGAGGTAAATGAGGGTGTCAAAGTAACATAGCTTGTCACCATCTTTTTTTTATAGTGTTTCTCTATCTTAAGGGAAGTCTGAGAACAGCTTCTGGGACTACTTTGTGCCTTTGTATGTGACTCCATGTTGGTTGGCACATGTCTCTCTGCTCCCCCTCTCCCCTCATCTGTCTCTCTCTCCTGACAGATCCAACATCTAAGTTTTTCCATTGTCAAGATTTCACATTCGATATTTGGATCCTAACAGTGTGTCTGGATAACAAAAGGGGAAGGTAAAGAAGGGAAAGGAAGGGAAGGGGAGGGAAGAGAAAGGGAGGGGAGAGAAGAAGGATAGGTTTTCCTTCCAAATCTCTCCAATGTTGGAGGGAGGAATTTCTTCTAAATCAATCGTTCCATTTCCCTCCCCTCCAAATCCCTCACCCCCCTTCATTGTTATCCAAACAAAGGATTTTTGCCATCTCCCTTCCCCTTCCCTCATATTTTGGCTATCCAAACAAGCTGTAAATCATTCCATTTTGAAGGGGACTGGCTACGAGTCAGCGGGATGATCAGGCGTCTCAAACTCATGACCTCATCACTCATACACCCAGTGGTTTTTGGACATATATATTGTTTGAGTGCTGTTAGATACTCATCTAGTATAGTATCACCTTAATCTAAATATTCAATGCACAAAAGAAACCTTCGGTACTTGTGTATTTGTGCGTTTGCACCTTCTCAACTCCTACTGGCCACTATCTCCTCTATCAAATGTGGACCAGAAAATATTGTAGTCAATCCATATCTCATTTTAGCGTGTCCGACAGAGGCTTTGTCATGTTCCTTTCTGTACATGTCACTTCTACTGACTTATTGTTATGAATGTTCCTTATATTGATGTTTTCTGGGCAATGTTACTTAGGTTGCTATCATTCCATTCCGTGGAGACGCTGCAGAAGTTCTCCTGCCTCCTTCTAGATCAATTTCAATGGCAAGAAAACGTCTTGAGAGACTACCATGTGGTGGAGGCTCTCCTCTAGCTCATGGTCTTACAACGGTCAGTATTTTTGCATTGCTAATTCTGTTCCTATGTCTCACAACCTTGATAAGAGCCTCACAACTTCTACATCATGTAGAAAGTTGATTTCAGTTTGATTTACTCATCTGCAATGGTATTCTCCTATCTCTAATCCTATCTTCTTTGCATATGCTTAGGCTGTAAGAGTTGGATTAAATGCAGAAAAGAGTGGAGATGTGGGGCGCATCATGATTGTTGCTATAACTGATGGTAGAGCAAATATTTCACTGAAGAGATCTACAGACCCAGAAGGAGTCCCTGCAGATGCTCCTCGGCCTTCTACAAAAGAGTTGAAGGTACAATTTCAGGCTCTGACCTTTTCACCTCAAATAGAGTTCACATAAGGGCCACAGAATGACACAAGTTAACTCCTTTACTTTACTACTAAAGCAATAACCACACATGAAACATGGGAATCTATCTTTAAGGAAATTCATACCTAAATCTTGTGAGATATTTCCTTTCAATAGAAAATAAAACATTTACACAAAAAAAATCTTATATATAGAGATCTTAGAAACTCTCCCAAACTTTTGTTTGATGGGCTCCTTAAATTATTTTTAAAATAATTTTGTTAATATTCTGAATCAATGGTGACGATTTTAATTTCAAAGATTTAAAACCCATAAAAAATTTGACATTCTCTTATATATAGTGATTCCAAACCAGCTCTGGCCAAGCACTAAATCACCACGAAAAGAAGTTTTAGAAATCATTTTTCAGGTGAAAATAACGAATTGTCTAACATTTGATATTTTATGTGTTGTGTCCCTCTGCTAGGATGAGATTCTAGAGGTGGCTGGTAAAATATACAAAGCGGGAATGTCACTGCTCGTCATAGACACGGAAAACAAATTCGTATCCACTGGCTTCGCCAAAGAGATAGCGAGAATCGCTCAGGGTATGGTTACTTTGAAGCATGATATCTTCTAAATTCGCAATGCTTCTTTGTCATGATACGAATTTCATTTTCTTTTACAGGAAAATACTATTACTTGCCTAATGCTTCAGATGCTGTAATCTCAGCAACAACCAAGGATGCCTTGTCGGACTTGAAAAACTCGTGATCATTATCTAAATGTATATCATCAACACTGATCAAAATCTAAATGTTAATAGAGTTCCAATTTTTGTTTGATTTTTATTTCGAAGAGACACTGAATATCCCCATCTTATCGCTGTATTATATAAGTAACAACTCAGCCAAGGTTGATTGATAGTTTGCAAAGATCCTCCCATACCAGTGACACAGATTTTAAGCGAATTTAGATAAACGATCAATTTCCCTTTATCTGATCACTACTCGGCAGTTGGCACTACCTCTTATCGCATAAGAAGAGCTACGCCGTCTTTAGTGTGAATACAGACGCAATGCAGTGCAAAAAACCATGTCGGACTTTTAGGTCGTGGACATTCTGTTTGGTGTATGAAGAACTATGAAAGGTGGAGATGTATGTATGCTAGATTCAATCACACCTCTCTGAAAACCATCCCTCACGATATAAACGTGTAAAACCAATTGAAAGGTGAGGCAACATGCATATACACATCCATCATATCATGTAATATATATATATATATATGTATGTATGTATGTGTGTGTGCGTATTGAGGTACATGAAAATTTTAGGAAACCGTTGACATAAATATCGAGTTCTTCCATCAACAATGCCCTCAACTCCTCAAGATTAACATCAACCTCACCCCTTGAGTCCTCATAAACACCCTTTCAATAAAATTCACATGAACTTATTTTTATGTACAAATTATATGGGATGAGAGTATATAAAAAAAAAAAAGACTTTTCGAGGTTCTAAAGCAATGGCACTAGTAAAATAATATTAGCACACAACACTATGAAAAGAGGTTAGATTAAGAACTAGATACTATAACTTACATACCAGTTAAGTCTAGGTATTTTGCAACCTTTACTACTTACATCACATACAATGAACAATTAAGAAGAATGATACCATAACTACCAGGGGATGAGGAACAAGTGCTAGTGGAGCCCTATCCATCATGCTGCCATTGTTGCACATATAAAACCTTGAAATTCAGGCATTGGGTCACATACAACGTACCAAAATGAGCCAGAAACAGCAGAAGAAGCCAAGAACTAGCCGTGTTTGATAACGCGAGATACCCTCTCAAAGAAAACCGGGCACATGCTCACACTGAAGATGATAGCCTCTCGCATCCACTCCGGAGCCACATGAGCAAACGTCCCCAAGGAGGAAACATGGTACAACAACTCTCCGGCAGGGGCAGCCTTGTTCACCCAAGTCAAATTAAATGAGAAGCCTGCAATAAACCAAAATAGACATATTTTTCAATAAAGATGCTACCCCCCAATCATTAAGAGCCAAGGTTAATATATGGTTGATGGGACTATAAAATACTTATCAGAAAATAAAATGGCATTTCTAACAGCCTCAATCAATAAGAGCCAAGGTTGGTACGAGGGAGAGCTGCTAGTCTACAACAATTTCTCTAATATGATTAATGATTGATGATAGATTACCACTAGACTGATGAACTGCTTGTATACACCTTCCTTCAGGTTGATTAGCAATTGAGACTTTCATCCCAGTAAGGCACTCAACAAAGTTTTGGAAGATACACTTGCAAGGACCTGTTACAATAATAACGCAGAATAAATTCGAAAGCAAACACGTTAGATAAACAAAAGTTTGAGAAATTTCATATAAGATTCTAAAACTTAAATGGTAGGATAACTCCATAATGCACATACCTTCATTGTCCAGGTTACTCCGACAGCACTCTGACTGCATGTCAACACATGGAAAAATCAGTTTGAAAAATTCAGTACCCTTCCTTAAAAATAGGACAACCAAATACCTGGACATAAGCTACTTGAACATCTCTTATTGGTTGATCTGACTCATTTCCCTCCTTAGCCGGTGACTCATTTCCCTTCTCAGTCGGTGACTTATGAAGATCAGCTGACACACTATTTTTGGCAGAATCAGTCTCAATAAAAAGTCTAGCACGTTTCCTGGTTATTCTCATGGGCGATTCGTTGAATTTTCCTCGAGACACAGATGTAGGAGTAGCTTCTACATTTTGCTCTTCGGGTTGGTCAGTTCTGTTGCTTGAAATGGGTGGCTCTTGCTGTAACTGACGTAATTGCTCAACCTCTGCAGAAAGTTCTTGATCTGCACACATTTGAGGGAAGACAGTTGTAAGTCATAACTCATGATGTAACAAAAGTATCACAGAGAGTTACATCCACAACAAGGAAGTCAAGGTATACCCAGCCTTACCCATAAGACCAACACCAATTTAGACAATAAGTATTAAGTAGTGACAATTAATAAATTACAGTACACATATGTTGAGCTGAAATTCAAGTCAGCACGAAAATGACAAAGTACACAAAAGCATTGATTTTACCACAGCAGACAAACAATTTCAAAGCCAAATTCAAGTTATACAATAGCAACACCCTCGTTCAAAGCAGCTGCAAATAAACTTTCTAGGCTGCTACTTCCGCTATTTTTCAACTACAATTTCTTGTTTCTGTTGTCGGTTTTTCTTTTATTTATTTTATTTATTCATCTATGTTTGGTGTGGGGGAGGGGGAGGGATTTTAGGAAACCCTGGCTCCCTTTGCTGCTAACTCATATATGCACCTTACAGTCTCGGCTACCATTTTCCTGTTATTGGCGAGCTGAGCTGATCCTAGGCATAACCACCTATAGTCCTATGTCATACGGCATGAACAATACTGGTACAAAGGATATAACAAATATGCTAATGTTCTGTCTACTTCAAACATAACTCCTACATTCTCGATTGATGTCATTTTTCCATAATATAAAACAACTATTCATCTACTTCCACAACTATCAGCAAAAAGACATATCAGTAGACTTACTCTTCTGTTTTTCCTCCATTAAACGTTGCTGGAAATCATCATACTGTTGGTCTTTAGCAGTTCTGCAACAAAACAAATAGTGCTTATCACAAGACTAAATAAAATTGGCGGTATGATCCCGAAAAATTATATACCTCAATGAGTTAACTTCTTTCCGTAGTTCATCAATATCATCACACAGCCTTGAATTTTCCGTCGTCAAATACTTTATAAGAGTCTCCGCCGCTGCAATGACAATTGAAACGGATATTATGTGGAGAAATGCCACCTTGATCCAAGTAAAACACTAACATTAGGCAAAATACCCGATTTCGGATGAGAATCAAGCAAATTCAACACTAATCTCAAATTACAGTAGCAAAATTAGAATAAAAATTGAAGTTTTAGATTAATACCAGACATAAATTCCATGAATTTGACTTCTTGTTCTTGATTAATTTGATCTAACTCATGATCCTTTGCACCCTAAATTACACACAAACACACAAAAGACAGCAATTTCAGCAACAATTATAACATTTTTCCAATTTCAGCAATTTAAAAGATGAACTGCTTAAATTTCACAAAAAAGGAAGAAACCCTAAAAATGAAGTGAAAGAGTGAGAGGAAAAAAAAAACCTTGAGTTTAGAGTACTTTTCGTAGAGTTTGATGTAAAGCGCCTCCATCTGCATCAAAAATGACATAGAAATTGCATTATAATTAGCAAATTAACGATAAAAAAAGTGAAAATTTGATGAAGCTAAACATAAACCCTAATCGTAACAATGAAATAAATTGGAAGCTAAAATATATAGTTGGAGAAAGTGTTGAGAGTGAAAGAGATGAAGAAGATGAAGAATTGCAAATGTGAAACCTTGAATTTGAAGATGAAGCTTCAATGGAGAAATTTGAGTGCAAAAATGGTGTACTGGTGCCTACTGTTCAACGCGCGAAAATAGAAGTGTGATTTCAAATGTAGAAGGTAGCTAGAAAAGATAAGAGAAAGAACTTGTAAACTTAATTTTTTTAGGTATTTTGAGATTTTTGAAGAAAGAAATTTGGGAATTTAAGTGATGATCAATAAGTAGATCATATGTACGGGTGTATGGTGGTGATCCTACACATATACTGAATTTATTTTAAAGTGTCTAGTAATGTGAGAATGTAGAATGTAAACATCATATACATGGGTGCATAATCTAAACAGGATCAGAAATTAGGGGTTTAGATGAACTCATATCACTTGAACTTGTAATAAGCAAATTTTATATGCAAAGTCTGGTGTGGCACAATCTTACAACAATCTATGATGAAATCTGAGGGTATCACTTTTTTTATATGGTAAGAAAGTGGACGAAAATTCTTAAGTGATGGTGGGGGTTGTCAATATGTCAATTGATGACATTGAATGTATATTTACACACAATAATTTTGTGTCTTGTTGTATTGGTTTATATAAATGAATGGAGTACATCTTTGGTAAAATAGTTCTTTTAGAAGTTTGAGGTTGTGAAATTACACATGAAGTTTTGGGAAGTTCATGTGTTTTACACAAAGTGAGCACAATTGTTTATCCGGAGTTTGTTATTTCTCATTTGAAATTCAACTAGGCTATTCAGCAAACATAAGTCGAGTTTAGAAACAACAAATTTGGCAATTAGGTTTAGATCAAAAATGAAAACTGCTAAGGGTCAAAAATGAATGGCCATCTACTGTCATGTACCATGCATGTAATAAATGCATGTAAAAAAATTACCCCCCTATGTTATAGCATATAGGCATAAACCATAGCATGTTTGGAGTATAAATATGCATGCAAGGATGAATGAAAAACGCACCGAGTAAAATTCTCTCAATATTTCTCTCTTTTGTTTAATTTGTTTCTCGCTTTTGTGTTCATATTTTCACAACAAAAACAACTAAATTAGGGGAAAAGTTCAACAAGAACTTGAACAAAGTAGCATTTGTATATATTTGAGTTTTCCTGTTATTAATCTCATAGCTAAATTTTCTGGAATTTATTTCGAATTAAACAAATTCTTAATTTTGTTGAAATAGCCGAAATCCATAAATACTTAATCATAATACACTTTCCTTTTTATTGAATCGACAAGAAAGTGTTAAAAATTTCGAACAATAATAAAAAAATGAAATAATGGATACTAATTTTCTACTAAAATAATTATATTGTCTGATCAAACAACTATGAACATGTAAAACACAACTACTTGATAGATGTAAAATGCAAATAATACATTTTAATGTACAGTTTATTAAGACTTAGCATGAAAGTAAAGAATAGCTCAACTAGCGAGAGCTTCCTTGTCGATTCAACGATTCCAATAGACATCAATATATAACAAATTCACAATATACACACAAAAAAAAAGATAACTCAATTGATTAAAGTATTTACACGAGGTTTTGTGATCGATTCCCATCCCGTCCGAATGGCTCATACACACTAAAAATGAACAATATACCCAAAAGAAAAATTGAGACTTGAGGTAACAAATCAAAACGACAATACTTGGACGGTTTTGTTTCTAAAACCCATTTCTCTCTTCTCAGTTCTCAGTTCTCAGTTCTTGTTCTTCCCCCTTTTGCTTTCACTCTCCTCACTTTCAATGGCTGCTGAAAACGCATCAAAAACTGTAACCAACGATGGCAAGAAACGCAAAAGAAGTTATTTACCTCACAACGTAACCCCTCTTTCTCTTAATTCAAATTTCAACATTTCTTCAATTTCTAATTTGTTCTTTGAATAATTTTTGTGGGTATTTTGTGGGTAACAGAAAGCAGTGAAAAAGAAGGGAGCTTGCCCATTAAGACCTGGTATTCAAGGTTTCTTCATAACCTGTGATGGTGGAAGAGAACACCAAGCTTCTCATGAAGCTATTAATGTTATTGATTCTGTATGTTTTTCTCTTTTATTCATCTAATTTTATTCATTTTATTGATTTTTTATGCAATTTGATTAATGGGTTTGCTTTATTTCATTTGTTGCTTTCTAAAGCTTTGATCTTTTTGGGTGTTTTAGTTATATTTCATGGTTGTGATTTGAATTGGCAAATTATATCTTGGTGGGTAGTAATTATTATGTGCACCGCGGAGGACTATCGAATATATTCTATTCGGCAAAAGTGATGATTAAACCCCTTAAGTTTGATCAAATGTGAGTTTTGGTCCCTTAAGTTACACTTGTAGTATTTAGCCCCCACAACTTCACTAGATGGTGATAATAAACTCCGAAACAACAAATCGTCAAATTATTTTTTATTGATAACTTTTTTATTTGAGGGTTTATTTTCACCATTTGGTGAAGTTTTGGGGGTTTAAATACCACAAGTGTAAGTTAAGGGGCCTAAACTCACATTTGATCAAACTTTAAGGAGTGATTTCACCACTTTCGCGTATTCAAAAGGGTATGTGATTTTCAAAAGAGCGTAGGTGTCTTCACTTTATAATTGAAGATCATGCTTGATGTGCCTTGACAGAGCAGTGATCCGTGGTGGACAAAATAATTTGTACATGGTGGGTGTGATTTGAAGTGATTAAGTGGTTTAGTGAAGCAAGGACATTTTAAGAGCAAAGGAGTTCTGATCTTGCTTAATGTGGACCTTGATTAATAGCAGTATACTACTTGGGAATGGTACTATTGTACTAGTCCTAAAGTTAGGTTATTTTCGATTGTTGACTTGAACTTCAAGAGTTAAAGCTTCAAGATTTTTGTACTTCGCTTTTTAGCACGAATTTGTCCGAGGGATAATGGGATATAGGTTTTAGGTCTGTCAAGTGTTTAGTCAGTAGTGTGAGCATATTGTTTGGGGAAATCTTTATGAAGGATAGTTTCTAGAAACTTAGGAGAAAGGAGAGTGATGGAAGAAGAGAAAAGGAGAAATGAAGAGTTTGAGAGGTTAACCGGTTGGCTATCCATGAAGCTTATCATGCTTGATGTGACCTTCCTGGCCATGCTACCTAAAGCTTGGCCCCTTGGTGAAGCTTGTGGAATTGTATGAAAAGAATGAATTTGCTATTTTCGTGAATCTTTATTATTCGTTTTGGAGAGTCCCTACTCAAGAATCTTTTATTTCGTTACTCTTAATTCAAGTGCAATGTTCTCCTGCTAAAGTGCTAATACAATTTACAAGAACTATTATGGATCTTTTAACAGAATTAGGGTAATTTTGTGAAGAAAACCACATCCCAGTATGCATGTTAATGCTTGTTCATCCACCTATAGATTTTTTTCTTCATAGATTTCATTATCTTCTGTTACCACTTTAGAGTTGGTATAGAGTAGAAAAGGAAATTCAGGATGGTTAACACGTTTGGCGATGGAATTCCATTTATGCCCGCATTGGCATGAGACTTTCTTTACAGTATTACATGTAATTTTTATCGTTACTGCCATCTATTAACGGCTACCAAACGGGCCATTAGTGTTTCTTAGTTGCAGAAATTTGTGGAGCAACTAATGTCTTGGGGTAGTTATTCTAAATGGTCATCTTACAAGAACTAAGGAGGTTGATTAAAGAGGGGAAATTTGAAAAAGAGAATTCGTGAACTGCCAAAAAATTATGGTTCTTATGATCTAACAGTAAGTATAGCAATAAACAGCTCATAAAATGTGCCAGAGGAAACTAAGATGGTATCCTCACAAAGCAGTTGTTCGACATGGACTTGAACTGGCACATACACAAAACACACTAATGCTGTACAACATATATATGCGAGTATCACAATGTCTTATTTCCTTGTTCTTCGTTCTCTAATTTGTCTATCATGGATAAAGGTGCGCAATTACTTAGTCGGAAGAGTTACACTTATGTTCTCAATACATGGATTGTGAAGACCATTATTATTATCATGAAGTCATACCTGTTCTGCTGTATATCCTCCCGTGTCCCCTTTTTTAAAAAAATCCTCCTGTGTGATAGTAACGAATATTATGTTGGTTTTGCACTTTTGCTTAGTTCTTTGAAGAACTGGCCCATGGGAAGGATTCAAGGGCTAAGACGACACCAATACCTGAGCAAGCTTTGAACAAAAAAATTAAGTTTACATACTCTGATTCTTCTGACAATGACGATGATGATGACAATGAGGAGGATAATGAGAAGGAGAACCAGTCAGAAAGAGCTGCAGAAGATGGTGCAAATAATGGAAGTACTGTGGAAGAAAATTGTGATCCTGCAAAGCAGGATGATCAGCTGCATGCGGTTGGATCTGGACAAGGTGCTGCTGATGATGAGGAAAATGGTAAACAAGTTGAGGGCAAGAGTAAGGAGAATGAGGAACCACTTGAAAAGAAACAATGTTGTGACAAAGAAAAGTTAGAAAGCAAAAATCCTAGCGCAGAGTTATCCGTTGATAAGTTAATTGAAGCTGAACTGAAGGAGTTGGGAGATAAGAGCAAGGTAAGTTAACATGACAATTTTAACCCCCCACCCCCCCAACACCACAAAAAAAAGGAAAAAGAAACTCAGGCACACTCATCAACCCCTCCTGATAAGGCAAATAGACAAGAGAACATCTAAACTATTTAGTTCAAGGTTCTTTTAATAATGTTACTACGATTTGGGTAGTTGGGCCAGACACCAGTACATTTCCAAGTGCCCGACTTGGTTTTAATGTGAAAAACACTTCATGGTTTGAAGTTTTGAACCCACAAGTGAAGTGTCGAAGTGGCCGTAACTATGTTGGAGTTTTTAGGATTAGACACATGTACTTAGGTAAAACAAAGAGTCGAAGTAGATATAGGTTTAGTAAAGTCTTTTAACTTCTGCTGAAGCAACTCATTTTATGTTGAACCAGCGACGTTTCTCCAAAATTGATACTGGATGTAATGGTGTTGTCATTATTCAAATGCGGAAAAGGGATGGAGACCCTAGCCCCGGGAACATTATACAGCATATGATGGAATCTGCCTCAGCTACGAAGAAGCATATGTCAAGGTTCAAGCTGCTTTCCTAGATGTAGCTTTGTTAATTGACAAGCACTTTATTTACGGGTACTACTTTTGTTGTAAACTTCACTAATATGGCTCATTTCTATAGGTTTCTTCTGAGAGTGTTACCGGTCGAAGTCTCATGCTATGCTTCTGAAGAGGACATCTCAAGAGCCATTAAACCAGTTATTGAAGAGTACTTCCCTGCTAACACTGAAGCACCTGTCAAGGTATTTACCCGTATATATGCTCGACAAACACATCATGCACGTCGAACTGCACAAGCCGTGCCCATTTTTTTCTTCATTATAGTTTGACATTCAGACATTGTTTGCATCTATGCATATAATGGAAACTTATTGCGGCATTATAACCATGATTGACTTCCAATTTGCTAAATGAGCTTTGACATGGGAATATATGGACCGTTTCGTTCAAGGTAGATGTTGGAAATTGGTGCTGCTTATAATTTCATGGATCAGATAAATGATTTGTTTTGGATTGTTTTCCCCAGTTCGCCGTACAGTATGATGCTCGTGCCAATTCTGGCATCGAGAGGATGAAAATAATAGATGCTGTTGCGAAATCTGTTCCTGAACCACACAAAGTAGATCTCAAAAATCCAGAGAAGACTATAATTGTCCAAATTGTCAAGGTACATGAAAAGGTTTTCTTGTCTCTGGCATATGCAATTAGTTCTAATTCTTTCCTAAGCCGCCTACTGGTTATTTTTGTTGAGATTAAGTGGTCTTGTCGCTGAACTTAATAAGAGTATTTCCTAAGATTTTTTTTATGGTATTTTCATTTTCTGGAACTGCTAAAAAGTTATTTGGTTGATCACGTCAAACAAAATTACATGGGAAATTCCACTTACCTAAGTTCCTTGGATATTTTTGGCAACGAAACAACTTCACATTCTTCCACTTTTACAAACTGCATTTTTCTTTGCCTAACAATGAAAACCAAACATATGTGAATCTTATTCCTCAATCTTGATTTCACAGACTGTGTGCTTAATTGGTGTCGTGGAGAAGTACAAAGAGTTGGCGAAGTTTAATTTGAGGCAGCTAACATCATCAGAATCTCAGAAGTGAGAGGTTTGAAGATGTGCCTCGAGCTTCAACATAGCCAACAACAAGAGCAACAAAAACAGTAACAACAAGAATATGATCCACATCAAGATACGCCTTGGGCTTTTTCAATGAGAGTACCATTACGCAATGATCTCCTTTCATCTGCTTTACCCCCTCTCCCCTCATCACTATATTGTGTGTTTGTTTAGTTAGGGTATGAATTAAACAATTTTGTATCAGCCTTAATGTCAAACTCATCAACAAGAGTTCATCTCCTTTTAACTTCGTCGATATAATCTATTTATCAGCTGAAAAGGGGCAACCTTCACAATTTTGCATCAGATGTATGTCCACAAGCTTTAAAGGGGCATCCTCCACAATGGTGGGCTAAAGTAACCTTTACTTGACTCAATTACTATTGTCTTTGTTCAACTTAGGAGGCCATCCTCACTCTTCTCGTTGGTCTTCTAATTAATTTTTGGGTTTACATTACATATCATCTACTAAAAGCACATGCCAAGGAACTTGATTGAAACTCTCTTGAAACAAAAGCGATATTTAATAATCATATCAATGTGAAGTATAATAGGGATACAAAGGCTCTGTTCTTTGAATTGGAACGAACGGAACTGAATTGAAGTGAAATGTTCTGAACTGAACTACAATATTCTGAACTGAACTGAAATTAATGGAATTGGACTGAACTGAATTGAAATGTTTTTCAATTAATCCAGTACAACAGAACAGAGCCAAAGTGTGGGTTTTTTTTTTGAGAGTTGATGATTGTAAACCAACATGACTCACTATTTGCTTAATCAAAGTACTACTAGCATTGATCGGCGGAAAAAGTGAATGTAGCTGAACTTTGTGCATTGAAATCTATAGTTACATGCTCGAATTCGCATTATTGAACATATATGTTGAATGTAAATTTTATAAAAAGATGAATTTTGTCATTCAAAGCTATCCTCGTAGTCATAATTGAGTTGATAGTAATGATAATAATACAATCTCCGGAATTAATAATCACGTAGGTACCACTAATGTGACAACTAAATCGAAGCTATCATTTTGCAACTATCTTTCGACAAGAAAAGTAACACATGTTACAAAAGTTGCTTAACAATTTAGTAGTAGGAAGATGAAGAGACAAAAAATGGTAGACAAATTTATTAGGTAAGTGAAAAATAAAAATGTGAGATTCCATAAAAGAGAAAGACAACAATCTCTTTTCACTTGTGTAACAACAAAATGATTGGCACAATGATTGAAAACAGGAACAATTTTGTCTTTTCAATTCAACAAATTCATCAATTATGCTCCCAATCCACCCAACCTTATCATCATCTAACACTCTAAGCTGTTGATGCCTGCTTGTAAAGCTTTTCCACCATTTTTCTATATTCTGCAAACCAACAAATATTTCAAAAAATAAGTCAACACAAATCAAAATTATTAATTATAATTTTATAACTATCAAATTATTAATCAACAACCCAAATCTACCAACCTTCTTGATTACTCCAAAGTGATGCTGCTTGTGTGTTTAAAGGTGAGCTGATATTAGGCTCTGCATCAATAAAAAACCATTAACATCGACGATGACAACAACAAAGCCGTAGTCTCAAAATGATTTAGGGTCGGCAAATGTTACCTCCAAGCAAACTTTGGATGGATAGTAAAATGGTTCTAACATCATAAGCAGATGACCATTTATCCTACATAATTACAACAAATATGTTTTTATCAACATAACAATCATAAACAACATTTAAAAAGAATATCAGTAGGGAAAATTAAAATTACCTGAAGAATATCCAAACAGATGTTACCAAAAACATCAACATTAGGGTGAAAACAACCAGTTTCAAACTTGACTTTAGGAGGTTTAAATGGATAATCAGCAGGAAAACTAAGAGAAAGTTTATATTCTGTTCCTTCAAAAACTGTTTCTTTGCTTCCTTCAATTGTCCCTTTCCAATTGAATATGTTATCTTCTTCTGGAAAAGCTGATATTCCTGGATCACCACTCATCTAATCACACCCAAAAAAAAGAATCAAATTAATTTTTGTGTCAATTTTGTCATCAATAAAAAGAAATTCTTGTAGTGATTCCGTCTTTCTTTTACTTGCTACATTTCTTTTTTTAACGTCAAAACTCAAACACTTTAAGTGAAAATATAACACGTGAAGTCTTGTTTGATTAGCCCCAACGTGTATAAAAATTATATCGATATTGCAATAAAAGCGAATGTAACAAGTAAATAGAGACGGACGAGGGAGTATTAGTATTAGTGTATTACCATAAGGGACATCAATTCAGACTGCAACCTGTATAAAAAACAAACACAAAAAACGAAACAAATCATTAGAAAACAACAAAAGTACAAACCCCCAATTTCAAAAACTCTAATTTCAATCCAAAAAACCCAAGATCACAAAATTAACCAAATCAAATCAAAACCCAGATACAAAAACTCATTAATTAAACTGGGTACTAACCAAAATCAACAATAATACAATAATCAAAGAAATAAAAACCTTTTAAGAACAGATTGAGTATCAACAGCTTTAACCGGAGGAACATTCTGCTTCGCCGGAATCACCGCCGGAGTTGTCGCCGGAGTATTGTCGGAGTAACCGCCGTTCATCGTCGCCATCAATCAGATCGAAGCAAAATCAGAAAAATAAAGGAAAATGAAAATGAAAATGAAAAAGAAATACTCTTTCTTCTTCTTCTTTCTTTCTTTTTGTAGAGAGAGAAAGTGAGTATGTGAATAGAAGGGATTGATTTGAATTTAAACACTAGTGTGTAGTGTCCTCTTCCAACGGCTAGAAAGTGAGAAAGTGAGGAATCAAATGAAAATGAAAATGAAATTGTTTTTTTTAAAAAAAGGGAGATTTGATGATGATGATGATGCAGAAAATGTTGAAAAAGAAATGGTATTTAAATGAAATGAATAAAGAAAGAGGAAAAAAAAAGAGGGGTTAAATTCGAAATGGTTGGGTTTTTTGGAACGTTGGAGTTGAGCGGCGTGATTCTAAACGCGTTCTTTTCCAACGGCTAGTTTTCAGTATAAGGGATTGTATTTTTTGAGAAAAACAAAATTTATTCAAAGAATAGATTGTTACTGTTTAGATACTGGTAACCACATTTTTTGGACCCCCTCTTTTTGAAGAATAGTTTACCAGTTGATTTTTGTATTGGCAGTTGGGCACCATGAATAGAATAACAGGAATGATAATCTTATAATCGGTTTATTATCGCCCGTATGTATACGAACCCTCGATTTCTCACCACCTCATCAAGCTTATCTTTGACATTCAAACGACGATAGGTTTAATCTCAGTCGAGTTTTAAATGCCACGACTTAGAAATTGAGCCACTATAACCCCTTAATTGCTGAAAAACTACCCTCATATTGATCTCTTCAGGGCTCAAGACTTATACATTCAAGTCCATATCGTTGAGGGAGACGACTTGTTATCATAAATATTCTATGACAATACTACCATTGTATCACATATCATGAAACCCTACACTTGATTCAATTTTGGCCTTCGAAAACGTCATTTCGTGGCATGACTCGTTTTCGCCCGAAAACTACCACATGTCCGATGTCGCTTCAAGATCCCCTATGACCGATTTAGCCTCAACAAATGACCATATGGCCTCATGTTACAATTTTTTCATATTAAGTATTCACGATATAATTGGCCATCCAACCCCCAAACGGCCTCTATTACTACTAAAGAGTTGTGTGGCCACATTATATGACCTAGGAACCCCCCATATGAATTAAGAACCTTTTTTCCCGAGGCTCCGAAAACTAGAAAATCATGAGTCAAAAGGCTTCATGTCGCGTTGAATAGAAGTAAAGAGGTTGCTACTAAAAATGATTTCGAGAAGTCTGTATGAATTATGATATATTTTTATATTCGTATGATTGAAAATGTATGACTGAAAAAGTGTAGCCTTTACCACTAAAGATGAAGCTTAATCATTAAAAAATAAATTGGTAATTTTTTATATTTTATTTTTGATACGTACGAGCCACTAGTGCGGGATAAGAATCAATTCCAAAACCTTATAAAATCAGGAAAGATGCTCTTACCAACCGAACCATCACTCAATCTCAAACAACATGGTTAATAGTGTGAATACTGCATAGGAATAAAACTTCGAAGTACGAACTCACAAATTTATGTGATTTTGGTGAACTCTATGGGATTCTTGCATGATCCTTGGTGATTTGAGCTTCAACTTTCTTTTCCTTTCTAGATTGTGTTTTCATAAAAAAAGATATGCCAATTTTTATGAAATCAATCAAATTAAGAATTCAATGCTGATCCAAAATTTTCATGCTTATATCTCTATTGCATCATCTCAGCTACTGCCAAAGACCAAAACCAACACCCTTTAATTCCCCCACCAGGACCACCACCCTCTTTTACCCGTCACCACAATCACTGCCACACCACCGCCACCATCCTCATCCAGTCTTACGTCTTCTCGCAGCTACTTCCACAGCCGTCACCCTCAGCCCTTTTTCACCACCACTAGTAGTCTACTCTACTACCACCATCCTCGCCTTGCCACCATTTCTACAATTTCTTTCTTCCCCACACGTCATATCATATAACAAAATGGCTACTATATTTCCTTGAGATGAAGTAATTATTTAAGATTTAGAAAAACAACTTTACAAACAAGTTTATGTAATTAAAAATCGCCTCATTGATAAGCGAAGTTAAAAAAATGAATCATTACAATTACTTCCATCTTTTATAAAGAAATTTTTACAAATAAATCCTAGTGCACTACAATCATACTACGAGAAGAAAATAAGAACCTGTCCTATATGTACACAATACAAACCACCAAGTAAAAAAAATAAACTAATTCTTACCAAATATTACACTTGTGCTAAACCAATAAGAAATAGGATAAGAAACAACAAACACTTCTACTATCTGCTGCACAAGAACCCCCAATTCAAGCCCTTATACTACCATATAATTAATTGAATACATATGGACTGAACCCCCAATGAATTCTACATCTTTGTACAAAGGCCTATACTTATATTATGTAAAATATATATTTATATATATGCACACATTATATGTATAAGGCAAACCAATCTTTTTCCGCCTTCTTTTTTACGTATCAACATCCTCTGGTGATGAATAAGCAGCGGCAAGCAGAGCCGCTCCGATGCCTGAACCATCTTCAGTGACTTTTAACGTCACATATGGGGCGAGTTCTTCCCCCAAAATCTCAGCCACAGCGTCATTTAAGTACTCCCTGAACATTCTGTAATTTGAATATAGGCCGCCTTCAACTGCAACCACTGATCTTTTTAACCTATTGCTGCTACTTGAGCCTTTGGCTCTGTTGCTAGCAACCCCACCACTTCCGTCTCGGCCAATCTTCTTTAGTATCCCGACGATACCTGCAGCTGCTAAACGGGCTGCCCGACGGGTTACCACATCGCATATGTTCACTACGAGTTTCCGGACTTTAAGAGGCACATCGTGAATCTGGAGGAGAGGGAAGAGAAAGGTTAACAAGTGGTTTTTATAAATCAAGTTTACAGATTTAGGTTCAGTCAAGATCAGAAAGACATACCCCAAGAACCTCATCCAAAATTCGTGCTACTTCTTTCAGGTCAGGAGTCTCGTCTTCATGCATTGTCGACATCAAAGGCGTCCTGAGATGGTTTTTTTAGTTAGCAGTTAGCTTTTTAAAAATATTATGCCAATGCAACTCATGCAGTTTGACGACTCCAAAATGCAAAGTGGATTCTATTGTTCAGTGGAGGTTAATTTGCTTAAAAATAACTGTTTAGCGGGTGCATTCTCTTCACCTAAACAGGGCTGATGAGGTCCAGTTAAGTGTAAACCTAGGTGAAATCAGGTTGATCAGGTCTAACAAGTTCAGTTCACATAAGTTCAAGTGAACAGAAAGCGCCCTAGGAAAGCTAGACAAGTGTTGAGTGTGAAAATCGTACAACATTCCAGATTCCAGATTGGCAGTAAGCAGATTACAAAATTTTCATTTTCGAGACGCAGGGGAGGGGGGTAAAACGAACAAGACAGCTTATAAGCCATTAAAAGGTAACTAATAGAATTATACCTCAAGATGAAAGCTTCACATAGACTAGAAGAAATGGGTCCAAATACGTCAGACTCCTTGGACATCCTTAGTATAACTCTTCTTACGATCTCACCCAGATACATTCCAGATATCATTTTCTCAAAACCCTACAGCAAGGAAATATTTCTTTTATTCAGTTATTCCTTCATCATCTATATCTATCATTTTCGTGATAGAGAAAGAAAGCAACTCCAACAAAAAAGTCTGCTGCTTAAGGATGATGATGTTGCAAACCTGGTCGTTAGGATTAGGGCTCTCTGCATCTAACTCAATATCGTAAGATGTTCTTGGCAAATGGGACGACCAAAAGTTACCCCACTCCATATTTACAACCTAATTAGTATTAGATAGTGTTAGACAAAATAAACATGTTAAAAGAATGTGCAATGTTTATTATAGTAATCAAAAAGTGCCAGCCAAAAATGGTTGAAAAAAGATACCATGCCTCCTGAGGATGTAGGAAGACCTTGGGATTTAATGATAGCATCTGCCCGCTCAAAATAACAAGCATTTGTTCCGGTCCCAAGGATCACTGCGGCTACAGTGTCCTCGTCATTATAATGTCCAAGTGCCAAAGTTCCCACAGTATCGTTTACCTGGTTAGCAACAAAAAGAAAGTTTAACTTGACATGTTAAACATCATCATTAGAGCCGATGGTGTGAGATTTGAAGGCCTATATTCTATATAAATAGATTATTTCCCGTTGGCCTGAGAGTCTTAATTAATAATTGAACTCATGGAGCTATAACCAACATCATTAACAAATACATTAGCCATTAAAGATAAGCTTACCAAGGCTGTAATTTGCATATCGAGGCCCTGTCTAGACATTGCTTGGTGCAAGTATTCACTAACATCTTTACCTACCTGAGAGATGACAAGCAATTAAAAATACTACCAAAACTAGAAAGATTATTGACAGACCAAAACCAAAACCAAACCCAAAGAAAAGGACCCTTTTTAAGATCAGAACCTAAGCATCTCTACATTCTCATCAAATTTAGACAAAATAGCATATGGACCTTCAACAGCTCTACATAAACAATCCTATATTCTCATGAGAGTTACCAATGAGAAGTCAAAAAGGTTATATACTTCACGTATATACTCCCAGCATAAAGATATACTCCATAAGTAATTCCACTTTGACTTTCACGTTTGACAAAACAAAACTTTAACCACTAATATATTCATATATCTATTAGTAGAATAATTTAAAATAATTGATATTTCAAAAATATACATCTAGACGAAATCCAACAACATTTTACACAATATTATTGTTTTTATTATATTAGTTAAAATATGGTCAAAGTGAAACATGTGATAGTGTTAGAAGTAATCAGGAACAACTATTAACAAAGCATGGAGTATTTCCCTTTACATGATTTTAAGTCAAGGTAAAGCATGCGTGAAGAGTTGGCAAAACTACAAACATCTATCAATCTCAAATTTCAACTGTTCAAGAAATTAGTTTTAAATGCAAACAGTGCATGCCAACAAACTGACCATGTCATGAATTGAAAACCCTTTTGTCCATTTCATTAATATTCCGGAAGAGACCGATATTTGCTTTACAGGAAAAGAAAAGGTAAAACCAAGTTTCCTTCTTGAGACAGGAGAAGGATCCGAATCTTTGTCATTCTCTTGCTCAAAAAACTCCTTTAACGATGTCGCAATGAAATCAAACAGATCCTGCAATGACAACAGTCCAATTTTCTAAATACGGCTGAACTCCGAAAAATAAATTGCATAAATAGTACAAGACAGAAAGTGAGCAACCTCACTGGTGCTAGTCATTAAATGCTCAGGAATCGGCTTCCTTTCAACATCATGTCTAACGATGCTAGATCTTCTTCCTCCTAGCTGAACCCGCAAGACCCTAAAATTAGTACCTCCAAGATCTAGTGCATAATATATTCCCTTCTCACTCCTAAAGAAAAAATGCTAGTAATCAATTGACTGTATAAGAGACAGCAACAAAAAGACAATCACAGGCTTTCACTTTTGGCCCAAGTAGTATGCAGCCAGTAATCAGCATTGTAAAAAGAAAAGCTACAAGGTCCACAACCAATAACCTTCAAGAAGCTACCACATATTATTAACAGAAAAGAAAACAGAAAACAGAAAACAACAGTTTCTAATCACACTATTAAGGTAATATTATGACTCCAAAAATGACAATATTGCCCTTTTACAGTGGTGAGGTCCACATTCAATGGCAACAGGCTGTCCAATGTGCCAGCTGCAGAGATAAAAACCCAAACATTCAACAGAAATATGACTGCCACCGTCCCCCACAATTGTATAAAAAAGAAAATAGACAACTACGCACTGAAACAAAAACCAAAAAGTTAAAAAAAAGGGGGTAATCGAGCTTATTAACGAATTCAGTTTCTAGGATACCAAATGATGATTCAATGCTCCAAACTAAATGGCCAACGAATTGCAATTTGAACTGATAGTTCAAAAGAAAACCAAATGATTCAATCAAGAGGCAATAGAACAACAAAATTCGAAGGTTCACGGAACACATTGTTATAATCTACAACAAAACAGTTTAAATTTGCGTTTTTGAAAGATATTATATGCCATATTGCATGTTCACATATTGTAAGAATTAAAATTCGCAGGAAAAATCCAGAAATCTGCCAAGTTCAGCCAATACTTTTAACTAATACAGTAATTGAATGGCATCAACCAAGAGTAAAAATGAATAGTAAATGCAGCTGTTTTATTTTCCTCCTCGGGCTGCAAGATAATAAATTTTTAATCAGAGAACAAACAGAATACATCACATTCTGGAAATCACTTCTTTTCATTTTTCAAACAAGTATAGTGGGAACTGGGAACACATAGACCTCATACATCAATAAGCATCTACATTTTCCAGGACCTAAACAATAACTAATAAAGATCAAGCACCCACATTATACGTTGAATGTTCAAACAGTTACCAAAAGAAAAAGAGATACATCAACATCGTAAAAGGACAAAACTTGGTAAATATAAATGAAAAGCTTGAAACAAAGCCGGCCAACGTTCGTATTTTTTTGCGAAAACCAGGCAGACAACCTGAAGCATCCTCTACATGACACTGATACACTGAGTGTGATTAAGGAAACCAAGCAATGTGAATAAGAAATGAGACATTGTAAAGTTGTAGCCAACCAATCAAACCAGAAACATCCAAATTTTCATAATGCCATCAAACTACCCAAGTAAAACATCAAAATATCACCCAAAAATAAAATTAAAACTTTAACAAACCCAAAAAAAATTCCAATGAAGCTTAATCAATTCAACAAACAAAAGATTCAACCTTTCTATCAATGACCAACAAGTTCTTCCCAAATTCCAATCACATTTAAACAAAAATGGTCAAATTAATCCGTCCCTCGCAACAAAGTCACATTACTACAACAAAAACCCTTCCACACATGTAATCAACAACACACTCCACCATCATCAAAATCAAAACAAAAAAATCAAACATCACCCAATACAAAATCACAAAAAACACACAAACTAAACAAAGATTTGATAAAAATGACACCCATTGGAGATTTCATCAACAAATATAAGCAACATTATCAAAATCAAACAAATCAAATACATACTCAGTCATCACCATTAACATTACCAAAACAAACAAATCAAATGACTATCACCTCAAACAATCACAACAAAAACACACAATCAAAACAAAGATTAAGATAAAATTAACATACCCATTATGCAATTCATCAACAAAAATAACCAACATTATCAAAATCAAACAACACAACCAAAACAAACAAATCAAACACATACCCCATCATCATCATCATTAACAACATTATCAAAACAAGCAAATCAAAGATTAAGGTAAGAGAAGTAAAAGAAAATAATAATAGAGCATACCCATTATGCAATTCATCAACAAAATTAACCAACATTATCAAAATCAAACATCATCATCATCAACATCATTAACATTATCAAACCAAACAAATGAAATGACTATAACCTCAACCAATCACAACAAAAACACACAAAACATTAATGTAAAAAAAGAAAGAAAATAACAATACCCAACAACATACATACATACCCATTAGGTAGTTTATCAACAAAAGTGAGCAACATTATCAAAATCAAACACATACCCATCATCAACATCATTAACATTATCAAAACAAACAAATCAAATGACTATAACCTCAACCAATCACAACAAAAACACACAAAACATTAATGTAAAAGAAATAAATAAAATAACAATACCCAACAAATATACATACCCATTAGGTAGTTTATCAACAAAAGTGAGCAACATTTTAAGCTTAGAACCACCTTCAGAAGCTAAACCAGCATGCATTTCAACAGCCATAGCATCAACAACTTGTTTTAATCTATTTAAATGGGTCCCACAACTTTCTTCTAATTCTTTCAATACACCCACTACTCTTCTCCATTTCCTCCTATTTTTTACCCTCTTTCCCACCACCACCGCCGCCACCACTGACGTCACAACCGCTATTCCAACCGCTATTCCAAATCCCACTTTTCCCATTTCTTTTTATAAAAAAAAAGAACTTTACTTTTTTCCCCGTTAAACCGCCAAAATTAAAAACCCTTTCTTTCTCATTTTTTTGTCACATGAAAGATGGAGTTTTTTTACATGGGTCGATCTGAAATCCGCTGTTTTGAAGTGGGTCGTTGTTTGTTTTAGCGGTTTTTGATGATTTCCGGTGGTTTTCCGGTGATGAATACCACTTGTTCGATGAAATGTTCCAGAAAGTGAAAGAGAGAGAAGTTAGAGAGAGAAAAGGAGCAAAAAAAGGAGAGGGAAGGGAGGACTTGGTGTTGCGCTAAGTAGTGTTTGGAAAGCGAAACGATAGTTACTTATACTCGTTAGAAAATGACTTTTTTGCCCTTCTTTGTATTTTTTGTAAAAAAAATTTTTTTGGCGGGGGTGAAATTATTTATTGCTAGTGTGCTAGGGCCTAAAAGTATTAAGAAAAAAAAAATGACCTTGTTTTGGTTGAGAGTTTTTGACGAGCTTTTAGCAAATTGAAATCGTATTAGAGAGATTTGATCATTCAATAAGCTAATATTAATGTGTGGTATTTTGAAAAAGTTTCTAATAGGTCCATTTTTTCAAAAGATGAATGGAATTCAACCTTGTTATGTCAATTTTTAAGTTGAAAAACAAATAGCTATTAACTATCGGATAATTTACCAAACGCTTTTAATACAACAAGTTGATAGTCAGCTCACCTAATACAATCAATTGGTTAAATCCGTTCATGAAATCAACTATCCGTTAATAAGTACTCCGCTAAGCACCAAACATGACCAAATGTAGGTGATGCATACGAAAGAACGTTTTGAATAAATTGTAATGTTGTTGTACGGTAAAATGTATAATTTAATACATTATAAAATACTACAAATTATTTATGGTTAAAGGTGGTAAGGTCCTATTGACTTCATATTCTTTGAAAGAAGTTAAATTCAATCAAATTAAGTTTAATTTGCAAAAGAGATGATCAAATTAGTTTTAAAAAATTGTTCAATAAAATAAGTTCACTTATGTGAGAAAAAAGTAACTAATAGGGAAAAATTAATAGGAAACAAAGAAAAATAAGTTCAATAGGTAATGAAGTGAAGTGAAGTGAAGATGGTCTAATAGTAAATAGTATATATTGAAGATCGTAATTTTTAAAATGAGTGAACTACAGAACAAAAGAGTGTATGCCAAAATAAAGAATTTCTTATTCCATGCAATATCTCAAATGTTTTCAAAAGTTTTGATAAGGCTTTATTTTCTTCAATGCGTAAAAAGCGAAAAATAACAGTAATATAGACAAGATTCGGTCCCAAAACTGAAGTACCTCCTCACCCATCTCAAATGTTTCTAGAAGTTTTGGTGGGGGTTATTGTGATGGTAGGAGCTTTTATTATAAGAATTTAATTTGACTTTGCTTTTCTTGTGTTTTCAAAATATTGATTAGCTATGCTAAAAGAAAGAATGAGAGATAGGTTTGATTTTTACAGATATTGCCCTTGGCCATTGGAGGAGTTGGTGGGTTTTGGCTGTTGAACTAAAGTGTGGCGAATTCATTATTTTGACTCTCGTTGATAGTGACATTTTCTCCCTATGAGCTAAATTACAAGGTAAACGTGTTTTATTTATGAATTCGTGGCTACTATTTTTGGACCATTGTTTCTTTTTTTAAAAAATTGTGTAAATGTCCAAATTGACCCTTTATGATCTAATAAAATTAGTGTTTGTACGAGTAGTATTTTGTTTTAAGAGTGGCATAATAGGGAAAACACAAAGATACTAATTTGTTTAAGGGAATTGATACGTGTAGCCAATGTAAGTGAGTGGGAATATTAATGTGCTTTAAGTAATTAGAAGTTATAAACATGTTAAATTGTTCTAAATAAAATGTTTACTTTATTTGGTTGTAGGAATATAGTTTGGCATATGATTCTATGTATGTTGATAACTAGATTCTAATCAATGCTACTTTACATAGTTTATACGTAAGATATTTTATTCTATAAAGCTAAAAAAATAACTAGATTATTAACCAAAGTACTTTTTTATGAGAGATCGACAAACTTTCTTAAGCTAGTCACAGATCCTCTAGTATATGCTAGATCTAAACCCTCTATTTGGAAAAAATTGTGATTCAATATCTCTTTGTTTAATTTTAAAGTATTTGTATTAGATACAGTTGAAAATGTCAATTAAAACATATATATAGACATTAATTTGAAATGGAGATCCATTTTTCGAGAGAGAAAGTCAAATTTCCTTGACTGGAAGTCCTACGATCTCTTCTACGGTCACTATACAAATAAATGAAACAAATCCAACTTAATTGTTAAATTGTTCTAAATAAAATGTTTACTTTATTTGGTTTTGGAATATAGTTTGGCATTTGATTCTATGTTGATAACTAGATTCTAATGATAACTACTTTACATAGTTTATACGTTAGATACTTTATTCTATAAAGCTTAAAAATGAATGGATTCTTCTCGTTGAGGATCTCAACCTAGAGGCTCATTATAAGTCGAACTTCAAAACTTTCCGCTAAATATTAATTACCAAAGTACTTTTAATGAAAGATTGACAAACTTTCTATTTAAGCTAGTCACAAATCCTCTAGTATATGTTAAATTCAAACCCTCTATACGAAAATAATTGTGATTCAATACTTGGTTTAATTTTTAAGTATTTGTATTAGATACAGTTGAAAATGTCAATTAATACCTATATATAAACATTAATTTGAAATGGAGATCCATTTTTCGCGAGAGAAAGTCAAATTTCCTTGATTGAAAGTCATATCTCTTTAACGATTATTATACAAAAAAATGAAACAAATCTAACTTAAGTAAATAAAATTTTCTTGCAATAACTATGATGATCATCAACCAAAACTTTACAATTTTAATTATACACCCGAGTGTACAATGAGTATGGTACACCTAATACTATTTTTTCCTTACATAATCTTAGTGCAACGGTATACTTAAGTTTTTTTTTACCATCATGGTACACCCGGGTGTATGATGCATAAACTCCCAAAACTTAGCATACTCTCCACTCCCTGCATCATGATTTATTCGCTACATTCACTTTTTACAGTTTCGAATATATGATTTCAAAAACTAATATTATGAATTTGGTATAAGAAAAATTACAAAAAATATATATTGAAAAGTAAACATTAAGATGAATCAAATAAGATCTCATATGAGTATGTTTCTGTTACGTACATAAACTCAAAGACAGTCAAAGTGACAAAGTGAATATTGTTCTAAGTCAATATATAGCAAATAAACCAACTGAGGTTAGCATGAGTGGTCAAGGGTCTCTTACTCCTTAACCAAGGTCTCGGGATCGAGTCTTGGGAATGGAAAAAATCTCAGCTGGGAGGGATGCTGCCCATCGAGGTACCCATGCAAACTCCCGCGGGAGATTAGTTCACTCGTCTAAGGCGGTGGAAAACTCCTCGTAGTAGTACCAAAAAAAATATAGCAAATAAATTGGGACGGAAGGAGTATTCAGTGTCTGGATTATGCATCATTTGACAACAATTTTCTGTTTTGGCCTCATATATATTGAACTATTCATTTAAGCTTTCTAGTTACAAAATTTATTTTATATAAAAATTTAAATTCATTATGTTAGAGTATAAAAAAATTGGAGGGTATTTTTGTCCAATGAATAATTTTCCAAAATAAGCACCTGGCTTGACCAAACAAAGGCACTGATTTCAATTAAAAATAAACTTAAAAATTATTCTTCCAATGTACTACTACTTCTTTTTCCAGAAATTGTTGAGAGGATCCAACTGGCATTGGGCCAATTTACAAGGACAAAACCAGGAAAATACTTACAAATTAATAAAACAATTTAATAAAATCCAAAAAACAAAATAAAAAAGGAAAAAGAAAAAACTTTGGGCTCTGGGAGAATTTAAAGGTGAAAATGAGAGTGAGGCGCGTTTACTGTTTTAGACAGTTGGAACGGCGACGTTTAGTAGCGTATTCGTGTATCTGCCGTACTGCTGCCAACTGTCTCCCTCTATTTCCAGCTAAGCACCACCCAACTTATTTCATTAAAATAAAATAAAAACTATATTGCCTTCTAATGTACGGCCAAGATGGCCTGATTTTTATAATAACAAATACTTGTATATAACTAATTTATTCGTATACCGATACAATGATGTAAAAATATATGAGAGAGCGCATTATACATTTGGGTTTATGATGAATGTTGTCTTATACGGACGGGTATACAGACGTGTTCATCAATGTTATTTGTCTACTTTTCCCTAACTGACTTTGACTTATCTGAACTTGTTATGAAAATTTACATTTGAAAGTTTATGAGTTTTTGGAACTAATCTAAACAGATTTAAAACACTACATAAATTATCTACTTGTGATATTACACTAAATTTTAGAATAATAGGTGAAACTGAAACTACATTACCAGATGCCAATAGCAGGATCAACTGACATCTTGTTAAAATGGATTCTAAATTTTTTTTGTTAATTGATAACTTAAGCTGGTAAAATCTTAAGTTTGTGTCATTCCACTAACTTTGTGAGTATAGATTTTCCATTGTTGTGAATGAAAACGTGTTTAGGGTATTGATAAAGAAAGTAATGATCTTAAAGCTTAATTTTTGCTGAATTTAACACATTTTGGCTAAAACATAATTATTTTTTGCTGAATTGAGCTTATTGCTAGCTTATAAAAATAGTAATTTTTTTTTGTTAAATGTATCTCTTTTCCCTGGAGTTAAACAAGTTTTATTTTTGCTAGAATTCAATAAGTTACGAAGAGCATAACATTACAAGAAAAAACTCATCCAAGTTCAAGACTTGTTAGCTATCTCTCATAATAAATTCAGTTCAGTTCAGCTAAAATTAGACTAAGAGAACATGCCAATAGTCATATTAATGTAACAACCTATATAATCTCTTTAATTTATGTTTTTTAATGGTAAAAAGAAACGATTTATAAGGGAAAATATATGATTTTTTTTTTTTAAAAAAAAGATCGGTGAAAATTCAAACCCTAACCTTTTTCACTTGAAGTTCGACAATTTTGACCAACTATTTCTTATGGAGAGGGGGCGGAACAAGAGATAATTTTTTCTCTTGTTCTTAAATCTTTTAACTATATAACTCATAATATCTTGCTTAAAGATGCTGACATGAATCATTCTTAATTTCTAGAATATGCATGATGTTACATGACATATACTAGTAAATAATTTTTGCAACAATTAAGACCACGTCTAGCATGCAATTGACCTAATCAAAAGTACTTAAATTAAAAATAGCTACTTTATATTATACTTCTGTACGTTGTCCCTTTAACAAGCTGGCCATTTCTGTTGCATACTCTACTTTCTTTAATTATATATTAACGTGTAATATAACTAAATACAGTTGATATAGCTTTTGACTATATTTTATGTCATCATATAGCAGTTGAACAACAAGTATATTCCACTTAAATACCCTACTTAACCGCCCATAATCACGTACTACTCTATAGTTTATATATTACAGTTCATATCTGTTATGAACCGTGTAACGTATTAATTAATTTGTAATTTTGTACTTATTTCAACTTTTAATTTGGGGGTCACTAAAACTTTCTTTGACTTGATTTGACCAGGTAATAAGATGTTTGACTTTCTTTTTAAGAGATGTGAGTAAGAAGAACACTAGGAAAAATATATAATGAGCTGAAGTAAAAGGGTGAGAAAAAGTTGTGGGCTATTATTATCCCTTTAGCTAGCTTAGGATTCGCCTTTGGAAAACTAGTATTCTAAAAAAAATCGTGTATCAATCTATAGGCATCTACGAAAGAACTAAGTAGTCTCCATTCAAAGTATGTTATGCTACTCGATTAGCTCCTCTTATGTCAATAATTAGTTTTGGGGTTGGGTGATGTTTTAGAATATCACGATATTTTTTTAGGGGATAATATCACGATTTATGAATTGAAGATAATTAAAGTCTAAAGATACTATTACTCATTATTGATTTTTGTTCAATTTATTATGTTCGTATAATAAAAGTAAAAGGACGTTTTGCAAAACTAATAATATATAACATTCTAGCCACAAGTTATTTTATACAAGAAAAAAAAAACAAATACCAAATATTGAATATTGGTTGTTTGACCACAATGAGTCAAAATTGAACTTTGTAAAATGAAACTTAGACAAACTACACCCAAAGTTATCAAGATTCAGATACTACTTTGAGCAAAAAGGCGCATAAGATCGAATCGGTTGAAGAAGGTCGTAAGATCCTAATAAGATTATCTAATAGCGAAACTTATGCTACATCTACTATTATATGATAAAAAACAGGTGTTAGAACTCAAAGATTAAACACTTTAATAGTATAATATGTGAAATTACATTATAATGGTATATGATAAGATCAGATAGTAGAATTATAAGATCGTAAAAACAAAGGTTTGTCGTATGATTATAAATTCATAACCGACCAAGTACTTTCAAATCATAGGAAAGTTCGTTATGAAGACCTTTACTCAAAAGTAAAGAAGCTACTTCTTTATAGAAGGGAAATGAACCTGACTCCCCAAATCCTCTCTCGGTTAGTTAAAAGAAGACATATATCTTAATTCTTATGTTATCATTGAACTCTACTGAGATGGTATAGCTCTGTATCTTCTTTGAATTAGGAGAAAGCTCGCAAAGAAGACATAAGGACAATAGTTGTCGAGGTAAGATTTGACTTTGATAACAATGACTATGGCAAATAGTCAAATAGTTGCACAATATTTATCTGAGGGGCATGTCATTCATCTTAAATAATTATATTTCCTCTACGGTTCATACGTTTGTCGGCCGACCTAAGTATAGAAACCATACGTTATACAATTTGATGCATGTAATAATGATCATATTCTTAAATCTTTATAATACGTCGAAGCATTGACCCTAGGATTTCATTACAAGTTAGCTAAAAGCTATAGTCATTAGTCAATGACAATAGTCTATTGTAGTACGTAATTTTAATTGAGATTTTTGGGGTCGAAATATATTAAATGAATTGACTAGGGACAAGCCATGTAGTCATCCCATCAAAGTTCATGTCCCTTGTCCTCTCGTTTTCTCAATGGTAGTGGGGGTACAAAAAGAAGAGTACACTATAGTTATACTTTTTTCAGTTGCGAAATTTTTATTTTTACTATTTTTATTTCATTAATTTAGAATATATTTTTTCCGTTCTTCTTTACATGGAAGTTGCGACTATATTTCTTGGAATACAATTTGTAAAGCGTGATAAATAAATGGGGTTTTTTATTATAAAAATTTAGCATGCCATGATTCAATTACTACTCTTTATAATGGTATCTTTTACTAAAATTACTCATTTATCTAGTGAATATATCATAACCATTAGTAATTCTTTTTCGGCAACAAAACCATTAGTTATTGATGAATGGTTCATTTCATATAACTTAGATATGCTCTTTAAACTCCGTAATCATATTCCTTTTACTAGTTCTCTAGTTTAAAACATAGGGAGTTTTTTTTACCTTGGAAAATTAGAGATCAAGTATATTACTTCTTCTTGTAAAGAAACTCCTTCAACTTTATAGGAAAACTCTTATACATAATTACAAAATCTCAACTCTTACTTAAAATATTTTTTTTTGCTATAAGATATAGAAGTATAATAGCATTAGAGGAAGTTAAACTAGTACTAGTAAAGAATTAATCACACCAATTAAAAGGAGTGAGGGGATTAATCATATGATGTGGCTTTTGGAATCTTCCAATGGCCAAAGGGACAACAATGCAATATTGAGTTTCTTTTAAGGAGAAAGTGAGGAATAACTTAGTCGGTTAAAGCATCTCTTCTGATTTTAAAATGTCTTAACACTCCTTACACAAAAGAAACAATGCATTTCTTAGGTGGTGTATCCAAATCAAAACTTTTTTTTGTTTTTAAATAATTTGAACTAGATTCGATCAAAACTCGATCAACATTTAGATCAAATTCACCCGATCATTCTAGTCAAGTATCACCCAAATTCGACTAATGGTATTTGAACATTATGACTTGTCAATACTAGAGAAAGAATCTTAATTAAATTACTTATCACTGCCTTTATTATATTAGTTGACTATTCATAATGTCAACTTTAATGGTTTAATTTTGTTCAATTAATGGTTTCTTCTCTTATTTAGATTTTAGAGGTGAGGTGACAGTGACATCTTTGTATGACATGGGCAAAATAGAAGTATGGGGTTAGCAAATGAGAATAAGCAAAAATGAATTTAACAAATACTAAAAAATTTGTATTTACGTACACTTATTAAGCTCAAAAAAATTGAAGTGGGCAAACCCAGCTCTCTGGACTGGGTAACCGCGTTTTCTACCAAAAAAATACAATAGTACAAAAGATATACTTCCTCCGTTTCTTTTAGATGCAATAATTGAGAATATTTGTAAAAGGCAAAATATTCAATTGTTGCAACTAAAAAAAGGAGGAAGTAATAAAGGTTTCTTTAGTAAATCATATCATAACCTTAATGATCAAAAGATGTTAGAAGCCTATAACAATATTGTTAGTAACTGTTTTCAAATTTTCAAATGAAAAGCATTGCTTGACCAGATGATAATGGATTGCTATGTGACAAATGAAAATCATGAAGTTATATATATGCACGATGAAACGCGACTACCAGCCCGCTAGAGCTTAGATGCACTTGACTCATAGGTGGGGATTTCGGATTTTTCATAACTTGCCCATTATTTCCAAGTTTTACTTGTAAAGTTTAGTCGGTCTGTGAATGATTTTAGTCCAATAAGACACTTTATCTTCAAGTGGATAGAGGGATAATATGCATTTTTATTCATATTAGTTGTTAGTACTTAGTACGTACCAATAGAAAGTTCCTCAGTTGAGTACTGTAAGATTAGATTTAAAGTGCTAATATGCAATTTAAATGTCTAATGAGTAGTTGAAGTCAATTAAAAACTTCCAACAACCAAGTTACGTGTTCTTGTATCACATAATCGTACACCACTTATAATAGAGATAGAAGAGAAAATGAGAAATAGACATTATTAATTATAGTAAGTTTATTTGTATAAAAACTCATCCAAAAGAGAAATGTATTGTAAGTATTGTAAAACATCATATTTTGTAGTAATATATTGAAGTATTAGGAAATAGATGCAGGAATGTATGGTACTGAACATGATAACTTCTATTATACATCTAAGTGTATGTTATGATACACGTACAAAAGACTAATTTTTTGCTTATTAGAACTGAAATGAATATGTTTTAATATAGATTTGCTTATATTAAACATCTTCAAATAAGGAAAATAAAATTAGTATTAAATATACCATACTCATGATATGCTTGAAATTTTACTCAAACAACAATTTAATACAACGCCTGAGCCAATGCCTAATTTTTGTTTATGCGTGTTTGGTAAGTACAGGTAAAGGTAGGGGTTAGAGTTTTGACTAGGTTAAAATTTTAATTTATAAATTTAAGTGTTCGGCAAGGTAGTGGTTAGGGTAGCTGTTAGAGGTAAAAGTAGTGTTTAAGTAGTGGTTGTAGAAAGTTTAAAAAAGTAGAGGTTGAAGGTAGAGGTACATGTTGGAAAAAAATATAATAATGTTTTTATTAAATTATAAAGTAAATTTTTACTAACAACTACTTCAACAGCTACTTTTATCGAAGACTAATATTTTACACAATTAGTTTGACAATTAATAACTCACAGCTATTAGTACAAACATCTACCCTTACAACTAATCGTTATACCCTACAACTATTATCTTCGAACAGATCCTAAATTGGGCTAATCGCAAATTTGTTGCCTTTTTTGCTAGCTTCGTATGAGTGATGAGGCGCACTATAACAAACTTTACAATTTGGGTCAGAGTCAATGAAAGAGAACCACATCTTTCAATGTTTTCTTCACAAGTCACTTTCATAAAATTCAATTGTTCCAGTTCTTTTTATTCCATTAATACTTCACTTTTCTAATTTGTGATATTTTGAAATAGATGCAACATATTTTTTGATGCATGAATTCTCTCTTCTCTAATCGCATTACCAAGATACTTTTATATCTTCTCTATCTCTTTCCTATTACACAAATATCTTAAAAGTGTACATTCTGGTATGGTGCAATTAACAAAACGGGGAAAGCATCATCACTTATATTGATCTATATTCTTTGTATGTGAGCAATATTTCTTAAGAATATAGAATGTAAAGTTATCTTTTGTTCATTTTTTAGAGTACCTTTTAAAAATAAACGGGTTTTTTCAAATACTAAAAGAGCTTATAAATGGGCTCAAAACGAGTTTCCGCGAGCTTTAACGAGTCAAATACATAGGTGTTTGAATTTGGCTCATTTACTTAACGAACTTTACAGTTTTGTTCAAGTTTGTTCATATTATTCGAAAAAGCCAAAATCAAACTTGTTCACGAGTTGTTCCCAAACACACTGACTCGTTTGCGCCCTACCTTAATTATACATTAATAAATGAAAACTTCAAATTTGAAAAGCTTAGGCCGGTCTCCAAATCAACCTACTAAAGCAAGAGCAACTGACCGACCAAAAAGTTTATCCCAAAAGAAAACCCTTATAATCATAGATTTTCCATGGTCTGGTCTCTATTTGCAAGATGTTGTATGTTTCCATCATCTAACTTTACCCTCCCCCTTTAACTATAGTTATGTATGAGTTTGCACCCAAAAGAAAACGAGAATTTCCATCATCAATGGATCAATCTATTTGCAAGATTTGGAGAGAGGGATGACAAGTATTTTTTTGTTCATGAGTGACAATGGTCTTATTATGGGCAAAACATGACTCTATTCGTCAATAAAAACACCTCTATACAATGTATACTTCCTCCGTTTTTTAATGACTACACTTTCCATAGGTTAAAATTAATGGCTACACTTTTCTTTTTTTTTTCCTTATTAGTAACTTTTTTTCTCTATCTCTCTTCTACCACTTTTTCTTACACACTCTTACTCACTAATCAAAGTTTTGCCTGAGAGTCCGTGAAATAAGAAATGTAGCCATTAAAAAATGGAGAAAGTACTAGAAATCGTCCTACCACAAGATGATCGACAATATGAAGGACGACGTTGGTGAAAACATGCATGAGATTTGGGCTTGTAATACTAGTAGTTTGGAAGTGAGAATAAAAACGATGCGTAGTGGGCCCTTATCTTGAATGACTTATATTAAGCGTGAATAATATCAGAGCAACAAAAGAGAAACTCCAGCTCATGCACATAATGCAAATGCTTTTCTCTCCTCGTGAACTTTATAAAATCCAGCTGTTGTAAGCTCATACCCCATTTTGATTGCAACAAACAAACTTATTTTTTTTCTCCTATATCTATGTTCATTCTACACTCGGATATATCATCACGGCGTACTGAACGTTACTCTATATCATACTTATTAAAACTTTTTCTCTTATTCAAATTTTGCTTATTTAGGGTTTTGTAATAGACGATAAACATGAAGATAGCTTTTAACGAATCATACTTATAGAGTTATAACCTTTGATGCATGGAAACTCTATCTAGGGTTAGTGTTTCGGTTTCCAAACACATTTTAGTTTTAAAATTTGGCGGAAATATTTCCACTCTAGTAATAAATGTTTGGTAGTGTATTGTTAAGAGTAAAAAGTTCTCATAAATAACCATTTATTTTCCTCGGAACTTACTAAATCTCTTGTACAAAAGTCATACTCTACATACTATATTAGTATATCCCTTCTCATTCTCTTATTTCCTCTTATAACAGCATGAAATTTCACCAATTTTTATCTTAATAGTAATTTTTTCAATTTTCATATCTACGTATTTCAATTTTCCGTTTTCATGCAACCTAATTAAGTTATGATATTTTTGATACATTCGGATATATAATATTTCACCTCTTTTACCTTTCACAGACGAGGCGAAACGAGAGGCAAGGCAGGCTGCCAGGCTCCACCTCTTCCTGCTAATATGGTTGTCAGTACTTACTTCATAGGATCGATCTTGGTGACCTTTTAGACAATTTTTTGGCCGGTTTGGCTACTTTCTTGATATCACCAGTGAAAATTTTGTCCACCTAGATCCACCAATTATTTTATATAAGTAGTATCTTATATTTGTATATATATTGGCCGACATAAACTAGCTACTAGTTGTATTCAAATACTATGAAATATGGGTTTGGATCCTCTGTTAAAAAATTATGAGAGTTGGCAATCGCCATTCGGCTGTCAGCTGGTTCACTTGACTTATCTGATAGAGATTTTTTTAAGTTGGTTGTATTAGTCGCTCGTTTTGAAAGGTATTTCGTAAATAATAGTTATTGAATTGATTATTATTAGTTATTTTTTTATTAGGAGTAAATGTAGATTAGTAAATCAAAAGTCAACTAAAAAGCCACTTTTTCATTTTCGCTTAAACATCGGCTAAAAAGGCCGTCAACTAACATTTACCGAATACCCTCATATATGGTACATTGTTTAATTGTTATAAAGCACGGAAGAAACATAAAACAAAAAAAAACATCTGATTTTACAAGGTGCATTGTAATAGGTAGTCTTTCAAAAAAAAATCATACCAAAAATGCAATACTTCGTCCTCAAAAAAAGTAGTAGGTGCCATTAAATGATTTACTAGTAGCTATACTAGCTAATATTGAACTGTTGCATGAACTGGAATTAAGGTAAGAGCTCAATGCAAGGTGCATGCATCTTGGTATGGGCTTGTATCTTAGGAAGTATGGAACCTTTATAAGTGGTGTAACTTCTTAGCTAGTTCATTCATGTATACCTGTTCACCTAATGAATGATATAAGGTTTTGCTATAAGAAGTTAATACAATATATTTCAAAATAAATGGTTAAAGGAAAATCTAAGTGCGTGAATATATAATGTGAAAGTCAATATATTATAATTTTCCTGCAAAGAAGAGATAGAATTTGAAATGTAGAATTGAAGGGAACCTACATATTCTATCAGTGAGTATCTGTTCGGTAATAGTAGTTGTAGGGGTAGATGTAAGCTGTGGAATATTCGTTAGCTGTCAATTGTGATCTATAAAGATAGCTGCTTAAAATTCTAGTGTTTGTCGTTTGGTAAAAATAGCCGTTAGTGGTGATTTGGGAAATACTTGATCCTCTCACTCTCATAGTCAAAAGAAATAAAAATAAAAAACTAAACCTTAAAAATCTAGTAAAAAGAAAGAACTACTCCCTCCGTCCCAAAATAAATGCTACATTTTGACCAAAAAACTTTTACATTATTGGTCAAATGTAGCACTTATTTTGGGACAGAGGGAGTATTTTCTTTTTCCAGTGGGGTTTGGGGAGTGGGGACCAACCCAAACACTGCCTTATACGATTTTCCGCGTGCCATAAATTTGAGGTACCCCGTAGCCTAACCCGTACCCCCCAGCTGTTCTTACTTTGAAAAATAAAAATAAAATACTGCTTTAGCAATGACCACGTGTACTTTTCTTAACCTCCCCCTCCTTCAAATATGGGCTAGCCCACTCTTACAATTTTTTTTAATGTTGTTTTCTTCGAAATAGAGTTGAACTGAAATAAAAGTAATAAACACAAGAGTAAAAGAATTTTCAAGAACCGAAAATAATTGAATTGAACTAAAAATAAGATGAAGATAATACTCTTTCAATCTCTTAACAAAGTCGAACTAAAGAGGTGATCGAAGCCGGACCGTTCAAGGCCCACCATTAGATATGTGATTTTGTTAATAGCTCTAGCCTCTAGATGTTAAATTTTGTTATGCAGTTGCGCATTTGAGCAAAAAAAGTTTAGATTGGCCCGATTCGGTATTTGATTACCTCTACCGAATCTTAGTTGTATTTCTTATTGAGCGGGACGATCTGATTAAATGTTTTTGGTCAAATGATTTAGCTTTTGATCTTTTTTCCCTTGACATTTTCTTGTAACTTTTTTAAAACTTTCTTCCTAATAAATCTGTATATATAACTAAATATTTTTCGCTGATTTTTTGCAATGTTTACTACATTTTGTTAACTAATTGAAGGTTTGGTTATTAGATCGACTTTTCTAAGACTTTGCTATCTCCGTTTCCATCGTAAGAATTAACTAGCTAGTAATAGTGTAATATTCCCTCCAACTCATCTTAATTGCTACATATTGGCTTTTTTTTACGGGTGCTACGTATTGACTTTGAACATTATTTACATTACAACTTTGATTGTCTTTGAGTTTATATACATAATGAAAAACATAATCATATGAGATTTTGTTTGAATCGGCTAATTGTGTACTTTGCAAATGTATAACTATTATATTATATCTCGAAAACTGTGAAATAACAAATGTATCAAATAAAATGAAATGAAGTACCATACTATCCTCTTGTCAAAAAAAACAAAGACACGATAAACATTTCTTGGGCCAGTTGGAGCAACGGTAGTACTTGGGTCACCTTTCACATCACATGTATATCAATAATAAAGGGCTGGATCATCATGGGCCTTCCAGTACATCTTCATCAGACATAGTTTTGGGTTAGGCCTATGAATGTGACAAAGCCCATTTATAAGGTCCAAAATATGAGTTTTGAATTGCAGGATACCCAAGTCTTCACCATTATGTGAATTGTGAACACTAAATATAGTTTAAACTTTAAATGCTAATGAATAAAAAAATAAGGTTAACTAAATAGATCTTGTTTATTAAGAATTAAATTTAAATTATCAACCCTCTTTAATATTGACTCATACACGAACCTAACTAGCACGTTATCATATCCATAATGCTTAAGATATTTGAATGGTCTACTCCGATACCACTTAATCTATTTTTGTAGTTTTTTTTAAAATCCAATACTTTTTATCTACCATCATTCTAACAACGTTCATATTTTTGGTCGAAATTTGTAAACAATAACCACACATATTCACTAATTATATAAAGGGTGTTTGGCAAATGATTTTTGGGTGACTTTTTCATTGTCATATGTTTTTGGCGTTAATATTTGGTCAAACAGCCAAAAAGTGTTTGGTAATCGGATTTTACGGTGGCTGAAAAAGCCGACTTTTCAGCCAAAAGGCAAAAGTTGCTTTTATTACTGAATTTTTGTCTTTTGCTTCTATTTCATACTAAACAACCAATAATAACAACCATTTTTACCGAAACACTTTTTTAACAACCAAATATTATACATCCGGTCAAACAAGCTATCAAAACCAGTCGATTAAACCAACCAACATATTAAGCGACCAGCCAACAGCCACCAGACAAATTACCAAACATCCGATAAGAAAAATGATAAACCATATCAATGTGTTATATATAATCAAGATATACTTCACAAAAATGATAAATGGTAAAAAGTACTTCCTCCGTTTTTCAATACTTGCACGATTTCTATCTTTTATACTATTCACACATGTTCACATAAATTAATATTGTGACTTATATATAAGAAAAAATATAGTCATGTAGGATGTTGTTAAATTCGTCACAATGTATAAATTATTAAAATCTAATTTGCATAATTTTTTATTGTGTATAATTAAAAATATTTAACATCTAAATTGTACATTGGATTGCGTAAACTGGTTCAATGGTACGAGTATTAAAAAACGTAGGAGGTAGAGTATATGATACCGAAAAATAGAAGTGTTACAAAAATTAAGAGACGGCGATATAGAAATGCAAAACCACCGACTCACATAATGCCACGTGACTAACAACGATAAACCAAAAAGATAACTGAATTAACAACAATCCAAACACACACAGTTCATCATCTTCCATTTCAGTAAGAAGAGAGACCAAAAATGGCGGGAGTTTGTATGTCCCTCCACTTCAAAACCTCAGCGCCGCCATTAATGGCGGTTGCGAGCTCAGTTAAGGAGAAAGAAATTTCCAAGGCGAAACTCGATTTCGCAGTTTCCGGCGATAAAATTCGGAATTCTAGGGTTTTGATTTTGGGCGGTACTGGTAGAGTTGGTGGTTCTACTGCCATCGCTCTTTCGGAGATTTCTCCTGAACTTCGTATCGTTATCGGTGGCCGAAATAGGTAATGTTTCTAGACGGTCTATCTACATGCTTATAGATGATAATAGTAGAATTGAAATTTTTTAAATTTATAGTCCCTCTGTCCCATATTAGATAATAGACTTCCTATACTCGTCTGTCCCACATCAGATAATACACTTTTATAAATGACATGACCCTTATATTAGATAATAGACTTCCTATACTCGTCTGTCCCACATCAGATAATACACTTTTATAAATGACATGACCCTATAAAATAAAGAAGTCAAATAAAACTACTAAAACTTTGTGCTAGTCAAATTGTATCCTCTAATATTGGACGGAGGAAGTAACTTATAAGGATAAAATTTTAACCTAAAATCTTATTGTTGTGTAAGGCGTTAAAATTTTAAAATCTTCGAACTTTAAAGTTGAACTTGTAGGGTTTTATTGGTGGTCGAAACAGGTAATGATTTTAGACGGTTTATTTATATGGTTATAGACTTATAGGTAAATGATTGGAAAACCAAAAGGTTTAAATTTTAAATGATAAAGTTTTATTCTAAACTAAGGTGTTAAAATTTTGAAATGTCGAACTTTAAAGTTAAACTCTTACGGTTTTTAACTATTTGCTTTGGTGCTTTTTATATGTTTATAGATAGACCGTCTAACACGAGTCTTTTGTGTTGGTGATTGAATTTTGTAGGGAGAAAGGAGCAACAATGGTGAAAAATCTTGGTGAGAAGTCGGAGTTTGTTGAGGTCGATATTGATAATGTGGAAGGACTAGAAGCTGCTTTACAAGGTGAGTTTTTGACACTTTTTCTGGTTATGTTTAGTTGGAATCCTTGTTAATTTTTGTGACTCTTAGGTTGATTTTTGAATGTGAATTTCTCTAGAATTTATGTTTTATATGAATTAACTGAGGGAAAAGCTAAAGGTAAGTCTCGTAGGTGGATGTATCGAACCTTGATAAGGTCTTAGAAACAATGAGGGATTTCATGGTCAAAGTTTGAGATTAGAATGTGGAATGTTCACTGAAAGAAATTGAAGTATAGATATATATATATGGTTTGGCTAAGAGTGATGGAATGCGGAATATTCACAGAAAGTAATTGAAGTTTAAATTTATGTACTCCCTCCGTTTCCTAAAAATCGTTGCACTTGCAAAAATACAAGAACCAAGGAAGTGGGTATAAAAGCATGGCAATAATAGGAAAAAATAACTTTAGGAGAGAATAAAGAATAAAAAATTGGTGGGGTCATATATCCCAAAATGGTAAAAGTAAAGTATAACAATTTTTGTGAAACGTATTAAAAAGGAAAGCGTAACAATTATTGAGAAACGGAGGGAGTATATGGTTTGGCTAAGAGTGATGGAAAAAGCATTTATTCTACACCCTGGTTCATTTGGAACCTTCATACAATGTGGAACACCCTGGTGTAGGATAAAAGCTATACCTTTTAACGAATCAATATATACAGTCACTAAGCAAATGAGATCAAACCTCCATAACTTTGCATAAATGTAATTCCGAACTTGGCGAAGCTAAGGAGTACAAGTTTCTGCATGAACCTCAACAGTTGCTGTTGTTCAATAACTTCTTGACATCTCTAGCATATGGCAAGTACTCCTATATTTGAGGCGATGGCAATTTACACCTCTTAATGTATTGTCTTTGAATTTCTACTTTGTGATTGAGTACTTACATAACTATGTTATGCCCATAATTCACTATCTAATTCGCCTTTTGAATTCGCAAGGGCCAAATTTAGCCCAAACGACCATAATTTGCTTATTTCAATTCGCAGTTCTTCAGGAGTTTAGAGAATTATGGGATATGCCCTGTGTGTCTACATATATACTACTTCGTTACTCATTCTTTAGTTTGGTTGATAGTGATTTGAGTAGATTAGAGATGTACTGAATAAATTTGCTTCCTTTGCAGATGTAGATCTTGTAGTTCACACTGCAGGGCCTTTCCAGCAGACAGAAAAATGCACTGTACTCGAAGCTGCTATTCGTACCAAGGTGAGATGAGGTAATCATCCAAGCACTATTTTTGATGATTCTTTTGATGGATGTTCTATTAAGGTCCTTATTCTCTGCACCATGTTTAAGTGTCAACACTACTTTTGATAGTCGTTTTGGGAGTTTTACTGATATATACTTTCTGGATTTTCTAACAGACAGCATATATTGATGTTTGTGATGATACAAGTTATTCCGTTCGTGCCAAATCTTTCTGCAAAGATGCTATGGCTGCTAATGTTCCAGCTATCACAACTGCTGGAATCTATCCTGGAGTGAGCAATGGTTCTTATATTTGAGCGATCTTTTTAGTACATTCTTTTTTCTCCTTGTCCTTCCACTTTCTTAACATTATCGTGATATATGCATTACATTTTAGAGTCAAATATACCTATTGTGTCAAGGGATTTTTTGTTACGTTTAGGCTGTGGGTGTGATTGATTCTATAGAAAGCTCAAATAGGTTTACCCAAAGAGCCTAACTGTTGGGAAATAATCTGTATATCATTGTTTATATGTTCTTTGATTGACATTGTTAATTTTTCTTTGCACCTGGAATCCTGTTGACAGTGATGGCTGCAGAGCTTGTTCGGGCAGCAAGAGATGAAGGCGATGGGGAACCTGAAAGGCTCAGGTGACTATGTCTATTCTTGCATTTCTTAAGTTTTGTTTGGTTAACCCGTTGTCAACCTTAAAAACACGCGTATTTTTGGTGTTTGATTTCAAGTTCTATGCGACTCTTATCATTTTACTTGTGTGGGTGTTCATTCATGACTCGATTTGGCTGTTGTTATTTATGTTTTGATTGGCAAGATATCTTATGTGAGCACACTGGTACTTTTTGTTGCATGTTTTTCTCAGGTTTTCTTACTACACAGCGGGTACTGGGGGTGCTGGCCCAACAATATTGTCTACAAGCTTTTTACTTTTAGGAGAAGAGGTTGTTGCCTACAACAAAGGTTTTCTTTCATCCTTTCTGTTACTTCTTACTGTTTAGCTGGTTACCAGCATTAATCAACCCCATCTTATGATGTCTTGTTGTGGAAACAGGTGAAATGGTCAAACTAAAACCTTATAGTGGGATGCTTAATGTTGATTTTGGAATGGGGATCAGAAAGAAAGATGTTTTTTTACTGTAAGTCATTAAAGTGAATATTTTAGTTTAATACTGCTTCTTATCAAGAAATTTTCTTCACTGGCTTGGTAATCGTTGATTTCATCTGATCACTATTGGCCATCATGAATAACAAAATAAGATACATTTTAGGATTCTTTTTGAACCAAATGTTTCTGCTCTTGGCGATAAAAGAATTCATATCTTCTGAATCATTCTGTAGGACTGGAATTGCTATAGGACCTACTAATATTCAACATCTCCAGATCCAAATTTCAGCAGATGCATCTACAGTTCTTGAATGTTTTTAGTTTATGCTTTCTTGTCAATGATATGATATTCTCAGTGCAAATCTTCATGACTCGTGAGTGCAATATACTCATTTGCACCATGTGCTGGTTTAGAGGGTGAATCCTGTTGTCCGGTTTTTTTTGGTCGCTAAAATATCTAGTAGATGTGTTGAACCATGGAAGGGTTTATCAAAGTTTCACTCGCTTTATGATTTCATCCTTGGTTCTTGTGTAAAGCATATATCTGCTTTTTACTGGAGAAAGTTCCTCAGATTTATAAGTAAAACTAATCTTTCTCCAGGAATTTGCCTGAAGTAAGAAGTGCTCATGAAATTCTAGGGGTACCAACTGTGAGTGCTAGATTTGGGACTGCACCCTTCTATTGGAACTGGGGAATGGTCATAATGACAAATCTTCTACCACCGGTATAACTCATTCCATTCCGTTCCTTTGCTATATGTGGTTGTTGCTGACTTTAGCACTATTGTTGGGTTAGCGAATAAAACAGGCAAATAGTGGTTGTCGAACATGCTTTAAGAAATTGACTATAAATAGCAATTTTTTTAGCCTCCTTATTCTGGTTTGTTTTCACTATGTTGTCACTGCATAATTAGAATGCCATGAGATGCTGCAACTTTTCAAGAATTGATCATTGATGTGTTCAGTCATTGCTAACATTTTTTTAGTCAGACATTCTTGACGCTGAGCATGCAGGTATTGATTACTAGGGGGGGGGGGGGGCTTCATCTAGGTTGCTACAATCAGGTGACCAGATATCACATCCTTGAACTCATGACGTGATTATGCAGGAATTTCTTCGGGACAGAAGAAAGGTCCAGCAGTTGGTTGATTTATTTGACCCTGTAGTTCGGGCAGTTGATGGTATCGCTGGGGAGCGTGTCTCAATGCGGGTAAGATGCTATAAAATGATTAATGTATACCTGAAATTTACTTCAAATAGTCTCATGGACTAAATATAATACAACCGAAACAATGCTCTGACAAATCTATCACAATCTTCTTGTCTGATTGATCTGGTAGTGTTTTTCGCACATCAGGCATGTGATTTAGTTATTCGCAAATCATCATTTTCTCTCTTTTTTTTGACAGGTTGATTTGGAATGTTCAGATGGACGCAATACAGTTGGTATATTTACTCATAGGAGGTTATCGGTGTAAGTATCAGGTTTATGGATAGTCTTGAAATTAGGTTTTATGGTATTAGCAGCTTCTACCTTCTTACAGTATCGACTTACAATCCTGGCTTAAATGGAGTATTCGAGGCCATTATTCTCCGAAAATTTGGTTTCATATATTTTCTTTCTTGTTCACAGATCAGTTGGAGTATCCACTGCTGCCTTTGTCCTTGCAGTCCTAGAAGGTAGCACACAGCCTGGAGTATGGTTTCCAGAAGAGGTACATACTTCTGAGTTCTGGACCCTTTTATTGTCTCCGACCTGAGAACTTCAAATATTCAATTATATGTTATCATACTTTGTAAACTTTTAATGTTTACTTGGGTACAGCGAGAGCCAACCTTGGATAATTTACGAGTTGAAGTTGCTGATATCTGCACGTTTTCATGCTATTATAGTATTAACCTTGATTATGTTGTATATAGCCTGAAGGAATTGCAGTGGAGGCAAGACAAGTTTTATTGGAGCGTGCTTCCCAAGGAACGATCAATTTTGTGATGAACAAGTACAAAGTTTTAAAGAACTTGAACCGAATTAGTTGTTTTCCTTTGGTTATAAAATTTTGCATCTTAACAATCTTCATTTTGCATGACTTAACAGGGCTCCTTGGATGGTGGAGACGAACCCGAAAGAGCTCGGTTTAGGCATATATGTCTGAGGAGAGTTCAACTGAACTTGAGGTTTCAGCTGATAGCTATATACCACCCATACATACAACAATGATATTACTCCTTCCAGCTCCCTGTTTATGTGCTTACACAGCTGATGGCGAAGCTTAGCAAACAGCAGCTTGAGTTCTGAGTTACTATCAAGTAAAATGTTTGCACTATGTATATTGTGTATACATTTGAGTAGCGACTGGAATTTTCACTAACTTATAGTAAGATATACGTAGTCAAGTTGGGAATTCATTAGGCATCATGATGTTCAAGCTAGAATAATTACTCTCGTTTTTTTCATCGCCTAGGACTAACGAAAAAAATCTTCTAGTTCTAGCTGCCAAAATCATAAAAGGAATAATTGTAAGGGGAATGCAAATCTAAGAAAGCATGGATAGTGGATTTTAAGCTGAATTAGAGAAGATCACGATCACTGGGTTGGGTCAGCCCATATGTTACGGCCCACTGCTGATCGGGATCTGGCTCGTAACATGCCCGCATTTGATTTGGACAGGCAGTGAACTAGTTTATGGTTCAAGAATAAATCCAACCAGGTACCTGAAATCCTAGCTGAATAAGCCCTCGTAACTTGGGCCAACCTTTGAAGCCGTTCTGGCACCATTAAAACATTTCTTTAAAATAGCAACGTCCTCACCCCTGCTTGCTCAAGCCCGCCCAACCCATGACCCGGTTTGATCACATTGGGTTAGCTTGACAACCTGGACTGCGAATCGGCCACATTTTACTAGCTGGCTGGTTCAAAGTTGCCTTGTTCGGTTAATAATGTTTGATATGTTGGCAAATTGATGATTGTTGATTTAAGCTCGAAATTCGAAAGTAAGAGCCTATTCAGAACAATAAAAAACAAGAAACCATATTTTTTTTTGAAAAACGAGTACTAATAAGTCGGGATTTCGGGCACGCACTTCAAGGCAACCTTTTCGGGCCGAAGACGTTGTTTTCCGAAAAACAGATATCGCTACGCACCTTTAATGGGCACGAATTTCGATAATCCCTACAAAATATTAACAAGCTGGATATTCGGGCACACACTTCAAGATGATTTTTTCGAGCTTGATACGACATTTTTTCGAAAAACGGACAACGATACGCACCCTTAATGGGCACGAATTTCTAGGATCTTTGCATAAGAGATACTTATAAGGCAGGTTTTCGGGCACACAATTCAAGAAGAATTTTTCGGACCGATACGACTTTTTTCGAAAAAGGACAACCCTATGGACCCTTTATGGGCACAAATTTCGATAACACCAACAAAACGGGTACCAATAAGCTGGGTTTTAAGGCACATAAATGGCCATACAAAGTCGAAAAAGTCGTCTTGAAATGCATGTTTGAAAACCCGGCTTATTGGTACCCGTTTTGTAGGTATTATCGAAATTCGGCCCCATAAAGGAACCATAGTGTTGTCTGTTTTTCAAAAAAGTCGTATCGGGTCGAAAAATTCGTGTTAAATTGCGTGCCAGAACACTCGGCTTATAAGTACCCGTTTTGTAGGGATTCTCGAAATTCGTGCTCATATAGGGTGCATATCATTGCTTGTTTTTCGAAAAAATATCGTATCAGGCTCCAAAAAGTCGTATTGAAGTGTGTGCCCGAAGATGCGGCTTGTAAGTACCCGTTGCGTAGTAATTATCGAAATTCGTGACCTTTAAGGGTGGGCAGCGGTGTCTAAAAAGCCGCCTTAAAATGGGTGCCCGAAAAATTTTAATATAAAAGTGAAATGACACATTTACCCCTATGATTGGGGGCAATGCACTTTACACTAATCATATTCATTCCTCCTAGTGCTCTTCAAAATGGCCGCCACCACCACCATATTATCCATTGCTTCATCGGTTGCATCGTCTTACTACTACTCAACCGTACTTATCTCACACTTACGCCCTATTCAAATCCTTAAACTTTCTTCTTCTTCTTCATCAAAACCACCTTTCTATTATATCCACCGCAGAACCAGTCGTATGGCGCACACTCTCACTCGTGCTACTGCCACTCTAGGACTCACCCAACCAGCTAATCTTGAACCTCTTAAGGTTTGTCTCTCTATTTACTTAGCGTAGGTCTAGAACCGGACCGGAACCGATTGGACCTGGGACCGGTTTTTTCGATTTTGGTGGACCGAGTATCGGTCCGTAAAATCAGGTCCGGTTCAGGTTTGGACCTATTTTGTGATCTGCATATTTTTTTATGTAAAATCTTTTATTTTTTCGAATTTTTCAACTTGTTTATTGAATATGAGCATATTATATTATATCTATCTAATATCATAGGCCCCAATATAGACACGAAAAGACTAATCATATTCGATCTTGTAAATTTGTAGTAAGGTTTTTATGTTTCACGAATTCTTGTATGATGATTTTTTAGATATGTATCTATAGTACTTCTAAAGGAATGAGGGGTGCCTAGTTCGTGTCAGATAGATAGGAGCTGGGCATATATCAAGCTCATTTTTTATAAAAAAAATTGTGGATTAAAGAAAAGTAGTATACTTATAGATTTAGGTGGAGTATATTTTAGGAATATTGAAGTATATATATATATATATATATATATATTTTAAATATAATCTCATTTATAAGTATGAAATTTTATTATACTAAGAAGAATAATTCTTTGGGCTGCCCTTGCACAGGGCCCCTACCAATAAGAAATTTGCTTCCACCAAGATTTGAACCTTGGTCTTCCATGTGGGAGAGAGGAAGCTATACCATTGGACCCAAGGGTCCTTGGTATTGAAGTATATTTATATAGAGATTTAGGTAGTATAGTTTTCGAATAATGTAGTATACTGAAAATCGTAGTAGATTATTTTAGAAATATAGTATATTCCTATCTATCATCAGATAGGATTTAGGACTTTCCCCTAAACGAATACCTATGTTAAATTTTATTAATGTAATGTAATGTTGCAACTATTAAATTCATCATAACAATTTTAAAAATGAAAAAAATAGATTATTTCAGATCTTCAGGTCCGATCCGGTTTTTTTCAGGTCTTGGACCGAACCGGACCGGACCTGAAACCCGAAATCTCAATATTTTGTGGATCGAAGACCGGACTTGACCAAATTCAGGTTCGGACCGGTCTAAAATCAGGTGTGGACCGAATTGTGCACAGCCTTAGTTGTACGTGTGTAGCATTCATTCTTCAATTGTTGTAGCATTCATTCCAAACGCTCAATCTCTACCGTTGAACTTTTTGTGGCGAAGGTATCTTTTGCGGTGAAAGATGTTGATGTGGTGGAATGGAAAGGAGACTTGCTTGCCGTTGGTGTTACGGAAAAAGACTTGAGCAAAGACGACAATATGAAATTCGAAAATTCCATCTTGAAGAGGTTAGATTCTCAACTAAGTGGTTTATTAGGTGAAGCGTCTACTGAAGAGGATTTCAGTGGCAAGATTGGGCAATCAACTATTCTTAGGCTTCCCGGGTTAGGATGTAAGAGGATAGGATTGATCGGTCTTGGTCCTAAACCTCCTTCTCTTTTAGCGTACCGTGGTTTAGGTGAAGCTGTTGCCACCGCTGCTAAGACCGCTCAAGCTCATCATGTTGCTGTGTTCCTTGCTTCTTCTGAGGGGCTTTCAGCAGAGCTCAGGTTAAATTGTGTTTCAGCAATTGCATCTGGTAAATATTCCCTTCGTTTCACAAAGAATATTTACATTTGTATAGTAAACACTATTCACAAAGGTTCACTTTTACCGTCGTTTGTGATTTATAACCGAGAAAAATATAGTCATGTGGAATATTGTTGGATTCATCTTGATATGTATTTAATTAATAGGAAAATTATCATTTTGGATACATGAGGTTTGACAAAATATCATTTTGGATACCTAAGTTTTCAATAATGTCAATTGGGTACATGAGGTTTGCCGGTAGATTCAAGTTAGGTACCTCCAAACTAACGGTGTTAACTTACCGTATAGTGTGACCCACTTCTTAATATAATCAATTGGCCCTAATCTATTTCAAAGAGTAGTATTGGATTTGCTACTTTTCTTTTGAAAATAATAACAGTCACTAAATCTTTGTAATAGATGAGGACCATTGATTATATTAAGGAGTGGGTCACACTTAACGGTAAGTTAACACCGTTAGTTTAGAGGTACCTAAATTGAACCTATTGTCAAACCTCAAGTACCCAAATTAATATTATTGAAAACTTGGGAACCCAAAACGATATTCTGTGAAACCTAAGTGTAACATTTTATGTAAAATGGAGGGAGTACCTCAAACTTCATTTTTGTTTGATGTGATCCATATTCTGTTCTTCCACTGATGATGAAGCTTATCTAGTGAAACATTCATATGTTTGACAGGCACTATTCTTGGAATGCATGAAGATAACAGGTTTAAAACAGAGTCAAAGAAATTCCCACTCAAATCTTTGGATATTATTGGCCTTGGAACTGGGGTTGATTTAGAGAAAAAGCTCAAATCTGTTGAAGATACCTGTTCTGGAATTATTTTTGGAAGAGAGCTGGTTAATGCACCAGCTAATGTACTTACCCCTGGTTAGTAATGTTTTTTATTTTTGCTTCTTGATTTTGCAATAAGGATATAGGATTCATGATTTATGTAAACCTTTCCTCTTCCATGACTAAAACCGGGTTTTAATATTTTATTCCTAAGGAGTACTGGCTGAAGAGGCTTCCAAGATTGCTTCAATGTACAGTGATGTTCTATCAGCGAAAATTCTCAATTTAGAGCAGTGCGAGGAACTGAAAATGGGATCCTACCTTGCAGTTGCTGCAGCTTCTGCAAATCCACCCCATTTTATCCATCTATGCTACAAACCTCTTAGTGGACCGGTTACAGCCAAATTAGGGCTTGTTGGGAAAGGACTCACATTTGACAGGTGAGTTGGTTTGTCTTGACAGGATAATATTTTATGTGTGTGAATGAGGAATTCAATTTAGTTGTCTATAGGGATGGGAGGTGTGATATGCTGCTACCTATTGAAACAGATGAGCTGTATGTGACCGAGGGTACTATTGTTGAGGCCTCTGTCTCTTGGATAGTGCTTCCAGAGGCTGTTACTACATTGTACATGCATGTTGTCTTCTTCATTGTTCATGCTTTAGCGCTATTACATTTCTGTGATTATGTATGGTTGGTTGCTTTTGACATTTCTTTTTCTTGGTGATGGATCTCGCTCTTCCTCTATTTTCTTGTGTGTTGGTGAAGTTCTTTCTTGTTACCATACAAGTGATAATTCTGAAGGAAGTATTTTCGTTTTCAAGAGTGCGTTTGTATGCTGAATTCGGCATGTTCCTAAGTGTTTCTCTTTGTTATTTTTTTAGCGGGGGCTACAATATTAAAACTGGACCAGGTTGTTCGATTGAGCTAATGAAGTTTGATATGGGTGGTTCAGCAGCAGTTTTAGGTGCAGCAAAAGCCATTGGTCAAATCAAGCCTGCTGGAGTTGAGGCAAGTCATATAAGTATCTCTTCTTATTTCTCTCTCTAAAAAAGAAAAAAGAAAGGGAAAGGAATATGCTATACCAATATGTGAGATAGAGGCATTACATGCTTTCTGTCTAAGATGTAGCTAGAACTAGCTTCACGTGTAAGAAAGTGGCACATTTGTACTCCCATTCTGCAACTCTCATATGGTTGGAAAAGAGAGAAAAGATATTTATCTGAATTATTGAGATTCTTGGGCATGTGCAGGTTCATTTTATTGTTGCTGCCTGTGAAAACATGATTAGTGGGACTGGTATGCGACCTGGAGATGTCGTTACTGCTTCCAACGGAAAGACTATAGAGGTAATTTATTTATTGCGACAAGATCTTATGCATATCAAACTATTCATACGCTCTGTGACTAAGATACTTTTGGTATATCTGATTTTTGGTGAAGCTTTTGTGCTTCAGAAGCTTGAAGCCCATTAGTACTGGGGCTTTGGGCTAGTTTTTGTGTAAGCCAATTTATTTTCACAATTTATGTGGTGACTGGACATGCCAAATGTGCTCATTCTTTCCCTGGTACAGAAGCAAGGTTGTTTCATAGAATTCCTATATATATACCCCCTCCACGGCTCTACCATACTACTTTAATGTCAAATTCCATATCATGTCACTTAAAATGCAAATGTACTGTCTATTATCATTCTAATTTTTTATGTAATATTGTTTGTCATTATTCAGTGATGAAGATCTTTTAGGGTTATAAAGGGCTGTATTAGACAAAACTAGGCATCCTTTTTTATCTTAGATCACCCAGCCATACTAGTTTAGTGTTGAACTTTAATAAATTTGGATTAATTGAATGTTGCTAGGGTTTCTTCTTTTGTAGGTTCTCTTTTCTATCTTGCCGTGTCTAGTGTGGATAGGTTTTATTTTCCTTGATGTTAAGTGAAGAACATTGGATAATAGAGGGTGTGATGGCACCAGCTTGAATGGTCTGATGTACTTTTGAAAAGTTACAAAAATTGCGAGGTTATTCAATGTTCTTTTTCCACTTGTATATGTGAAAGTATCTAATCTTCTGCTTGGCAATCATAATGTTTAATTCAGGTCAACAATACAGATGCAGAAGGCAGGCTTACTCTTGCTGATGCTTTGGTGTATGCTTGCAATCAGGGTGTTGATAAGGTATTCGTTGGTCAAGATTTATCTCTTATTACAAGACAATAAAAAATTGGTTTCTATACACACCCACATGCACACACACTTACACATAAGTATGGAGAGGCTAGCTTTTCTACTTTTCACACCCGTTATGAGTGTTTCATCCTTATTACCCCCAGATTCTGTTCTAATTTCAACATTATTACCTATGTGGGCTCTAATTATTCCCTAGGTTCCGCTCTAATTTTCAGGAATTGTCAATAAAAGAAAAAAAGGGATCAGAAAGATTGTACTACCTCGTTTTTTTTAATATGTATGTTTGTTTTTGCGCGCGGACCAAGGAAAAAGTGCAAAAGTAAGAGAGAAGATTAGTAAAAGTAAGGAAAAAGTGAAAAAGTTGGAGAGAAGGAAAGAAAGTTAGGAGAGAAGTGTAATAATTAGGTGGGCCAACCTTCCATTTATGGAAAAAGGTAGAAAGGTTAAAAAAAAGCATCCCAAAATGGAGAAATGTGCATATTAAAAAAAAACGTAGGGAGTAGTAGCATAAGCCATTCCAATTTTTGGTCAACTATCAATAGACATGGTTGGAGATTAGGGAGAAAAATCTATCTAAAGGCATAAAATCCATTAGTCACGCACTTGAAAACATGTATACATGCACGTATGATGTTATTAATTTATGATAAGTAATACGGAATCAGATCAGGAAGGCATCAAGGGAGTGTCCCCATTTGTACACAAGGATAAAAGGGGTCAAGCTCTCAAGCTTTCCTGGAACAATCTGTCTACAAAATAAAAAATCGCTCAAAGACTAATTAGACTCCAGCTATGCAAGAGGCTAAAACATGGAACTTGAAATCCTTATGATTTGAAGCTAAAGTCTCAAAGATCCATGTGGTTTCTTGCTTTCCAAGTGCATATATGATACAAATACACACCAATATCTTTAAAGTTATAAGAGGCACTAAGGAGTAAGGAGACAAGGAGGTCCTAGAGCCTAAGCACAAATGTGCCTCACATGAAGTTAAATCTTGGCGCATTATAGCTTTACGCGACCGGGATATGAGGCTGCAATAGTGTAAAGCTTTCCAAATTGCGTGACCGAATCAAAGAATTAAGCCATGGTGCCTCATCAAAGTGTGGCTCACTTCTTAATTTTTAAAATTTTTGCATGTAATCTCGTGTTAGAGAGATGAAATTAAAGCAGCCAGTGGGCATTAGTGTGCATCAGCCAGTTGGCTCATCGATTTTTCTGATTGAGACATTTGGAAGCAGCTCAGGCCTTTAGAATGCTGATACACTTCCACAAAAGCACATGTACAAAAAATTTTCATCAAATTATAGCCACTTAAGTCTCTTAATTTTCTGAATTCTAGGTGCAATGGTTGCAGTGCTACTCATATTTATCATATACCGAAGTCCGCATGCTTAATCGAAGTTCCTAAGGGTCTAGGTTCCAAAAAATTCATGAGAGGAAGAAGCTAATAATACATCAATAAGTCATGAGATTAATACAATTTAACTGCTGCAAATTACAAACAAATAAGAAAAAGAAGTTGACTGTAGTACCTAAATCGGCAGTTAGTGCTGTTTTACTCAATGGGAATAGCGATAATCATGAATATCTGCCAGAGGTAGGGACAATATTTTGTTTGAGTTATACTCCCTCCGTTTCTTTTTGTTTGTCCTACTTTCCGTTTTTGTCCGTTTCTTTTTGTTTGTCCTACTTTTTCACCTTTCCATATATGAGAAAATTATATTACTCATCCACCCCTACTTTATTACTTTTTGGTCCCACATGTACTTTATAATTTTCTCTCACCTACTTAAATAACCACATATACTATAAAATAAGTGGATTCTATAACTATTGTCCCCACCCACATGCCCACGACATCATTTTCCTTGGCATTTGAAGCTACAGTAAATGGGACAAACAAAAAGAAGCGGAGGGAGTACTAGAGAAAGTAGTGCAACATAGTGTCTGAAGTTACTGAGAGGAAACGGTGAACATGTGTTGATGTTGATTTGGCTTGAGATTGCCGAGAAATTAAGGACAATTGCTGAAGATGTAAGAGATGAGGGAGGAAGCACAATGTTGAAAAACAAGAGAGCTTGTGCGTTACATTTTCTTTTGGGTGTAAGTCCAGTTCTGTTCTAGTTTTGTGGGATATGATAGCCATTGGATACTTTGATCTGAAGGCTAGAAATGCTTCTTAGTCTTTCAACAAGTACTTACTAATAGTTTGAGAAGTACTTACTGATAGTCTAAAAAGTACTTTCTGTCTTCTCATCTAAATTAACTTCTGATGTTTAAAAAGTATATTAAACACAAATCCAACCAGTATAATGTCACATTCTAGATCAGCACATAATTTTAGATTATATCTAAGTAAGAGTTTCTAACTTTCTAAGTTTGGAAACTTTGACGTTTTAGTTGAGATGGTTAGTTTAGGGCTATAGGGGTAGTTTAAGTAGATGGGGACTGGGGAGAGAGGTAGTGAATAGAGATCTTTCACATCAGACATATCCAAACAAATACCTTCCTTTCTCCACTCATACATCATTCTTACAACAGCGAGAATGTATGATTTACATCTGTCTCATGTAACGTCAAGCAACAAGAAAAACAAACGATAAACATTGCCCCTTCAAAGGCTTCAATGCAGATTGCATAAGACTATCATGTATGTATTAACGAAGTTAATAATATGGAGGGATGTTAGGTGTAAAGGCCCCTCAACTGAAATATGTGTTGAGTGACATACTGACAACGTGGTATGAACTTGCATTCTTAATACACGGTAGGACTCAAATTGAATTTAACCAAGTTAATAATATGACACTTAACTGAAATAAATGTTGAGAGACTGAGAAACATACTGACATGAACTTGACCCGTCCCCAATAAACTAGACGGGATTTCCATTATTTCCCAAAATTTAGTCCTCTTCTGGACGGTGAATAATGTTGTCCACGGCTATAAATAAATGCTAAAACTCCCGTAATACATGGTGGGACCATGGGACCCAATTAGATTTCTCTAATGCTAAAATCAAAGGCAATTAAGTGAAACATAAACTTTGATTACTGATAAAGACTAAAGCACAAAGATATTTAATCTAAGCAGTTGCCTCAACAAATTTCACTCAAAGTTTAGACCAATTGTTTTTCTATTAAGCATCATCAAAACTGAGTTCTTTGCGATTATCCTATATGTACTTCTATATAAAGATGTTTAACATAAAGCCCTCAAACAGTAGTTCAACTTAAATGAAGCCTTTGAAAAGAAAAGATATTCTCAAGATCGTAGGATTATGAAGTCTTGCTGGTCAAGATCGGCGGCTACGAAGTGTGTGGAGCTGGCTCGCTTTTTAGCATCTTCAGCATGGCTTACAAACACGATGGTGTTGGATCTGCAGGTCCAAAGTCTAAAATTATCCAGAATTGTGGACAATAGGACACAGCTATTTGAGATACTTGGGTCCATGTGTTTGCACTTTTTCCATTGTAGCCTCATCCAGTTGGCCTATTAGCACAATTGTGCTGAAGAAAACCTGCTATTTTCTGCTTTAAGCCAACACCTCCAAAGCACCTTGAATTTTCTATTTTGGCTTTCCCAATGCTTGTGCATCATATTTTAGGGAGAACCAATCCAGGAGAATTGACAAAAAATTCTATATCTGCGCAAGAGGAGTCTCTTGATGCTTGGAGGGTAATGCTGCTGCGACTATCCGTGGGATTTCTATTCTCTGTATTAAGTTGACTGGAATACTTGATGACAATGTAACGGAAGTATGTTTGTTTGAGGTTTCATATAGAAAACCGATTATGTTAGATTATATGTGATGCATGAGATGATACTTCTCTTAGAAATTTAGGTTTCCCATGAGGGAATAACGTTTTGGGACCAGGGTAGGAGGATATATAAAATCTCACAGCTAATGTATACCTTTTAGTTCAGATTGCTTTATGGATATCATCTTAGTGCTTTGACATCCTGCGAATTTACATTGCACTTAGCTTGCATCATAAGCCTTTTTCTATCCTGAGATTCTCCTTAAAAGACTCATTTTGATGTCTGTTGTCTTTTGTCCAGTGCTCCAAAATTGTGTTTGGGACTTTCGGAAAAGTGTTCAGGGCGGGGGGGGTTCAAATTTCTGTTAGAAGCTTGTATCATCTAACAGTGTGTACTGTGTAGCTTGCTATATCTAAATATATGTTACATTATGTACTAAAAGGAGCAAAAAGATTTACTTGGGGGGTGGGGGAGTGTGATGGTGGTTTGGGCTCCATTGCAAGCTGTATGCATGGTTCTTACAAGAGAGCTGACAACAAGAGCTTCATGATTCTTGATCGATTGCAGTTGGTTTAAGGGAAATTGAGTTTACCTGAAACCTCATGTATCTCATTCAGAAAAAAGACGAGTTTTGAACAGAAATGGAATGCCTTAAGGAATTACATTGAAAAATCAAAATGAACAAAATTCAGACGTCACACGCGCGCGCACACACACACTAGGTAATGGAGCTGTTAAACATCTTCCAAGGCAGAAAAAGAACGTCGAAATTTGCTCTGTGTGTAATTTATATAAGACTAGAATCTAGGTTCCAGTTACAATACAAAAATACAGGAAATCTTAACTTCTGACAGGATAAAATTTGTATGTATGAATTTGTATCCAAGATGCTTATTACTAGGTAATACCTTCTTTGACAGATAGTTGATCTCGCAACATTAACTGGAGCCTGCATCGTTGCTCTCGGTCCTTCCATAGCAGGTAAAGTGCATATTGATGATCTTTCTCTGGCAATTTACTGTATCAGATGTTAACTGTAAATGCATTTCATTGTCTGACAGGCTTCGTGTATCCCACTTACATAATGTTGTTGTATATGAGTGATAGTATTTTAGGTTATAAGTTAAATTCCTTTTAAATCATTACCACAAATGCTGTGCTTCAATACCATAGTGTTTGGCCTAATATCGTGAGGATATAGTTTACTTTTACTTTATATCACATTTACCTGTTTGGTCTTTTGGTCAGGTGTTTTTACACCCAATGATGCTCTTGCCGAAGAGGTGTTTGCTGCTTCAGAAGCTACTGGAGAAAAATTCTGGAGGATGCCATTAGAAGATAACTATTGGGAGTCCATGAAATCAGGAGTTGCTGATATGGTGAACACAGGGGGTCGTCAAGGTGGTGCCATCACCGCAGCTCTGTTTTTGAAACAGGTACCGTATAATCATGTTTGGTCTTTTATTGACTACAACTTACTAAATCTGACTTTGTAAGATCAATTTGCAGTTTGTGGATGAGAAAGTTCAGTGGATGCATATAGATATGGCTGGTCCAGTTTGGAATGAAAAGAAACGTTCAGCAACAGGATTTGGTGTATCAACATTGGTGGAGTGGGTTCTAAGAAACTCGTCGTAGTTACTGATTGCTGGCCATAATTGATCTTACGACAATGTTCAGGATGCTAATGTTCGGAAAATAATTGACTGTATCAGTGCCGTGAATTACTTACAGAAGACCGGTTTTTCAAATTCTCACTAGTTGCACACAGGACTAAGAAGTTTTGTTGGCTTTCATGATTTCTTTCCTTTCTTCTTGGACCCAATTTTTTCACCGGGACAGCAACATACACGAACTTTCGCATGATATTACAGTTCACTTTGGATAGATTCAGAGCAGTGTGTTATATATTATGTTACTGAAAAGAGGGTTAATATGCTACTGATAAGGGAAAAATTCTTGTCTTAAGAGGGCTTCTTAGTCTAATTTAAGAAATTTTAAATAAAGCTTAGTATATTATCAGGTTCATAGACTAAGGGTTCGTTCTCTTCGTCTGAATTATTCTGACCTAATTTGAACTTTTCTGATCTGATCTGAACTTTTCTGATCTGGTCTGAAATTTTCTGATCTGATTTGATCTGATCTGAATTTTTCTGATCTGATTTGAACTTATTATAGTCGTTTTTTGTTTTTATTCTTTTCTGATTTGATCCAATTATTTTTGAAATAAGCACTAGAGTGCTTAAATAAGTTGAAAAGAACATAGCATAATAGGACCATTTAGAAAGGTGTTAGATATCTAGGAGAATGGCATCATGAAGAACTTTTGTCCCTAAGGGAAAAGAGGATTAATTCAAAACTCTAATTTTAAGAAAGTTGCTATTGCTTAGATTATTACATTATATGATATTTTTCATAATTAAAAATTGTTGTCATCTTTCATTTTCGTTGGAGTTTTCTAGTAAGCAATGTTAGTTGTCTTTACAAATATACTTTATTTTTTGTGTAGAGTTTTAGAATCTCCAACAACTGTCTTTTCATCTTTCTATTCTAAAACTTAAGACGTGTAAGATTCACAAATATGTACTTCCTCCGTTTGAGAATAAGTGATACAGTTACTATAAATGAGTGTTTTTATATAAGTGATACACTTTAGATTTTTTCCTTATTTGGTAAGTTTTAGTGTGTTATTTTACAATTCTACCCTTATTAAACCTACTAAACCATATTTATATAATCCTAATAAAACTTAATTACTACTAACTCTCTCCTCAACCTATCACCCTCCCCATCTCTCTCCACCACCTGACCACCAGCCACCCACCAAATCGCAACCCTAGCCACCCTCCCTTCAACTTACCACCAAGATGAAACCCTAGCCACCCTCCCTTTCAACCTACCACCAAATCGCAACCCTAGCCACCCTCCCCTCAACCTACTACCAAATCGCAACTCTAGCCACCGACCAAACTTGCGAAGCACCACCCAGGCAAAATTCGATCAGAAATCTCCGACAAGAAGGGTGGCAGGAAAGCTGATTTTCGTGGCTAATGGTGGTTTAGAAGGTGGTTGTTTTGGTGGCTAAGGGTGGCAGGAAAGCTGATTTTCGTGGCTGGGGGTGGTTAAGAAGGTGGTTTCGGTGGTTGGGGGTGGCAGGAAAGCTGATTTCGGTGGCTGGGGGTGGCAGGAAAGCTGCTTTCGGTGGCTGGGGGTGGTTAAGAAGGTGGTTTCGGTGGCTGGGGGTGGTTAAGAAGGTGGTTTCGGTGGCTGGGGGTGGTTTCTTGTGAGGTTGGGTGGCAGTTGGGACGGGTCTGGTGGTGGAGTTGGAGGAGAGAGAGTGGGGCAGTGGTGGTAGGTGGGTGGTGATTATTGGTTTAATTACATGACCCATCCCTTACTTATCATTGCTTAATTAAACTTAAGAAATTTTGCCTCAAAAAACGTAAAAGTGACAATGTATCACTTATTCTAAAACGGAGGAAGTATAAATCATATGTGCTTCACTTTAAGTGCTTATTAGTTATCGCTACAAATTGCTTGAACTTAGTAATTACTCCCTCCGTTCCAAAATGTTATACCCATTTGGAATATGGGGGAAAACCAAAGCAAATAGAATCATAGGAGAATATTATGTTTATTTTAATAATTTTCATATACTGTTTTTTGTCCTTATTAGGAAAAGTAAGAGAGAGAGATTCAAATGTGGGGACCATTAAAGTACAAATGAGTAAAAGGTAGGTAAATGCTTAGATATTGAAGGTTAAAATGGGGAGAAAAAATGTATATAAATAGAAAAGATTCTATATGGGTATATCTTTTTGAAACGGCCTAAAACGGAAAATGGGTATGTTACACTTGCAAAAACACAAGAACCAAGAAAGTGGGTATAAAAGCATGACAATGATAGGAAAAATAACTTTAGGAGAGAGAATAAAAAATAAAAAATTAACTTTAGGAGAGTATAAAGAATAAAAAAATTGGTGGGGCCATATATCCCAAAATGGTAAAAGTAAAGTGTAACAATTTTTGTGAAACGTATTAAAAAGGAAAGCGTAACAATTATTGAGAAACGGAGGGAGTATATGTTAGGTACTTCCTCTTGTAGTCTTGTATGCCCACCTTTAAGTTGGTCTTTAATCCGCAACATTTATTAGTAAGAAATAATGGATCATGGTTTTTTCAAAGATATAAAATTTTCTGACCATACAATAAGAAAGATATTAGATAGCTCTGTTATCAAGGGTGAAATCTGAGCTATCGACAAGAAACAAATGGAGCAAATTTTTATTAGCCTGGACATTAATAGCTAGTATGTAAGATACTTCTCCAAATTAAAGTTTGTTGGCATCTTTCAATTTCAACAAAGTTGGTTAATAATTGATATTAGTTGTCTTCACAAATTTGCTTTATTCTTGTGTGTAGTATTCAGAATCTTCGACCACAATCTTTTCGTCTATCTCTTCTAAAAGAAAGTCGGGAGAAAACATAAAACAAGTGTTATTCATTTTAGAAAGAATATTAAAAATTGATCATCACCAACGCCACCACATACGAAGTTGATACCAACACCTTTGTGGAGTAAACGACCATCATCGCCATGTGCCCAAAATGGACTCCTAACCAAATATACAATGTCTAAAGCAGACGCTCAACCAAATGGCCAGATGCATAAAATGGACGTTGAACCACAATGTCAATTGCTTCAAAAATAGACAACTAACCACAAAAGTAGGCACCTAGAACGAAAGCCAATCACGTGGTTAGACGTTTGTTTCAAATAGGGGTATTCAATTTTCGATCAAGACCGGAAAAATGGCCCTGACAGGACCGGTATAATTTCGGTCCGGTCTTTGATCTGTAATTTGAAAAATTCGGTCTTCGGCCTGGTCCGGTCTAGACTGGTTAGACCTTTTTTTTATTTAAAGTGTATGGAAAGTTGAAAGTCAATCTAGAATTTTAGATTCCAGGTCTTCTCACACCCAGACTCCCAGATCGCCAAACTTAAAATGTGAAAAGTAAAAAACAATTTAGCCTATTATATAATGAATACAGGAAAAAAAACAAAGTTGAAATTTCAATCTAACCGGTCTAGTTTTCTGTCCAATCCTTATAATTTCCATTCGGTCTCGAGACTGATTTTAATTTGGTCCGGTCTTAGGTCTCCAGTTTCCAGAATTTTCGGTCTCAGTCCATGGCCAGTCCGGTCCAAGACCGATGAACACCCCTAGTTTCAAATGTCCCATAAGAGCCTATTTTAAGCACTTGTCTGTATGGGTAGGCTCCCATCATATATGTGTTTGTTTAAGTAGCCGACTGCTTCAATCACCTTTTCTCTAGCAAGATAAGTTAGCCAAAGCATGAAATAACTAAAAGGAAACGAGATAATTTCATGCAATGGAGAAGAGGAAAAGGTATTGGATATGACGATAGTAGCAAAGTATAACGATTCCTTTCTTTAATATTGTGTCATGAGATAATTAAAACCCAAAATGTCACTTTATTTCACGGCAAAGTCTTATAAAAGACGGTCTTACATTAAACTTAATGTAAGACCAGCCCAATTACGAGTGCCACGCGCTAAAGAGCCCAGAAAAATTGATTTTTTAACTTTTCAACCTTAAACCTTAACTTTTGCATTTTTTTAACTTTTCATCCTAAAACTTTAACTTTTGCATAAAAAACCATAACTAATAGGGCTAATGGAGTGAAGGGTATCGATTCCACATATGATATTAGTTATGGATTTTTATGTAAAAATTAAGATTTTAGGGTCAAAAGTTAAAAAACGCAAAAAGTTAAGGTTTTGGGTCGAAAAGTTAATAAATCAACTTGGCAGGGCTGCTTAGCATGTGACGCGCGTCATGTGCTTCTTTAAGGCTTATTAGGCTAGTCTGAAGTTATGCTTAATCTAAGATCGTTTTATAATAAACCAACTCTTATTTCACACACAAAAAGAAGAAATTAAAATTTACATTCAAAGCCTAAACATCAAAAGCTAATAAATCATCTAATGCAATATAAAGAGGACTATTATTCTAAAACCAAAGTATTATGAATAATTACATAACTAATTAGATTAAATGACAATATTTATTACAAAAAGAGAAAAAATAGAAAGGGAAAGAAGTGATCACATGAAACCTTGCACTTTTGCTGACCCAAATCAATCAAGAGACGTTGCTATCAAATTTCACACCCCTTTTAATAAAACATAAATCAAATGTCATCCCTAATAAGCCTAATCTTAATCTAAACAACCCATTTCATCATCATCCTCCATTGTTATGTTCTTCTCAATACCTTCAAAATTAAGTAAAAATCAACTGTTGTTATTTTTCTCTCAGGCATTTCGTCGAACATAAAGCATGCATCTTTGAACAAGAAAAATTTAGAGAATCAAAGGGTTTTGATTTGATGAAGCGTTTCTTGTCATGTCACAGGTGTTACTAGGAATTGGGGCACAATTTTTTGATACATCTAACCCTAATAAAGGTAAGATTTTGAGTTCTTTACCTATTTCTTTGTTGGGTTTTTGTGGGTTTGTCTCAAAAGATCAAATTGTGTTGTTATTTAATATGAATTCACATGGGCAATCTGGGTTTTTGAGTTCTAGTGAAAAATTTGAGTTTAGTTCACCGTCGACGTCGAATTTGAGCTCAATATCTAGTTTATCAAAGCCAAGGATGGTGAAGTCTAGGAAATCTTTGAATCCTAGGTCAATGGGTAGCTCAGAAACCCGGAAAATCGATCCGGGTTTCAATCCTTTCCGGCCTGTTTCGGAGGTTTCGTCTAGGTTGGGGAGTGAGGATGATGATGATGATGATGCATTTGTGAATGGTGGGAAGCATTTTAATTTGAAGGTTACAAGTAAGGTTGAGGAAGTGGGGAATGCATTTATTGATGAAATTAGAAAATTGAGGATTGAGGATCAAAAAGTTGGTGGAGGAAGTGGTAGTAATGTGTATGAAAAGGAAAGTAGTAGCTTAAGGGGTATTCAGCAGCTTAGCAAAGGTGGTAACAATGATTTGGCAGCTGAGCTTCATGATAAGATAGAGAAGTTGAATCTTGGAGGTTTAGGTACCGAGAGTTTGAAAGTATCCGGGGTTGGTGTTGACAATGTTGGTGGAAGTCGTGGTGTTCGTAATGTGGGTGGTTCATGTGGTACGTCGGTGACATCTGAACTTCCTGATTTGGGGAGATTGAATCTTAAAGATGGTGGGGAAACTGGTAGTAGTAATTTTGCTTTTGGTGCTTCTAGTAGGAATAGTTTTGTGTTTGGAGGCAATAGGACAAAGAAAGATTATAATGACCCCAGCATAGCAAGCACACTTCCTAACCGGATGAAAAACTTGAACGTATCTGATTCTGATAAAAATCATGACACTCGGAAGGAAATGAATATCAACCAAAACGATCGGACATTTGGCTCTGGGGATGCTACCAGGACTGAGTCTGGTGGAGTGGTGGATACAATGATTTTGGATGAGATGGAGAAGTTGAAAATTCGAGGTGATTTAAAGGAATCTAGGGATTATGCCGAAACAAGTGACTCTTCATATCCAAGGACAGTACCAGTTGGGAGCATGAGACAGGAAGATGGTAGAGGATCATATCCCATGGAATTTCTAAACCCAATCATAGAACAGGGTGAACATCCGGTTGGTTTCCAAGCAGCTAAATACCAATCGGATAAGTGCTCTGGATTTCATGAGGCATCCACATCAGCAAGTTCATCTTTTGCATCTGTTGGCCTTCACTTCCAGCCAGTAAGGCATGAATTTACAGTGCCTTGTAATGATGGTGCTGAGAAGACGGAAAGTTTTGCTTTTAGTAGCAAACGGGAAGGTTTGAGGAGTCCTTATGTTGAGTTTGTAACACCCGATTTAAAAAGTAATTCGTTCGTTGGATCAAAATTGCAAACAGGATTCAGCACCAAGAAGGGATTAGCTAAAGATGGTAAAACCAAGGGGAGGAAGGCAAAAGCAAAAGAACCTATATCTGTCCCGTTGGCGTTTGGGAAGAATTTTACATCGAATGAGAGCAGCACCCAACAAGAACATTCTGAGCCTTATTCACCAATGGAAGTTTCTCCTTATCGTGAAACTGGAGATGCCGAGCAATCAAGTAGAGAGCCTTCTTTGACATCTGAGAACCAGGCATCAATTGATTCACCGGCATCCCCTTCTGATGATGCGGCAGATGAGGATCTTATTAGAGCCACAGAACTCATGGATATTAATGAAAGCAATGATGTGAAGCATGATGAAGTAGAAGAGCAAGTTTTAGACTGCACTGACTATACATGTGAAGCTATGACAAGCTCACCAGTGGATTGCGTGTCTGCAGTTGAAAGCGAAAGTTTTATGTCTGCATCTGAGACGTTGGAGGAGAATGGAGAAAATGAAGTCGAATCAAACAGTGAGGAACAAAGTTGTGATCAGAGTCGATATTTCTCTGCTGCAAGTTCTGCAAGTTGTAGAGACTTCACTTTTGCTGCTTCCTGTTCTGCCCAAGGTCAAGGATCAGGTGCTATGCGTTTCAATAAGAAGAAAATACGAATGAAAGCTGCTCCAGACATCTATATTCCCACTAGGAATGCTGTATTATCTGATGCACAGTTTTCTCCAATTTCTGGAGTTTCTGTGCTTCCCTCACAGGTGGTGCAAGGCGATGGTGTACCAAATGCTTCATTCAAAGGAGGTAAAAGTTCTACCTCTCCGACAAGCATGACAGGAGGAGGTAATAAAGTGGGGGATACAAAGAAGGTTATTTCATCTCCAACAGCTTCAGCTCGTGCAGCACAAGAAGCTTGCGAGAAGTGGCGGCTGAGGTGCTTTATATGTTTGAATATTTTGATTTTGTGCACTATTTTGTTTTCTGTGAACTCTAATAAGATTACCATTCTGATTGAGTTGTTCGATGTTGCTAAGTACTGACCATGGTGTACATAAATAGGGGAAACCAAGCTTATGCAAATGGGGATCTGGAGAAAGCAGAGGATTATTATAGCCAAGGGTTGAGCTGCATTCCTCAACATGAGACATCTAGGGACTGCCTCCGAGCTTTGGTACTTTGCTACAGTAATCGAGCTGCAGCTCGTATGTCTCGTGGAAGAATGAGAGAAGCATTACGAGATTGTCTTGTTGCTGCTGAGATAGATCCCAACTTCTTCAGAGTTCAACTTAGAGCTGCAAAGTAATGCCTTTATATTTCATGTCCTAATTGCTGCTCTATAGTTTAGTTTGTCAGTGATTAATAACACAATTTTGCTTTGACCGATATTATTAGTTCATGATAATTTTGATGCATTTAGGTTGATTCTTAGTCACCCATTCTATATTATTGCCGTTTGAGTTTGATACTTGATGCACTTCTTATATTTGGAAAATGAGGCTTTCGTATTGTTTCACTGCATTTAGACCTGCTATTCTGTCATCTGGCCAAGCATACCAATCTAGAGAGCCACTAGCTTTCATCTTTTTTTTGTCCTGTAACTTACCTTATCATGATATTATTTTCTTGCTGTCGTATTACCATTTCCAGCTAGTATTTTGGGAGTCCCATATTTAGGATGTGGTTTTCAAAATATTTCCTGTAACAAATTAAATTTGCGCAGGACTGTTTTGCTGCGTACATTTTGCATGTGAATGTAAAACAGATATCTCTATAAGTTGAATTGAACGTTCTGTTGAGATACAATTGTGGAATATATATTTTGTGCCCTAAAACATGGGAGAACGAGGACTGTCTACAATGGCTGACTATCTGCTCATAAATAACATGTTGAGTCGTGTGTTGTAATGAAATTTTTTCTGGTGAAACTTCCATGTGGAACTGAACTTTACAAATCTGGTAAACTGGTAGGAAACTAATGCTGGATATGATCTGTATCAGCATGCTCAAGCAAATAGTATTTATGTATGACATGTCTGTGGTATATGCCATTTCCCGACTCTGAAGTGCATTTGTTGAATTGCAAAAGGTCTTTCAAAATTTGAAGCTTCTTAGCTTAGTGTAGCGCAGATCTTTAGGTCTCAAGGTCAGCTTTGCAGCATGATTTGTCTGATTTTTCTGCTTGTTTGGGAATTTAACCCTCCTTAATTTTGTTCTTGCTGTTTATGGTACCAAGTCTGGAATAAGTTTCAATGTACGTTAGAACTATAATTGGTTCTTCACCATCCTCATCTCTTGGCTTTTGTGGCTCTAGCTGTTACCTTGCTCTTGGTGAAATTGCCGAAGCATCACTACATTTCAAGAAATTGTTGCAGTCAACTGATGTCTGTGTGGAGCGAAAAATAATCTTAGAAGCTTCTGATGGCCTACAAAAGGCACAGGTATCCTAAACTGTCAATATACTCATCAACCATTGCAAACTGCTACGCTTTTATCCCAAGGTCTCTTTTCCGAGTAGAGTAGTGATGAAGTTGCAATATTTTATAAAGAATATTCTGAAGTTGCATTATATAGCTGAGCAAACATGTGGGATTGTGGGTTGAAATTTATCAACTTCATATTAGTATCGTAGGCAGAAATTTAAGATCAATGGATTGGATGACTAAAGAGGAAAAATAGGGAGAATTTGACTAAAAGTAAAGACGATATATTAGATTTTTGGTTTTGGTCGATGTTGCTCTCGGAGACAGTGACGTCTGTAGCCTACTCTTAGTTTACCCCAGTGACTTGAATTATTCCCTTAGAGAGTAGTAGCTTCATAAGAAAATTTGTGCAAATGGAGTCACAAAGCTCTTCTCTTCCTCAAGGGTTGGGGCTTGGGGGCGTGATTTCTTAAAATATGGTGCTGGCAATATGGTTGAGCATTTGCTCAAATGTGTGAAGAATCGAAAATTGTATGCTTGCTTTTCTGTTTTGTATATGAAGTATATGCAAATGTTGTATTCTTGTGTAGTGGTTAGATTAATATGTACTGTAGCCAGTGTCAAAAAAGTCCTCTTAGGCGCAAGGCGATTGGGTAGGCAAGGCAATTTATAGAAGCGCACAGTTGTAGGGCTCTGTGATTTCTTGCTTGGACATATGAGGAGGATTCGTGATTTGCTTGGTTAGAGTCTCTAACACACACAGGGACTCTGAATTTTATACAATTTCCTTCCTCATGTAAAGAATTTAGCTTTTTCCATTGCTTGGATATAGTTCATGGTCTTGGCCCTCTTGGATGGATCCACATTTCCAAAAATCTAATATGTGTGAAGAATTTCCTCCAAGCATGCTGGCATCAGACATGTACTTGAAACTTGAATTGGCCCTAATTCCATTCGAAATTCCAAGTTAGTGAGTCATGATAGTGTTTGCACTATCACAGGGGTGTTAAAAGTGTTTCTTATATCTAGGAATGATATTGACTCGAAATGTGTTGATTGGCAGAAAGCATCTGAATTCATGGATCGTTTTGCTGAAATTTTGCAACAAAGGATGTTTGCGGATGCAGAAAATGCTCTTGGGGTGATTGCTGAGGCTCTAGCTATAAGCCCATATTCAGAGAAGTTGCTAGAAAGTAAAGCAGAAGCACTTTTCATGGTTTGTGGTTCTTAGTGTGTCAGTTTTCTTTTGCTCTCCATCTAGTCAATGGTTACCTGGACAGCTCTGAATAGGAGACTTCCCCATGTGCAGTTGCGGAGGTATGAAGAGGTAATACAGCTGTGTGGACAGACACTGGAAGCTGCTGAAAAAAACTCTCCTTTAGTGGGTGCTGATGGACAGTCATCATATTTGGAGGCTTCTGAGCTCTTGAAGAGTTACTCTTTTCGAATTTGGCGTTATTGTCTTATATTCAAATCGAACTTTTATTTAGGAAAACTGGAAGAAGCTGTTGATTTTCTGGAGAAGCAAGAGTGCTGGAGGTCTATGTTGGCCAAGTACTGCATCCTTCATTGCATTTTATTTTTGACGCTTTTCTGTTACAAGTATATGAATACTAATTCTGGTTATGACCCTTACTGGACCTTAGGTTTGGAAATGAGACTCTTCAATCATTAGTACCTCAACTTTCCGCTGCACAGGAGCTGTTACGTCACAAGGTATGTCATTGGCCTTTTCTTTTCTAATCCTTTAAATCTGAATGCAGCATTTATCTGTTGATGGAAATCATCCTTCTGTGCAAGTATAGAGGCTTCATTCTGATGATGCGATTTGTGTTCAAATTAGGAGAACCTTGAAGTCTCAAAATTTGATTTTCTCTGTTGTCATCTACAAAACAGTTAATCATTTAACTATAGTATACTAAGTCACCCTCTCCTGTACCCCTTGCTGAGCTGTTGTCAAATTGAACATGCATTTATATATGAATGTCGGATCTAATTGCAAGGATCACATTCATTCAATGTTGTCACTCTACTTGACGAAACTCAGTTTTAAAGAAAAAGTCCTATTCTTGAAGTTAATACTCTATATAGTTGTTTTTTGCCAAAAAGTGCACAAGTTGGAAAGAAAGTTCTATTCATTCAGAATGATCTAGGGTTTGTTGTCACCGACAAGCCCAGAACCACCCATGCGGTTCCTGAATCCCTGTAACCCCCATATGTGCAACAAGCATAATAGACAGGAGGAAAACAACCGGAGGCTCTAGACAGGCCAACTTACCCCCCCCAACCCAATACGTGCTACAAGCATTGAACATATATATAGGAGCAATACAACTCACAATGACACTAGCCTGCCTGCACCAAGACCTGTGTATTATTTGGAGCGTTTAGTTATGGAAGTTGGCTCATATGGGACTTGCACTAGCACTGGGGAACTGTTAGCACGTGACATTGTGCTTTATAAACTTCTGTATATAGGCATATGGAGAAAGTTTTTTGAGAAGGCACACTATAGTTTTTTATGATAAAAAATTAACAAATATCAAAACAAAGGTGAAAATAGGGATGTTTTGATTGTTAAGTGTCATACATGAGTTATCTGATCTTTACAAGGCTTGAACTTGTGATTTATTGGGGAAAAGTACATATTCTGAGCATTAAGCCACTAACCATCAATTGTAATATACAGAGATTGTAATATTCTTATAAATCACTCAAGTGGGGGCTAGTGCCCTCACTTTCTAATATTTGAGTCTGCCAACGTTGCCTGTTAAGGTAACACATACCATTCTACTATGATCGCATACTTTGTCCGCAGAGAGACTCTCCAGCCAATGTTGTACTTTTCTTTTTGAGTTTGTATCTTTATTTTTGAGCATCATATGTCGCAGAAAATTTTGAGTGGTATATATGATGATCTTCTTTGGTCTTTGACTCCTCTCCCCTCTCTGTTATGTGTTTATTGCCATGTGCTATCTATTGGAAACAGGTTTTCTGTCTATGGCGAGGTTATGAACTTAACTTACCCATTCAGACCATTTCTTGTATCATTTTTACTTTTCGGCCTTTTTTCAATTTACCTTTTGGTGTTAAAGAATTTCGTGGCGTCTTAATTCATGACTATATTTCAAAAATCTCGGACCCAGTTTTGAAAGTCTCATTGTGTAATTTGGCGCCAACTATTTCAATTCTGCTACGAGTTTTCTTGAATTTCCTTTCAGATCTCGATTCTCTCCTATATGGCTGTTTCTTCTATGCCATCTCTTTGTTAAAGTGAGACGTTTACAGTGAGATGGAGGAGTTCTATATTTCACTTGCTTGAAAATAGTTGATTAATAGTTCATGCTAATTTTTTTGAGTAATTCAATCTTCTTAAATACCTGCTCTGCTAGAGTTTTAATTTTTTTCTTGTGAACTATCCTGCATGTTTCATATATCTGTGGTTTAAGGCATCCGTGTTATAGACCGGAAATGATGGACAAGGTAGATGATAATGTAAGGGAAGGATTAGTGATTTTAATGGTGATTTGAGAACTAGAAATGGAACTTGGATTGATAGGATGGATATATTACATAAACCCTAAGAATAATACAAGCTAAGTACTACATTACAAAAGATTGATTCTCTCATTAATTTTCATGATGACTACTCTCTCTCTACTTAGCTCTATTTATAGATAAGTTAACCCTAAAACTTCTAATCCCTAAATTATTATGAACTATCTAAAATACCCTTATCCTAGTAATATCCATTCATTACAATCCGCTGCTGATTGCAGTCTGCAGGGAATGGAGCTTTTCAAGCAGGAAAGCATAAAGAAGCTGTTGAGCATTACACTGCTGCTTTGTCATTCAGTGTTGAGTCCCGTCCCTTCACTGCTGTATGTTTTGCCAATCGTGCTGCAGCTTACCAAGCATTGGGGCAGATCACTGATGCAATTGCCGACTGCAGCTTATCAATAGCTTTGGATGGACTTTACTTGAAGGTTTGGACCAATGATCACCTCATTGATTAGAGCACTATACCTACTTTTTTCTAAGAAAATGCAATTTTTTTTAACAAAGGGCAAATCCTGACCCTTGATTTTGGTATTTAGTTTTTTTTTCCGGAAGACAAAGATCAGTGGCTCACATGAAATACTTCATATCTCATATAAATGACAGAGACTTAAAAAGATGGTTTCTTTTGTTTCAAGAAAGTCATTCTGGACTACATGACTAATTAGGATTCCATGGTTTATGAGATTTGGTATGCTCAGAGCTTGTGAAATTCAAGCTCCAAACTTTCTTAAGTTAGCAAACCAAAAGTTAGAAATTTCCTAGTCTTCGGGTCTGTCTCCTGTTTCTATGATGTTCAGAGTTGGTGAAACCGGATATGGGAAATTTCAGACTGCTATTGAAGGTTGTAGAAATTTCAGATCAGTTCATTGAACTTTTTGATGATCATACATCAATACCTGGACAAGCTACTTCTAGCTAAATCTAGATTTTTACATCAAAACCCTTTTGCCAGTAAGCCTCTCTTTTACACGGTCTTTTAGGAAAATAGTTACTTAGGCACTCCTGCTGCTGATCAGTTCGTTTCAGAGTCCAGTTCAGTTTAGTTCAACTCCATTCAGTACTGGTTCAAGATTAAGTAATTGATACCAGATCAACATAAATTAAATAGTGAAGGAAACGACGGTAAACTTGTTTTTGCGCAATTTCATTACTAGTGAGGCTGGGAGTTGTACTTTGTGAACATTTTAGGCTCTGTTCTCCAACTTTTTTTTTGCTGAACTTATCTTATTTCTGCTGAATGTTTTGGGCTCTGTTCTCTTCAATTTTGTAGGGTTTTCCGTTCTTTTTGCATAAACAACTATATATAGATAATATTAAGTACAAAACCTCGAAGATAATGCTGGTTTGAAATTGGTGTTTTGCTGAAACTCGGACTATCAGTCCGAAGTTTTCCTGGCTTCCGCTATCATAGTATTTTGCATTTTGTAACTAGAAAATGTATACAAGTATTTCTGCAGAGGAAGTTTAACTGTTCAAGACAACTTGACTCTCATTTTGTCTACATCTAATTGTTGAAAGTTTGTTTATTTGAAGAATTGGTGATGGGTTATGTTTTTAAATTGGTATCTAGTTTTGTCAACTCTAGCCAGTTTTATTCCATCTAGATAAGCTGATCCTAAGATGGTACTAATTGAAGAATAATATAAATCATGTTTCAGGCAATTTCCAGAAGAGCCACCTTATTTGAGATGATTAGAGATTATGAACAGGCAGCCAAAGATCTTGAGACTCTTGTGTCTCTTCTAACCAAGCAGGGAGAGGAGAAATCCCATCATTCAGGAGTATATGTGCCAACTGGTTCTGTAGCTGATCTAAGACAAGCTCGTCAACGGCTCTATCAGATGGAGGAACAAGCTAAAAAAGGGATTCCTTTAAATTTTTACCTCATTTTGTGAGTGTTTTGATATTATCAGTTGTTTGATTTTCTGAGTCCAGATAGTTGCAACCTCTAGAACCTGGTTTTTAGCGTTTTCTTAACATCTAATACTCCCTCCATTTCTTTTTCCGTTTTACCCGTTCTCTAATTTTGTGCATTCTTTATTTTACCCACTTTACAGTTAATGGATAGAATAAAAAAGAACAGAGGGAGTATGTGGATTATTTGATTGTGCATTTGAGGTTGCAAAGTAGTCAGAAAATAACATCTGTTTCGGTCTTACTTTTTGTGGCAGGGGAGTGGAGCAATCGGTAACAGCAGCAAATTTGAAGAAAGCTTATCGTAAAGCTGCTCTGAGGCATCACCCTGATAAGGTTTGATACTTCACATTGGTGTTTCACCTGCCAAATTTCTATTGCATGCACCTGACATGATGTTTGCTAATATAGGCTGGTCAATCATTGGCAAGAGCTGAAAATGGAGATGATGGGCTGTGGAAGGAAATATCTGAGGGGGCCTACAATGATGCCGATAAGCTTTTCAAAATGATTGGCGAAGCATACGCAGTTCTTTCTGACCCCGACAAGGTATTTGGTGTCTTACTGTGGCTTCCAAATAAACTTTGTTAATGTTTTAGTCCAATAGTTGCCTGACACAAAATCGAATCATCCTGTATAAATCACGTTTCTTGTGAAACTGAATAGATTTTGATGATTTTCTCTATTAAGAATTGCACAGCCAAGGGATTTCATTACCCAAGGCATATAAGTAAGAAGTCATCTTCACTTTTTCTAAGAAATAGGTTACACAAGGCTAAATGCGAAGCTAATTTTCTCATAAATTCCCTATTCAAGAAACACTTCTTAAGTTAAAGTTTAATGCATGTTTGGTTGTTTGGTTCAAGTCAAGGAATAAAAAGGAGGAATGCTACGTTATCGTGGGCTTCATTTTGCCTCAAGTACTTGTGTCGGATTCTGACACTCCGACATGACTGTGGATGCATTTTGGGCCAAAATTACATAGGAGGAGTGGTAAAAATGATTGTTACCTTTATTGGGTGTTTGATGTTACTATGGAAAGAGAACACTTTTGTGGTTAGGAGGGTTGCATAATGTGCGACTCTATGGTTGAAGAGGGTGATAACTTGGTGGGATAGTTAATCTCATGAAATGGAAACCATTACCCCACCCCTCATACCAAACATGTACTGGAAATGTTCTCCCGTGTCCTTTTCCAACACTCGATAATCGCATACCAAACCTCTTGCTATATCTTTGCCCTACCATGTATGGATTATATTTCCATATTGCGTGATTTTAATAAAATGAATCATGTTTATTAATCTTACAGCGCTTCCAGTATGATATTGAAGAAGAGACTAGGAATGGTCAAAGGAAAAGCAGTAGTAACACATCAAGAATGCACACCGAAGCTTCATTTCAAGCTGCAGAAAGAGGCGGTGTTGGGCGACAATGGCAAGACATGTGGAGATCGTCTGCTAACCCTTATTCTCGAGGGTTTGAGCCTACTAGACCTGGTAGATACCATGGATAGAAGGACAATCACATGATACACGGTATTTAAATCAAGGAAATCAGCTATATATATCACGACACGATTTTTTCATGGCAAATACTATTGATACATTGCTCTGAAGCTGCAACAGAGATACTCGGCTAATTTGATCACAGCACGCTAGCAGCACGACATTTAGATGGAAATTATGTCAGATTTAGATGGAGTACATAGATGTTCAGGGAAAAAAAGAATCTATCTAAATTATTTTTCCCTCTTTTTTTGGAACTGTTTTTTCGAAGTTTATTTTTTCTTTCCCCTTTTTGAATTCTTTTGGTTTGGAGGAGGGCAAGGAGGTGTTTGTATGTGAGGAAGATGTTTATTTTTTCCAGTTTGAGATATGTAAATACAGGCTACTTGTATAGCATGAAGAATGGCTTTGACTGAAATGAGATTATCATAGTTTTTTCATAATGGTGTTTCTATGAGTTGCCAATCTTCGACTCAGCATTGAAGTTTTAATCTAAAATCAAGAATGTGTCTCGTTTAATGTTTTAATTTGTGTCCGACTCTTTACTATATTTGCCACCCCGTCAATCTAAAATATGTTAAGGCCTATTCTCTTCGGCATAAAACAACTGAAATGATAGTAATATGTGAGAGTAAAAGTATTGTCCAGAGCTGAACTAAACTGAAATTAAGCTGAAACGAGGATGATTTGGGACACTTGATAAAATATCATATGGCATAGAGGATCCTGATTGACACCAGCCTGATTTGCCTCATCAATCTTATCATTTTACAATGTTTGTAATATATATACTTCATTTACCATATCCAGAAATCAACCCGAACCAAAATCCGAGGACTCAAATTGTCAGGCCTAGTTTAGCGTTAACGTCTAACGCATCGTCTTGCAGATGTGAATTGATGATGCAGGTCTTAGTACAGATCTGGAAATTTTCAGAGGCAAAGAAATCTTCAAAACTATAACTTAGCAAGAAAGTCTGAAACTGTGTAAAACAGAATGCATAAACTGGCAAAAACAACCCTTTATACATAATAATTTGAAAATACTCTGACTGCTCGAAAACCAGAGCAGAAATCTTTCTATTATGCACACATACTTGTGAAAAAACAAAAAGAACAAGAGATGTTTCAGAAAATGTACGACTGACTGACTGTACCCTAGTTAAATTGTACTAAAAAATGCAGGCTTTTCTTCATTTCGCCATCATCAAAACGAATGAATCCGTAGTTATATCTTCAAACCGCGAATTTAGGAGGCTTCTAAGAGTAGAATTTGTAGCTTTTCGCGTCAATTATGATCTGTCTTAACCCTCCGATTGGCGCTAACACCATCAGTATAACTCCAAGAACAATGCAAGCCTGAAGTGCGCATAAGAAACATGTTAGCACAACAAAACATCAGAATAGCTGATCATGAGCCACATTACGGCCAAAAATGTCAGACCAAAACTCAGTAGATAGAAATGGTTAAACATAATGTTATTCAACCGGAACAAGTCATATTTGATCAGCTATAATAGGGGGTAAGAAGAGTGTGACTTACGTAGTTGGCGCACCATGAGAGGCTAAACCTCTTGGGTTTGTAGATAGCAAGCCACATAATGCAAGGGAGCTGCAAACAGAATAGAAGAATATTAAAACTAAGCATCTATGACATTGCAATTTAAATTGAATGTCATATGTCAATAAATTCATGATATGTAGAATGGACTTACGAAGTATGTAGTTGGAGCGAAGGCGAATCCTCCGAAGAATCCAAGAAGTCCACCAAAGAAGGGGAATGTAATAGCGATGAACATTGTCAATGCTGCGGAAGTCACATGGAATTGATCGTGTAAATTAAACTAGTAATGTGACAACTAAATTCCCGACTGAAGAGGGAGTAATTGTTTATGGTAGACATCCAAAGGTACTAGACAAAAGGATATACTATATAATTAGGAACTAAGGATATACTGATACTTACCAACATAAACGTTGCGAGTAATAAATCTGAGGTACCAAGTTGGCCTAAAGCGCAATTTCTTCACTAGCACGGTCTCTATCATGTCAAACACCGGCATGGCATATATCTAGAGAGGAAAAAGAAGACATTAATTTTTTTTTATTATTTAGAAAACTCGCAAAAATAGATCAAGCTTTTAACTATATGAACAGAGATAGATTTCAGTTCAATCAAGCAGTAACAAAACTAGTTGTATTTACCTGATAGCTGCCAATGACATGGATGACAACAAAGATATTGGCCATGGCAATAAGCCAACCAGGTTTCTCAAGCGAAATAAGGATGTTATCTTTAACATTGCTACCAAAAATGTAGTAACCAATGAGGGCAACAGGGAAGTAGCACAAAGCAACAACAATGTAGGCGACTACGACACCCTTCCACATAGGTCCCTTGGAAGGCTTTTCAGGCGTGGAAGGGATGGTTGCTTGGATTTCGAGCACAACGTTGTGGCCTGCATATGCGAAAGCCACATCACCGAGAGCATTGAAGAAACCGAACATCTTCCCTACATCGCTATGGTGCCTACTTGAGTAGCTAACGTGTGGTTGTACACCCTTGCCTAATGATGCTGCCCATGCAATTGTCGAGTAGCTGCAACATTATAACAAAAATATGATAAATACTTTGTGCTAGAGATTTGTAAAATTTACATATTATCACATTTTAATCACTTAAATCTAGATCTTTTACTTTCTTACTTTCATGGAACCTAAACTAGTAGTTTTTTTACTCAAATGTTTGTTACTACATTTCTCCTCGATGTAGAATGATGAACTGTTACGCTACTAAGACCATGTTCTTTTGGACTTATTTGTCATTTCTTTTAGTAGTTTACAACGTTAAATTCAATCTAGTTCAGATTACTTTAGTTCAAAAATACAAGGCCTTAGTGTTTGAGACTTTTAAGAGCGCGTACCTAAGAGACATGACGGCAGCAGCCAAGGAGACACCGGCAATAGAGTTGAAGTTGGGCAGGTGAGACAAGACAAAGTGGACGGAGGAGAAGATCATGATAAAGTAGGTGGTTTTCATGGGGGCGCAATTTGTTTTATTGGCACATATGATATCATGGACCTTTTCGAGGGACCGGCCTCCAGTGACCATGTAAACAATGTTGACACCAACCTCCACAATAAGCTGTTGAGGCACCACAATCCACAAGCCTAGCTTCTCACCAAAGGCATACTGCCCTAGCTCATGGTACCGATCAAAACGCTTTCCGGGCACCATCTCATGCATCTCCACCATTTGCCATAAGGTGTACAATGTTATTATCCATGATAGCACAAGGATTACCACTCCTGGTCCCCTGTAGAACAATATAAAATATGTCAAATTGGGCATCAATTGGTACATATTTGCATAACATTAGGGAAAAGGACTAAGGTCCCCTAGTTAACCTTAGTCAATAAGTGATGGATGATTCTGTCTTTTTGAAATTTGTTATGTACGTCTTAATGTCAAGAGTCTAGACCGACTTAAACAAAATGTGACGTAAGACATTTTAACCTACTTTATTAGTAAGTTACAGTACAATATTAGCCACGTATTATTTGCTAGACGTTTTATTATTTCACGTACAAAAATGTTGCAATGTTGTCAAAACTTACCATCCAAGATTAGACATGGCATATGGAAGACTAAGGACTCCAGCACCAACCATGGCCGTAACATTGTGGAAAGCGGAGTACCACCATTTTGCATTTCTTGAAGAAGTGATGGGAAGCCAATCATCAATTTCCTTTTGTTTTTGCAACTTTGCTTCAATATCCGGCTGATTCATGATACAAACACAATTAGCATTTTTCAAAAACAATTAATCGAAGTTTTATCACAAAGCATGTCTTAAAGAATGTGGTATCTAGGATAACTCTACGATTATTTTTAGTAAAATAAAAGGGACCCATAAAATCTGAACCCTAGACGACCTACACCATAAGTCTCTAAATGGCGAAGTAATGTCAATACTTCACCATCATCAACCTTAATTCATTCGCTCATGACATAATTCCTTAACTAGTAACAATTATTCGTTAAGTTCAAAAATAAAATTAAATTATAGACGCGTTATTTTCACCTCTATAAAAGAATTAAAAAAAATTTCTTAACATTTCACTATATCTTTATAATTATACAAGAATTTTAATTAAATACAATTCTTTTTGTTTGTCCCATTTACTGTAGCTTCAAATGTCAAGAAAGATGATGTCATATGCATGTGGGTGAGGATAACAAGTAAGGAGTCCATTTATTGTATAATAAATGTGGTGATTAAAGTAAGTGAGAAACTTTTAAGGTACATGTGGGACCAAAAAGTGATAAAGTAGGGGTAAATGGGTGATATAATTTTGCCATATAAGGAAAGATGAAAAAGTAGGACAAACAAAAAGAAACGAATAAAAACGGAAAGTAGGACAAACAAAAAGAAACGGAAGGAGTATTCCAAATAATTTTAATAAATCCAGATAAAATATACTTTTTGCGAAATCGCCATCACAACCAAAGAGATAAGAATAACTACTACTAGTGAATGTGATCTTTCATAATGACGGTGGGTTCACGGGGCCAATAAATTATACTTGTATTTGATTTGGTAATATACTAATATAGTACCAAAGTTTACCAATTTAAAATAATTATAGATTGACAGCATGAATACAGCTTTGCACACAGTTTCAAAGTCAATTAGCCATTTATTTTTAGTCTTTCTCACATGGAGTGCTAAAAATAGAAAATTTGACAAATTTTAAGTACATCAAATGACAACTTGCTCACAATTCACATGATAGGGCACGTCTAGTCTACTACTAATTAGTGATTGGTGCATTACTTGTGTATTAGAAGCCAACCACGAACACAATTTGCAAATGGATGATAAAGATTTCCCATTTTACCCTCCAAATACTAATGAATGCACAATACTTTAAGTTGATGTAATGTGGCTCCCATTCAAAAAAAAAAATTCAAGGGATGATCATGGAATTTTGTTTTTTCTTAGTTATAAATCCATTGTAATAGAAAATTTCAAATTTTTTTTTTTTTATTGAATTAGTTTTAACCTAAATAGCTAATGTGTCCAGTTGATGTAAGATACTTTTATAGAAAGAAAAATTTAAAATTGCAATTAAATTCAACGATGTTTCTATTTTGTACTAACTAGCTCAAGAAGTTGGTTACCATCTCTTATGAAAACTAGACGTTAAAAATCAAACGTCTTTAAAATGAGTGGGAAAAAAAGCGTGTAGTCTTATAGGATAGAATAAGTGAGAAAATGACACGTAATACTAATAATAGTAACGTAGAATGGAAAAAATGACAAACCAACAATGAAAAATTGGAGAAAAATTAAATGATGCTACTAATCTAGAGAGAGAAAAAGAGAGATTTACATTCATGCGACCATAGAAAGTGTTGGGTGGATTAGCCATTTTTGTAGATGATGCAATTACTTGAAAGATTGACCAAAAAGGTTGGAGATTTGGTGGAGAAAGTAATGGCAATTAGCAAAGCAAAACAAAACAAATAACAGCCAAAAATACAAGAGAAACTGCCAAATTATCAACTTTTAAAAGTCTTCACTTGAAGTGCTTTCATTGCATCACTTTTATACCACAAAAAGTCAAGTCTACACCACACCCTTAAACCTTGACATTACATCCTAGCATGAAGTTCATATTAATTAATCACTAAGTTGATTATTCTTTTTTTAGGTGACGTTGATTATTCTTCACTCCCCTTTAATATTTTAATAAAATTTTTATTTATTTTTGGTTATTGTAGAGGTAATCAATGTTCTTTTTACTGTTTAGAAAGCGAAGACAAGATTTGATTTCAGATATTAGACACTATCATCCCAAAACTTCATCTACTAAGCTAGCTGGCATCTTTTCATAATTGGTGATGTGAATAGACAAACCAAAATAAGAAGTTAAGAAAATGATTTCTTCATCATTGACTTAAGACTTTTCTTGTGTAAGATTTTGGAGACCTGAGACTCAAGAGACATCATATAACAATATATTTTTTGGGTATATGTTTCTCCATATTTCAATTTTCCTCCTTTTCTTGAATTATTTTATGTCATTTTTCAGTACATACACCTGATGTCTACATTTCAACTAAAAAGTCCAACTAGTTAGTCATCAATGAATTATCAAATTAAACAAGTAAAAATGATTCATCTCATGACTGTTCTTTAAAATATAGCTATTGTTTGAATAAATTAGCTATTGTTCTTATAAGATAAAAAGGAGAATTCAGATTATAAGACATTACGCGACTACAAATTGATAAGATGACCTTATTCGACAATATCTTTTTAACGTTACTAGGGTTTATCTCTTACCATCAACGTAATTGAGCAAATTTTTTGACTAGGTTCAAGGTTTAAAATAATACTACTTCTTAACTGTGGTCAAGAAGTTTGTAAAAAGGTATCAAAATTCGAAATTTTAATTCAAACTCGGATAATTTGACTTTATTCTATAAAGTATAAACCTAAAAAAATGTAAAATAAAGGATAAGTAGACTTTAGAAATACTATCGGCATCATAGTATCACAATTTTTTAAAAATATTATAAATCGCCTAGGCAGTAGGCATAGGAACATAGGATGCTCTTGGCGATCAAATTACATGGACTAGATTAATATCAAAGATTGATCAATAATCGTGCACATTAAAATATCAATTTCATCAATTCAATACAACATTCAGAAAGTATACCAAAATCAATTCCTCATCTAAATATTGCTTGACATGCAACCAAAAACTATAAAAAACCCCATCACTCAAACAAAGACAAAAAAAAAAACTCTCAACCTAATATAATACCCCTCTTTATATTTTTTTGGCTATACTCTATATACTTGTGTAAGATCTTGTCAATTCACGTCTATATTATTTCAAAAAAAACACTAGTATAATACAAACATTAATTTCACAGAACTATTATACTAAAAAGAAGCAATTTTTTTCAAAATTGAACATTATAAATCTCTACATGAACTACATAATCAATCGACTCTTCGCGCATCACATGCATATAAAAACTAGTTATTGATAAAGAAAAGAGATCGAAGAAAACATACTTTGCTAAAATCTGAATGCATATGATGAGTAGCCATATCAGAAGGAGATTCAATAATTTTTTTTGGTTTCTGATTATCTTCTTCTGGTTATTGAGCAAATAATAATACGCAGTTAAGTGTATATATAGGAGTAAAAATTTGAGTTGGAATCACTGAATCTTTAATTCTGTCAATGAGTTGGGTTTGATATATTGCCTTATATAGCTATATGGCCAGAGCAAGGAGTCTGTGATTCTCATTCATGTTATCTAGGGGAGAAAGTAGGAAACTCAAGATTCAACGTATCTTTTTGTTTTATCTAATTTATTTTTACTATATGGTTTATCTAAATTAGATAATGACATTTTTATTTGTATCAAATTTTACCATATTGGTGAAAAATATGGTTGAATGACCCTTTGAACAATTAAACAAAATGTAAAAATTATACTCTTTTTGTACACGTTATCCTTTTTCACCTATCTCATTGAATTTTAGCGTTATGATCATGTGTTTTGAGGGTTACAAAATTACAATTTTTAGTCATTAAAGATAAATGGTGGTTTTTGTAACATACAAAGTGCTTTTTTTCAAAATAAATGGTTAACTCTTACATTATCTAAAAAGATAAGGATATTTCATGAAAAAAACCCTAATAGATAAGGGGATTAAAAAAACGATTTTTTTTGAGGGGATAAAATAATAATAATTGCTAAATAAATGAAATTAAAGTGAAAATTAAAAAATTATTTAATGACTATTAGTTTCCTGAATTAATAGGATTTACATTGATACTGGTTCTTAATTAGTTATTTATTGGTAAAATCAGTTTAGAATCTTATCCCTTTGCAATGTAACAGAAACCCTGTTCAACGTAACGCTATGGGGAGTTGTAATCCTTGTAGTTTAAACTTTAAAGGTTATATTACGGCTTAATTTAGGGGTAAAAAGGCTAAAATTTAACCATTTAAAGTAAAATTATATTATTAATTTTGTAATTTATTATGCTAGGCTTTAATTATAGTTGTTGACTTGTTGGGCTTTCTTAAGACGTGTAAACAATAAGCCTCATCACCATATGATTCATTAGACAGGTACAAGTACGGACTACGACCCTGTTCTTTGAATTGAACTGAAATTAACTGCAACTCTTGACTCAGCAAGAGTTGGACTGAACTGAAATTAACTGAAATTAACTTAACTTAATTTAAGTTCATTGCAGACCAAAAGAATAGGGCTTTCATTCCTATAGGGCTACATCCTATTTCAGAAAGAGGGGAGTTATATGACCAAAGGCCTAGGAGAGGGGTGTGTGGAGGCTCGAACCCGAACACAAGCCATGAGATAGAACTCCCGCTCTACTGAGCTAGGAGGACCTCCACCCTCTCTTACTGGGTGTAAGGGAGTTAACGAGAGATAAATATGTTTTTTCTAATTGTTATAAACTACAAGGGAAAAACTATACTTGATAATTTGTTTCAACTATCTTAATAAAATTGATATGTAGCTGAAACACATAAGGTGTTTATTAATTATATAGTTTGACGTATACTTCAAATTCAATTTGAGGGATATTTAAAAGAATTTTTTGAGATGAAACTTTGAATAACTACGACTTGATTTATCTACTTCTCCATATTTGCCATCTCTTTTTTCCTCGAATAAGTTGTTTACACAATTCCAACTATTTAAGCATATTATCTTTGCTAAACAACTCATACTACTAGCAAATTTGTCAGCTTAAGTAGTCACAAATTTACAATTGTCACATTCTCGATTTCAGCTAATATATCAATTTCAGTTCTATTTCAACTAATGTTACAATATGTAGCCGAAACCCATCTAATATAACAAAAGCCTACTTAGGCTTTAGTTCGCAACAAGTCCCTATTATAAACACAATCGGTACATAATTGTTATGAACTTGGCAAAACTCGTACATAACAACAAGATCACAAAATTTTCTTATATACAAACATGACTAAAATTGAAAACATATTACTATATAAAATATCCTTAAACATTAAGAAAAATAATGAAGTAAGAGAGAGCAAACATACCGTATGACGAGCTTCAGTACCCATTATAATTTCTTGATACTAATAATATCTTCCAAAAACAGAGCTTAACTTTAATTTCCAAGATAATTATTAATCTTCTTCTACTTTCTTCAGCTGATATTGAACCATATAATAACTAAATATAGTAATTAGATCACTAATTACGTGTGAACATTGAACAAATGAACTCTAATCTTTACTTCTGGCAATACGATTTGTGACAATATGGTTCTTTATAGAGGATGAAAGAAATGGTGTATGTGTGAAAGATTAATACAAGTTGGAGTCAACGGAGAGAGAAAGTCGAAAGGTTGACGTATTTCTTTGACTGAAAGACTGCCTTACCTCGTTAATTTAGCTACGAAAATTCTAGGAACCACGTTGCCCTGTTTTAATGTCGACCCAACTATATAATACTACATGAACAAATAATAGTGATTTTTAATTAAGATTTTTAATAAAAACTAGTTAGTGACTCGGATTATGCACGGCTAATATTTAGTGAATGATTAGCAGGTGTTTTTATCAATTTATAAGAGTGTCAATTTGTGTTTTGTTGTGAAGATATGTCAATTTGAAGAACGAAATAACTTATCTTATTTATGTCGTAGATGTAACAGTAGTTTATTTTTTAACTCTTTCATTAGTAGTTCACGATGTTATCTTTGTTTTTGTTAAGATAAGTCATGAGAACGAACAAAATGTTGGAACATTTGTAAGGGTAATGAGTTTGGATTAATCACATATGGGGGAATTAATAGTTGTAGAATTAATTCCGGAAAACAAGAGAAAAGAGGGAGCAGGCAGCTCGCGGGCCGCGAGCCAGTCGCGACTCGCGACCAGGGACTGCTCTGTGACGCTTCAGTTCACGTTTTGTCCGTTGAAGCGTTTTTGCTCGGTTATGCTTGGTTATTACATGGTTAATGGCTGGCTTTATTCTCTGAATTAATGACCTCATTAAGGTGTCTATTAAAGGTCCTTAATGAGGGCCCTTGCATATGTGACTATAAAAGGAGGAGGTGATCTCCATCCTTGACACAACCTTCATTGCTTGCTTAAGAATTTCTGATTAACTTTCTTAAGTGTTCTTCCTAAACACATCAAACACAAGTTATTGAGGATTCTCTTCTAAGATCATAGAAGTGAATTGTTACTCCATTGTATCTCATTAGTTGTTTCGTGTAACCCGGTGATCCTAGAGGGGCGAAATAAAACTAATAGGAAAGCATAGTTTCCGTGCCTTGGAGTGGTGATTATCCGGTTTCCTCTTGTTCCATTGCTTATTTTCTAACAATCTATTAACTTATTCAATTTTTGGAAGTTCAAAGTGAGGTCCTTGAGTGATGAAGCCATATCCGTAAAGAAATTAAAACTAATAGATTGTTGTTAACCTCGGGAAAGACTCTAACTCTCCGGGATGTTGTTTATGTTCCGGAAGTTAGGAAAAATCTTGTGTCGGGAGGACTTTTGAATAAGTTTGGTTTTAAGGTTGTTTTTGAATCCGATAAATTTATAGTGTCTAAGAGTGGTATTTATGTTGGTCAAGGTTATTTTTGTAATGGAATGTTTAAGTTTAGCATTGATAATAAAATTGCTAGTTCTATTTACATGCTTGATGTTTCTTCTCTATGGCACAATCGGTTATGTCATGTGAACTATTGTAGATTATATGACATGTCTAAGTTAGGTTTAATACCTTCCTTGGATTTGAATTTAGAGAAGTGCAAGACATGTATGTTAAACAAAATTACAAAGAATCTTTTTCCTAGTGTGACAAGACAATCGGTATTGCTAGAATTGGTGCATAGTGACTTGTGTAACTTTCATAGTTCACCATCTTTGGGAAATAAAAAATATGTTGTAACTTTTATTGATGATTTTTCAAGGTATTGTTACATTTATTTATTATTCTCAAAAGATGAAGCACTTGAAAAGTTTAAGATCTATAAGACCGAAGTGGAACTTCAACTTAGTGAACAAGTTAAAAGGCTTCGAACGGATAGGGGTGGTAAATACTATAATCCTAGTTATTTTAATTCCATTGGAATAATCCATGAAACTACCGCACCATACTCACCTCAAAGTAATGGTGTGGCGGAAAGGAAAAATAGGACTTTAAAAGAAATGGTTAATACCATGCTTTCTAATTCGGGTCTTAGTGACGGTTTTTGGGGTGATGCTATTTTAACGGCATGCTATATTTTAAATAGAGTTCCTAATAAAAGGAACAAGACTACCCCATATGAACTTTGGTCAAAGAAAAAGCCTAATCTCAATTACCTTAAGCTATGGGGATGTAGGGCGGTTGTCAAATTGATGGAACCTAAATGTAAAACGTTAGGTGAAAGAGGAATTGATTGCATTTTTATAGGCTATGCGGAAAATAGCAAAGCCTATAGGTTTTATGTCATTGAACATAATGATTTTGTCTCTATTCACACCGTGATAGAGTCAAGAGATGCAATATTTGATGAGACTCGTTTCTCTTCGATTCCTAGACCAAAGGACATGGTACCTAGTACTAGTTCCAAGGTTGTGGGTGACATCAATGATGATCATGAAACCACAACACCGGAAATTAGGAAAAGTAAAAGAATTAGAAAAGAGAAATCTTTTGGACCGGATTTTCAACTTTATTTAGTTGAAGGGTCAAGGGAGTCAATTATGACTCAATTTTCATATTGTTACAATATGGAGGAGGATCCTAGGACCTTTGATGAGGCTATAAAGTCTCATGATTCCGCCTTTTGGAAAGAGGCCGTGAATGATGAAATGGATTCAATAATGGGGAATAATACATGGATTTTAGCTAATTTACCTCCCGGTTGCAAACCCTTAGGTTGTAAATGGATTTTCGTAAGAAAACGGAAAATCGATGGAACCATATTAAAACACAAGGCCCGGTTAGTGGTCCAAGGTTTTAGGCAAAAATATGGTATCGATTACTTTGACACTTATGCTCCGGTAGCAAGAATTGCTACCATTAGACTATTGATAGCTTTATCGGCGATTCATGGTCTTGTAATTCACCAAATGGATGTTAAAACGACATTCCTTAATGGTGAATTGGAGGAGGAAGTATACATGAATCAACCCGAAGGATTTGTGGCCAAAGGTCAAGAGTCTAAGGTTTGCAAGTTGATTAGATCTTTGTATGGACTTAAGCAAGCACCAAAGCAATGGCATCAAAAATTTGATGATGTAGTCTTGGCTAATGGATTTAAAATAAATCAGTCCGATAAATGTGTATATAGCAAATTTGATAATAACGGTAAAGGAGTTATAATTTGCTTATATGTAGATGATATGCTCATCTTTGGGACTAATTTGGAACAAGTGGAAAATACTAAAGCTTTTCTCTCAAGTAGCCTCTCAATGAAAGACTTGGGTCAAGCGGATGTTATTCTTGGTATTAGAATAATGAGAGGTAAAGGTACTATTTCTTTATCACAAGCTCATTACATTGAGAAAGTGGTAAAGAGGTACAATGAGTCAAATTCGTCTCATTTTGCTACTCCTATGGATCCTAGTATTCACTTGGTTCCAGGTAGTGCTACTCCTATTGCTCAATTGGAGTATGCAAGCTTGGTTGGAAGCTTGATGTATGCTATGACTAGCACTCGGCCGGATATAGCATTTGCTATTGGCAAGCTTAGCTGGTATACTAGTAAACCTAGTATGATACATTGGCAAGCTTTGAGAAGAGTACTAAGGTATTTGAACAAAACCAAAGATTATTGTTTAACTTATACGGGAGAACCTTCAATCATTGAAGGGTACTCGGATGCTAGTTGGATATCCAATAAAGAAGATTATTCTTCCACAAGTGGATGGGTGTTTCTTCTTGGAGGAGGTGCCGTCTCATGGGCATCTAAGAAGCAAACATGTATTACCGATTCCACTATGGCATCGGAATTCATCGCATTAGCTTCTTGTTGTCAAGAAGCGGAATGGCTAAGGAATGTGTTGAGTGAGGTTGATTTATGGGTCAAACCAATGTCTCCTCTAGCTATCCATTGTGATAGTGCATCCACAATAGCCAAAGCGTATAGTGAAGTCTATAATGGCAAGTCAAGGCACATTGGGGTTAGACATAGCTATGTACGTGAAATGATAAGGAATGGTTGTATAACCATTGATTTTGTTCGATCTAGTGTAAACTTGGCGGATACGTTTACAAAACCGTTGTCAAGGGAACTAGTGAACAAAATGAACAAAGGGATGGGTCTTAAGCCTATTGATCAACCTTTAACTAAGGAAAACTCAATTTGATGTCTAATACAACGTTAGATCTCAAATTCAATGAGGATAGTACTTTTCTTTAAAGGTTGGAAGCACTTGTGTGATATACATCCCAAGGTTAGTGCTTGATACTGCAATGTGAAGGAGGTTGAATGTAAGTTCTTAATAAATCTTTGATAAAGTGCTCAATTGCAGGAGCATGTGCGAAAAGATTTACCTATATGAGTTAGGGGTTTGGCCGCTTCAACAAGTCTAGGCTTGACTTGGAACGCTCATGAATGGATATGGACACCATGGCTACTAAGGTGTCGGAGGTTTTTAAAGAACATTAGTTTTTGTGCTTATGTGTATTTGTAACTTCAATAATTTGTAGTGGTTGAATGATTCAAAGCTTAGTCTATCATCTCAATCTTAATTGTTGTTAAGTTTACATATACTAGTGGAAATTCAATCGTTAGATATTTCTATGATGCATGAGCATGTTTGTTTATGATTTTGCATGAGGTAAACCATTCAACATTACCCTACAAATGGGAGGAGGATTGTTGGAACATTTGTAAGGGTAATGGGTTTGGATTAATCACATATGGGGGAATTAATAGAAGTTGTAGAATTAATTCCGGAAAACAAGAGAAAAGAGGGAGCAGGCAGCTCGCGGGCCGCGAGAGTTTCGCGAGTCGCGACCAGGGTCTGCTCTGTGACGCTTCAGTTCACGTTTTGTCCGTTTATATCCGTTGAAGCGTTTTTGCTCGGTTATGCTTGGTTAATGGCTGGCTTTATTCTCTGAATTAAGGACCTCATTAAGGTGTCTATTAAAGGTCCTTAATGAGGGCCCTTGCATATGTGACTATAAAAGGAGGAGGTGATCTCCATCCTTGACACAACCTTCATTGCTTGCTTAAGAATTTCTGATTAACTTTCTTAAGTGTTCTTCCTAAACACATCAAACACAAGTTCTTGAGGATTCTCTTCTAAGATCATAGAAGTGAATTGTTACTCCATTGTATCTCATTAGTTGTTTCGTGTAACCCGGTGATCCTAGAGGGGCGAAATAAAACTAATAGGAAAGCGTAGTTTCCGTGCCTTGGAGTGGTGATTATCCAGTTTCCTCTTGTTCCATTGCTTATTTTCTAACACAAAATTGAGTTGTGGATGGAACTCTTTGTTTCATATTTGAGATTTTGGTCTAAAACTTTATTTTGCCAACAAAAGTAATTTTCTTATTGTACGATAATGACATAAAGTATATAGGATGCTATTGAAATTTGGAAGACAATAGTGTCACGTGACGACCTTAAGATATGGATATTAACTACAATTAATGAGTTGAGGGAGATGTTTTAATTTATATTCGTCCAAGTTTTGGTGTGACTCATAAATTTGTAAGGGGGTAAAGGCCAAAAGAGAGTTTATTATTGTGTTTTAAGTTGTAAAGATTTTGATAAGGATAGTAGGTCTAGAAACATTATATGTGTGAATGTAAATATAAGGGCTTATTATATGGATTATGACAAGCATGTGTTCTAAGCGTCACCCTAATTTAATCAAGAGAGTATTAAAAAAATCATTGTTTATAATATATGATTTGGTAGACAAGCTATTAAGATTGGATACCTTGCGAGATTTATTCAGTTTAATTTGAGTCATCTTAATTAAGATTGTAATATGTTATGTTTAAGTTTAGTTTGAGTAATATGTTTCAAATCACCAGTCCTACTAGGTTCCTAATACTTGTTCCTTTATTTATCATAAAACTCACTCAATATCACGATTCAGATTAGTTCTAGGGTCCAAATTGGTCTGTGTTCATTTGATACACATTCAAGTTTAATTCAAATAAGCTAGTATGAGACTAAAGGAACTAACACAATCTCGTATCAATACATTGCAATCTAGAGACAACAAACTTTGGTCCAACTCAAACCCGACCTGAAGTTATCGAGAACAACCAAGATTTGACCTATCTATCCAAACTTATAATAAGATTAAGTCATCATCTGTATATATTAAGCGCTTTCGAAATCAACTCGAAACAAAATTCAATCTCAACCCAATAACCCAAGTTGCCAAGTTTAAGATTCAACTTCTAAAACTAGCCCATAACTCAAGCTGACATCATATGTTAGACTAGTTTGGTATGAACTAACATGACCCACCAAAAGTGGCCCAAATTGGGGACCTAACCTTATCTGGCCTTCTACTTGAACTTGCACAAGTCTGATTTTGTAGCATGTAGGCAAATATTTACAATATAGTTTTCATATTCACATTGTCTTTTTGTAATCGGGTCAACACTCAAAAAGAAATCTGGCAACTTACAAGATTACATCAATTAATCAGCCTCAACAAGGCAACAACTAGTCTATATGCTTTACTTGATGCGTTGAAGATTCAAAAGTGGGTTGTAACTTGTATGTAGCTATAGGATTATCCTACTAGCTAGATTCATCCTTTTGAGTTTGAGCTCTTTTGGTGCCTTTTTCATTGAGTTGTTTCTTGAAAAGGGCAAGTCTTGGTCTATATTCTAATGCATTGTGTATATACGTGTCAAGATTACATGTAACTTGCTCGTGTTCCGTATACGTCACATAACTCTCCTTTTGATATGAGCATATGTATGATAAAATTTGAATTGATGTGAGTAGTTCTGATAATAATATTGTTTATTATATTCGCTTTTTCATCCTGAAATAATTGTCTTGTTTGACTTTATTCTGCGCTATACTTATAAATCTTTAGCCGTTAGTTTTCATCAATATATATATCAAAACATTACTTCTATGATATACATATAACTAATACTTTACCAAATTCATTCTCAATGTATTTAGGTTGATAATTTTTTAGTTTAAGATATTACGATTAAAATATTTTATTGAACAAGTCAAACAAACAATTATTGAACTCCTTCAACATTTAGTTTATATTTCGAATCCAAATTGTAATCATAGATGTGTAGTTTATTCATGTAAATCAATTCGAATCAATGAATGACATTGTTTTCTCAGAAATATCTTAAACTCTAACGTTACTTGACTAGTTAAGAATATATTGAGTAACATATACACATTAATATTCTGCTGCGACTGATAGTGGATCGACATCACTATTAGTATATAGTTGGAAGAAACCGAATCATGAGTTCCATTCTTTTCCCCTCCATTAGAAGTATACTAGCTTTATATGCATGCGATGTGTGCGGGATCAGGTGAAATTCTACATAGAAAATATAATAATTAGTTTATTTAGGTTGTATTCTATTTCTTTATTCAAAATTTAAAAATGTGAAAATAGTTAGTTATTGATAGAGTTGTTCCATTTAATTAGGAACTAAAAAAAAGATAAATGTGAATTTAAGCGTCCCCCTCCTCTTCACCTATAGAATAAAGATAAGTGCGCATGCATAACAAGCCTCAGTTGTGCGCACTGTTTGACGAAGACTTAAGGCCTGCCGAGCTGACCCGGAACTCCTCCCCTGAACCGACGGACCGGATTGGATAATGATTGCCCGATCAACCTCTAAATGTATTATTCAAATTCATTTTTTGTGTTAAAAGAATATATCTAGCGCACTGCCGCACTGGTGTAAACGAAATTTGATTTTATGTCTTGAGTATCACTCCCAAGACGTGCTAGAACACTTTAAATGTTGGCAACGAATGCTAATTAGTGTTTTATAATGCAAGGGAAGACGGTTTAGGTAAAATTGGAGTATCTAAATAGTAGAAAAGTCTCTAGTAACAATTTTTTTAAAATATATTCTAATTTATAAGTATGAGATTATATTATGGTAAGAAGAATAATCCTCTGAGCTTCCCTCGCACAGGACCTCACCCAAAGACCCATTACAATTCATACACCCCCAAACCTCCCAGGCCCCAGCCCCCCAACAATATTGAAATTTGCTTACACTAAGATTTGAACCTTGATTTCCCAAGTGAGAGATAGGAAGCTATACCATTGGACCCAAGAATCCTTGGTTAATTAGTAACAAATAAAAGGTGGGAAATGATGGATGTGTTTTAAGAGCTTTCCTATGTTTATACGAGAATGTGTTTTATACTACGTAATTCCTAGTTTCCCACTTAGCCTGCTAGGATTGAGAAAGCCCCACACGGGGTTGTGTTAGTGTTGTTACTTTTTGGGCCATTGCGTAGCTTGTTGTCCAGCTTTTATGAGACACGTCAACTATGTATAAATTTATAATTGTATTATCTTGTAAGCGCATGAAACTTTCTTTGACTATTACGTTTTTACATACAATTATTTCACAATACAGTTTCTTCTAATATTTCTCCTTGTAATACTTTTTTATTCTATTATGCTCTTATAATAACATTCCTTTTCAAAAACTAAATCAGTGGCATCCATATTTATTAAGAAAATTATAATTGTAAATAATATATTATGACGAACCAATAACGTGAAATTGACACCAAGTGATGACGTGATTATGGCAGATTGGAAAGCTCTTGTTTGGGTAAGTCAAAATTGGAAGTCTTGGCCGCAACTTCTTAGGTCAAATTTTGACAAGTTGCCATAACCAAAAATATTTTTTTATGCAATGCTTTTTCCCACCTTTTGATATGACTTATTAGGATATCTTCTTATTTACACCTAGTTTTTCTCATTTTGATAGCTAGTCAAAGCAAACATAGACATAAATTTTAAAATTAACAATTTTATATAGTTATTATCATGTATTATTTTTTAACACTAAAAAACCTTATATTGAAGTAGATTTATATTTAGATAATTTTTTCCGTCTTATAGCTTATTATAAGTTATTACAAATTTGTCTCATCTAAAAGTTGTTGAAATATCAATATATGTTTAGAGTTCTCTTATTTGTTTGTTTTTAATACTCATACACCCACTAACGTCTAGTCGTCTACGGTAATAATCTCCTCCCAAACTCTACCATCCATTAGCAAATTTCATAGGACTTTCAGGGTCCGTTCTTTTCGTCGGAACCTTTCTGATCTGATCTGAATTTTTCTTATTTGATCTGATCTAAACTTATTATAGTTGTTTTTTGTTCTTATTATTTTTTTCTCTGATCTAAACTGTTCTGATCTGATCCGGTCTAATTTGATTTTTCCTGATTTGATCTGATTTTTTATCTGATCTGATCTGATCTAATCTGATCATTTCTTAAATAAGCATTTAGAGTGCTTAAATAAGTTGAAAAAAACATAGCCTCAATCAATCCTACATTCCTACCGATAGCAAACGCCTTAATTTTATCATTCTTGTTGCCTTAATTTTTATCTTTATTCATTTTAATTAGTTTTGTTTTCATAAATCTCTCTGCTTATTATGTGAGACAATTCTTCATCAATATAATATTTTTATCTACTATTGCTTTGGGAGTCATGTTTTGTTCTTTAATTTACAAAGGATCAAGAACATAAAATCGATCAAAGTCAAATTTTAATTTACCATAACATTAAATATTAGAGACAATGACTCATCGATTTTTGTTTATGATTGCAAAATCATCATATCAATTAGTGGTATCAACGCATTCATATTAGGGAATTGTTTGAAAGTTTTTACATTGATGTTTTATAGTATTATCTTTTACTTAAGGATATTATTATGGCACATGCATGCCATATAACAATTTATTAATGTAGGCTTCGTTGAAAAAAGCATGGTTAGATTAAATAGAACCGTGGAAGGAGTAGATCACATAATTTTTTGAAAAACTATACAAAGATGGAAATCAAAACTTTTTTAGAAAATTTCTCAGAATAAATTTTTGTTTTTGACAAAGAACTTGCGTACGATTTTTGTTAATTAGGAGTCAACTACTCTTAATATCTACTCTCTTTGTTTGTTTTTAATTGTTATACTTTACCTTTTCACGCTTGTCAATGTGCAAATGTTTGAGCGTTAATATCTCTAGTTGTATATTTGTAAAAATTATAAAAAGTATGTATTTCGAAAGTGGATATAGAGACAAATCAAACAAGATCCCACATAAATATAGTTTTCCTTACTCATACAATACAAATGATAGTCAAAGTTGTTGGAGTTAAGGCTTGTAAAAACCCAAAGATCCCACATCACCTATGGAAGGGAGGTTTCCTTTGTTTATTAACTCCATTTCTCTATTTGTCTATTGAGTTTGTTACATGGTTGACTTTTATGGTTGGAGGTCAAGCTTGAGCTTGGTACCACACGCGCGTCGCCCGGGCCTGGTTCTGGGAAGAGCTGAGCTGGAGCTTATCTTTTTGGACCCGAGCCCAACTATGTGTAACGGTAACTTGTTACACTGAAACGTTTTTAAACGTTACAGTGTTTATGACCATTACTGTCGTCCCTGATTTCCTCCTTCTGTTTTATTGCATTCCTTATTTGGCCTGATTGTATGGCTATAAAATCAGACCAATGCTGCCTTTGTTTTGCATTCAAAAATACACTCTTCTCTTCTCTTCTCTTCTCTTCTTCTTCTCTTCTCAAAATACTGGGTACATGCTTTGCCTCCAAAACCTTTCTCTGTTAGTGGTGACTTAGAGAGGTTATTGTGTTAACTTTGGGGAGCTTTCCGGCCAGTTGCGATTACCACCATAGTCGGGCCGTAATTGTTTTCAAGTCAGTGGTCTTCTACCGTGACACAGCCTTGAATTCATTTTTTATTCCACCATTGCAGATTGTCAGTTTCTAACAATATTAGTAAATAATGTAAAATGTCAAACTGTAACAATTAATAAGCTAACGGAGGCAGTACGAGTTATGAACTATTGTGTGCTCCTCAGCTGTTTGCTTATATAATTGACCAACACTTAGGCCCTGTTCAGTTCAACTTATTTTTACTGAACTGAACTTATTTTTACTGAACTGAACTTTTTTTTGCTGAACTGAACTTATTTTTGCTGAACTGAACTTATTTTTACTGATTCATGTTGTTTTTTCTTCTTTGCTCTACTGATTTTTACTGAACTGAACTTATTTTTACTGAACTGAACTTATTTTTGCTGAACTGAACTTATTTTTACTGAATATTATTATTTTAAGGTGAACTGAACAGGGCCTTACTAGTAAATAGTTGGTTAATTGGTTATTACTTATAGAGCTAAGAGAAATTATAAACTTCAATTTCCTCCATCACAAAACCCATGTTCTAATTATGATGGTGGACTTCCTTACTAAAATGATCACATATTCATTCACATGTGGTTGCGTAAAATTAGAAGATTTCTACGTGTTGACTTCATTAAATGAACATTATTTGACTTCAATCGATAATGGGGGGATATTTTATTTCTCTCTCCTCCATTTTCTATTTGTAATATGCATTTGATATTAATAATTGAAGATCTTGAATAACTTAAATAAACAGTAAGGTAAACTTTACGTTGATCATAATGAATTGACATGGTTAACCAATCTAATTAAGACCATGCCCATTCCAAAACCCAACCCACTCGCATTCAACTCAAAATAAAGAGTTCATAATGAATTGTCATGGTTAACCTATTTAATTAAGTGAATCAGGTTAAGATTAATGTTTTCAACCCGAAAATAATCACAAGACATGAATATAATGACAAAAGTGAAATGTGGCAAAAAAATCTCTAATATAGGTCATATTTTTTTTGAAGGATAATATAGGTCATAGTTTTTTTTTCTTCTTTTTGAAGGATAATATAGGTCATAGTTATCTTTAAAATAGTAAACATGCATTTTTCTTGAGAATTTGTTGATTTAGTCATTTTGATAATAGAATAATTTAAAATGACAATAATATTTGATTAGGTTAATGAGGTAAACCATTTATAGATTGAGTTAAGGTTGAACTTTTCAACCCATTAACCAAATGAGTCAGGTTTTGGGTCGAAAATCATTAACCTTCTTATTATCAACTTGAATACCAATCCAATGTGATCCGGCCCAGAGTTGCCAACCTGAGTCTTTGGGCTTGTAATTGTGAGTCTCCTACTAAACCTAATTACATGGTGTTTGTTTAATCTTAGCCCATTTGAAGCAAATGGGTCGTAAGAGGCCCAAAATAGAAAACAAAATTTTGCAGTGGAAGTCAAGTGGTTATGGGCCAGGATCCGGAACTCTATGCTTGTAAAATCTTTTTACATGAATTTGGATTAAAGATCCAACTTTTTTGTCTAAATTAAAACATTTTTATGGGATTATTAATGTATGCTTGGTTTTGCCAAGAGAATTCTGTCATAAGATAGTTATGTGCATAACTTTATATAATTAAGACCCTGTTCAGTTCACCTTAAAATAACTAGCCTGTTATGCACGCGATGCGTGCGCATGATCTTCCATAAATTAGTCATCTCATTTAGGATGACTTATATTATGAAGATAATAATTTTTGCTTGTACTTACTTTCTTCTTTGGTTGTTGAAGTACAATGATTTTGCAAATGTAAAAGCAGGCATAATATTCTTTTTACTCTAAGATACTTAATCCTTTCTCTTTAGCCACGGGAAAAAAAAGATTAGAGTCATGTTACTACTATAGTACAATTCCAAGTTTTAAAATAAGAGATCTTATTCCAAAATATAAAAATAAGAGAATTCAAAAGGATAAGAAATTAGTTTTTTTGTAAAATATTTCCACTTCTATTGAGTTCGAACATACTCAAGTTATAGTCTGAATTGTCGAACTGCTAGCAAAATTAATTTTTACTCGTAGTGGAAATAAATATCAAGTCGATATTAAATATTTCAAATACTCTAAATAAAATCCCACATAAGAAATCATGGCAAGTATCAAAATAAATTATATCACTATGAAACTCTCAATACAACCTTGAACCATAAAACACGTTCTTAAAGTATATTTACGTAATCTCACATTTGCAAAATTATTAGAGCAATTACCACTTGCCTGACCTCACCAATTCTACTTCCTTGAGCTAATCAATCAAGTCTACTTCAAAACTGAATCACCGGCCTTGCAATTTAACCGGATGACTTGCAAAGACTTTAAGCTGGAACTTTCAGTTTTCACTTTATTTCCTCTCCATTTCATAGCGACGGGGAATACGAAGCCCTAGTCAAATCCTTTCGCGCTCGCTCCCAATTGCCTCTTTACACTAACCTATAAGAAAAAATTAAGTAATTTATAATTAAAAATTAGGAAAAAATACTAATAAAGATGATCTCATATCATCAATTCAAATCTATTCACAAATCTTGGAACAATGCCTTGATTGAACTATAAAAATTAAGCCTAGCGTCTAAAACAAAGGAGTATAAATAATTAATTCCCATGCCTTTGGAATTGCATCTACATTACGTTTCCAACTAATTTGCATAGCAATTCCAATACCACTATCATGAGTCCACATAAAGTATTTTTGAATAAATATGACCTCTGAGCAAGAGCTATCTCAAGGCAAGAATTGACAATAGATTTTGTTGCTTGCAAATAATGATAGATCATTATAAGAATTAAAGAAGCAGATCTATACTTACTTTGATTGGATGGAAAATATTTCAAGAAAAATCTTTCGTATGAAAATTATTTTATGAGAAAAAAACTTACTTATATATTAGTTTTCTTAGTTTAACTGTTCCTTGCATAAAATGTTACAATATAGGAAAATAGAAATAATAAGAGGAGATAAATGTTGAGGAACAAAAGGCACGTAAGGAATATGGAACACTATGAGTTTCTCCTTTACTTAAGAAGGGAAATGTATTGTACTTCTAGGAATATTATTTTGTGGGTGTCAAAGCGTTCCCACACTCGAATATAGGATAAATGGACTTGAACAGAAACACAATAAACTAAAAACAACAAATTTAATAACAAAAAATTAGAACAACTCAAAAGAAAATGGTTTATATGTTGTTGACAAATGTATGGCAAATTTCCAATGTTTCACTGTAATCATCAACATATATAAATAAACTCAATTAGAAAATTAGTAGTCAGATATTTTTCATTAGAAGTGTTGCAAAACTAAATGGATTGTGGTATTAAGATGAACAATGGGAGGGATCACATACAGTAATGTAAGCGGACGTCGTGGTTAAGAACACAACATGCAATAGTATAGAGATTATGGAAATGGTAATAGCTCAAAACATGGGACCTCACCAACTCTTAAATAGCTCTAATAATCGTGGGATTTCCTCTTAAATTAGGTAGTTAATAGTAGTATTGGGACTTTGGGAGTCAATCATGGGATTTCCCCCCTAATTTAGGGATTATGGAGCTTTATTTGAGGAGTTACTCCTTTTTATTTTAGAGGGGGTATTTGCTTCTTTTTACGGTATAAACTACACATGTGTTGTTGATTTTTAATCTATTATTTTTCCTTTATTTAATTTTGGTGTCCACCCCCCTCTTCCCTTATAGTATAGAGATAATATTCAGTAAAAATAAGTTCAGTCCAGTAAAAATAAGTTCAGTTCAGCAAAAATAAGTTCAGTTCAGTAAAAATAAGTTCAGTTCAGTAAAAATAAGTTCAGTTCAGTAAAAATAAGTTCAAGAAAAAACAGCATGAATCAGTAAAAATAAGTTCAGTTCAGTAAAAATAAGTTCAGATCAACAAAAATAAGTTCAGTTTAGTAAAAATAAGTTCAGTTCAGTAAAAATAAGTCGAACTGAACAGGGCCTAAGTATTTATATTTCAGCAATAATATGTAGTGGCTTGATGGATATTTTCTTTACTTTAATACCCGAGGTTGTGAGTCTAATGCTTCACGTTGACAATGTTTGTCTTAAGAAAAGGTGTTAATGTTACTAACTTACAAATAGGTGGTAAGAGTTAGTATTAGATTGATCGCTTTCCTACCCTTCGCATATTTGTGCGTAACATACTACTCATGCACATAGGGTCGTCTTGTAGATTTTGGGGTCCCGGTTCTAACATGAAAATTACGCTCCTAAATTTATATAAAAAAAGTTAAAGATAGAAAGTTGGATAAAGATGGAAGTTGAAAATTTAAGGATTGAGAATTTTTATTAAAGGTAAAAAAGAAAGGCAATTTCCTCAAATATCATGTAAACTTCTTAAAATAATGTTTTTAGACAATTATAATTTTGGGGCCTTGTGCACTTAGGCTCCTTGTACAGCTGCACACCCTCATCTACCTCTGTGCATGCACACACAAATTAATAAATATAATTCCAACACTTTTTTTGGATTGTTGAGTTTGTGTGTAATGCACACATGGTAAAAAGTAAAGATGTTCAAATGGTTAACTAATTTCAATTTAATACTATTAATAATTAGATCACAATTTAAAATAGAAAATAGAAAATAGAAAATTAGGCATTCTTTCACTAAATATATGCACTGACGTTTTCCCTTAAGAAAAAGACGATTTTACACTTATTGTCATTTTTTAGTAAAATATTGAATAGACTCAACCTTTTGAATAGAAAAATTCTGATGCCATTATAGACAAAATTCTTAATTTTCTATGGCCAAATTTAGTTGAAATATTGAGTACGCTAATTTTTCAAGATTCATCAAGGCCATTCACATTTTGGACCAAACTTAACTTAGAATACGTTGGGTAAAGTAATTAAATTGTGGTGGTTCAAACAGGAGAATTTCAAATATTTCTACACCCCAAATTACGTTTATTGGACTTCTCTACTAGGACATAATAAGTTAATAACATCCGCTTTTCAATAGCACTACACAACTGTTATGAACTTGTATTTTTATTAATTGCTTCATTTGGAATAGTCATTATATGAATTAAGATCATACTGTCTTTCTTGATCTTAAATCTTAATTTTCATTTGTCAATCATGCTATTAAAAATAAAAAAAGATACTAATTTGTAAAAAAATCGTAATTTTCTATTAATATTTATATATAAAATTTTATCAAGCAGATCTTTTTCTGTTCGTGTTAATGTATATAATCCAGAATCCAACATTTTATTATTTTTACAACTTTATGATCAAAAGTAACAATAATGAACAAAATTAAACGCTAGAAACCGTGAAAAAAAAACAAATGCTGTGAAACTATTTCGATGTTAAGTATTAGGGTACTTAATTATTTATTAATTAGATTCTTAGTCTGTATTATTTAGAGACAGTTTTATTCTCTCTTTATATAAAGTACCAGACAACCTAAACAGGTTAGCCAATCATTTATAATACTCATACACTGGTGGCGGGGGCGGTGGACTGGAGTTGAGGGGTTGCCAATCATCGGTACAGTGCTCCGACAGATGTTTGTGTGGCGGTCATAGATAGTGATGGTGGCCAGAAAACAGAAAATAAAAGCTGGAGTTTTGTGAGGGTTAAAGAAAACGACGGAAGTGGAGTGGAAAAAAAATAAAAAAATTAATCTTTAACATAGGCTCGTGATACCATGTACAAGTATTGTGAATGATTGACTGACCTGTTTAGATTGCATGACCTGTTTAGATTGCCTGACACTTTATATATATATAGAATAAAACTGTTTCTAAATAATACAGACTAAGAATCTAATTAATAAATAATCAACTACCCGAATAGTACTAAGTATAATCACGATGACATAACATATAACTATTTTTTAATTGCCTAAAATTTTAAGGAGAGAAGAATTAACCAAAGTCCATGTCTCCTAACAAAAAATCAAAGTCCATGGAGTAATTGACCTGTTAGTAGAAGTTTTAATTGAAGCAAACTAACCATTGCCTCTATATAAAGGGGAAACATTCAAGAACTCAAAACCATCAAGCATTTTAGTTAACAATTTCTTACACTATTAGTTTTGCTCTTGCTAACCTGAGCTAGCAATCCTCCTATGGCGGCCGTCGCCTCACTATTCGTCACAGCTTTCTTATTGCTTAGCCTACACCCTATTGCAGGTATAACAAATGTTATCTTTCGTCCTATATTCCCCTAGTTATTGCTGGAACGATTTCGTTTTGGGTTGTAAATTGTAATGAACTATTTGTTTTGAACTAATTTAATGCTCCATGTTCACCTAAAAAAAGCTATCTTTCGTCTTCCATAATTTGTTTATACTCCTATTTCTTTGTGTCTATCCATTTGTTTTTTCGTGATATCTAACATTACTTATTTTTGATTGTTCATATGTTTGTGTTACGTATTAGTAAAACTTTGGAAACTCGAAAGTCTAAAAATTGGAAATAAACACGATAGTGAAAGTATACCCTGAACTTATATTGATGCATATTGATAATCCAATACGTACAGAGGCGCAAATTGGAGTATGTTATGGTCAAAATGGTGACAACTTACCATCGGAACAAGATGTGGTGAATCTCTATCAATCCAAGGGCATACAAGCAATGAGAATCTACGATCCTAATCAAGCGACACTCCAAGCATTACAAGGAACAGATATCAAGCTCATCCTAGACGTACCTAAAGAAGATGTTCAATCCTTAGCATCTGATCAATCAACTGCGATGCAATGGGTTCAAACCAATGTGGTCCCTTTTGCATCGTCGATCAAGTACATTGCGGTTGGTAATGAAATCCATCCGTCCGACCAACAAGCCTCATCTGTACAACCCGCCATGCAAAATGTTCTCAATGCACTAAATTCAAACAATCTAGGTGATCAAATTAAGGTTTCTACGTCCATTGATATGAGCTTAATCGCGGACTCGTACCCACCATCCAACGGTCGCTTTAGTGACACATCATACATTACTCCGATTATTAACTTTTTAACTAGCAATGGTTCCCCTTTGTTGGTTAATATTTACCCTTACTTTTCTTATAGAGATGGTAATAAGCAAGATATTACCCTTGACTATGCATTATTTACTGCATCCGGAAATATTGTTACTGATAGTAACAATAACTTGAATTACCAAAACTTGTTTGATGCAATGGTGGATTCAGTTTACGCGGCTCTAGGGAAAGCCGGTGCACCTAACACGGTGATTGTTGTGTCCGAGACTGGTTGGCCATCGTCCGGTGATGGAGATGCTGCCACGGTGGATAATGCGGGGACTTATTATAGAAATTTGATCAACCATGTGAATCAAGGGACTCCATTGAAACCCGGACAAGCAATTGAAACATACTTGTTTGCAATGTTTGATGAAGATAAAAAACCAAACGAAGAAACTGAGCGACATTTTGGGCTTTTTTCTCCTGATCAACAACCTAAATATGACCAAATCAACTTCAGTTGATCATATTAACTTTAGCTCGATATATATTGTTTGTTATAACTTATAAGCACGTTCGATTTCCTATATATGCAATGTTATTACTTATTAATGTACAAATAAGATAAGATTTCCCATATAGCTTGAAAGACAATTGATAGCTAATATGGTACAACTTCTTTATTGTGTTTTGTATCTACATTATTTTCACCCATCTTTAGATCTACCAACCAACTTCCGTACCTGTTGAGAAATGTTAAAACCATAGATTTGCTTCTGATACAACAACAATGTTCATAGAAGTTCCAGCAAGATTGGCTTAATTTTGTTCAACTTTTCTTTTTGTTTCTACAATAATCCTTTGCTTTCTGGAGCTCCATTACCCTCTTCGTAAGGCAACCCTAATCTACTTTGATAATGTATTTGCCGTGTATCTTTCTAGCAACTCCGTGCAATATCAAACAAAATTGGTGGAGTTGTACAATTTGTTCCTAAAAAGGTTGCGCTCGAGCATATGCATGCCCTTCATGTTCCTTCTCGCTATCACTATTAGTACACAAATATTTCCACTAAGGGCCTCCCTTAGCGTTCATCCTCCTTTCACTATGCAGGAGTATAATAAAGAATATGGAAAATATTGTATATATCGTGTTTGGATATATTTTATGTCATTGTACTTAATTATAATTATCATAGAACTAGGTTCATATATACATGGATTAATGAGAAAATTTCTTCTAAGAAAGAATTACACAATCTGACATACACATTAATTGTAAATCCTTAAAAATTAAAATTACTTGCATTGCATTGAGTATATATTGTCTTACATTAGTTAGAGTAGAGATCGGGTTGTCATTTAGGGGTTTGCATTTGTGCATTTGACACCTATCCAGATTATTATTTCCAGGCCGTCTTCTAAAGCATTGTGGGCTTGTGTCCACGCGAAGGCCATAGGATATTATGCAGAAAGTTTACACATATTTCTATTTGGTAGGGACATTTTATTATTTAGGGTGTCTTTTTTTAATTGTGACATTTTTTTTCTTTCTATTTGGTAGGTTTGCCCTATAATTATTACACTTCTCTTTTTTTTTTAATGTGTAATACTGTACACCCTAAATCATAGGAGTAGCACAATCTTGCAGATTGGCCCACCTTATGCCCTTAGGACTATATGTCTTTAAGGTTCGCTCTTTTCATTTACTTATCTGAATTTATCTCAACTTATCTGAACTTATAAGGACCTATAAGAATTTGTTAGACCTTATTCGACCTTATTAGTCCTTATCAAACCTTATCTGACCTTATTCGACCTTATTAGTCCTTATCAAACCTTATCTGACCTTATTCGACCTTATTCAATGAAACCTTATTAGATCTTATTAGACCTTATTCGATCTTATTTGACCTTATTAGACCTTATTGAACCTTATTAGACCTTATAATGAACTTATAAAGACTGAAAATAAGTTGAAAGGAACAGACCCTTAATTAGTTGTACGCTCTTCCTTCTTTATTGAGCTACATACTTTATACTTTTACATCTTGTTGAACAACATTTGTGATTACTTTGTAACAAAAATTATATTCATGTGAGATCTAGTTTAATGCATCTCTAGTATATTTTTTCTATCAATCTTCAATATATCAATTTTTTTATAATTATTATTAGTTGATAGTTACATATTTTAACAGTTGAAGTTATACGTTGAGTAATGATATAATGATTTCGTATAGAGTTATTCCCTTCATTTACAAGCTAAATTGTGCGGTATTGACGCTCTTAGGAGCCATTTATGCTAACTATTTTATTTTGATATAGTTGTGGTTTGTCTGTTTTATAACGTTTTGCAGGTTTTAGGGAAAAAATCCCTATTTACTTGTCATTTTGACCACCACACTGTAGGCTGTAGCGGAGAAGTTATGAGGCATGTAGAAGGTCTCAAGATTGTATTCGAGCTCCTTTTGAAGAAGAGTCATTGAGAAACTTGGCGTCTGAAGCCAAGTACAAAGCTGCCAGAAAAAGGCTCTGGCCGATCAGGTCGGGCAACCACCGCCAGATCGGGCTCGATCTTCTCTCCCAAAAAGTTCAGTTTTTCCACCCGATCGGGTGGGACATCACTTAGTCTTTTTGCTGGTTTTGAAGACTTTGGAGCAGAAGCTTTGCCCGATGACATCGGGCAGCCTTGCCCGATCGGGTGCAAATGTTGCGGCCCCGATCGGGTGGATGTATTATGTTAGCAGCTGAAGTTATGTTCCCAGACCCGATCGGGCGGCCCATTGCCCGATCGGGCCGAAGACACGGAGGGGTGATTTTTGCGTCTTTTTCGTCCTATCTTATTGGTTTCTTAGGTTATTATAAATAGTTTTTAGTTTATTTTTACATGGACCTTTTATTATCTTAAACACTTAGAGAGCTTTTAGAGTTATTATTCATTAGTTTTCATTAGTTTCATCATTGTAGAGGAGATCAAACCTTTGTTCAATTCAATTCAATTAAAGTTATTGCTTTTTGTCAAATTGGTAATCTTCGCTCTTATTGCTTTGTTATTACTTTTTAATTGTTCTAGTTTAGTTGTTGATTATTTCATGATGCAATTACTAGGGTTTCTTATTAGTTTTGTTATTGTTAGTTTAATCATGTCTGAGTAGATCTCTTTCTAGGATGTTAGATAGGGAAGCCATGTTTATACCATGATTGTTGTATGTTTAGATTTCTATTGATTTCTAGGGCTTGATTAGAGTGATTGTGGTGTGGTTTGTTCTTGATTAGTGATTAATGTTAGTGGTTAATTTCATTGATTGCTTGTAGTTAATAATTGTTGCACAGACCCGTCTTACGGTTAGAGGACTAGGACACATCAGTAGTTCTGATTACGTTAGTGAACAAGCGGCGTATGTTGAACTATGGGCGTTGAGACTTAACCATAGCTCATCACATGCTCTAAACTCTGGACTCTTGACTTAGGTTTTGATAGTAGTTAACCCTTTTTCATTGGTATAAGCATGGTGGACCGAACTAATACCCTAGCCTTTTAATCCATAGTTAAATCTCAATTTAATTCTCGCTTTCTTTAGTTTAATTATTAGTTCAGTTAATCTTCTCTGATTTCATCTGAAGTAGTTAGTTGGTTGAATATTAACATAGAAATTCTATCTCCCTGCGGATTCGACTCTGCTTCCCTACTATTGTTAGAGGACTGTAGAAATTATCTTTGAATAAGTGAACGACTTTAGCCTATCAAGTAACGTAAAAGTCGAACTTTGTAAATTAATAAAAAGAGAGGGAGTATTGAAGAGCATACATTCGTAAGTTCCAAGTTGCCCATACAGCAGGTTACTTCACTTACTTGTGTAGAATGTAAGTTTCTATCTAAGTCAACTTCCACGGTATGTATGGTCAGCAGACATATTGGTCCCAAGTCTAGTTGATGAAAATAACTTCGCATTACCAAATGCCTAAGACCTCACATGTTCCACTATCTGATAATACGGACTAGTTCAACACCACAGGGCGGCAAGAAAAAAGTGGACAGAGAGTGACAAGTTGTCTTACCTAATGGTTGAGCTTATTATTGAGGATTTGTCAAGTTTGCACATAATATTGTCGTAAATCAGTGAAAAGTAGGGTTGAGAGACTAGTTTATAAGTTGAGGCAGTTATTACTCCTATTAACCAATTGGTTTCAAACTAAAACCTTCTTACTAGATTTCTTGCTAATCTAGGTCACTTGCATCTATAAGTATGGTCCAACAACACCTGTGAAGTTCTGCTCCCCCACAATATGGATGAAGATTTTCGCCGAAACCTTCTTAGGTAAGTAGCAATCGTCAACAAAGAAGTTTCTTTCCCATGATTAACCAAACAACTTTCGACGCTTTCTAGAAAATGGAAGTTCAATGAAAAAAAAAACAACTTTCTCAGCCTCCGTTCCTTAATAAGTGACACACTTGTATAGTGTTTACTATTCACAGTTTAAACTTTGATTAGATTTGGTGATTTATCTTTTAGGAAAAACATAGTCATGTGGGATCTTGTTAGATTCGTCTCGACATGCATTAATTTAATATCAACTTTTTATAATTTTTACTCATTGACAATTATAGATATTAATGTTTGAAATAATGCATTGGCAAGCGTGAAAACATGAAGTGTGTCACTTATCAAAGAACGGAGGTAGTATTTCCTACATTCAAAAACGACCACTAAGTAAAAGATAATGGCTAGCTAGCACAATCTTGGTTATAGATAGTTTCATTATAAAGGACAAAAAAACTAACATAATGTTATAACATAATATAGACAAATAAAGATAGAAAACAAGAAAGCAATGAGAACACACATTTAATGTAGTTCAATAGTAGAGTGCTAACTACGTCCACAAGACAGAGGGAGAGTAATTTGATTAAAGGAGAGAAACTGATTACAAAAACAGATGTGTTATAGAACACTCACATTATTAGTGAATATGTATACGGCTAAGGCTAACTTAAAGATTTATATAAGCATCCATAGTTATTCGAACCAACGGATTAATTCAAGGCATATTAAACGCATACATTCACCAAACAACCAAATTTTTTCACTGAAGCCGCGTGAAATACTAAATAAGACATCATCATTGTCTCAATGTGAGTAATTATATGTGGGGAATTTTTTTTTGAAGTCTATGTATGTCTTAATGTAGAGTAATTGACTTGGTAGTTGACCTGCGAAGTTTCTGTACATGTTCTCACACAATTACAAATTTCTTCTATATATATAAAGAGACTTATTAGAAGGATTTACAACTATCAAGGAGATTAATACTTTTTGATTTTTCATAGCTATCTAAAGCAATCCTCCCATGGCTATAGCCACCTTTCTGTTCACTATCATGGTGTCCTTATCACTTAGTTTGCAATTTACAGGTATCTTGCTCTTATCACCCTCGTCTATTATTATTGCGTACTCGCTCTGTTCTTTAAAGTATACAACATATTCTTTTTTGGGGTCGATATTCTTATACTAATGTACCATTTCTTTAATTTGTTATGTAGTCCCATTAAGTTACTCTCACATAAAAGATAGTTGGTCCCACAATTACATGTTTTAATCTATTCCACACAATCAAATATTGAAACTTAGCTTGTGTCATAATCATATGAGGGACAGAGAGAGTAAGTATTAACTGTAGTTTGACGTTATGAATACATATGTAATCAAAGATATTAATAATCAAAGTTTTGTGTTGAAAATCATGAAAGAAAAACGCGTGTTGCAACCTTAATTTTACGGAAGATGTATTTACATATTAAGCATCATATACTTAATAAGCTTGTACTAATGGCACGCTAATGATGATTCAATGTAGATGCACAAATTGGAGTATGTTATGGCAGAATAGCAGACAACTTACCAGTTGAGAAAGATGTTGTGAACCTCTACAAATCCAACAACATCGGCACAATGAGGCTCTATGGTCCCAATCTAGCAACTCTTCAAGCCCTTCAAGGGTCGGGCATCAAACTCATGTTGGGTGTCCCTAATGAAAAAATTAATTCTCTAGCCTCAGATCAATCAGCGGCGATGCAATGGGTCCAGACGTACGTCGTCCCCTTTGCGTCGTCAATCAAATACATTGTTGTAGGGAACGAAATCCATCCAACTGACCAACAAGCACCATCACTTCTATATGCCTTAAAAAATGTTCGCAATGCACTGAATTCAAATAACTTAGGTTCCGAAATTAAGGTTTCTACATCTATTGATACAACCCTAATCATAAACTCATATCCACCCTCAAAAGGCCAATTTAATGACACATCATATATTACCCCAATAATCAAATTTCTAAGTACAAATGACTCACCTTTGTTGGTTAATATTTACACTTACTTTGCCTACATTAGTAACAAGCAAAGTATTAGTATTGACTATGCATTATTCACTTCCAATGGAACTGTGGTCATTGACCCTAATAATGGAAAGAACTACCAATACTTATTTGATGCAATGGTGGATTCAGTTTACGCGGCTCTAAGGAAAGTCGGTGCACCTAACACAGCGATTGTTGTGTCCGAGACTGGCTGGCCATCGTTCGGTGATGGAGATGCTGCCACGGTGGATAACGCAGGGACTTATTATAGGAATTTGATCAACCATGTGAAGCAAGGGACACCCTTAAAACCAGGGCAAGCCATTGAGACATACTTGTTTGCAATGTTTGATGAGAACAAGAAACCAGGACCTAACACAGAGCGCAATTTTGGACTTTTTACTCCTGCTAAGCATCCTAAATATGGGGAACTCAACTTCAGTTGATAATCTTTTGTCTTTCAATTTTAGTTGTTCTTCTATTACTCCTTCGGTTGTTTTAGTTGTTGTGCTTAATATGTATACTGAGGTCAAAGATATATATTGTTTACATTAACATTTTATATACCTTTACAAGTTCGTTGCAAGAAAACTCTTACAACCATTTCACTGAACCTTAGTTGCAAACTTATAGTAGAGACCGATTATAGGTGGTTGCAAACATTTACGACGACTCTGTTAGTGACGGATAGCTCAGTTGGTAGTTCTTTGCAAGAAAACTCTTACAACCATTTCACTGAACCTTAGCAATAACCTTATTCGGTGGTGAATCAACCTACATAAAGTCAAGGGGTTGACATTCTGACTCCAAAATGAATAAAATGTTGTATTTACATTCCGCGACGGTTTAATGACAAGACTGCCAACAATTGGTTTTGCACGCATTTTAATGTAGAGATTTAAGGGTGTAAATGAATAAATTAATCAAAATATTTTCAAGATTAGTAACTTATAGTCTCATTCTTGATTGTGTTAAAAGTATTTTGATTAATTTGTTCATTTACACCATTAAATCGATTCCTTAAAATACGTGCAAAACCAGTTGCCATTAAACCGTTACGGAGGGAGTAGTCTTAAGAGTGACGGATAGCTCAGTTGGTAATAGAATCTCTCCCGGTTCCAGGACACTTGAGATCTGATTCTCTTCATATGCACCAAAAATTGTATTTCTGAGATTTACAAAAATGTTCATGGTATCCCTGTAGATTAAAGTAGACGTCAACTCTGTTAGTTACTAAGCGCAAATTAACTTAATATATATTAAACCCTAATTCATCCTCTTCACCATCCTTCCCCTCCTAATCAACATCATTATTTCCATCACAATTTTTTGAAATAACTTTCACGCATGAATCTGCAAAATAATGGAGAAGTGTTATAAAAAGCTGATTTAAACATACTTAGTAACTATTTCATGGTGCACGATTGAAATAACAGACTAAAGAGTGGATTTGTTCATTAATAGAGTCAACTCTTCCACAAGGATACAAGCCACTTTCCTAGCTAGTTGCTAATAGTTCGTGCAATAGAGTTTTAAAGTAATAGAGTTGTAATCTTTTGGGTATTGGGGTAAGAACTTGTTTTTTTTGGTAAGAAGAAGTGGCCTGGACTCCGCTCGGGTCCTATAGGGCCATGCACTTGAAAGTAGGGGGGAAGGATAAGGGAAATCCCTACATTGGGGTAAGAACTTGAGTGAGTTCTGTAGAGTCAATAGTGCTTTGAGTAAGGTACTAAGTAAACAGGGAAGACTTTCAAGGATGTTCATGTTAGTGAGCTTCAATTGTTAGAGGGATTGTTGATTGGAAGCTTGAGTTTGTAGAGGAATTCAACATTTGGCTCTAGTTCATAGGAAGTTGTAATAGAGACATAGAGCTATTTGGCCTAGTATAGTGGAGAGTTGTGTCGTAATCCCAAGTAGTCGAGGTGTTTCTTCTTCTTAAGGCCCAAGAAGTTTTCCTCGTACAAGTCCCCTTTGTGTTAATTCTCTTTGCTTTAAGTTCCTTATTATATTCCGCAAAAAGTTACTAGTTCTACACCACAATTGCCCCCTTTTCTTGTAGTGTTCCGTCTGATTTTCAGATAAACTGTTTGAGTTTAGAGAGAAATGAGTTGGGAGGGAAAATATTGACGAATATGATTTTTTTTTTTTATTAAAGAGAAGTGGCCCGGACCCCGCTCCGGTTCTATTGGGCTAGACCCTTGAGAGTAGGGGGAAGGGTAAGGGAAATCTCTACCCTCAAAGTGCCCCTAGTGGGGATTGAACCCCCAACCTTGAGGTTGGAAAGGTACAATCCTTTCCACTAGACCAAGTACTACTTGGTTTGTAAAAATAGTTTTGTACTGAAAATGGAATACTTGAGAGACGATTCAGTTAGTTGTGTTTTGTCCTTTATAAAAAAAATATATAAATGCTTGTTTAGACATTTTTTTAATTATGTAACCCTACAACCTAAAAGGTGTGCTTTCTACTCCCTCCGTCCCAAAATAAGTGCTACATTTTAATCAACAATGTGAGAGCATTTAGTCAAAATGTAGCACTTATTTTGGGACAGAGGGAGTACTTGTTTATAGAAAAGTCAATTTCATAGTACATGTGCTCGACAAAAATGGTTGCTGCCAAGTCCAATCACCTCTCCAAGAAGACTTTAGACCATAGTTAGCAAAAACCAAGCATTTGGTCTTCAACATAATATTCTATATTAAATTTCTCTTTCTCTCTCCTCAAACACTCTAAAGCCAAGCATTGGCCTTTGAAAAATGACTTCATAAAATCATTTTTCTCTTGGTCTCTCTATCTCTCTCTCCTTTTCTCTCTCCTTTCTTTTGTCATTTTTGCATTTTAAATATATTCTCTCTCCTAAGTCCAACAATTTGGTCTTTGCTATATATGCTTAGGCAAACAGAGGTCAAGTGGATGAGGTCATGAGCGAGGGCAACTTCCACATCATTGTCACCTTAGAACATGAGTATTAATTGAGTGCGACCCTAGAACATTAAACGGGGTTTAAAATCTTAGATGCTCTAATTATGTAGTCTACAAGTTAGGTTAGAAATAGACCTGGCAAACTTGATCTGACTTAATAAAAATGGGTTATGAATACGCAATCACGACCCGAATTCTGAACATAACCGAACTCGAAAAGCCGACCAGACCGTTAGTTTTTCTAGGTTTATGATTGAAATTTAAAGCATTTTGGTTTTCAACTTGGGCAAAATAAAAGATATATCGTATTTTTGTACTTTAATTTTGACATAGTACTTGTGATATCAGTCATTTTTGTTATTTTATATATATTGCATAAACAAAATCGAATTCTATGGGTCACGGTCAAGGTTGTGTTAGCCCGATACAGAAAATTGCCCGACCTAAAATCAACCGAACCCAAACTTACACCGAACTGAAATCGACTCGAGCAACCGTTTTGCCAGGTCTAGTTAGAAACCTATATATCTATAATTATCTAAATTCGCGTGCATGCATTGCCCACAATCACATGTCATGCCACCTTATATGCTGATGTAGTGTTGTGCGGTCTCTAATATGATATTTATATGCTAACATGGAATACCGTTAAAAAATGATTTTAAAAAATATTGAAATTAAACTAAACTATATAGGAGTTTTAAAACTGAATTCTATTAGCCCAATCTCAAAAATAGGGCCTACCTTTGATACATTATTGATCTAATAATGCTAGATAGGCTGAATACATAGAGGATTAATGGTGCGAATTTAATGATATAGGTGTCAAATAATGTGAGATATCTACCTTTTATCCATAGAGGTGCTACAATTAAATATACCTGAATTTATTACTAATCTTAGACTCCCTCTATTTCTTTTTGTTTATAGTACTTTGACCATCTCTTATATAATTGATTAAAGTATGACAAATTAAAAAACGAAGAGGTAGAATTTGTTTTAGGGTATTATGAATAACTAGGGTTGCCTCTTCTTTGCTTAACTTCGGAACAAGTTGATCTCAAATTTAGGGAGTTAAAAGGTGTGTTTTCATCATATCATAATATTAAATTTCAAGTTTAGTCAAGTATATCAAGTGTAATTTGTAAATACAAGTTAGAATTATGATGATTAGGTTCGATTAGGTATGATAAGTTAAGTTCTAGTAAGTCCAATTTAATAATACACTAGGGCACCTCCAAACTGCACATATGATAACTAATGATTGCTTCAAGTAGGGGTTATCTTACCTCATGTTGGAAGTCCATAAAGAAGTCACAACGAGGATATTTGTGACCATCCAGATTGCAAAGTTGAAAATGGGCTCGCAAGTAAGGGGAAGTAAACTATTAAAGGGAATTATTTGCCTGTGATCCCATATCAGCGAAGGAGAGAGAGGATGGCACACATATAACTAATACTACCTCCGTTGCGCAATACATGTAACGTTGGAGGTTGGCACATGGACCAAGGAAGGGAAGAGAGAGTGCAAATTGCCTTTATTACCCATGTGATGAAGAATAAAGTAGTTTACATGTGAGTGAAAAAGTATAGGGATACAAATGTCTTTTTATCTAAAAAGACTAACTATTAAAGGTAATGTTGCATGTATTGCAAAACATCCAAAATATGTATATGTTGCATGTATTGCGAAACGGAGGTAGTACAAGTCTAGTGGCCTGGGCTACTTCATCTATGATCAATTGGTTTCAGGATGGAACCCCATGTGGACTTATGTGTGTCAGACTCTCCTCTGCGTAGGCCTAGTGAAATAAGTATATCAGTAAAATTGTTCAACACAAAAATAACCAAGCTGAATCTGCTATGACCCATATCTGACTAGTATATGCATATGTGATTGATTGGTGATGATCCATGTATAAATTACCTAAATCAATTAAGCATCACCCAACAATCGATATTTACAACTTTGCAATCTGGATTGATCAACACTCAAAATGACTTGCCAACTACAAACTCTTTACAAAACATCACAGGTCAGAGTCCCTCATTGGTAAACTTGGAAAGAAGTATTCATCTAATAAAGTCCAAGGGGCTACTTCCCTTATTACTATATAGTTTTAAAGTTAAATTTCCTTTGATCTTGTAAGGTGAACACTCTATCCTCCTCATGGGTGCAGCCCACATACATAACATATTGAACCCCATTATTATGTACATGTAAGTATGCCACATTAAAAAAAGAAGAGAACCAAATCCACTATCCCGTTTAAAGTAGTCATGATCATGGCTAAGGGCTCACTCTTATAGATCATCATGCTTTCTCGTTAGTTTACAAAGGAAGAACCTAAATAATTAATTGTTAAGTATCTAGTTTTTTTAGCCATTCTCATATACAGTTGAAAACACCTTAGTCTGTACTCCCTTCGTCCCACAATGTTCTTCCCGCTTCATTATTTTATACCTTATATATTCAAAAAGTCGGAAGAACATTGTGGGACGGAGGGAGTAACTTTTTATTGGTTATGGTGGGGTAAGGGGGATTGTGCAAAAATTGGATTCCATGGGGGGATTAATTAAAACTCGAATACATACTCCTATTGATCTTGTCACTATATATAGGTGCATATGGAAGGGTTTGCATTATTCGATAAGTTCATCTATTTTGCTTCTTTTTTAGGGTGACCCAATAGGCCAAATACTACCCATGCACACTGGCATGGCCTTCCCCACTTTCCTGTTCGTCATAGCATTTCTATTGCTTGGACTACATCTCACAGGTATCTCTCTCCATTTCTCTCGTATACTTCCGTTGTTCTTGAATAAACACAATACTTATCTTTTTTTACGTTTGTCAAGCAATATTCAGTCTTAATATATTGATTATCTTACATGGGGGATTTGAGAAATACCCACCACAACATCTAAGTCAAGGATGAATTACCACCAATTATTTTGCCACATAAGATAATAAATTTTTAAATATAATAAATAATTTTTAAATAATTTTCGAAAATAAAAAAAAGGATATTTATTGATTGGATCTAACGAGCCCACGGATCCACACTTTTATTATTCAAAAAATTAATGTGTACTTTTTTTACACAAAAGAGGTATACAGTATGTTAATTTTGCATTGGTAAAATAAAATTTGCATATTTTTAATCGCGATATGAATGTTTCAGAATATTACATCATTAACTTATTTACATAGATACTATTTTTCAAAAAATACATCTAAAAAGGGTTACTCGGGTTGCATCTGGATCTCAAGAGTAAGATCCAGGTCCGATGAATCCAAAATTTGAAGATACGAATCCTGTAAAATGGATATGGGCCCATGGATCTGGACCTGGTCAGTATCCATTGTCATCTCTAGTGTGGCTGCTAACTATTGCCTGCTTCACTTGACTGTTTAGACCAATTTGGTTGCGTTGTTTGACTATTTTGTTTGGCTAAATACAAAAAATTACTTCCTCGGTCCCAATTTATTTGCTACATTTACTTTTTCACAGTTTTCAAGATACCATTTTAAAAGCTAACATTTCAAATTTGGTATACAAAAAATTACAAAAATTATATATTTGAAAAGTAAATATTGAGAAAAATCAAACAAAATCCCACATGAGTCTATGTTTTTCGTTAGGTATATAAACTCATAGACGGTCAAAGTAGCAAAGTAAATAGTGCTCAAAGTCAACATGTAGCAAATAAATTGGGACGAATGGAGTAGTAAAACTAGCTTGTTAGTGTATGTACTAATGATTATACTTTTTGTATTTTAGAGGCAACAATCGGAGTTTGTTATGGAAGAAAGGGAGACAACTTACCTAGCGCCCAAGATGTGGTAAACCTCTACGTATCCAACAACATAGCAGCCATGAGACTCTACGAACCCGATAAGGCGACGCTCAAAGCCCTACAAGGAACAAGCATCAAACTCATGTTGGGTGTCTCCAACGGCGACATTACAAGTATTGGTTGTAATCAATCAATTGCTAACAATTGGGTCGAAACCAACGTCGTACCCTATGCGAATTCAATAAAATACATTGCTGTAGGAAATGAAATCCACCCGTCTGATCCACAAGCTAGCTCAATGGCACCAGCGATGCAAAATATTTTAAATTCACTTAATTCGTGTAAGTTAGGAAACCAAATTAAGGTATCCACGGCGGTGGATATGAGCTTAGTATACGATACCGTTCCACCATCCAGTGCCAAATTTGTGAACTTAACGTATATTACACCAATAATTAAGTTTCTAACAACTAATAATTCGCCGTTGTTAGTTAATATTCAACCCTACACTACGAATGTAAATGATCCCGAACATATTTCACTTGACTTTGTTTTATTTACGTCAAATCATACTGTTATGTATGATAATGTAACGGGGAAGGGGTACCAAAATTTGTATGATGCACTTGCTGATTCAATGTATGTAGCTGTAATGAAAGTCATTGAATCTGATCACACCAATTTATTCAAAAATATTGGTGAAAAGAAGAAGGAGAAAAAAATGAAGAAACAGGTACACTCAGAAGCAGCGTATTCGTCGGACGCTGGATTTTCAAGCCCTTCAAGCCATGTCAAAAATGCGATCACTCGACACACGAAAACGGAGTTGGATTTATAAGAGTTAGGAAGTGTTTCTGTCCAAAAGTGTCGTACCTCTTTCAGGCGGAGATGAGCGGTCCGAGTCCGAGCTCCGGCCAAGAACCTGCACATGAACCCCAAACCCCCGGGGGTGTCCCGAGGACGGGCTCTCCGACGCTCAAGTCAGTACTCATTTTAGATAGAGAGAGTGTGGTCTAGGGAGAGAGAATGGATTTGTGGATCCTTTTACCTTAGCCCTATGAGGGGCTTATATAGACAAGTGAGCGTGGGCCTTGTGTCGTTTGGGCCTTGGGCCGTATATTCGGGAGAGGGTATTTATCCCATACAATTTGCCCCCCTAGTTCGAGTGATAATCGTTGATTGAACTTGAACTATATTGGGCTTATTCACTTGGTTCCTCACGATATTGGACATGTATGTCTTCATGATGAACTTTGTGCGTGATCGAGTCTCTGCTGTGAGATGTAGCCTCTTCAGCCAGAGAGCTTGCTTCAATGAGCAAAGGTGTATCATCCTCTAGGTGAGGATCTTCTCAAGTAATAAGAGACGAAGCTTCCTTTGCTTAGGAGTCTGCTCTGATAATCTGCCGTGTAGCATCCTTTAGTGAAGGTCTGCTCACGTAGTCTGTGATGTCGCTTCACCAATCTGAGATTCTGATGAGCAAGAATGTAGCATTGCCTATAGCCTCTGCTAGTTTTGTATTTTTTGCGTTCTTTTGAGTAGTTTTTGAAAGAAAATATGCTATTTCTTTGCTACTTTCTTCCTCCTACCATACGTATCCTTGCCCCCCAGTCTGTCTGCTTTGCTTGCGGCAGAGGAGGCAGACTGAGATTAGAATGCTATAGACAAGTCCGTAATAGCGATGATACGTGGATATGTAATGCTGATGAGCATGATCCTCTGTCTGAAGTGAGGATCTGCTAATGATAAGGAGCACGATCCTCTGTCTAAGATGGGGTCTGCGATAATAATAAGGAGCATGATCCTCTATCTGAAGCGCGGATCTGCTATGATAGTGATGGCAGAGCCCTCTGCCTGAGTGGGGTCTGCGATAATAATAAGGAGCATGATCCTCTGTCTGAAGCGAGGATCTGCTATGATAGTGATGGCAGAGCCCTCTGCCTGAGTGGGGTCTGCGATAATAATAAGGAGCATGATCCTCTATCTGAAGCGAGGATCTGCTATAATAAAGAGCATGATCCTCTGTCTGAAGCGAGGATCTGCTAATGAAAATAATGGCAGAACCCTCTTTCTGAGACGGGGTCTGCTATAATATGGAGCATGATCCTCTGTCTGAAGCGAGAATCTGCTAATGATAAGGAGCATGATCCTCTGTCTGAAGCGAGGATCTGCTAATGATAAGGAGCATGATCCTCTGTCTGAAGCGAGGATCTGCTAATGATAAGGGGCATGATCCTCTGTCTGAAGAGAGGATCTGCTAATGATAAGGAGCATGATCCTCTGTCCGAAGCGAGGATCTGCTGATGAAAATAATGGCAGAACCCTCTGTCTGAGGCTGGGTCTGCTATAATAAGGAGCATGATCCTCTGTCTGAGACGAGGATCTGCTATAATAAGGAGCATGATCCTCTGTCTGAAGCGAGGATCTGCTAATGATAAGGAGCATGATCCTCTGTCCGAAGCGAGGATCTTCTGATGAAAATAATGGCAGAACCCTCTGTCTGAGACTGGGTCTGCTAATATAAGGAGCATGATCCTCTGTCTGAGACGAGGATCTGCTAATGATAAGGAGCATGATCCTCTGTCTGAAGCGAGGATCTGCTATAATGAGCATGATCCTCTGTCTGAAGCGAGGATCTGCTATAATAAGGAGCATGATCCTCTGTCTGAAGTGAGGATCTGCTAATGATAGTAGTGGCAGAACCCTCTGTCTGAGACGGGGTCTGCGATAATAATAAGAGCATGATCCTCTGTCTGAAGCGAGGATCTGCTATAACAAGGAGCATGATCCTCTGTCTGAAGTGAGGATCTGCTAATGATAGTAGTGGCAGAACCCTCTGTCTGAGACGGGGTCTGCGATAATAATAAGAGCATGATCCTCTGTCTGAAGCGAGGATCTGCTATAACAAGGAGCATGATCCTCTGTCTGAAGTGAGGATCTGCTATAATAAGGAGCATGATCCTCTGTCTGAGACGAGGATCTGCTATAATGAGCATGATCCTCTGTCTGAAGCGAGGATCTGCTATAATAAGGAGATATATCAAGCAATATATCTGAGTGTTTTCGTTTACTTGGCTTGGTGGCCGGTGAGATTTGCTCAGAACTGGGACTTTAGGGGCCCTTTACTCTTCTGCTCTGCCTTATGTATGACAAAGATTCAACAACAGCAGAGCAGAGGAGGTATTTTGACGCCCTAAGTCATGATGATTCTGGGAGTTTTGGGGTTCGCCCTTTAGCTCCTTCTGCCATCTTTTTCGTGTCGGGGTACGCTTTGGTTCTTAGGAACTCTCGCGTCCCCATTAGCCTTAGGTGTCTATGACTTATCCTTGCTGCTTTTTGGGCCTTCGGCCCCGCAGGTTTAGAGGTAGAGGTCTATGACATCGGTAAGTCGAGTCGGCATCCGATCACTCTGCGGGCCTCAGGGGGCTCTTGGACAGAGTTAACCTTTTGGCCGACTCCCTTTCTTCATTATATAGTTTACTTTTGTGTCTGAAGAGCCTCTTCAGCCTTCAGTCTGACTCAGACCCTGTTTTCTTTTGCCAGACTGTGGTATTTTTTCTCAGTCTGCTAAGGGTCTATCTGATTTTGACATTTTGTTTTTCATAAAGAATTGATAAGGGGATGGGGGTTTAATGCGAAATGGAGAGCATGATCCTCTCTGTGAAGCGAGGATCTGCTATAATAGTGAGCATGATCCTCTATCTGAGGTGAGGATCTGCTGAAATAATAATTGGCACGATCCTCTGTCTGAAGCGAGGATCTGCTGTAAAAATGACAGTAGAGCCCTCTGAGATGGTGCTCTGCGACAATAATAAAGAGCAGGATTCTCTGTCTGAAGTGAGGATCCGCTAATGATAATAATGGCAGAGCCCTCTGTCTGAGACGGGGTCTGCAACAATAATAAAGAGCAGGATCCTCTGTCTGAAGTGAGGATCTGCTAATGATAGTAATGGCAGAGCCCTCTGTCTGAGACGGGGTCTGCGATAATAATAATGAGCAAGATCCTCTGGCTGAAGAGAGGATCTGCTATAATAATGACGACATAGAACTTAGCTCTTCGCTTAAGTCCTTCACTCTGCTTCTTCAGCAGAGCTCAATTTGTAACTATGACTTAGCTTTTCACTTAAGTCTTTCACTCTTCTTTTTCAGCAAAGCACTCTGCTTCTTCAGCAGAGCTCGATTTGTAACTATGACTTAGCTCTTCACTTAAGTCTTTCACTCTGCTTCTTCAACAGAGCTATCTGCCTCTTCAGCAGAGCTTGGTTTGTAACATAACTCAGCTTTTCGCTTAAGTCTTTCCAACGGCTTAATAGCTCGCTGAAGTCTTCAATAATATATGTCTTTCCAGCGGCTTAAGAGCTCGCTGGAATCTTCAATAAAATAAGTCTTTCCAACGACTTAAGAGCTCGTTGGAGTCTTCAATAATATATGTCTTTCCAGCGGCTTAAGAGCTCGCTGGAATCTTCAATAAAATAAGTCTTTCCAACGACTTAATAGCTCGCTGGAGTCGTCAATAAAATAAGGAGCATGATCCTCTGTCTGAAGTGAGGATCTGCTAATGATAATAATAGCAAAGCCCTCTGTCTGAGATGGGGTCTGCGATAATAATAACTGAATACCTCTCTAGCCGGTTTAAGGTTGCTAGAGTCTTCGATAAGATGTGTCTGCAATAGTAATAACAGAATATATATTTTCAGCGGCTTAATAGCCTGGTGAAGCCTTCAATAATATGTGCAGACTCAAAAATAAGTGCTTTTATAATCAAGCATTACAATGAATTTTGCAATCAAATTTCCCATCAAGTTGGATCATGTATACTCATTTTCCCCCCACTCTTAAGTTGAACTTGGGTCAATTTGAGAGTAATATATTCCCAACTAGACATACATAAAGGTCGAAAGACATCATTTGATCATGTCATGTAATCAAATAGAGTGAATGTTGGCGCCTATTTTGATTATCATTGACAAATTATAATAATCAATTTTGAAGCTTGTAACATGAATTAAGCATAACATCCATCATGAAACTCAGTCTAATTTTTCGTCAAAAATAAGCAAAATTGGTTTTGATAATGGTGGAGATGGGATACTTAGCTTGCTATTATTTAGTCGAGTCTTCTCAAGCTCAATATAGAACACCGGCTTCGGATCTGATGTAGATTATTGGTGTTGTGCAGATTAGTCGTGTGCTTGAGTCTGTTCTGATCTCACCATTGCGGTCTGCCCTTATTGTTCTGTCGAGCGTGTGGGTCTGCTATAAGAAATGGTTCTTTGTGAACTTTGCAGACCGTGGATACTGTTTGTTAAGTTGAGTCTAAATGAAGTCTGGCAAATGAGTGTTGCAGACTGATCTTGGTGTGGCCGATGTTGTTTCCGCAGAATGGCCGGAGCTGTTTCCGCAGACTGGAATTACAGACTGTGGCGAGCAATCGCGGGTTGTAGATCGGAATCGCAGACGGATATTGCAGATTGATTGGGTGAGTTCTGCTTGTAGATTGTTGTATTCTGCTATGTTGCAGATTCTATTCTGTCGACTCTTAGTCATTCGGTCTGCTATGTTGCAGACCTTATCGTCTGACTCATTTCGTCTGATGAAGCTTACTTGACGTTGCAGACACTGATATTGCAGGTTCCCAAGTATATTTTGCAGACTCATTGATCTCGTATTAGCCTTGCGTTCAGTTCTCCGGCTAGCGTTTTGTGTTTCCTCTTGTAGCTTGTTACAATTTTCGTACATTTACATTAGTCCGCAATTTACGACGCTGATCAGAATGGATCTGTTGAGATTAGTCTGCATAACTGAATTCCATTCTGCTCTTCTTCTTTGCTATGTCCGTGGTTTGGGTCTGCTCATATTTGGGTTCTGCAAGGCCGATCTGAAATAGGCTTTGAGTGCAGACCGGTTGGCTCCCTACCATCTGATTTACTGTACCATTTGGTCTGGTAGTCATCTGCATTACTCAGGTCTGCTTGGGATAGTTCAAATTTGCTTCTAAGAAGCATTTAATCGAACAGGTAGTCTGCGTGTTGCGATCTAGCAATTACGAGGCTATTATGGATGGAAGAAAACCAGATGGAGCTTCATAATGTTGCACTTTGATGGGAATGCGGGCACATCTAATCAACATGATGATGAATCCTCCAACGTAGGATTGGGATGGAGCGTTTTAGACCATGTGAAGCTGAATTTGCAAACTTTAGGAGGCTGAGCATTTATACAGTGGATACGCATTTTTTTGTGCAATACAAATATAGTCTACACCACTGATTTTTGACTCGCAATCAGATCAATAACCATGATAATACAAAGCTTATACCTTTGTGGGAGTGGAGCTTGGTTCCCGTTTTGAAACACTTTCATGGCTTTTTTATTGGGTTTCCAGCTTCTAAGCATGACAAGCTTGTGGTCCAAGTACTAAGCTTCACAGAGGGATCATCTTGTCTCCTCTACTGCCAATTTGTTCTTTTCCTTCATCGGATTTTTTTTTTATTCTTATTTTTATCCTTCAGGTGGGGATTTGTAGTCTGTAGATCTTGTAAATTTTGGTCTGAATCGGAGTATATCAGACCATAGAATAGCTGTTTGAGCAATGTGGCCATGGAAATTGTGGGTTTCCATGGGCGCTTTTTCTCTCCCCCTCCTTCTAGCGCCAAATTGTTTCTGTCCAAAAGTGTCGTACCTCTTTCCGGCGGAGATGAGCGGTCCGAGTCCGAGCTCCGGCCAAGAACCTGCACATGAACCCCAAACCCCCGGGGGTGTCCCGAGGACGGGCTCTCCGACGCTCAAGTCAGTACTCATTTTAGATAGAGAGAGTGTGGTCTAGGGAGAGAGAATGGATTTGTGGATCCTTTTACCTTAGCCCTATGAGGGGCTTATATAGACAAGTGAGCGTGGGCCTTGTGTCGTTTGGGCCTTGGGCCGTATATTCGGGAGAGGGTATTTATCCCATACAGGAAGAATGATAGAAGTCTTAATTGTATTGAATACTTACCCACGCTTATATACAGGGCCATGATTACAAGAAAGGCAAAGATAAGAAATAATAAAACTATCCTATTCTATAGTAGCTAATATAGAAACAGTATCATATATTACAAGTAACATATATTACATGATAGTGGGAAGCTAATGATAAGGAGATGATTGATATCAATCAGATCATCTATGATCTTAAGCCTTAACAGGATTGTGGGTGTAGAAAGGGTGTAAAAGCCGCGACAGTGGAAAATGCAAAGACGTTTTACACGAATTTGATCAAGCATGTTAAGGAGGGGACTCCTTTGACACCAAGGGAAGAAATTGAGGTATATTTGTTTGCAATGTTTGATGAAAATCTGAAAGAAGGAAATGAAAGTGAGCGTCACTATGGGCTTTTCACTCCTGATGGACACCCCAAGTATGGCAAACTCAACTTTAAATGTTGATGTAGTTAATTGTTCAAGTAATTTAAGGAATCAATTAATGTATGTATTGCTATATATTAAACATGTTATGTATGAGTGCTTTACTAATTACCATACACTCAGGTGCATGTACTATATGTGTATGGGATAACCAAGGTTTTGTTTCGCTTGTTTGCTCATTTGATGATCTTTCCAAAGTGCAAATTTTGGTAATTAGAATCGTCTAAATGAGAAATGAGTAAGAAAATAGTGTTGCATGTATTATGCTGACCGTACATGTGCGTGTGATATAAGTTATTGTATGTTATGTGTTACTAATATTTGGAGAGAGGAATGAAAGAAGTGTATTACTAAGGGCCTGTTTAGATTTACTGAAAACAGCTGAACTGAACTGAATTGAACTGATTGGAGCTGAACTGAACTGAACTGATTGGTGTTGAACTGAACTGAACTGAACTGAATTGAATTGAATTTAATAAATATATAAATAATATTTAAACAATAATAATATGAATATTGAATAACAAATATAATGATAAGTAATAATAATGAATAATTATTAATGAATAATAATAATTGTATTTTGGATATTTTTAAATGATAATTATTAATAAATAATATTAATAATCATAAATTAATAATAATAATGATTAATAATTATAATGATAATTAATAACAATTATTTTATAGTCTTTGTATTAATATATTAATACCTGATGATGATTATATAATACAATAATATCTAGGAATCAAATTTTTTATTACTATTTTAATAATTAGATTTAATTATATATTAATATTTAGTAATAAATTATTGGGTCGGACCGTGCAAAATTACATCATGAACCGTTTTGACGTGATTTGATTGGATTATGGGCTGAAAACGCGGGTTTATTTGAGATTTTAACCTATTCAATGTTCCTCCCTAATGATAATAGTAATAATAATGAATAAAGCTATATTAAACAAAATAATTTACAGATAATAAAAATACTTAATAATAATAATATAAAAATAAATAATAATAATAATAATATAATAATAAGAGCAATTAGTAAATAAATTAGACCAACATAATAATATTTAACAAAATGGTTATAAGAGAATGGAGCTAAACCGAACTGAACTGAACTGATTAGAGCTGAACTGAACTGAAATTAAGCTGAAATGAACAGACCCTAAGTTTATGAACAATGCAGGAATTGTATGGTTTATCTACTGAAACACAGGGGGGTCGATGAGAGTGTGGAAGGAGTCCAACAGCACAGGGCCGCAAATTACAAGGGCCTCAAAAAACATTTTTTTCAAGAATTTTACTTCATGTTTGAGGAAATTACCCTTGTTTTTTACCCTATATAAAAAATTTCAATGATTTATCCTTAATTTTCAACTATCCATCTTTAATTTTCTAAATTTCGGGGCCCAATTTTCATATTAAAATCGGGGCCCAAATTATTCACGATGACCCTGCCGAACATCACGTATAGGCCTTGCAAATATGAAACTGAGAAATGTAACCTAAGACCTAGTCATTGAAGAATAAGTAATAACCGACCAATACGGATAAGAAACTAGTTTAGCTGATAAAGTATATAAAGGTAGTACCTATATATAAAAGTACGAGTTGATTAGCGATGTTGTATGCCAGAGTAGCAAGCAAATATCACAATATTGTTTGGTCTTTGCACGAGTGAGCTATATGCACCTATAACGGCTTATAAAGACGATAACAAAATTGGTGGTTGTTTATCTGTTCGTGAAAGTTGTCTGGAAAAGAAAGATCAAGAACGGAAGGGGGAGGATGAATGAGAGGAAATAAAAACAGGTACATAAGGAATAGAAAGGAGGTGGTAAAAGGAATGAAGGAAGTGATTGAGATCTCTGTTAACATTATTTACGACTAACTATTTAGTCTGTATAGTAGAAACAATAATTTTTGTAAAAACTCTCCAAATCACGTGACATTGATGGAGCAAAAGTAACAGTTTTTGCAAAAATCCTTTAACTGGTACTAATTGCAATAGTATAAAGTAGGAATTTTTTAAAATTTTTGATCAGCTTAGATATTTATTTAAAAGATCAAAAGTGCTCAAAAGTGAGGTATTTGAGGTATTTATTAACAATTTTTTCTATGTAAAATGGTAAAAGTGGTGTCTACGTATTTCAGTTAACTGCGTTTTTGTGGTATGTTGTCTATGGATGAAAATAGTTGAAATGAACTAGTCTAACCACACATAAGCCCACAAGAGGTTCTATCCTAAAATCAATTGCGGTGATATGTGGAGTAGGTCATTAGAATTATATGTGAATCATCCTTTCACTCATTCTTCGATGTTGAGATCACAAGTGGGTATTTCTCCTTAATACGAACTAAATTGAAAGGTATAATAAAAAGTGAGAGCAAAAGTATTTTCTAGTGCGGAACCAAACTGTATTGAGCTGAACTGAATTGGATGAAACTGAAGTGAAATTAAGGTAGAGATAACATGCCCTAAGTCCTAGCCCACCAATTCCGTGTGAGATGGTTCAATATTGCTTTATGCAGGAAAAAAATCAATCAAAGTCCATGGATTATTGTGGAGCAATTGACTTGATGGTTGACCCGGTAATTAAAATTATCTGTTGTCACACTGAAATTGCGTCTATATAAAGGGATACCAGTATGTAGAAGAGCATAAAATTATCTTCGAAATCAATACTTTTTATTTTTCCGTAGTTATTTAAGTAATCCTTCAATGGCGGTCGCAACCTTGGCGTTCACTATCATGGTGTTCTTATCGCTTAGCTTACACTTTATAGGTGTCTTTCTTCCCAACTCTCATGACTCTTTAATCTTAACCATTATTTGAGATTATGGATACATCTCTTAGAAAATGAGTTAGTTAATTCAAACTTCACAAACTTCGTCCTTAATATTTACAAAATTACAACTCCCTCCATTTTACGAACAAATGTTTATTGTAGTCACACAATGCAATGCTGCAATATTTGGACTTTTACACTTACTGTAACATTTTGACTAATCTCAGTATATATTTTCAAAATATTAACCTCAATGAAGTAGTTTTTATTTATATCATATAATTTGAAATATTAAAGGTTAAAGTTGTACATTGATAAATATAAAAGTCAAAAAGTTACGATAGAAAAAATGGAGGAATTATGTTTTAATATTGGTCGCTAAGTAAATTGCAAAATATGCACTACTTTTTAATGATCATATTGGAACAGCTTTCAAAAAGGAGGATGTAAGTACTTCTTAAGCTTCATAACTTAAGCTTGTACTAATAGATAATGATGATTCAATGTAGATGCACAAATTGGAGTATGTAATGGAAGAATTGCAGACAACTTACCAGTCGAGAAAGATGTGGTGAACCTCTACAAATCCAACGGCATTGGCGCAATGAGACTCTATGATCCCGATCTAAAGACTCTTCAAGCCCTTCAAGGATCTGGCATTAAAGTCATGTTAGGTGTCCCCAATGAAAAAATTAAGTACCTAGCATCCCATCTATCAGCGGCGATGCAATGGGTCCAGACCTACGTCGTCCCCTTTGCATCGTCAATCAAATACATTGTTGTAGGGAACGAGATCCATCCCTCTGATAGACTAGCGCTATTACTTTTACACGCCTTAAAAAATGTTCGAAATACCCTGAATTCAAAAACACTAGGGTCTAAAATTAAGGTTTCTACATCTATTGATACAACACTAATCATAAACTCCTATCCACCATCAAAAGGCGAATTTAATGACACATCATATATTACTCCAATAATCAAATTTCTAAGTACAAATGACTCACCTTTGTTGGTTAATATTTACACTTCCAATAAAACTGTAGTTACTGACCCTAATAATGGAAAGAACTACCAAAACTTATTTGATGCAATGGTGGACTCGATGTACGCGGTGTTTCTGTCTAAAAGTGTCGTACCTCTTTCCCGGCGGAGATGAACGGTCCGAGTCCGAACTCCGGTCAAGAACCTGCAAATGAACCCCAAACCCCCGGGAGTGTCCCGAGGACGGGCTCTCCGACGCTCAAGTCAGTACTCATTTTAGATGGAGAAAGTGTGGATGTAGGGAGAGAGAGTGGATTCTGAGATCCTTTTACCTTAGCCCTATGAGGGGCTTATATAGACAAGTAAGCGTGGGCCTTGTGTCTTTTGGGCCGTGGGCCGTATATTCAGGAGAGGGTATTTATACCCATACATGCGGCACTACAGAAAATTGGCGCACGTAACATGTTGATCACGGTGTCCGAAACCGGGTGGCCGTCAAAGGGTGGAGATGCAGCCACGGTTGCTAATGCGCGAACTTATTACAAGAAGTTGATCAATCATGTGAAACAAGGAACACCATTAAAACCAGGGAAAGCGATTGAAACATGCTTGTTTGCAATGTTTGATGAGAACAAGAAACCAGGAGCTAACACAGAGCGCAATTTTGGGCTTTTTACTCCTGATAAGCATCCTAAATATGGGAAACTCAACTTCAGTTGATAATCTTTTTTTCTGGCAATAATTTCAACTTTAGTCGTTACTTTATTAGCAGTTTAGCATCATATGTTGAGGTCAAAGATTGTGAACTTTATTAAGCAAGTTATTTTTACTACTTCCTTCGTTTTAAAATAAGTGATACAGTACACTTTATTTTTCACGCTTATCAAGAAAGCGATTTAAGGGTGTAAATGAGTAAATTTTTCGATGAAATTTTAATACAAGCTTGAATGAGACTCTATATTAATGTCAAAATTTCATCGAAAAATTTAATCGTTTACACCCTTAAATCGCTTCCTTGATAAGCGTGAAAAAACAAGTGTATCACTTATTTTACAACGGAGGAAGTATAAAACTTTTGACTGATGTCAACATTTTATATTTTCACAGCAGGGAAAACCTGATTTAGATTTGGCCGAAATCGGTCACAAATTTATGTTCAAAAGTATGTGTGCGGTTGAATACAGCCCATATTTACTAGCTCACACTCCTTGATAAGCGTGAAAAACAAAGTATATCACTTATATTAAAACGGATGAAGTATTTTAATTGGTGGTTCTAATTTTGCTCGGGGTAAAAGAGGATTACGCCCGCCATTTATTTTTCTTTGCATCATTTGACTTATAGTGGGTGGTATGCAAGACTAGTATTCAAATCTATATACTCCTTCCGTATCAAATTAGATGTTACACTTTTTTTTTCCATGGCTCCAATGCATTTTTTTTATGTGAGAGAGATATAGAGGAAAAACCATGTGGTAGGAGAGAGATAGAGAGAAGGAAAAGCCAAATAAAGAAGTGTAGCATCTAATGAGAAATTTCCTTATTTAGAAAGTGTAGCAACTAAAATAAAATGGAGGAAGTATCACTATTGAGGTCTAAGTAAAAAATATAAACATATGGTGAAAATATATGTTGAGATAGATTTAACAAGATCTCACATGACTATATTTTCTTAAATATGGGAAATATATGTGACCAAAATTTATGCTTACAATTGAATTAGAATAATGTTCCTCATTGATGAATTTATTTTATTTTTTAAAAATAAATATCAAGGATATAATTGAAGAACCAATTAAACATTTTAAAAGGCTCGTGAAAGATTGTTATGAAGATGACTTCTTCACTTTTTTCAAAAGCTTAATTAAGGTAAAAAGAATTGCTAACTATATTATGACAACAAAAAGGGATGTGTCTTGGTGGTAGAGCCTGTAAAATTTCAACTAATGGGTCACATGAACAAAACATATTACTTGCATTTTGTAAACATTGTAAAGAAAATTGTCATGTATAATGGTGATGCTGGCATATATACACACTGAGTATATTACGTCCGGGCGATGCCCCAGAGTTAGCCCTTTGTTTTCATTCATATATCATCATAAATTTTGATGAGAGAAGCAACATTAGTGTGAAGGAGGAATGGTTGGAGCTCTCTTTTCCATACTTGAGGTTGTATTTTGAATCTTCACATTGACAATTTCTTCTTATTATATGAGAATGTCATGGATAAAATAATATTGAAAGAGGGATGGTAAACACGTGGCGGATTGCAACTATTGCCTACGTTAAATGTGGCTTGGTCCCGAACATAAGCTATTTAGTGATTGGTGGATCGAGTATAAGGTATTTCAATTAATCACGAATTGTTGAATCTAGCTCTGTCCCGAATTCATATCATTTTCTTCGTTTCTTTTAAGTGCAATATTTCACTTTTCACCCTCGTCGGCGCACGTTGAGTACCATTTTTATCTGTAATTTTACATTTGTAAAAATTATGACAATTAGATATTAAAAATGTATACAATTAGACGAGTCAAACGAGAACCAATATATTTTTCCTTGATCATAAAACTCGATCAAATTGTAATAAATAAACAGTATCAAAGTGTTATATACTTAAAAAGATACGAAATAAATGAACATGAATTGTACACCATGATTCTTCATTTCATGTACGTGAATTGTACATCATGCATGAATGCATATGCATCCAAGCGAGAGGAGCCCATTGACTAAACTTGACTAGACTAATAAACTAATTCCAATGTCGTCAGTCGTTTTACATGAAAATAATGGCACGTACAATAATGTTCTTGTCCATGCAAACTATAAAATATAGCGACCGACGACTTAACAATTACTTACTCCACATAATTTCTATTCCATATGACATCTCTTTGAGCTATATATAAACATTAAAAATATTTTTTATGATAGTATTATGCCACGGAATTTATTTAAAATTACGTCAATTATTTTTTAAAATATTTCTTACAAAATCTATTTCTTTTTTCAGTTTCTTATTGAATATATTTCAAATTAGTTATAAATTTAGCCTGAACAACCCAATAAGGAGTAGGAGGGTTCGGGTCACTTACAAGTCCGAGGAAGTTCCGATCCATCACAAAACCCTGTGGTTATCGCATAATGTGGGAGACTCACTTGCGATCAACAATAAGGTTCAACATAATTAGAGCTAGATATATCATGTTCCTTCTCATAATTAATACTATCTTGTAAATAAATACATTAAGTGGCGCCAACATATAATAACTTATTGTAAGATACTAATAAAGTTAATTTTAAGAATAGTAAAGAGCCATCCTTTACTAATTTACTAAACATATGATTTTACGATAAATTATTGTAAATTTGCCTTATAAATTAAATGATTTGGTGTATCTCTAAATTAAAACTAATTATCTATAACCACATTCCTCTTCTAATTTTTACCACTTGCCAAATAAAATATATAAAGTATTTTAATATATTCTCGTCACTCATGTATTCCCACTAACCATCACATTCGGTAATACCGAAATTCTCATTCTGTAATACCGAAATTCTCATTCTGTAATACCGAAATTCTCATTCCACGTACCAAGCGCCCTCTAAATCTCTAATTGCTTGCACTATTATTGCCAATGGGAGACCAAAAACGACTCCGTGACAACGAGTTGGTAAGAGTAGTCCCTACATTTTATTTCTATCCCCATGTCGGCCATGTGATTGTACATAGCAGTCAACAGAGTGCCACACAACGTTATTGGTGGAGGAACCTAAAAACAACAAACTTACAGGAGATAAGAGTGGCAAGTTGAAATCATGATTCTAAATCTATGGTTCATTTTAGTTTAGTAAGTTATCACTTATCTTTGTTTGAACCGGAGCATATCACATCAACTCAGATACTTAATTAGTTGTTACATTTGTACTTTGGTTATTATTCACAGTCTGGATTTTAATTGGTTTTGGTGATTTATATTTTAGGAAAAATATAGTCATGTGCTATTTTGTTAAATTCGTCTCAATGTGTATTTTCTTAATATCAACTTTTTATAATTTTTATTTATTGATAATTAAAGATGTTAATGTTTAAAAAAGTACATTGGCAGGTGTGAAAACTAAAAGTATAGCAAGTAATTTAAAACGGAGGAAGTATATTTATTAGGCTTTGTTCTCTTCGATATGAAAATAGTTAACTTGAATTGAATTGAAAAAAAACACTGGACTGATCTAAATTGAAAGGAATAGTAAAATGTGAGCATGAAAATATTGTCAAGAGTTAAAATAAACTGATCTGAACTGAAAATAAACTAGAAACTAGCTTAGACCTACCAAACCTTTTTATTTTCATTTTCTTAGCTTACTACTACCCGTTACATTTATAAAGAAGCACTATCCACAAACTTGATTTTAATTGTCATTTGTCATTTATATGTGAGGAAATATTGAATCATGTGAGATCTTGCAACACTCATTTTAATATATATTTAATTAATACTTTTTTATGATTTTTACAAATTCACAGCTAGAGACATTAACGTTTAAAGTATTGCATTGACATGCGTGAAAACAAGAAGTATATCAATCTTTGTGAAACAAAAGGAGTACTAATTATGGTAACATTGAAATGAAATATACAGCAAGACGAGTGATAGTGACGGTTATTTGGTTAACAAAAATATTGAAAGTTTTAAAATTGGAATTTGATTTGTTAAAATGCTTAAATTTATTTTTTTATTGTTTTGCTTCGTTCATAATTAGACACTTAAGACTTTTCTTGTTAGCGATAAGACAAATTCATTAAAAAAAAAGAGAACATGCTCTTCTTTTCTATATTATTGTGTAGGAGTCCGTACACGAATATAAGGCGAGAATGCATCTCAGTACTTTTAAGATTTGCAGTGAATGATCTAACCAATTGAGTTATTCTTCACTCTCAAGAACTCATACTCCTCATTGCGAGTAACTTAGCATGTAAGGTTCTGAATGGGAGCTCGGTAATAAGAGTAAGGAGCTCTGTTGAAGCTCTGGCTCCATAAAACATTATATGTGAGAATCTCACATTGATTAACTTGGAGTGATATGTTTATCTAATAAGACTAATGTGCGTGCTACTACCAGCTCCCCTTATTTTGATATGGTTTATAGGTGGAACCTCCTTTGGTCTTATGAAGTGGACTTTCTCTCCTCCTTATGTGTGCGACATGTGAGGAGGAGTGTTGAATCTCTATCCCATGAAAAATCAAATATGAAAGTCCTACATTAATTAACTTGGTGAGAGATGTTCACCGAATAAAGCTAGCTAACTTTTCATTGATTAATTAATCTGTAATACGTACTAGTATTGATGTTACCTCTATATAACGGGCCATGTTCACATATGGAACGACTTGCAATCATCTCACAAGTTTGTTTTGCTCTTTTTTGGGATCAATTTTCTCTAAAGCCTCAAAGCTAAGTATGAATCCTCTCATGGCCTTCACCGCTTCGTTGTTTATCATAGCATTTATATTGCTTGCTCTACACCCCACAGGTATCTCTCTCTATCTATTCCCTCTTTAATTATACTGATTCCGTTTCTTAGAGCATCTATAATAGTCAAATTATAATGTGTATTGCTTATTTTGACACGCCATTATTTTAGAGCTACATTAATATAGATTATAGAACTATAACTTACTCAATTGTGAACTATAACACATGTAACTAAAATAGTCTCACATGGCAAAAATATCTAACCGTAATTCTTTTAACTATAATGCACAAAGAAGAATTTTGTTTTGTAAAATAAAATTGTTGCTTACTATATATGCTAATTGTTTTACTCCGAACTTTAAGTTTGCCCTCTTAGAATTTTAACGTTCAACATCCTTTAATTATCTACTAGTAAAAATTATTTTAGGAAATTTGATATTTTACAAATATTTACACATTAGTAGACATATAGGAGAGAGAGAATAGGGTAAGAAATTAGTGCAAAAGTATATATATAAAAAAACAACTAATAATAAGTATAGCGAAAAATAAATTTGGTTCTTTTCTCTAAACCGTTTAAAACATATATTACCCCTTAACTATCTTTAGCGTTAGAGAAAATCAATGATTGGATGGTTTTGAATTTCAAAGTAATGATGTATACAATCCTAAGAGTTGTATATAAGTATCAACTACATTACCTAAAATGGAATCAAGTTAGGAATTTATGTCAAGATCACGCGTAGATCGATGTTATTATTGTTTAAAAGTTACTTAAATTTTCCTATTTAGGTTCTTACATACAGCCCTAGAACCGTAATTATCATTTTCCTTAATTTAAGCGCACTTTCTACAAACTTAAAATGAAAGCGAGAAATAAGAATAACTATATCAATTGGAGCATCTCCCTTGATTTTAAGAGATTTCGGGACCGATTTCCATGATGCTTTCTGGTTCTCTATACATCAATTATAAATAAATGTATGCACTAGAATATGTTGTGTGATATGCTCAGAACTAGGTGTGGTTTGCTTGAATGTAGGGAAAATTATTTCCTAATTAGAAGTGGCAAAAGTTGTTTGGTTTGACAATCGGAATCAAACAACCCCTTAATGTTTCAGTATTACTATTTATTATACTTCATTGTTCTACTATTATCAAACTATTATGTTCTTTTATTGTAGTATATCTAATTATAAATAGTTTAGGGTAAAAAAAATCTATTTATAAATATAGATGTGATTATATGATCTTTTTTTCTAAAATGTATAAATGATGTGTAATTTAACTTTGAAATGTACATGTTTTCAAAGGGTAAAAAAAAATCTATTATAAATATAGATGTGATTATATGATCTTTTTTTCTAAAATGTATAAATGATGTGTAATTTAACTTTGAAATGTACATGTTTTCAAGAGCACTATACTCTTGTGTGTAGGATCCAATCTGCGGATTGGACGAGTGGGTGATTGGCTCTTACTGTTTAGCCTTTAGGCTTGGAAAATAAGTACTTCCTCCGTAATAGAATTATTATAATAATAAAATATTTTGAATTTTATAAATAATAATATACAATTATTGTAATAATTTACGAAGGAAGTAGTTTGCATGAGATTGGAATGGGATCTTTTCAATTCGCATTATATGAAGGTTATATTTCATACTAATACATATTTGGCTCGGTCCCAACTTTTGGCCCATGTGCTACGTAGGTACTTAGGGTCTTTACCATCACTGTTGACTTGTTAAGGAACAATTTTTAATGTAAAATATCTTGTGTGCTAAATTTTTCTCTCTACTATTATGTGCAATGGTAATAATTCATTGTTTTCACTAGATGCAAGTGTTGGAGTATGTTACGGAAGAAACGGAGATAACTTACCTTGTGCCGAAGATGTAGTAAACCTTTATGAATCCAATGCAATAGGATACATGAGACTCTATGATCCAGATCAAGCAACACTCCAAGCCTTACAAGACACACAAATCAAAGTCATGTTAGGTGTTCCCAATGAAGAAATTCCATGTATCGGATCCGATCAATCAACGGCCGACAATTGGGTCCAGACCAATGTTGTCCCTTATGCACCATCAATCAAATACATTGCTGTTGGAAACGAAATCCAGCCGTCAGATCAACTAGCCTCATCAGTGGAACCAGCAATGCAAAATATTTTAAATGCACTATGTTCGAACTACTTAGAGAATCAAATTAAGGTTTCCACCGCTATTGATACAGGATTACTGAAAATTTCGTATCCCCCGTCCATGGGCGAGTTCAAAAATTTATCATACATTACCCCAATCGTTAACTTTCTAACCACCAATGATTCACCTATGTTGGTTAATTTTGAACCCTACGTTGCTTACGTAAGTGATTTCCGTATTGGACTTGAATATGCGTTATTCACTAAATGTGAGACTACTTTTACCGATAGTGGGAAAAATTACACCAATTTATTCGACGCTATGTATGATGCAACGTATGTAGCTTTAGGCAAAGTTGTTACACCTCCCACTAAATCACTCAATTATGATGATTATAAGAAGCAGGGAAAAGATGTCAAGATCGTGGCGTCGGAAAGTGGATGGCCGTCGGAAAGCGGATTTCCCGGTAAGGGAAAAAATAATGTCCGGAAGACGGTTATCGATCGTGTTTCGATGGCACAAACGGAGCGTAGAGATCAAGCTGCCACAGTAGACAATGCGCGGACTTACTACACTAATTTGATCAATCATGTGAAGAAGGGTACTCCATTGACTCCAGGACAAGAGATTGAGACATACTTGTTTGCAATGTTTGATGAGAATAAAAAAACAGGTGACAAAAGTGAGCGTTATTATGGGCTATTTACTACCGATGAAAAACCTAAGTATGGCCAACTCAACTTTTGATGACAACAATTAATTGCCGAAAGTAAGGTTTAAGAAACAATAGGGATGGAGTAGTATATATTGCTAGGTTTATCCTCGTCACTAAATAGTTATGGCAAGATAAGAGTCGTTTTTATTGAAAATCTCGGTTTTTTTAAGTTTGAATTTTTAACTTTATATAGTACATTATGTACCTATTAAGATATAAGTGTAATTTATTTTACTCATGGGTGTCATCAATGATACCAAAGCCTAATAATGTATAATTATTAAGGACATGGTGAAAACTAGAAGAGTTATTAACTTCATCTTCCATGTCTAAAATTTTGTTGGATTTAGTTTTCTCTTTCTTTTTAGGAAAGTCATTTATATATATTATTAACACGTGTGGACAAGCATATATTGCATGCTGCCACAAGTCACACCACCTTATGCGCTGATGTCACTACAAGAAATTGTGTTATTCCCTATTGAAAATAGCCACCAAATATAGAGGTCACAAACATGTGACCTCTTTGTTTGTATTGTCCTAATCTTACTGCTCAACTATGACTCAGTCTTGTAATACTAAAACTATTCATTTTTTGTCTTATTAATTTGCCCGGTGTATCGCCAGGGCCCAACAACTAGTTTACTCTGGAAAGAAAATTTCGATCTTGATGTATATTCCAAATGATATAGGTGTGTGTAGTAGGAGGTACATCACACAGAAAAACAAGTACCAAAAATTAGTCTATAACTAATTAGCATAAATTTGACATTTATGCAATATTGTTAAATGCATGAAAACGCTATTTCGACATACTTAAAATTGAAGAAAAACCTGAAAAGACAAGAAAACGTGAAAAAAAAATTAATAAAAATTCAAAAGTCAACTTTTATGAAATTGAGGCTGATTTTTATTACCCATTTATGAGAGATGATACACATACGCTCAGTATATGTGGGCGACACATACACTGGGTGTATGTGTTACTACTAAAATCTATATTGTTACTAAAAAATTACAAACTTACAATTGTTTGAACTTATTTTTGTTAATTAACGATATTTGAATTTATATAATACATTGATGATTAAAATACTATATTTTGAATTGGATTTTATTACATGGTACAGATGAAAATATAATATTATTTTTCTACAAACAAATTAAATAATTGAAAAAGACAAGAAAATTTAGTAGAAATCAATAGTAGTAAATGATAAAGATGAACAATATGAAGCTAATATATGAATAAATCTGGAAAAAAATTACAATCCTTTTTTTTAGTTTTAAACAAAGGATTCTTACAAATCTAAACAAAGAAATCTTCATAAAACAGATATTTTAAACAAAGATAAAGCAAAAATCATTAAAAATAAAATTATTTGTCAAAATATTATAAATTTTTTATTGTTTAGTAACACATATACTCAGTGTATGTGTAGCCCACAGTGTATGTGTAGTCTTTCTCCCCATTTATAGAGGAAACTTATGTTTGCATCCTCTGACCGTCATTTACTCGACGAAGCAAGTCAATGCCAATATGCCATTCAATGCAAGCTACGGTCTTGTTCTTTTGCGGTGAATTAAGTTGGACATAATTGAATTCGTTTAAATTGGACTGAATTCAAATAAAGTAGGGAAAATTATAAGAGATAGCTAACAGCTAAAATAAATTGAGTTAAATTCGTCTGAACTGGATTGAACCAAATTTATCTATAATGTATTAAAATATGAATCAAACTTAATTTCCATTAAACCAGTCCAAAAAAAACTGATCTCAACAAAAAGTTCCTCCATCTCTAAAATGATATAGTAGTACATTTTACAATTTCACACTTATATTTTGCAAGGGATTAATCGTCAAAGTGAAATTTTCGAAATATAAAAATGACATCTTTTTGAAACAAGGATCAAAGTATTTTACAGTTACCCTCAAAGCTCAGGCAGTTCACATCGACCAAGTAAATGGGTAAGGCTCCACATTTCCACTAGGTTCTAATTTTATAATCCGTATATGATCCAAAATATCTGTATATGTTTGGAGTATTTAGCAATAAATCGTAAAAACAAGGAAAAGCAATAAGAAAAAAGGACAAAATATGAAGATTGAAGAGAAACAATAGGATGAAGGACATGCACTGGGAAGTGATAAAAAAAATGAGAGAAGAGAAACTTGTTGGAGGAAATAACAGGCAACAAAGGAACAGACTGTTTCATATTGGGATAGGAAAATTTTAGGAATTCTTTCTTTTTACCAATATAAAGGTAATTATTACTTGTCTACTTGGTACGGATATTTTGGATCATATACGGATTGCAATTTTAAGAGTTCGCTAATGTCAAGTAGCAATTTTGAGTTTTTTTTCTTCTTATTTTAGGCAATAGTGTGTTGAATTTTTCTAAAATTGGAATTGATAACTTGGACTTGTATGATATCATTGGTAGTAACTTGTTTTCGATTTTTAAGAATTTAGATTTTTGTAAACAACTGGAAGCCAATTAGTTTGCATTTCATATTTCAGTTATCAAGAAAACAAAAAAAAACAAGAAAAAAACAAATAGGCCCTTAGTAATCAGGAGTATGTATGTAATTTTTATATTTTATTAGATATCTATTACAATTATTATCATGCACCCGGGTGCACCATGCGGATGGTGCACCCGGTGGCATTATTGTAATTAATGCGAAAATCTGGGCCATAGTATAAGTATTAAAAGCTTGCCCCAATACTATGTAGATAGTTTATCTCAGTTGGTCTTGAGGTTTATGTGTTTGGTAGTTGGTCATGGGTTCGACTCCCATACCAATCATTTATAATTTTTTTTACGTTTGTCTTTTCCTCCTCTTTTGACTTTGAATCTCATAGTTTAATTATTTTTTTTCATGTTTTTTCCATAGTCTTAGTTCTTATTTTAGCTTTTTTTATTTTATCCTTTTCAATTATTTTGCATATTGTTGTACTATAATTATTTTTTTGGAGGGATATTGTATTATAATTGTTATTTTTAAATTTATTTTACGGGTAGAATATATAATTATTATAACACGCCTTTTTTCTTTTTAATATTTTCCATATCCTGTTACAATATATTTTTTAAAAAAATTTAAATAAAAAACTTATTTTATTCTTCTTTTCTTCTCCACTCACTAACTTTTTCATTTCTTAAAATACATTTCACTCATTTGATCAAAATGAGCAATCGTTTTTGTGCAGCAAGATCAATAAACATTCTGATCACAATCGGGCGATTTTATTTTACTCATTTGATCAAATGAGCAATCATTTTTGTGCAGCAAGATCAGTAAACATTCTGATCACAATTGAGCGGTTTATTTTACTCATTTGATCAAATGAACAATCTATTTGCAAAGGAAGATCGGTAAAGATTTTTGATCTTGAGTGAAGTAAAATAAATCTACTCATTTTGTAACAATTAAAAACAAACAGTGAGAGTAAAAAATAAGGAAATGAGCAACATGATTTTCAAAGGAAAACATGGAAAAATATGTTTGATATAGTTCACATTATGATTTGATATTGAGTGAGTTAAATTAACTCTACTCATTTACAAAATGAACAATTTTATTTTACTCATTTTGATCAAATGAGCAGTTTATTTTATCTTGGAGATAAATCAATCTGCTCATTTTGACAAATGAGCATGTTTGTTTTGATAAGTAAACATTTTAATCTCAAGTGAGGTAAAATAAATCTGCTCATTCACAAAATGAGTCATTTTATTTTACTCATTTGATCAAATGAGCAGTTTCATTTTACTCATTTGATCAAATGAGTAGTTTTATTTTACTCATTTGATCAAATGAGCAGTTTTAGTTTACTCATTGGATCGAATGAGCAGTTTTATTTTACTCATTTGATCAAATGAGCAATCTTTTTTACACCGGAAGATCAGTAAACATTTTGATCTTGAGTGAGGTAATAAATTTGCTCATTCACAAAATGAGCTGTTACTATGACTTAAAATTTTCTTATTATATTCTTCTTTTCTTTTCCACTCTCTAACTTTTTCCAATTCTTTTTTCAATGTGGAGAAATAAAAACTAAACAAACAATAAGATACCCATTGAAAAATTAATGAAATAAGAAATATAGCTTTGAAATGAGTAAATATGTTACTTAGTGTAAAAAAGTCCTTAAATGAGAAAAAAACTCTTAGAATATTGCTCATTTAATGAAATTATTAAAAATACGACTGAATATTTATGGAGCAAAAAATAATTTAAATGAGTAAAACATCCTTATAATGAGCAAACATTGTCTTATTTTACGGTGTAGAATATATAATTAATTTAAATTCACTTTAATTTTTAAGCTTCCAATATATCACTAGAATGGACAATACATAGTTCGAATGAGCGATGTATTCTAAATGAGCAAATTAAATGTTTATTTCTAATGTCTAAAAATAAAAAATAAATAGTCAGAAAAAAGAAGAAAATAAACAGTATTATTTTCTAATTTGTAGTAGCTTAACACTGGTACGTGGAAAATAAATAAATGAGTAATTTATCTTTTAAATGAGCAATTATATAATTCTTTATTGATTAGTAAACATGTATATACTGTGTCACATTGACGAATATATTACTAAAATGAGCATTATATATTTCAAATGAGAAATATATCTTAAAATGAGAAAATATATTTTCTAATGTGTTAAAATAAATACCAAATAGAGTAATCAGTAATAATACAAGTAAATGAGCAATATTGTTTTCGAATGAGCAAATTGATTATACTTGAACTTGAAAAATAACTAAATGAGCATCGCAACTTTCAAATGAGTAATAATATATTTCTTTTAAGAAAATAGGAATAAAAAGAAGATTAATAAAAAATGAGTTGAAGGAGGAAAAAAAAACAACAAAGAGTGGTAGAGGGGGGATTCGAACCCGCGACCCTCTAACACGGAGAGAGCATAGAGGCCCAACCACTGAGGTAGCTTTCACTTAGTGATGTAAAATGGAAGGAAATAGTATTAGAGTTGTTTTGCTGAAGTTCACGAAAATCACCAAAATGCCACAGGGTGCACCGTGCGCACGGTGCACCCGGGTGTACGGTGTGAAGATTGAAGAGAAACAATAGGATGAAGGACATGCACTGGGAAGTGATAAAAAAAATGAGAGAAGAGAAACTTGTTGGAGGAAATAACAGGCAACAAAGGAACAGACTGTTTCATATTGGGATAGGAAAATTTTAGGAATTCTTTCTTTTTACCAATAGATATAAAGGTAATTATTACTTGTCTACTTGGTACGGATATTTTGGATCATATACGGATTGCAATATTAAGAGTTCGCTAATGTCAAGTAGCTATTTTGAGTTTTTTTTCTTCTTATTTTAGGCAATAGTGTGTTGAATTTTTCTAAAATTGGAATTGATAACTTGGACTTGTATGATATCATTGGTAGTAACTTGTTTTCGATTTTTAAGAATTTAGATTTTTGTAAACAACTAGAAGCCAATTAGTTTGCATTTCATATTTCAGTTATCAAGAAAAAAAAAAAAACAAGAAAAAAACAAATAGGCCCTTAGTAATCAGGAGTATGTATGTAATTTTTATATTTTATTAGATATCTATGCAAAATTTATTATCCTATACCTATATAAAAAAGGAAGAAATGGTCAATGCAAGTCAACCTTTTGTAGTAATTTTGATCATTCCCATTATACCCCTATATACAATTATCATATTACCCCCTAATCCTACCCCTAATATTACCTATATCTTCATATATAAAAGACAAAGGAAGGAGATGGTTATTAAATAGTATTTAACTAATTGGTTAAATTTTGTAGTAATTGTTATATTTCATATTGTTACCCCTTATAATAATATTAATTTAGAATATTGTTATTTTTTGTATTAGTAATTTTTATAATTTATAGTAGTGTTATATTAGTTTAGAATAATGGCCTTGTAGTGAGATAAATTGTTTGTTTTTTCAATTATCGATATCGTCTTGGTGAGTTTCTAGCTTAATATTCTGACATGTTATTTGATTTAGTATATTTCATGAGACGGAACCTATGATTTAATAAATTGCGATTCATGTGTCATAATGTTATTACCCTCTTTTTTCCTTTGCTTGTATATATGTCGGTGGAATGTCAATAATGGTTTTTTTCTTATTTTTTTTATGTCCCGTTACCAATAAATATTTTGAAATTTAAAATGATAAATCTCATTTTTTGAAAACGAGCTAAAAAGAAAACACGTGTATGTATGTAGTGAAATTAAAACATATATGTTATACACATTGAATAATGAAAGATAATATAATTCACGGAGTATTCATTTTTTCTAAGTTTTTACTTATGTGTATATATGTATTGGTTGGGTGAACTTAATATAGGATGTGTTCTCTTCAACTTATTTTGGATCGTATAAAATAAGATCAGATCTTCGAAGGTCTGATAAGTTCCAATCAGATCTTATAAGATCTGATAAACTTTGAGTGAGATCAGGTCAAATTAATTAGATCTTATAAGTTGAAGAGAACACACCTTTAATAATGATGAGCGATTTTAAAAAAAAGGTTCAATATTAAAATAAGACTATCCTTCAATATATCGAATAGTTTATATAATTATGTTTATAATCAATATAATCAACATAGTTACTATTTTACAACCTTATATTATACACCGGTGTACCATGATCATGATATTATACATGCAAAGCTATTTTTTGCTCATTGCTCATTTGGTTTTCAACGTTTTTTTCATTTGGGTCTCCAAATAAGCAATGAGTAAAAAATAATCTTGAATATACCGCCTAAAAAACATGACAGATACTCTCCAATATACTGAAAAGAGCCCGAGCAACGCCGTGCCCCTAAAACTAGTTATGTTAAAAAAGACAAGTTAATTCCAACAAAATTTTGTTGCAAAACTCATCGAAGTAAATCACAACAACAAGTAAAAAAAATTAAAAAAATGAGCTCAAATAGTTGAATTTGTGACTACATTGGTAATTAGGTTGGTGAAATTTAGGAATTTGTGAGGTTAGTGTTTCTTTTCTTATACCAAACAACAAGAAAAGGAAATAATTTTAGCGTTTCCCTTACTATGTTTATACCAAACAAATGATAACCTTAACCTTTTTCATAACTATTTCCTGCTTTAACCATTTCCTCCTTTAACCATTTCCATTCCATTCCATTCCATCTTCCATACCAAACAAGGGCTACAAGTTTACCATTTCAATCACTCCCCATTGGATGATTCTCATGAGGTTTTGGGGAAAGTTTACTGAAATTTAGCACTTTATAAGAAGATTAGCTGAAACTCCCCTATCTATCCTAAACCATTTCATACGTTTACCTGAATCAGTTTATGAAGTCTTCTTAGGTGGTGCCAAAGACTTTGAATAAAATCATGTTTATATCACTCTCAACATACAAAAAGATAAATTTGCTAGACTCAACAAAGAGAGTTAAAACATGAATTTTTGCACCTTACCACCTAGATTCTTCACCATTTTGTAAACTCTCACCTTAATGAATTTTAAAAAAAAAATCACCTACCATTCTCAATTTTATTAACAACTCCCACCACTGATTTTTGTCCAATCCATTAATGAAACCGTTAAATGGTCCCGTATTTGCATTTTGTTTTTAATCTACGGTGAAATCGAAGTTAATTTCATCAATTTAAGGGCAAAATTTCAACTAATTTAGAGCAAGTTTAGAACGAATTGCAACTATTTCAAGTTCAATTTCGTCAACAAAATGTATTTGTGGGACCCACTTAATGATTTTGTTAACGGAGATTTAAAAAAATCGTTAAGTGATGAGAGTTTCTAATAAAATTGGAAATGATAGGTGAAAATTTTTAATAAAATCATTCGGCTAGAATTGCAAAACTATGAAATTAAAAGTCTAGGTGATAAAGCGATTTTTCCTAAGAATATACTAGTTTAATTAGGCCCCTTTTCCATGCACACAGTGACCAAACGGGAAACACACGTTAATTATAGCAATTAGCAATACCATGTGCATGAAAGTGTTTATGTAATTATGTATTGCGTCTGAAATAGATACACGACTTCCACACAGTATCCTTGCAAATTGCAACAAAGCAAAACAATAGTAAAGTCGACGACCAAGACTCCGGACTCGTACTTTTACGTGAAAAATACTCCGTAATTTTCATGATGTAGTCTCTCTTATATAAAGCTAGGTGCATATGCAGCTTCATATGAGCCAGGACATAAAGCAAGCAAAATTAAGTAGTAATACCTCTTTACCGATTTAGCTTATTCTCCTTGTATTTTGCCATGGCTAACCTAGGCAGCCCTCCCATGGCTACCGCCACCTCGCTGTTCGTCGCGACAATCTTATTTCTTAGCTGCCTACATTTTACAGGTATATATGTTCTTCTCTTTGTCATTCTGTTTCTTGGATAGCTAATCTTGATATTTTGTCATTAATTTGTATTTAACGGTATGATGGAATGGTATAATTGTTAATGCAAATCAAATGAAACAAAAAAATGTGTTTATTAGAAGCTCTCTTTAATTTGTATGAATTGTGTTTGATGTAATTTCTTTCCTTTTTTTTGTCACTACCCTTCAAAGAGCATAATATATCCTTAGGATAGTTGTATATCCTATGTGGTAACTAGGGGTGAGCATAAAAATCGGGTACCTGGTTCCAGACCCAGAACCGGTTGGAACCGGCGGTTCCGGAACTGGAACTGCAACTGCTGGGACAGGGTCTGATTCCAAATATTAGGAATCGATTGGAAGTGGGTCTAATCTGGGAAGTGAAATTATAGACCCAGTACCCACTGGGTACCCGGTTCAACCAATTCCAAGATCGGATTTTTTGTGGGATGAATGTGTATGTAATGTTTGGTTAATACTTAAAGGTTTTTAAGACGAACTTGTCAATGGAAGTGTCAGATTAGGTTATGTATGATGCTTTTTCTAGCTAAACAAGAAAAATATAGCTTTTGAATGCAACTGGGTAGTGGGTACCCGATATTGGAACCGGCCAATAGACCAAATAACAATCAGTTATGCGGGAATGGGTACCGGGTCAACGAACCGGCTCCGATCGGTTCTGGTTTCCAATTCCAAAAATTACGAAACCGGTCCAACCGGCTCCGGTTCCAGTTTCTGGGTACCCGGTCCAACCGGTTCTGGTACCAATTCTGAGCAATATGACCGGATACCCGATTGTGGTCACCCCTAGTGGTAGCATCAAACGATCGTTAAATCATTATTTAACAATTTCCCGAAAGTTTCCTATATTTTCAAAGTCGTGAGAGATCAGTTTTGTTACCATTTAATAATACAATAATATATGTGAAAAACTATCGTACGTGTTCAAAGAGAGTGTCTAGTATAGTTTCGTTCTGTTACTTTGAAAATTACAAAATTCTCAAAACATCACTTGTTTTAATTTTGAAGTATATTCATCCCTCGGTATTGTTCTTTACACTTTGAAGGTTAAGAATCAAAAGTTGGAAATTGTTTGGAAGGGTTTTGATGTATAAGAAAACAAATATAACTATGTGAAAAAAGACAAATGTTGCAACTAATAAGAAATAGATAGTTTAAGTATCTAACGACCAATTATTCGATGCAGAAGCACAAGTTGGAGTAGCCTATGGAAGGGATGGAAGCAACTTACCATCCCCACAAGATGTTGTGAACCTCTACAAAACCAATGGGATAGGTTCAATGAGACTATATTATCCTGATCAAGCCACACTTCAAGCCTTACAAGGATCCGGCATCATGCTCACCTTAGGCGTCCCTAACGACAACCTTCAGTCGGTAGCTACCGATCCATCAGCAGCAGACCAATGGGTACAAAACAATGTCCTCCCTTTTGCATCATCGATTAAGTACATAGTGGTAGGAAATGAAATTGATCCGTCTGGTCAACAAGCTTCATCAGTTCTACCAGCCATGCAAAATGTTCTCACATCACTAAATAATAAAGGTCTAGGTGGTCAAATTAAAGTTTCTACGTCCGTTGGTACGAGTCTAGTTGTAAATGCGTACCCACCATCTAATGGAGAATTTGGTAATCCTGAATATATTACCCCGATAATTAACTTTCTAAAAGAAAACGGTTCACCTTTTATGGTCAATATTTACCCTTACTTTGCTTACCAAAATAATCAAGGAACAATTCCACTTGACTATGCATTATTTACTGCAACCGGAACTGTTGTTACTGATAGTAATAACGGGATGGGTTACCAAAATTTATTTGATGCACTTGCGGATGCAACATATGCGGCCTTAGATAAGGCTGGTGCTCCCGACGTGTCGTTGCTTACGTCCGAGAGCGGGTGGTCGTCAGAAGGCGGGGTTGGGGCGAGTAACGAAAATGCAAAGACGTATGTCACAAATTTGATCAACCATGTGAAGAATGGGACTCCGGTTAAACCAGGGAGGGCAATAGAGACTTTTTTGTTTGCTATGTTTGATGAAGATCAGAAACCAGGGAATGAAGATGAGCATCATTTTGGGCTCTTTACTCCTAATCAAGAGCCCAAGTACGGCCCATTGAACTTTAGCTGATTAGTACTTGTAATTAGCTAAAAGTAAGGATTTTCTACATATTGTTTGCAAGTCTTTTTTTTATATCAAGTACCTAGAAAAGATTCCATAAGAGAAGCCTCATTGTGTGAAGTTTTTAAAGAATTGGAAGTATGCCAGGAAAGGAAAGATTAATTAAGGGCGTTTTTTTGTATGAAATACTCCCTTCGTCCTCAATTTACTTGATACTTTTACTTTTTCACAGGTTTCTAAGTACGGTTTTAAAAACTAATATTTTAAATTTGGTATAGAAAAAAATTGTAAAAATTATACGTTTTGAAAGTACACGTGGAGACGAATCAAACAAGATCCCACATGAGTATGTTTTCCATTACGTATAAAAACTCAAAGGCAATCAGAGTGGCAAAGTGAATAGTGCTTAACGTCAATATGTAGCAAATAAATTGATACGGATGTAGTAATGAATGGCCATAAATGATGATAAACTCCGGAATAATTTTATAAGTAAACTTCATGTCAATATACATGGTTCTATAAGAAAAAAGATTATCCCAAAACGTGCATATTCCTTCATATATTTTCATTACCCATGATTAGGGGTGTGCACAGGTCCAGAACCGAATCGGACCGGAACCGGTTGGACATGTGGATCGGATTTCTTGATTTTGGTGGACCGAGGACCGGATCGGAAAATTCAGGTCTGGTCCATGTCTGGACCTATTATGTGATTTTCCATGTTTTTTCTTTAAAAATTTTATTTTCTTTTCCGAATTTTTCAAAATATTTCATGAATATGACCATATTACCAATATTTAACTATTATCATAGGCTCCAATGTAGACACAAAAAGACGAATCATATTCCATCTTGCAAACATGTGCTAAAGTTTTTATATTTCACAAGTTCTTGTATGAATTTTAGATATGTAGGTAATAATACCTCTAAACAAAAACCTATAAAAAAATATCTAGATTGTTAGTATTCTAATCTTCAATTTATTAATACAATGCAACATCACAACCATTAAATCCATCATTAAAAAAATTAAAATGAAAAAATAGATTATTTTAGGTCTTCAGGTCCGACCCGGTTTTTTCAGGTCTTGGACCGGACTGGATCTGAAACCCGGAATCTCAATATTTTGCGGAACGAATACTAAACCTCAATAAAATTGAAATAGAACCAACAATTATATAAAACTAAAAAAAATTTAAAAAATTTATAAGAACAACCAAAATTCAATGTGCACTTATAACTAACAGATGAAGAAAATATACAATAAGGTCTACCAAGAGTTAATCAAAATGCTGGAAGACCTAACAACCACTCAAACGGAGGACTTCACAAGTCAATAATCCATACAATCGTCCTATGTATTACGTTTCAAATTTCAACAAGTCAAGAAGTGAATCGGAAAATAGTCTCTTGCGGACTAAGTTAGTTGCGTGATTAATAGGTCAATTTGTAGACTATTCAAAATTGGAATATTGAAGGGTTATCTAACTTATCTTGTACATACATCACATAGGCGGTACGCCACATAATTTTACCATCCGCTCCATTCTAAATATTGGTCATTTTCTCTTCTTGAGGTTGATTTATTATTGTAAACTACTAGTATTTATGCCCAAGTCGAAGTTTTGGAATTTATATAAATTATACTTTAGTAATTGACAACTAAAATTTAGTGTAGAAGCATGTTAATAAAAAGTTATGACTTAGTAGTTTTATTAATAGAAGCAATTAAATATTGTAACTTTTGTTTTTCATTGAAAACATTTAATATTGTTATAAGTATTGATAAAAAAACAACAATAATGTAGTGGCATAATGGTTAGAGCTTTTATCTTCCATACTCGAGGTCGTGGGTTCAAAGCTTCTCATGGGCAATTTGCACTTTTTAAAGAATATCCTTGAAAATAAGGGAGAGTGACACGTGGTGGATTGCAAGTTTGCAACATGTGGTTACGCTTTTTAATATATATATAGATTGACAAATGTTAACAAATGCAATTGGGGCATTCAATAAGATAATTAAACGAAAAAATATTAAATTAACATAACAATAACTACCCAGGACTAGATAGATGGACAGACCGGAGAAAGAAAAGGTTGTGCTTGTCGATGGAATGAAAATGGTGAAATCTTCTTAACAGAAGTTCTTTGACTTCTTTATGGTTTTTCAAATAATTAATGTAGTTGAAAGAAAGGATGAAGCAAACAAGAAAATCCGAAGTTGGTGGTTATAACAAAGTACAATGGAAAATATTTATTGAGTGCTTTACCTCTGCCCTCCGGCCAATGGCCATCGACATCATATAATAAGATAGAATAGGTTTCGTCGAAAATAAAAACGGAGCAGCAGTAGCGTATTATGTCTTATGGTTTCTCCTATAGTATACTTTTAGCGAGCGCGAGAAGTCACTCTTGTATAAAGCATATAATAATGGTCAAACTAGAGCATATGCATAGAGGAAAAGTGCAAACTATAGATTAAAAAGAAATGAATTAGGGACCAGTATTGAGTCATATTTGTTCAAAGTCAATATTCAAAGGGGCAAACGAAGAATATTTAATTTACAAAGAAATACAGATTTTCACCAAAGAAAAGTCTAACCACATACAAGTCTAGTAGAGGTTCATTTATAGGCATCACTAGAAGAGACTTTAGCTCCATATAAGTATATATAGGATCACATACTAAAACCAATCGATAATCGGCGGACTAGCCCACTAGACTAAAGCCATTCTTCGAGTTCTCCTCTCAATTGTTCTATACACGTTAGCCCACATGATGTTCATCATAATCCTGCATCATATTGCTGAAAGCATAAAGAATATACAATATAGAATAAAAACAGCATACTTCATTTTGACGTGCTAGAAGTGTTAGTCACGGCAGAAAAGTCCTTCAAGCGACAATAAATTAGGCATCTAATAATCATCTCAAATCTTTTTCCACATTTTAACATACTCACTCAATTATAAACAAATGTCAAGCCCAAAAAACAATCTAAAGGGGCTGCTATATGAAGAAAATGTTCAGTCATAATTATCATTGAAAAATACATGTTGATACACGTAATTTTCTATTTGAAATTAACATCCTAAGCAAGCTGCCACATTAATGGTCTTATCCTTATTTTCTTTGATTTTTTATATTAATTTTTTTGCACTATATTGTGGACTTTTCAACCCCACTAGCTATACTATAAAAAACTGATCATATTGTATGATAATTTATCAACAACACTTAATCTTTATAATGGGGCTAATTAGTAGACGTTCTGCAATTGCTACTATCATGCTTCTTGCATTCAGTTTACCTAGTCTTCAAATTACAGGTACACTAAGTTAAAAAATATTGTGTGTATGTTATAGATATGAGTTATTTTAATTTCATTATTTGTTATACTTAGATGTAATTTGTTTCATGTGATGCAGAGGCACAAATTGGTGTATGTTATGGAAGAAATGGCAACAACTTACCTTCCCAGGAAGATGTTGTAAACTTGTACAAATCGAACGGAATAGCGAGGATGAGGATTTATGACCCCGATCAAAGGACCCTCCAAGCGCTTAGAGGATCGAACATAGGGCTAATCCTCGATGTTCCTAGGAACCAACTCAGGTCACTCGGCTCTGATGCTTCAGCTGCGACACGTTGGGTGCAAAACAATGTAGTCCCTTACGCGTCTAATGTAAATTTCCGATATATAGCTGTTGGGAATGAAATCATGCCTGGTCAAGCCGAGGCAGGGTCAGTCCTCCCGGCTATGAGAAATGTCCAAAATGCCCTACAGGCAGCTAGTTTAGCTGGTAAAATCAAAGTCTCGACAGCAATCAAGAGTGATATTGTTGCTAATTTCCCCCCTTCTAAAGGTGCTTTTACTTCCTCTGCTTCATCATTCATAAACCCAATCGTTACCTTCCTTAAAGATAACGGCTCACCTTTGTTAGCCAACATCTATCCTTATTTTTCCTTCATTGGCACCCCGAGTATGCGTTTAGATTACGCGCTCTTTACATCACCTAACGATCAAGTTACCGATGACAATGGACTACGATACAGAAACGTCTTTGATGCATTGGTTGACACGGTTTATGCTGCATTAGCGAAGGCTGGTGGCCCCAACGTTCCGATTGTTGTGTCCGAGAGTGGATGGCCCTCGGCTGGTGGTAACGCTGCTAGCACTGACAATGCTAGGACGTATTACAGGGGCTTAATTGGTCATGTGAAACAAGGAACACCCCTAAAGAGAGGACAAGCAATCGAGACATATTTGTTTGCTATGTTTGATGAGAATCAAAAGGGTGGTGGTATTGAGAACAACTTTGGAGTGTTTTCACCCAGCAAACAACAAAAGTACCAACTCAATTTCAATAATTGAAGTATACATGGTTACTATATATACTGATATACATGTACTTTTATCATTTACATAATTAAATAAGTGATATGAAACACTCATCATAGCCTAGAAGTGTAATAATATATACTTCTGCTACAATATTTACTTTTATACTGATCTTCTGAAATATGTGTTGGTTTTGTTACAAGTTATTTATCTTTAGGCTTGTCTTTGAATTATGATAGAAATTGTTTAAAACTTTCACATGATCATTACCAAGCATCAAATAATGATGGAGATTGTCTAAAACTCTATCATGGATTCATGGTAATACAATTATACAAAATAAATCTAGGTTCGGTCATCCGGTGAATAAGTTATTGTATATTCGTGCTCACCATAATAAAATCAATGGACTAGAAAAACGAACTCGTGGCATCCAAAAAATCGGTAAGGGCACTTAGGCCCTCTGCACTTGTTTGTACTAGTCTAGTCTTGTAGTTTAGTTACAACTTTTATTATACACTCGGCCACCCCGGTGGACCATAAGCAAAGTACATCTAAAGTTATCTTTTTGCTCATTGCTCATTACTCATTTGAACGTGTAATTTCTACTCACTTGGAGACGTCGGTTCAAACAATGAGAAAAAATAGTGTTGGATTCATGGTACACCGGGGTGTTTTGATGAATACTATCCGATTTAATTTCATTCTGTTCATTGCAATTTATACGTCCAATTATATTCATGTCAATCATAATAGTTTCAATATAAATCAATTCAGTTCAATGTAAATCGATATGACCATGTAGTTAAAAAAGAAAGTTTTTCCTATAGTAGGACCATCAAATATCAGAGCCTCCTGCCAGCCCGTAGTAAGTATCCGAATTCCGCAATGTCGATTTCCGTCTAACTATTAATCATGGGCCACATGCTATTTGGGTCTCTATACACATGAATATATGTTTACTTTTTTTATAGCAACAAAAGATAGTATTTTCGTGTGATTAGGTGACGTTTTAATAGTAGCTAGTGCCGGAAAACAAAAGTTAGACTTGATAGTGAAGATACTAATAAAAGATGTACAATTCTATTATAAATTCTCGACTTCTAACAATTTTATTTTGGAGTTATATTTCTTTGATTTTTGTCTTAAATGCAATAGTTTGACTTTATCCTTGATCAGACTTTATCATTGATTAATACAACTAAAATCACTTATATATATAATTATCATTTTGAAAATACATCTTAGGCCTTGTTTTGTATCACAGTCAATCCTCGATATTTGGTTTTACATTTTGAGGTCATATGTGATATAAGTGTTATCATGACTTTAAAATTAGTCGTACCTTTAATAATAAATCGAAGAAATATAGCTAGATACCATTTTTTCTAGTGTCGGTCTTTTTTTGTGATTTTAAAAACATAATTCGAAAACAAAAAATGAAAATGATAGAGATGTCATGTCCCTCTCACAAGATTATGATGATTTGTACGGTTCCAACTCTTAACAAGAGAAAGATTGAACTAGTCAATAACCCATGCCAATGCTCAAAAGGTAATTGAACAATTTGAACTATTGAAGAGTGTTGTATGTTTATATGAGGCAGGTTCCAGTTAGATTTTGGGGCCCCAAAAAAGGCACTACTCATACCGGCCCAAGTTATATGGCCTTCTTCTACTGGTTTATTTGCTTAGGTCCAAGGCGGGTCAACTTTTTGGTTCGAATAGTGTGCAAATAAAACATTAGTGTAAATACTTCGGTGGGGCCATGACTATTTTTACGGACCTAAACTTATTTTTTATCGATTCAGATTGTTTTTCCTTCTTTCTTTTGAGAGGAGAAGTATGGTAAATATTAAGAAATATTAAGATCCACCAAAGTCATAAGGCTTTGGGGAAAAGAATCAAAACGTACAAGCTCATTATCACATTTAACATCCCACCGTGCTACGAGGTGAGCTACAATGTTACTCGCTCTCCAATGTGACTACATTTAAAGAGATCAAAAGAACCACATAAACTCGCTATATCCTTATAAAATAGAAAAATAGTAGTCATTCCATCTAACTCAAAGATTAATTGCCCGAACGACATCAAAGCATCACATTCAAGCGATACTTTCGTGAAGCCTAATCGACAGGCCAAGCCCACACCATATTAGCAGCCGATTTATGCTCTTTGTTCTTCTTTGCACTACTTATTTTTAATGAACTAAACTTATTTTTACTGATTCATGTTGTTTTTTCTTCTTTGTACTATTGATGTGCGTGGAACTAAACTTATTTTAATGAACTAAACAAACCCCATAGGCCATTTTTTTACATTTTGAAGTGCTTATTCCACGCACATTTCCACTATTCTCGACTTGATCGAGAATGATAACTACTTTGAGCTATACCATGCTCTATATAAGGTGCAATTGAAGGGCTTAAAATTACGAAGCCATAGCTACCTTTTAGCACTCCTCCAATGGCTGCCACCACCTCGCTGATCATCGCAGCATTGTTCGTATTGCTTAGCCAGCACCCTACAGGTATCTCTCTCGCACTCTATCGCTTGTAATACTTCCTCCGTTCCAGAATTAATGCAACACCTGCAGTCTTGCGATCTTTAATGCACTGATTTGACTCATAATATCTTCAGTATGAAAGTTATACGTTGAGATGAATCTAATAAGTAATAAGATACTTTTCAATATAATATTGAAAATTTGCTATCAAAGTTTGTTAAGTTTGACCTTAAACGTACAAATGATGCAATAAGTATGGAACGAAGATGTAATAACTTTGCCATTTACCTTACCTAGTTTACAACATTCATTATGTACAAATTCATCTTACGTACCTATTACCTTAAGCTTATTTAATTGATGATGATTTATTATAGATGCACAAATTGGAGTATGTTATGGAAGAAAAGGAAACAACTTACCATGCGCGGAAGATGTGCTAGACCTCTATGACTTCCACGGCATACAGGCAATGAGACTCTATGAGCCCGATCAAGCCACACTCAAAGCCCTACAAGATACATGGGTAACGCTCATGTTAGGCGTCCGTAACGAGGAAATTTCAAGTATTGCCTCCGATCAATCGATTGCTGATAAGTGGGTTCGGGCCAACGTGGTCCCTTATGCATCATCGATCAAATACATTACGGTTGGAAATGAAATCCATCCGTCTGATCAACAAGCCTCATCAGTTGAACCAGCGATGAAAAATATTCTAAATGCCTTAAATTCAAACAAATTAGGAACCAAAATTAAGGTTTCTACGGCCATCGATACAACTTTAATCACAAACTCCTATCCACCGTCCCATGCACAATTTATAAACTTAACTTATATTACACCAATAGTTAACTTTTTAACAACTTATGATTCACCTTTAATGGTAAATATTCAACCCTACACATCTTATGTAAATGATCCAAAAAATATTAAACTTAACTATGCATTATTTACTGCATGTGGGACTGTTTTTACTGATGATCAAAATGGGCTAAAATACCAAAATTTGTTCGATGCAATATATGATGCAATGTATGTTTCTGTAGAGAAAGTTGTTACTTCCCAAGATTATCTACTAAGTAATGGTAATAGAAACCAGAATAAGAAGAAGCCTAGGGTAGTGGTGTCCGAAAGCGGGTGGCCGTCGAAAGGTGGATTCTCTAGCAATAATATGAAACACAATGCTATGAAAATGAGGCGCCATGATCATCAAATGAAGGAGGTGGAGTGTGGGTGGTCGGGAAACGATGGAGATGCCGCGACGACGGAAAATGCAAAGACTTATTACACAAATTTGATCAATCATGTGAAGAATGGGACTCCATTGACATCAGGAGAACAGATTGAGATGTACTTGTTTGCCATGTTTGATGAAGCTGAGAAACCAGGGGATGAAACTGAGCGTCATTATGGACTTTTTACTCCTGATGGGCAACCTAAATATGGCCAACTTGACTTTTGTTACTGCTAGGCGAGCCTTTAAGAGAAGGATCACCTAATTGTATCACGATAATTTGATAATAAAAAAATATCACAATAAAGAGGGATTTCACACTATTTAGACTTTAGTAGCTCTTTTTTAATAAAAAAGGTTGGTGTCCTCGTGTTGTTTAAATCGATCTTTTTTCAACTTTAAACTAGTATTAATCTTTGGCGGTGTCCAGAGTTATCAACTAGCGACAACTAATGTAATGTAGTGTGAAAAATATAATGAAAAAAAAAATAATTCATCTCATTTAAACAACTTAACTCTTGGTTTTCATTTATTTATCATCATTATTTTTTATAGAAGCATCAGTAATAGTATGGTGGAGTGATGGTTGGAGCTCTTTGTTCCATACTTGAGGTTAGATGTTCGAATCTTCACATGAACAATTTTTTCATGTATGAGAATGATGTTGTATCTCTATTATATAAGGGAAGAGGTGGGGTGGACACCAAAAATAAAATAAAGGAAAAAAGAAAATGCTTTATTAATTAGATAATTAAGCAATTTACTAATTAAGTTTTTAAACGTTGCGCGCATCGCGTGCATATAAGACTAGTAGAATGCTATCAAAAGAGAAATGTGACTCGTGGCGGATAGCAACTCTTTCCTACGCTTTTTCATATATATATATATATAGATAGATAGATAGATGTCTCATAATGTGCTTAAATACGTACCTATAAATCTATAATCATCATCTCCTTCAAGTGCAAGTTGATTCATAAGCTCTTCCTAAGAAAAATTGCGAGAAGGAAGCAATAAGGAGAATTAACCAGTAGTGATCCTAAACAACAACAACAACAACTAAGTCTTATTCCCTAAATGAGTTGGGGTCAGCTAACATGAATCGTCAACTGAAACTGTAACCAAAAGGAGATGGCATCGACAAGTGTGATAAAAAGTTTTTTAAAGGTTTTAAGTTTAAAAAAAAAAATTACAAAAGTTTTTTTTTACATCACAAAAGTTTTATAAAAGTGTTTTTCAACAGAAAGTTTTAATACAAAGACCAACACAGTTGAGAAAAACAAATAATGAAGTGATCACACCCCTTCCTCCACGTGGATACCGTCCCTCCACCCACTTCTATCCAACACCATGCTCTCCTCAATCCCAAGTAACCACATATCACTTTCAATTACCTTCATCCAAGTCATCTTAGGTCTTCCCCCGCCCCTTATAATTTGATTACTCCACTCTTTAATTCTTCTCACCGACGCATCGTGTGGTCTCCTTTTCACATCACCAAACCACCTTAAGCGATTCTCCCTCATCTTTTCTTCAATAGATGCAACTCCAACTTTTTTCCAAATCACTTCATTTCTTAAACGGTCCTTCCTAAAACTAATTGATAATTAGCAATAGGGAGAATTAAGCAATAATGCTATGCTTGTCATCATGGGATAATTAGGTTTAGATCTAATAAGTCACGTTCCAATCAGTTCATGTGAAGAGAACGCATCTTGTTTTTCAATATAGTAATTAGTCCCAATTCCCCTGAGAATTTTTCTCATAGCAAATTAAATTTGCTTTATTAGCATCAATAATGAAGATAAGAATCCAATAGTTCATTGCATTTATTAGGTCACTCTATGAATACTATAAGGGTTGGTCTTATAAGAGACCGTCTAGTTTTAATTTTAAATTAGGCAACACCCCAAACCCTATAGAAAGAAGAGAATTAACAAGAACGATGTCAAAGTTTTAATCTCAACAGACAATTTTACAAGTTTTGTAGAAAATATAACTTGTTGATATAGTTGTTTGTATCTATATAAAAGGTCATTCAAGAACACTTGCTTTGTTTCTAAATAAGTGCAACAATTTGACTTTCAAGATTATTAACATGACTTTAATCATTTCTTTAATTATATTTAACAAAAATAATCATAAAAATTTGATATTTTGAAAATGTTTATTGAGACTTTTAATGTTATTTTAATAAGAAAAAACTTTTTATGTATGCATAGTCATTAATGGTTCAAGGTTGATATATGAAAAGTGCAAAAGTCAAATGCATTCATTCAGTGGCGTTTGCTTTAAATTTTTGAAAATTATCTTACAAAATCGACCATTTGACCCCGATAAAATTTTACAATTACGCTTTGACCCCCTAAATAATTTTTTGGATCCGCCGCTGATTTCACTTATTTAAAAATTAAGGAATTATTATTAAATAATCAAGTAGATATTATCATATCATCACTAAATAGGATCTTAGAAAAGTACTCTAACTTTACTCTCCACCACCTTTTAAACAAAACAAAAAATCTTATCGGAAAGCATTGTTTTGTTTGAGGAATGTGAATGAATTTGATAGCACTCCCTATATCTTATGGTGTTTGATAGCACTCCCTATATCTTATGTATGACAACTCCACCACAATTAGCAAACATCAATAAAATACTATATTTCAAATTTATTAAACAAATTTGATCTTAAGCATGCCAAATTATATATTAAAAAAATGTAAATTTATGTTATCATGAAACATAATAATATATAGATATAATTTTATAACATGCTAGATACAAGATTAAGCCACTAAGCACTTCTCAAATTGGATATATTAAGCCACTTGAAGGCATATTGCGGTCTTCCACTTAAGCTAATATTCACATAATTCTGAAGTGCATATTCCACATACTTTTCCACTTCGATCTTCAAACTTGTTCAAGAATGTCTACTTGCAGCTTGCTTAGTGGCAGCCTAACACTACTCTACAAGTTTGCTTCTCTACTACTGAATACTCTTTCCGTCCTAAATTAATTTATTTATTTTATAATTTATAAAAAAAACATGACGATAAATAGGAGAAATAGAGTGGATATATAATTACTAGTCTTATAAGTTATATCCACGCAATGCGTGCAAAAGCATGTTTAGATTTTATTTAGGGTGTTTATAAAATATAAAAATAGTAAACTCAATTAATTATATAGATGAAGTTATGCGATTTTAAAAAAATAAAAATATTGATTTTGGACATATACCCTCCTTTACTTGGTTTTCACGGTAATATATATAGGAATAGGATCAAGTGAAAACTGTTTTCACCGTGAAAACCAAGTAAAGGGGTACATGTTAACATAAAGGGGTAGGCATGCATTCATTAATGTCATTTTTGTAAATACTGACAACTTTGTTGTTAGCAGCACAACTTTGATGTTAGAAGCACGCGTACCCTCTAATCGAAATATGTACCCTTCTAAATCTTATATGTACCCCATTTTTTCCAATCAGGAGTGTTAGTTTTCAGTTTTTAGCAAAGTATAGATTTTAAGCAAAACCCGACTCTCTTCAAATGGTTGATAGCAAGTCCACTATTTTGGATTTAACATAAGATCACGTCTAACCTAACTTTCTCTTATCCTTGCAAATGCAGTCAAAGGAATTTACCGTATACTAGGAAATATCCAAACATTGGCAAACGACATTGATTTGATCTTCAACAACTTCAATTTTGTTATAATCACACATATCTTCAGAGAAATAAGTCAAGTTGTTAAATATCTCCTTAAGTTGGGGCATCGAATCAACCAAAGTAGCAGTTTCATTGATGTCTAGAAGGAGCCCGGCCTATTAAAGTATTTATTTAGATACTCTTGCAAGAATGGTTCCCGAATGCTCTTCCTCGTATCTTTCAAAAATAAAACTTGGTCAGCCAAATTTGGAATAGGTTTCTGACTTTGAACTAACTCTCATATTCCACTTACACCCCTATAGAAGGACAGGTCCATATTGTTATACATGTATGCATGTGTCTACCCAATTTTGACAAATAAGGTTCAATGCAATTAAGGACTTGAGAATAAGGGTCATTTAAAGCAGAAAATATCTCCTATAACCGTTGGAAATCTCCACAATATAAGGGAAGAGGGGGTGGACACCAGAAAAATATCAACAACTTCACTAATTCGTCAATTATCAGTTTTAAGAATGAAAAAATGTAACCGCTTTTACACGCATCGCATGTATTTAACGCTAGTTGAATGTAACGATACTTTTCGCAAATAAATTTTTATTTGTGAAAATTGCTAAAACTCCCTTAATGGGTTCTTTTAGGTGTGAGGGGGCTGCGACCAATGCCTTGGCATTGACCCACAAGAATTGGTTCCTATTGGCATACGTTGCTATTCATTATTCATTAATCCTACTCATCTAGATATTGTGTTTCTATGTCGAACTATTATGCTCCACCAAAAACAACTATTCTTAGTCTGCCACTAGATGACTTAATTGGTGATTCTAGTATTTGTCTACTCTATATAAAGTGGCATAACGAAACACTTAAAACTATCAAGCAAAGTAACATAGTAGGAGTATAGTAAATTTGATTGTCATGGCTACCATTACCACTTCTCCGATGGCTACCATTACCACTTCTCCGATGGCTACCATCACTTGGTTGTTCATCGCCGTATTCATACTGCATATTAGCCCACACCTTACAGGTACATCCCTTGCTCGCTTTAATTATCTACTCCCTCCGTCTTTTTTATTTGCCACAATTGTTTTTGGAGCTAACATCGTTTTCTCCTTACAACGGTGTGTGTATATATATACTGTTTAATAATGTAATGTGGGATTTGTTTTGTGTCCTTATATCAACTTTTATTTTATAAAATAAACATATGTTAATAAGGTTAACTTGAAGATGGAAAAAAAATACTTACGTAGTAAAGCTCAAAGCAAAGGAGGGAGTAATATTCGTTACTTGCCGGTTACTTTCAATTAAGCGACTACTACTAAAGCTATACTTACTTTGCTCTACTTTAGTTACAACTTACAAGAGCTTCTATGAATAGTTCACTTTGACTATTTCTGCCGACTTTACGGCTTGAAAATGTGCTATTAGATTCGTCAAAATAAATACTTTTAAGATATATAAACTTTCTTTAAAAAATCTTATTGATAGTCCAATATCTTAATTGTCAAAATGTTATATTAATAAAACATAAAAGTCAAACTATTACGGTTAAAAGAGAATATAATAGGCGGCACTATACTAATGTTTAGCGAAGTAGTGGTAATCGTCTAACTGATAAACACTCCCTTTCGAATTTCTTATCATCCATGTGTTCACTAATCTCTAATGATGTTTCAATGTAGAGGCGCAAACTGGAGTAAGTTATGGAAAGATTGCAGACAACTTACCATCCCCACAAGATGTGGTGAACCTTTACAATTCCAACAACATAAAAGCAATGAGACTCTACTTTCCTGACCAAGCCACTCTCCAAGCCTTGCAAGGAACAGATATAAAACTCATGCTAGGCGTCGCAAACGAAAACATACGATGGATTGCATCGTGTCGATGTGCTGCATATCGATGGGTTCGAGCCAACGTCGCCCCTTATGGATCATTGATCAAATACATTGTGGTAGGAAACGAAGTCGACCCGTCTGATGAACGGGCCTCATCAGTCGCACCAGCCATGCAAAATATTCAATATGCACTAAAAGTGTTACGTATAAACAAATTCAATGACGATATTAAGGTTACTACGGCGATTAATTCAAATCTAATCACGAACTCCTACCCACCATCTAATGGGCAATTTAGGGACTCTTCATATATAGCACCAATAATAAACTTCATAAATAACAATGATTCACCTTTGCTAGTTAATATTTACCCTTATTTTGCGTACGTAAATGATCCACAACATATTTCACTAGACTATGCGTTATTTCAATCCCCTGGAATTGTTTTTACTGATCCTAACAACGGGTTGGGTTACCAAAATTTATATGATGCAATGGTGGATTCGGTTTACGCGGCTCTACGAAGAGCCGGTGCACGTCGCCCACGTGTTGTTTCGTCGGAGAGTGGATGGCCGTCGAACGGGGGATTTGGTGCCACGATGGACAATGCAAGGCGTTACTATAGAAATTTGGTTAATCATGTGAAGCAGGGTACTCCTTTGACATCAGGGCAGCCTATTGAATCATACTTGTTTGCAATGTTTGATGAGAATCAAAAACAAGGGGCTCAAACTGAACGTAATTTTGGGCTTTTCTTTCCTAATCAACAATCTAAGTATGGCCAACTCAACTTCTAAGTGGCTTGTAAAGAGTACATGTACACATAAATAATGTATGTATGTATTGAATAAGACAATCTTCTTTAAGTAACTTGTAACAAAAGAAGTGTGTTTGTAAGTGAAAAATAAATAGGTATCTACTTATTTTGAATTTTAAATCAACAAAAACTTATAATGATTGAAGTAGAGTTGGCAATTCTTGTTATTGGGTTGTTTAGGTTTAGTTTCAAGTTCGAGTTATGATCAATATGAATAAAATTAGGAAAAAATTTCAAGTAAATCTTACTTTAGGAAACAAGTTCAGATTTACCATGTTTTAGGACTGCGAATTGTGATAAACTGCCTTTAGGTTACAGTTTCTCCCTCAAGTGACTTTAATCCTAAGCATGTCCATTACATCTTTTTTTTTTCTAAATTGATATGTACTATAAGGTCTCTCTTATGAAGTTACTGATCTTTCTTGATTAATTTGATTTTTACTAATTAATTTAAATATCAAAAATTGTTTTTACTAAATAATATTATCTTCGGTTGAAGTGAATAGGTGGTTATGTGATTGCGTTTGTCAGTTATGACCTAAATATGGAAAGGACCCAAATAACATATCCTTTCACTTTCTTTGTTTCTCCATATACAACGTTTAATGAGGACTTGATCCGCATATCGGCTATTGACATTGTTGATTGTTGTTAGGACTTATGAATAAAGATAATTTGGGGAGTGGATCGTAACCAGAGGGTTTTGCTCAGTTATTCCCTAAAACACGGGGTTAGTTGAGCATTGTGCATTACTCAGAGTCACCGAAGAAACCTTTACAGAAAATTATACAAAAATTTTATGGGTATAAATATTATTTTAAAAAAATTAAGACAAACCAGGTCACATTGGATTTGGCGGGCTCAATTAGGGTTGCTTTTGGATTTATATTGGTACTTTCAAATCTTACAAAAGTTAACCAAGTAAATCGCCACATTTCGCAACACTCTAGCTCTTTGTCTCTCTTATTTATCTTTTTTCCATAGGAAAAATTGACTGGAATAATCCAAACTATGACCGTTCCACCGAGAATAATCCCAACTATGAGTTATTCCTGTATAATCCCAACTATATGTGAGATCTGCAACAAATGCACCGGTGACCTGCTTTAACCTATAACAACAGGTTGCTTAGTCACATGACATGCACATGACCCGTTTTTTTATTTTTTTTATTTTTTTTAGCTTTAACCTCACCTAGCCCTCCTTCAACCCTCTGGCCACTACAACCCATCAAATTAACTGTGAAGATGACACTCCTCCCTCATCCCCTCCACCACCACAAGCACCACCACCATCACCAATGGCGGCACCCTCTCTAACACCAACACCGGAATTCCCACAAGTGGATCCAACCAACTTTAACTTAATAGTATTCGGCACCGGTCTCCCACAATCCATTATCACCGTTGCCGCAGCCACCGCCGGAAAATCCATTCTCCACCTCGATCCTAACCCTTTCTATGGCTCCCATTTCTCCTCTCTCTCCTTCTGACTTTTCCTCCTTCCTTGTCTCACCTGGTGAGCTAGGTTTTCACGCGGTGGTGATTTGGAGGTGGCGTGGAATCTACTTTTGGGTTGGGTTCTCATGTGGTGGGGATTGGGTTTCCGAGTGGTGGGGCTAACCATGTGATTGGATAGGTTGAGGTAGTGGTGGTAGTGTTTTGGGGGTTGTGCAAATCGGTTGAGGTGGTGATTGTTTGGGTGGGTGTAGGAGTGAGGTTGAGGTGGTGGTTGTTTTGGTTGTGTGGGAGTGGCTAGCAATTTTCATAGGGCAGATGTTGTTGCTTTGACAGAATTTGGCAGATGTTGATGCTTCCATAGAGAATTTAAATATAAAAAAAATCATGAAGGTGGAGGTGATTTGGTAGGAAGAAGAGTGGAGGAGGTCATGAATGGTAGTGGTGGTGAGAGCAGAAAGAAAGAAAGAAAAGATAAATTAAGCTAATTACCCGGTTAACAGGTTGCAAGTCACTTTGGTGCATTTGTGGCAGATCTCCCTCAAAGTTGGGTTTATATAGGAATAACCCATAATTGGGATTATTCTCGGCGGAACGGTCTTAGTTTGGATTATTCCAGTCAATTTTTCCTTTTCCATAACAATATACGGGGTCTTTTTCTCTAAATTTTTTTAAAAAAAATTAATAGAATAGTAAATTAAGTTACTTTGATTTTGCTTCTAAAGTTTTATTTGCGAGGGTGTGTGAACTAATAACTCTATCTTGGTTGTAAGAAATTATTTGGCAAAACTGTTTATGATTATATGTATAATAACTATCCGAACATTGCAATTTTATAACGAAATAAAATAGTATTGCATAAGGGCCCATTAGCCAGCGGGCTAACCTGCCCGTTTTAAGAGGGCGGGTTAGGACAACAACTTCACCCCGTTATGCGGGCCGGGCTTTTACTTTTATGGCCCGTTGGACAAATATTTTAAGTTAGGCCCGGCCCATTACCCGCAAATGATCAGCTCTAATTGGAACTTATTTTCGGGGAAGACCCTCTTCTTTCCAGCTTTATTTATTTCATGGTACTTCAGTTCAGTTTAACTGTTTTTTAGCCAACTTTAGCTTACCCCACTTCAGTTCAGCTTTTTTCAGCCCACGTCAGCTATTTTATCTCACTCCACTTCAGTTCATTTCAGCTTTTTCCAGGTCACTTCACTTCAGTTCAGTTCAGCTTTTTCCAGCTCACTTCACTTCAGTTTAGCCAACTCCAGCTTTTTTCAGTTCAGTCAGCTTTTTCAGCCTAAATAAGCCAAAAAGAACGGGGCCGAATTCCCAATCAATATACTTCCTCCGCTCCAATATAGTCGCAACACTTTGACTTTCTAAAAGGGCACGATTTCAAGCTTATTTAGCACGCCACATAGGAAATTATTAATTAATCTTAATTTTTAAGTTTTGAATATTTTTAATCTTTTTATCTTTTATTGATTTTTTAAAACCTAATTTAATAACAACTTTTATCTCCCATCCTAATTAATTTAGGACATCACTGTAGATCTATTTTTTCCATAGACTCTGTAATGTTATCTTATTCTAATCTATATCATAAATAATCCTAATCGTATTAAAACGTATTTTATATCTATATGAATACTATAAATTTCTAATCAAATAATATATGAATTTTTTAATAATTTCAACATGAATTTAAATACATTAAATAACGACCCGTGCATTGCACGATCTTCTTTAACTCTAGTTCAACTAGTTTTGGTCTAGCTAAAACATAGCTAGTGGCGTTTTCAAGTAGATACAACAATTGCACGGGTATTTCAGTCAATTCACAGCATTTAGTGAGGGGCAATTTTGGTTTTTTTTTGCTTTTATTTACTGAACTGCCACTAGTTATGTTTTTGCTAGACCAAATCTAGCTGAATTGGGATTTTCTCCATATTTCGTAATGATAATTTTAGATAATGGTTTGTTCGACAGTTGAACTGAACTGAATTATGTTGAACTCAGTTTTTTATGAGAGATTTAAATTGGAAACTAAATTAAACTGAACTGAATTGAAAATAAGTTGGGCAGAATAGATCCTAAGTATAAATATTAATAAATTTAATTTAATTTGTCTAAATACTACTTCCCTTTACTTGCAACATTTTTTAGAAATAGTATTAGGTAATTTGGTAATTAGACTCTTAGCTTCTCCAATATCCACCTCATTGGGAATGGGTGTTGAACTAATTGCCCCGCCTCCATCTCTTCCCTCACAGGTGTGAGGCCTATAGAATCCCACAACTTCGGGATTCGTATGAAGAAGAAACACAGTAAAAGCCAACCACAACCACCTATTTTTATTTCTGTTTTTCCTAACTGATTTAACTCATTTAACTTCTGCAAATGATGTTGGAGGAAGGCAAGCATGTCGTCCCCCCATGCATAAGTCCCACATGTCCCATCTGGATCGCTGAGGACCTCGAAAAGTGCGGGATAAAAGTGATTCCCATGGTGAGACGGCATTATATCGCATTGCACTATTAAAATCAATAGTGTTGTCTTGCGCTTGTCTTCATCCAATTATTTCAATACTCGTACAAATAAATGTAGCTATCTAAGAAAATAATTGCAAAAGTGTCTCCCGTTGTTGCATCCATATTCGAAATATAATACTGTGTCATCTTCCTTTCATCTAAAATAGATACGAAGTATATAAATATCTTGGGCTCGTTTGATTTTATCCCCTCAATTCTTTAGAAACTAAAACAAAAAAAAATCATACCAGAAGATGTGGTCTTAGCTATCAATTTTCGGTTTCCATTTTAATCATTATTGCACATAAATCATATGCATATGAAAAACATAGAATCGTTGGGATATCGAACATGCTAAAAATTTACTAATTGTCAAATTTTAATTAATTGAATTGATAAAAATAGTTCACCCTACTGTCGAGTCCGATAAATAATGGGACTAATGAATCGAGTAGGGAAAATCTTCCTTAGGGACAACAGGTCATTGAACCTACTACAAAAACACGAGAAAATAGTTAAAATTTTGATTTTTGTGTTCTACTCGAAATTCGTTCGGTTAGGAATAAATTGGATCACCATTCAAATCTTTCGATTTTTTATGTTTATCATATTAGGTCAATTCGGTTCATATCGTATTAACTTCGAGTATTTATTGGGTTATATTGAATTTAAGGACATTATTTTACATAGAATTCTTATTTAAATTAAAGTTATGTCGATTAAATTCGAGTTTGATTTGATTCGACTTAATTTAGGTTTCGGGTAAAAATCGGTTTGAGTTAATTTCATTCAAGTTAGTTTGGATATCGAGGCAATCTTGCATCGAGTTTGTTTTAGACGGTATCAATATCTAAACTTGCCAGAGCAAGCTGAGATGCGAGAACATGAAGGATCTTCATGCTCTCCCTCGATGACTCACACGTCACCGATTCTGATAACCTTAGCGCAATGACGCTTGTCATATGGAACCTTTTTAGATCCGGTCCATGAGCTTGGATAATCTTCCTCTAAAATATGATAGGAATAATGCTTTTTCAGAGTTTTGTACCTCTGCTCTTCAAGGGCTCCGATATCGATGCTGCTGCTGTTAACAGTAAGTGGAGCTGCTGGACTTTTGTAGATTTAAAAATGTTCGTTCATTTGTTGTTCTGCTAATATTGGTTATTATGTAATGTTATTCCAAGTTTGAAGCGCCTCAGTCGAGACTATAAAGTGTATGGGGTAGATGATTCTGAGTACAAATCCGTCTGTGATCGTCCAGAACCCAATTGCGACATTGTAGTCACACATTTTGATGTCACCCCTGATACGAAGACTTTATCAGGCGGGGCTGTCGCACGGGTGACGAGAAAGGATGATGGAGAGGTTGTTGACTAGTGATCCAAATGGAGTAACTGATACATCCGAACTGGAGTGACTGTCATTTGCTGAATTTACTGCAACAAAACCAACAATGGGTTCACACCACATTATTTTTAACGATAATAGGGGTGTCCTGGAATGTATCAAACAAGCATCAGAAGGGAAGCAAATCAAGAAAGTGAAGATGAGGAAATATGGTCAAATGTCTGGAAACAACTTTAGGCAAAGTTTCCAACAGATATTATCCTTAAGTATATTCCAAATGACAATAATAACTAGCAGATCTCAAGGCTGAGTTAGCAAGATTGCACAGTTGGAGAAAGTAGTTGATTGCACATACCTAGAGGAGTACTCGTAATCGAATTGCGTTGATGTTGTGTTTTGTTGTTGGTGTTGTTGTTGTTTTGTTTGCTGATGCTCTGTTTTGGTGCCTTTTTCTCATTGATACAGTCCTTCATGAAAGTTGTAGAGCTCGAGAAGTTAATGAATTTAGGCACAAGAATCATGTGATTCAGAGTTTTATAATAGGAGTTATGACTTCTGCTAGCTTGCTGTCACTTGGTTTCACGCATAATCCTAATATACTTTATGTTTAGTAGTCTAATATAGCATGTGGAGTGTTGGCTGCATAGTACTCTGTAAGGCTTTCCACTTTAGATTCAGTAACAATTTCATTGGTATTTAATGTAATTGATTTAATATATTTCTAGTTATACTAAAGTCATAGATGTTTGATACATATTCTATTCGTCCACAAGTTTTGTTGCTGCAGTCTCATTGTGTACTTCATATGTGTATTGAATAAGACAATCTTCTTTAAGTAATTTGTAACAAAAGAAGTATGTTTGTAAGTGAAAAGTAAATAGTTATCTACTTATCTAGTAGGTATCCTGAATTTTAGCAACCTTTGCATACAATCAAGAAAAACTTATATTGATTGAAGTAGAGCTGGCAATTTGAGTTATTGGGGTATTTAGGTTTGGATTCAAGTACGAGTTATGATCAAAATAGATGAATAAAATTAGGAAAAAATTTCAAGGAAAACTTACTGTTGGAAATGGGTTCAGATTTACCATATTTTCGACATTGCAAACTCTGGTAAACTGCCTTTAGGTTACGGTTTCTCACCCGAGTGACTTTAATCTTAAACATGTCTATTCCATCTTATTTTTTCTAAATTGATATTATTTTTATTGTAATGTTTGTATGTTTCTCTTATGAAGTTATTGATCATCTTTGATTAATTTGATTTTACTAATTATGTTAGATATCAAACCTTGTTTTAACTAAACATTATTCTTTTCAGTAGAAGTCAATAGGCCTTTAATGGTTGTGCGATCTGTCAGTTAATGACCTAATTCTCGAAAGGACAACATAAATAACATATCTTCACTTTCTTTTGTTCCACCATATACAACATTTAATGAGGGCTTGGTCAGAATATAGGCTATTGACATTATTGATTGTTGTTAGGACTTCTGAGTAAAGATAATTTGGAGAATGGGTCGTAACCATTGGGTTTTGCTCAGTTATTCCCTAAAATACGGGGTTATTTGAGCATTTTGCGTTAGTTCAAAGTCACTTAAGAAACTTTTACATAAAATTATACAAGATTTATTTCAGTATAAATAAAAAAATTAAGACATACCAGGTCACATTAGATTAGTCGGGTTTAACTTGGGTCACTTTTGGATTTATATTTGTAATTTCAGTTGGATCCGAGTTGGGCCAGAGTTTGTCCATTGTGAGTGGAATCAAATGCAAATGAAAAAATGTTTCATGGGCCAATTTTTATGCATAATGCCTAAAATTTGAATTTGAACCCAACCCATTACAGAAAAATAGAATGCATTTATTCTTCATGGGTCAAATACATGCCAGCAGTCCACTAACCTAAGTGGATTTCAGGTCCGCAAAATTCCATCGCGTCAATGAGTCCATAGTAATATACTATCTTCCGAGATATTTGCTCTTTTTTTGTTTTTTACCCAATAAAGTGAACAACTTTGGATTTTAATCGGGACTACCATAAAAAGAGGTTGCTAAACAGTAAACACTAATCTTATTTATGATGTATTTTTTTCACCTTTAAAAAATAAGTTCCAGATTTGATCAGGATCAATCAGGTTCGAAAAAAAAAAGATGATTAGGTCTAACGTCATTGCTAATAATGCTCTACAGGATGTGGTGGAGTCTTGATTGTGAGGTAGGATGAGGGTGGTAGGGAACAAAGGGGAGAGTACGGCAATTGGCAAGTGAGAGATAATATAATCTTCTTATGTAGAAAAATACAGAAAAATACAATGCCAAATATTCTAAATTGGATTAAGGGGAGCCCCGCCTTTCAACCATCTGAGGAGCGCACAGCGGTTCTTAATAAACACGGACAACGTTTAGCATCACACAAAAAAATTCGAGATAAATCGCACAAAATATAAACTTCATGTGCATTCGCTCGGCGTTTAAGTCCATAAAGTCACATTGAAGCAACCTTCCTCCAAAATGGCAAAAATCTTACACACACAGAAAGTTATTCTACTATTTATGGATAACAAGTAGATGCACATATACTAGCATCAAATGACATAGATAAGCTCTGATACATACAGTCATCCCTTAATCTCAAATTAGCTTTGACTTATTTAATTAATCTAAAAATAGTAAGCTAACATTTAAACTATAGCTCAATGAGCATCACATGCTATCAAATTCTTGCCTCAATTGGTTGTAATTCTGAGTAAGACCAATGAAACTTTCTCTTTTCTCACCATCTTCTTCCTTCTTTTTCTTCTTTAATTCGATTTTTGCTTCTTTGATTTGGCTCTTCAACTCATTAATTCTTTTAGTTTTCTCTTCATGCTCTTTTTGCAATTTTTCCAACTCTACAAAATACATCAAAAACATATCTTATTAAAATAATTTGTAATTTTAATGAAGAGAAATCCATTAGTCCACTACGAAATCTGACCTCTTGGTTGTTGAGAAAAACTTTCAAACTCCATTGCTCTTGTTTACTCAATTCCTACAAGGAATCAGATAGCATAAAAAAATGACAATATTTCACATATTCATAAAAATCATACTTTATAGTAACAAAATCAACTTGGAATTTCATTTAATTTATGTTGTCGTGGTTCGCTTAAATGTAGATTTTTCTATACAAAAAATACTTAGGATGTGTTCCTTTGGATAAAATTAAAGTGAACTTCCATTAATTTAACCCAAAAGAACTGGCGTTTACTCCCTCTATTCCTTTTCACTTGATTGGTGAATGGTCTAGTCGTGTAAGGACTAACCATAGAGGAATAAAAAGGTCCAAAAAAATTAAAAAATAAAGATTTTAAAAAATTACCAAAAAAGATATGTGTTGATTAAATGGGACTATACAAAAGAAATCTTATGAGGGATTAATTAACATGGAGACGATGAACTAATTAAGAAGGCATTGACCATACATTAAAAAAAATACCCATCCACCTATATAATTAATGGTGGGGTATCATTAGTTTCACCCAAATATAGAGCGAAATCAAAGTAAAACAAGATAAAAGAGAGACCCTAAATAAAATTCGATTTATTTTGTGTTTTTGTTTGTATAACGTTAGCTCACCACTTAGCAAAAATGTAAAGTAAAAAAAAACAAAACCTATAAGCTTTAATATTTCTTGGGCCCTTGGCCAAAACACTTGCAAACATAAAGAACTATTGTCCATCGCTTAGAGTAAGATGAACTAAAATGTTGCATCGACATAATACAATTTAATTACAAACCTAAGTTTGGTTATATCTTCGTAATAATCAAACCCTAGTAAAAAATAAAGAAATGAAATGAAATGAAGAAGATAGAATGCAAAAGGCATTACCTTGACTATCTTCCTTGAGTGATACTATGTTATAAACTTTGTCAAGAAAACCCAACTTTGTTCCTAAGCATATTAATAGAGAAATCACCGAATTGGACACTTGTGATATTAATGTAGCATCTTATAATGTGGGGTTTATATCAATTTCTACCTTGTGTTATAATTGGTATAAGATTTGTTCATGCAAAAATTGATTTCGGTAAGCAAATAAGAGTACTATGATAGTACCACATTATAATGTAACTTCTGACGAATTCAATTGGTTATGGTCATCTATTATTTAATGCTCTATGCAATATGCATGCAAATCTCATCATGAATTCGCCAGATTTTTATCAAGTCAACATCTACATTTACAGAATTTTATGTGCTCCATACATTTTTGAACTTCAATTTCAGAGGCAATGCATAAAAGTTCGAGGAATTGCAATAACTATCCATTAAAATCTTGAACTAACTTTTTTCAAAAAACTTGTAAGATACAAGGGAGCCGACTTGGAGGGAGGGGGGCTTGAAAGGCAAAGGCGATTATGATGCCATGAGGAATCGAACCTATGTATAGGGTGATAGAAATCCCGTAACAACTAGCTTTTACGATCGGTTTTCATCCAACCTTCGTGATTCTTATACACAAAAAAAAAACCTCATGAATAAACTTATAATAATTAATTTCTTTCATAAAAATTAGGTTCACTGTTTAAATGATAAGAGCCGATTTGTGTCATTAATCATTATTCAAATGAACTAATTTATGGTTAAGTAGTTCATCTGGATTAGTTACGATGTGTTTTGTTCAACCAATTTTGACTTGCTAAACTTCATTATAGTTTATTGGAAAAAATATCAATTTATTTAAAATATCTAAATTTAGTAAATCTTATCTAAATTATAAATTTAATGGTTTATGAAATTAGTCAAAATATGTTAAATTGAATACTACTTTTTTCTCTCTCTCTTTTTGGAATAAAACATAATACCATAAATTATGATAAATTGTGATGGTCAATATATATGCATAATTAATGACTCAACAAGGATCAATATAATCATCATAGACAAAGGAAAACAAACAACTAAATGCATTTATTCGAATAAAACTAGAAAAGTTAAGTTATAGTGACTCACAAGTAAAAAAGACTCCTATAAAAAAATTGTTTAACCTTATATATATATCGATCTTTTCCCCAAACACATATTTGACTGACATACATAGGTAAAGAATGGTAAAAGATAGATTAACTAAATCATATGTGAGAAAACTAACCTTGTTAGAGAAAATGTTACCATGCAGATTATTGTGACTAATTTAAGTTCCTATCTTCTCTAGTGATGATAATCTTTTAACTCATCACAACAATTCAATAATCAAAGCCTTGACACACACACTTATATAAGCTATAGAGTGAAAGCAGTACAATGTATGTACTCTTAGTTGCTTGACTAATTAAGAGCACCAAAACAAAAAACAATGAAAAACCAAAGGAAAAGTGAAGCATCTTTCTTTTGATGGAAACCTTATTAATAGGCCTCTATACTTATTTGACATTTGATATGAATGTTGTAAGTTGTATCTTGTTTCTCATCTTCAATTACTTGCATGTCTATGATGCCACTATGAGAATCAGAATAATGCATCTTGACACACACACACACATGTTGCACCTTAGAAGGTGATAACCCCATGTGAACAACCCCCACCCTTCTATGTAGTATGTACCACTTTATATAGTAATTTTCTTAGTTTCTTTGGTTTTGGGGTAAATGTACTTAAATTGGGGACAATTTTAAATGGTCCAATTGTTTGCTAAGTCATAGAACCCCCCTCCCCAACAACCTCACCTATCTCAAAAAAAAATCTCTTTTGAAAGGTATCAAATCAAGATATTCAAAATCAAATTTAGGTACTATTAACTCGACACTGAAATACTTCATCCGTTTTTTATTAAATGTGACACTTTCTATATAAGAAAGTTTGGAATTAATTGTGGCACTTTTTTTTTGGGCAAATCTTTCTCTCTATCTCTCTCCTGTCACATGGGTCCCCTTCTTTCTTTCTCTCTATCTCTTTCCTCTCCAAAAATTGTCTAGGAGTCCGTGAAATTAAAAGTGTCACAACTAATAAAAAACGGAGGAAGTATATAAAATTAATTTAGAGAAATAGAATACAAAATTACTATTAAAAAATAGATCGATGTCTTGATAGACTGTCATGACATGAACTACAGAAGCAATATAAAATGTAAGTTTCACGATTAGCTTCTTACGTAAATTAAAAAAGACGGTTCATAAGTTGTCGATTTTTCACAATAATATTCAATTTTTCTCCAATTAGTAATATTTATGTTCAGACCAACTTCATCAATAATGAATTAATGATGAAGTATATCGTAAACATTGTACTCCCTCCGGTTTTTTTTTGTCCTACTTTCCGTTTTTGTCCGTTTCTTTTTGTTTGTCCTACTTTATCATCTTTCCTTATAAGGCAAAATTATATCACTCATTTACCCCTACTTTATCACTTTTTGGTCCCACATGTACCTTAAAAGTTTCTCTCACCTACTTTAACTACCACATTTATTATAAATTAAGTGGACTTCTTATTTGGTGTCCCCACCCACATGCATAAGACATCATCTTTCTTGGCATTTGGAGCTACAGTAAATGAGACAAACAAAAAGAAACGGAGGGAGTATTTCCCCCCTTCCGTTCAAAAGAAACCTCTACTAATACTTGTAGAAGGTTGTTCTACTTCTTAGGGTGTCGTACTTTCAACAATTAGAGAAAATTATTGAAGAGATTGAAGATGTGAGATGACACACATTTACCGAAGTGATCTACAAAAACAACTCCAACAATGACTGGTTTATTTTTACAAGACTTGGCAAAATTTTACTTGATCTTCATCGTTTGGGGATGACCAAGAAACATTAAATTGGGTCGTATTAACAATTTTTTCCCTTTGAAAATAGAAACTATAGTGCATGTGGAGATTATTGTACTATTGCACAATATTTGACCTTGAACTAATATAAAACCTATTCTCCTTGACTTAATTTTGTTTAAACTTAACTTAATTTAACTAAACTAGGAGAAACTTTTTCTCGTGTCTTATTCCTTGGAAAACCATTCTCTATTTACTTTTGATCTTTTAACAAAATTCCTTTTTTTGCTATGACAAGAGAGCAATTGAAAAATCACTTCAAGTGCAAGTCTCTTATTTCTCTTTCAATCCTAGCAGATTGGCCCTTTCACTACCATCAAGTGTACAATGGACTAAACTTGTCATCCAATGATAAAATTATCTCTCCAATTAATCCCTATGTCTTTATTATTGTACCCCCATTTTAAGAATCTTAGGAGAACCATTTTATTTTGTTGGATAGATCAAATGAAAGACAATAATGACGGAGATCAAATAAAATATTTATGACTCTAAAGAAATAGCCTTGATAATTTTATTTGAGATGGGACATTTTTTAAAGGACATCGCAAAAGAGAAATTGGGGCAAATTGATAGAGTATTAAACTATTTACGGGGCTTCAACCATCAAGACTCAGGAATAGTTTTATATTCTATCACGCTCATTGACATAGGAGCCCATTGGGATTCAAGTGTGGACGGGTGGATGAGATTCGAAACCTTCAGATCATACACGTTATAATAGCATGTTAAGGAACCATATCAACTAAAAAGTGAAGCTGATGGTTAAATGCCCGTGAATAGTTTTATACTCTACAAATAGTAGGTAACTACGGAACTACAGGAGTACCGTATTATCCCTTACTAAAACCAGCTTAGAGGAAGAACCCTCTTATTTGGGTTAATTTCTTTTGTAAGTTATGGTGGGTCTATTTTCCATAATTAGGACGTAGTCAATTTACTTAACATCAAATTAATAATCAGTTTCCCAAGAATGAACAATTACAAGTTCCACTATGATGGAAAATGTATACATTCAAATCTCTGAATGTTACATTAGATGACAATTCTTTTCTTGTCCTATGTCTTGTCATGCATGATTTTACCACAAACAACATTTATGCATATTGGTGCATGTGAGTGGAGTGAACCAGAGGCTAGCTTCATCTCCTAACCACTCATTTTACTGACAAAAAGCACTCTCTATGATCACTCTCTTTCATTTGCCAAATTGTACCATGAAGTAATAGGACTAGCTTTTTACTTAAGAGTCAAAAGTATAATTATCAAATTACTTACCAAAAAATACAAATTATATGAAGGGTGTTTCTTTCTTTCCATTTATCTATCTAAATTAAACTTATTAGTCTTAAATTTGTCTGATCACTTCTAATTTCATCTCATTTTTACGAATAATTGGAACTCATTCTGTCTGGATGGCAAGATAAATAGCCCAGACTGATACTCTAATTAGTTAGCATAGTGTAGATTCAATCGGACATAACTTCTACATTTCTCGTCAATATCGAGCGTGTAACACTCTCATTTGAAAAGCTTCAAGATGATATTTAATCTTCAATTTAGATCACTACTAAGTGATGTGTAGTTTGGAAGATATAGCATTCTAGAGTTACTCTGATTAGACTTATTTAGATATAAAACTTATTCATTAAGACGAAGAAGATATACCATAAGGAAACTTAAAGAGAAAGAGAGAAACTTAAAAAGTTAAACAAAAAACGAGGCATTTTGCCTGAGTCTATTCTAGATAATACTGCATCAACATAGCTACCGTAACAACGAACAAAGTTTAGAAGAAGTATATCATATCAATAGAGGGATTAGAAATTATTTGTTAATAATCATAACTTTGAACCTAAGTTGTCTAATTAATGGATTGTGACTTGTGACATGAAAATGAAATTTACATAACAAGAAAAGGTACAAAAGGCATCTACTTGTATAATAGTCACTATTGACAACAGAGAATCTAAGCCCGAATTAGCCCTATACAAGCTTTTTAGCCCATATATAGCCAAAATAATTCCCATATTAAGCCCAAAACCACTTTCTTGCTACTCCCTACATTCCACCCCAACCTTCATATCACCTCCCCTTACGTATCAATAATCAGGTGATTAGTTACCAAATTTGGGTCAAAGCCCGGTTTATTGCTCACAAGGGCTCCCAAATTGGAATGCAACCTAATGCCATTTATCTTTAGGGTAAAATTGTGCAACATCATGCATGCACTAACCATCAACCTATACGTTATAGGCGTGTTGCCAGATGGTTTATGCAATTATGGGTCGTGCTCGTGCCCGTGCATCTTTTTGTGCGGGCATTGTATGCTCGCATTAGTCATGCCCTATATGTATTTGAGGTTGAATACTCAATGACGCATACATAAGAAGTTGGCTCTTCGTGAACATGAAGTTATTGAGAGAGCTTCAAACTCGATCTGAATTAGAACCAAACAAGTCATTCAAATTTGAATAATCCATTTGTCATATTTTGCTATTATATTAGGTTTTGATATATTTGGAGATGTTTTAGCACAATACAAAGTTGACTCAAAAACAAACTTGAAACTGGTCCATTGACATCGAAATTCAAGTCCTAATGCATTTATACACTCGTTAATACATGCAACTATAGAAGAAAGATACTTAAAATCGGTTACGAACAAGGAATTTTTCATTTTAATCCACAATCTAGTTATATACACTTCATGGAAATCTTAATCACATCTTTATTTATAGAGGTAATTAGGGCCAAAATCTTGTTCAAAAAGTGGCCTATCTTATATTAAGGCATCGAGGGGGCAATTGAGGATGATTTTACACCGGACATTTGAAAAATGCGCCACCACAACCTCTTAGTCAAGGATGAATTACCACCTATCATTTTGCCACCTAACATAATGAATTTTATATTTTTCTTAATTACAGAGGGCAATTAAGGATGACTTCTATTTTCTACAAATCTAGATTATAATCAATAAATATAATTTTTATTTTTCAAAAATAATTTTAGCAAATAAATAAAAAATTAATTTTAGTAATTTGATTAAAAAATAATTTTAGAAAATAATTTTAAAATAATTTTCAAAATCAAAAAATTATATTTATCAATTATTATTTAGATTTACAAATAATATAAAAAATGAATTTTTTATTACTTTTACAAATTTAAAAAAGCAAAATTCATTATCCTGCGTGCCAGAATGATTAACTGATATTAATTGCTTATGAAAATGTTGTGATATAGGGCCTATTCATTTCAGCTTAATTTCTGTTCAGTTCAGCTCTAATCAGTTCAGTTCAGTTCAGCTCTAATCAGTTCAGTTCAGTTCAGTTCAGCTCCATTCTTTTATAACCATTTTGTTAAATATTATTATGTTGGTCTAATTTATTTTACTAATTGCTCTTATTATTATTATTTTATTATTATTATTCTTATTATTTATTTTTATATCATTATTATTAAGTATTATTTTTATTATCTGTATATTATTTTGTTTATTATAGCTTTATTCATTATTATTACTATTATCATTAGGGAGGAACATGGTTTAGGTTAAAAGCACAAATAAACCCGCGTTTTTAGCCCATAATCCAATCAAATCACGTCAAAACGGTTTATGATGTAATTTTACACGGTCCGACCCAATAATTTATTACTGAATATTAATATATAATTAAATCTGATTATTAAATAGTAATATTAATTTAATTCTTAGATATTATTGTTATTATATAATCATCATCAGGTATTAATATATTAATACAAAGACTATAAAATAATTGTTATTAATTATCATTATAATTATTAATTGGGCTTCTCAAACCTATTTCTAATTTCATCATCCTCAAAACTTTTCTTTGTAAAAAACAAGTCTAAAAAACCGTCTACCCGAAACCCGAACTTTTTTTTCTAGCGGAGCTACGCTTGATCAACTCTACTCGTTTTTGAGAAATGAAATTAAGTACGTTTTAGAATGAGTAGAAGTTTCCTTTCTTGTACCTCTTATTGCTTAAGCATTACTGCATTGGATGTTTCCCTATAGGAATAAGGGAAGAGCTATCACCCATTAATAAACCACTTTTCATTTGTTGTTTAGTAGTAATGCAACTGTGGCCACTGTCTACTTATCAAAAAAAATGACTCTTTTGGCTTTCCCCACAGCTGAATTTCCAACGCAAAAGACATGATTAAGAAAGCTAGCTACTTTAATTTGGAAATCTAATTACCTACTCCCAAGTGATATTCACTCTTGATGATATACCCATAATAAATGATTGAATTATTAGTGTGGGACCCATTATATAGTATAACCACGGTGTAAATCATATACTAATGAAAAAAAAACAGCCAAAAAAGCTATATACTTGATTCATTATTGACGATACATGCATGACAAAATCATACAACAATTCAAGATCATCTTTCCCTATGTATATGAGCATGATTATGTATTATTTGCAAGAGATCACGGGCATGTTTTTCCTACCTTATTTTCAGTTTAGTTCAGCTCCAATCAGTTCAGTTCAGTTCAGCTCCAATCAGTTCAGTTCAGTTCAACGGAATTATGCGAAGAGAACAGGCCCACCATTGGACAATTGTTTAACAAGTGCCCTTAATCCATTTCTAACTATATCTGAGGTCAAATTTCGAAATTTGCCATCAAATAAGTTAAAGAGACTTCAAACTTAGGGTTACTCGATTTAACTCGTAACAATAGCATTTAAGCACGAACATAGTACTGAAAAACTTCAATCTCAAATTCCTTACTCAATTTATCTTGTCTCAATTAAGTACCTTTTAACAATATTTTTTTAGTTAACTTTTTGCTTACAACTAAAAATCCATATAACTCATGTGCAGAGTTCTATCATTATGTAATACTAAACGAAATTTAAGATTATGATGTAAAATAGTTAAATACATGTCAAATCTGATTACTAGTCTCTTAAGTCAATTTATAGCAAAACTCATTCTTAAATTTTTTGATCAACTCGTATAATTTGTGATTCATCTTGGCTCATGAATGATCACCTGTAATAGAATTGAGCTAAATTGAAATTTCGGGTCTAGTTGAACTAGGCTGAAAGTGATTAGCTCTACATCAAAGGTATTTAGCAACAAGCAAAATTAGGCTCCTACTAGTTGTTTTAGCTAATTGGTTAGGCAAATAAACTTTTTATTTATTAAAAAAACATAGGGTTCATAATAAGTGTGGGACCTTTTAGTAGGACATAACTAGGGTTGGAAATCATAGCATAATAAAGAAAGCCTAAGTAATGGTTGGTTCATTATTGATTCATACTATCATAGTATCATATCATGCAACATATATCATCTTTTCTTCTCAAACATTATTATGTATTCTTTACCCTTTGATCTCTTATGTCTTATTATGATGATAGTAACTTTAATAAGATGGTCCCTTTTTATTTTTTAAAGTGGTGGTGCTATTATTTCATTCCCCGCTTTGAAAATTTATGAATGCCAGCTAGAAATAGACTTTTGACTCATAGTTACATTTACATAACAATATTGTACCAGTAAATTCAATAAGTAAGGTGTCGTTTGGTTGACATCAAGTTCCACTCGAATTTGGACTTCCTAGGAATTATAAAAAGGGGTGTTGTTTGGTATGCATAAAATTTGCATTACATGAAAAATAGGATTTTCTAGGAAATGGAAATTCCTATAGAGTGTAGGAATTTAGTCACCAACTCCCCCTTGGTGATTAGAAATTCCTATGTCAATTCCAAATTCCCATAGCCAACCAAACACAAAAACCTACTTTTTAAGAAATAGACAAAGTAATTTACTTCCCATGAAATAAAATTTCCTAGAGTAATTAATTTCCAGTGGTAACCAAACGAGGCATAAAGTGATGTATTATATTTAACTTTTCATACAATACAATTACTTTTATGGGGCTTTTTGGGGGAGACAAGGTCACAAGGGCGTGATATGTCAAAAACATGTAACTCGTGCAAAAACAAAAATGGTATTTCGGCTAAATGTATTCATACCTTCCAAGTAATTGTTTTTACTATTTTTTTCCTTTTTTCCAATCCATAAGAGCGAAGGGGATAGATATTACCTTTCTCTTTTTCTTATCAAACGAATTAAAATGATTGAAATTTTTCTGTTTGGAACCATCTAGGTCTAATTTCTATTACTTTGGCTGAATTTTCCTAAATCTAACGACATAGTTCCCTTTTCAAAGGCAAGTGTATTAATATGAATGTACTAATAACTTCAAGTTGATGAAGTGTGTTATAGAGATGTCAAACTCTATGTGTGAGTTGGATTTTATTTGAAAATAAGAGAAAATCAGAGATGATCAAGTCCTATTAAGTCCAATAATGAATTTAGTTCATATAAATTTAGGTGAAGAGAACGCATCATAACTCTTATTACATATACTATTACTAATTGAGCTCACACACTTCTCTTATAAATAAAATAATAACAATAATTTTTTATCACACTTGCCTTTAGAATAAAATAAAAATGGCTAATCAAACAACAACTAATCAACTAAAATTATCCGTCGAACTCGAAAGAAAGTCACGAGTATTCAAGACCGATAGAGCACTAAATAACCAATATAGGGTACTTCCATGCAGGGTTGTGCACATGTCCAGAACCGGACCGGACCGGAACCGGTTGGACCGAAATTTTCGATTTTGGTGGATCGGGGACCAAACCGAAAAATTCAGGTCCAGTCCAGATCTGGACCTATTTAGACCTGTTTGTTGATTTTTCATATTTTTTCTTTAAAATCTTTTATTTTCTTTTCTGAAGTTTTCAACATGTTACATGAAGATAATCATATTACTCATATCTATCTAATATCATCTAACCATATTTCATCTTGCAGATTCATACTAAAGTTTTATATTTAACGAATTCTTGTATGATTTTTTAGATATATATGTATATAGCTCCTCTAAACAAAAACCTATCTTAAATTTATTAATGCAATGTAACATGGCACCCATCAAATTCATGGTAAAATTTTTGAAAATAAGAAAATAGATTATTTCATGTCTTCAGGTCTGACCCGGTGTTTTCAGGTCTGACCCGGTGTTTTCAGGTCTTGGACCGGACCGGACCTGAAACCCAGACTTGAATTTTTGCAGACCGAAGACCGGACTTGAATTTACGAACCGGTTCGGTCCGGTCCAAATTCAGGTCTTGACCGGTCTAAAATCAGGTCTGGACCGAATTTTGCACACCCTTACTTCCATGTGATCAATAAAGGAAAAGAAAGGGGAAAATCATAATTATGTAAAGTAAGAAATTATTGCAACTCTAAAAACAAATAAAGTATTGTTTAAGAACCACAAGCCAAATTCCCCTAAAAAAACATAAGCCAATTCGAAGCATTAAATCACCTTAGGCCTTAATTAGAAGGAATTGCTCCAATGAGGTCGAAATAGCAAGTTGCAAGTGAAGTCACATAAGTGGTTGGATATTAGCCAAGTAAGCTAAGCCAACACTTATCATCTAGAATTCAGTATCCCTTACATCTTTATTATTTGTTCCATTTATTCTGGGTCAAACTTTTACCCCTTTTTCATATTGATATTCATACAAATAATCTAACAATATCATATTTATTTGCAACACATGGTTCATAAATATCAACTTAAATGCATCATTAAGAAATTTAAAGATATTTATGATCCATGATGCATTGTAAAGAACTACATACCATGAAAATGACAAATTAAACTAAAAGGATTAGTAACTACTGACCAGTAGTTCCTTTGTTCTTCCTTGTAGTATGATTTTAGAAGTCAAACATAACAAACATTTATCATAAGATATTCAGTTATATTTTGCTTTTATATTATTTTTTTAGATTGGTAAGAAGAACGACATTGAAGTCATGAGAACAAATGTCTTACCACTATGTTAATCCTTGCTTGGTAATATCCTTTGTATACATCTATAAACATAACCATATGAGATCTTATTAAATTTTGACTTAAGTTGATCTCAAAAAAGTAGATAGGGATGTAGACACAAAGTATACTATTGGAGGACCACTTATAATGGTGTGTCAATATGTCATTTTATTACTAACAACACAACCAAAATGCAAGCTAATAAATCATTAAAATACTTACTATACATATACAATCTAGACTTGATCAAAATCGAGTTGGACCGTACAAAAACATGTTCAAAACTCGTAAAAATTATGCCACTCTGCAATGTATAAACATGTTCGGGGATGGGTTTTGATCTTAGGTTTAGAAACGCCAATTTTAAGTCTTCCAAACCACGCTTACTTCAGGTCGCGCCAAATCAGGCCAATGAATCGGCTTATTCATAACAAGCTCCGATGCAATCTTCTCTTTGTCATATACTCATATTGGGGATTGCGTTTTAACCATGCAGTCATTTTGATGCAGTAAAAACTAATGATTTACTAGTACCAATGCTTTTTTTGAGAGAGGATAACACCAATGGTTTTAAATTTTTAATAGCATTTACTCACTTAGCGCATTGACCAGCATGGAATCAGGGCCTTCAGTTTCACCATCTTCAATTTTTACCCTCTTTTTTGCGGTAAATAGTTATCTTCCAATGCACTACAACTCTAACTACCAACCCCTGCTTCTCTGCTGATTTTGATCATACTCCTTAGCTTTTGGGATATGGTTACTACTTAGTACTTACTACTAGTACACCATGATATTGAATATTGACTGTAGTAATTGAAATTTACCCTCCTCTTTTGGATAATATTTGAATTTCAACTCAAGATTAAAGTGTTATGACTAGTGAGTAATTTATTGTTTTTTCTTGGGAGTAGTTGAAAAGATGACTTAGATTTGTTTAGCAATTTGTGAACACTACAAACCTCATCAACTCTTATAAGGGATGCTAGCAGACTAGCTGAGTATGTGTACCCAAGAACAACTCGAACTCAACTCGGTAAATTCTCGACTTATGTTGGAGCTTTTACAGGTCAAATTGAGTAAACTCAACTCGACAAACTTGTGAATAGCTCGATCATTTTTTTGGGAAAAATTAACTTCAATCTAGTGATGTGAAGTTTAGTAGTATTATTTAACCAATGCGATAAATTTTTTACTTTAAAATTGAGTGATAAATCAGTTTTGTCTGATCATTCAAAAATTAACCAGGCTGACTCTCTATAAATTTTTTTCAAATCGGCAACACCCTTACATAAAATCACGAGGTGAATAGTGATCGCGCTGCGAAATCGGTCAAGGAAAAATGGAAATCTCATGAAGGCCTATATTTGAAAATAAAAGATAATTACCTTTACAACATCCTCTCCCCATTCCATTGCTTCAGAAATTGCACGAGGCATTCCATTCACTTAGGAGGAATCTTTATCTAAGGTAACACACAAACACAGCTTTTACTAATATGATTGCAAAAAGACTATTTTCCGTACCCTATAATTAAAGACGGGGTTTGGAAGAAACTTGTACACGAGGAAACAAAGTCATAGCCTTTTCTTCAATCTTTGAACCCCAAAATAAATTAAAATTGGTTCTTAAAGTTAGAATTTCTATTGAGCATTTAGAATAGAATCATAAAAGTAGATTTGAAAGTGATTTGAGATCCACTACACTTTGAGAAGGGATCCGAGGAACTCTTTGCTTACAGTCTTACACCCTTTTTATCATTCAATTTCAACCTATTGGCTGATTTCCATTTAACACTAGTAGTAATTTTATACGACGATAATCCAAACAGGTAATACGGTTGCTCATTTTATAATACGATAGGATATCTCCATCGTACTTTTGAATTTATTTGTATGGATTTTTTTTTGTAAATCATCTTAACTTTGACGGATTTGGATTTACGACAAATTTAACTATGTAGATATTGTCCTGAGTTTTTTTTTTATGAAATTGCTATTGAGATAGTAGTGATATAGTACATGCACTGACCCCCTCTTGTTAACAACTCTCACTATCACATTAAAAACTTGCTTACTTAAGCCTTGTTTCTCTTTCTCAAGCAAAGATTTTTCTAATGTATACGTTCTTTTCATAATTAACTTGCAAATTATGTGTCTTTCATCAATTATAAAGGAATATTTTACATGTGTCTAACCATATTTTTTTATAAAAACTAATATCATTGTAAATAATCCCACCAAAACATAAGGTAACCCTAAGAGAAATTGACAATATAGAATCGTATCAAAGGTTTAAATTACTTCTTATTTCACATGTGTATTATATTAAACTCATAAGGTAACCCTAAGAAAAAATGACAATATAAAATAGTATGATTATCTCGTAAGCCTACTTGTGATTATCAAATTTCTTTTGTAGCATATATTTTTAAGAGATTAACTTAAGTTAGGTTGTACATATATATTGGTTTTCAATCTAATGAGAAGTTAAGCAGTTTACTCCTAAAATCATTGAACTCCTATCAGAAGCCTTCTAAACAAATTTTATTTTTGATCCTTCCACTCGAGTGTTCCTCGATTTTTTTACTTTTGTCAAGTCAGTCCACATGACTAATAACTTGTATCACTACTCTCTACCTTCTATCCACCGGATTTTCGTGGTTAAATTAGAACATAAAACATGACCCTTTCTAGCCTGTTAATTCCTCTAAGTTTAAATTGAGACCAATATGACAAGTGTATCCTTAAACATAAGATTATTCAATTATAAATCTAATTGGAGATCAATATGAGAAGAAACTCACAACTTTAAAATTCATGATCTCAACTTGTCCAAAAAAAAATATCACAAAGTGACTCACTATACTAATAAATGCCCTAGGAACAAGAGCATGAAAATGAAACAGAAATAGAGGAAGCTTTGCTTTTGGGGCAGATAAAACACCATTTAAGAGTGTCCAACTAATAAATTCACCCACCTTGGTAAATAAAAAGTTTTTCTTGACTGAGTCATCCCCAAATCTCAAGAGCTTTTTCACTATTTACCATAAAATTACAAACAAAGAAGGCATGGAATTACAATGGTTAAATTAATTAATTAATAACATCAATAAAAACAGAACACCTTGACACAAGGAGAATAGAGGCACCATACCCTATACAACAAAAAACAAGGACAAAACAACTTGCCTTTCCAAATTACCCCTATGTCCTTCTAATATTTTTAAGTGTCTCCATTTTGTATTATTTGTTATACTTATCGTTTAACTTCGTTCTTTAAAATTGGTTAAATTTCTCGTATATTATTCAATAAAATTTCTTTAATGTTTTTAATCCTACCCACCTCTACTTTACACTATACCATCTCTTACCTATTACAAATAGTAATTGTAAATCTCTACTATTATAAAACAGAGATAGGGCATGTTCTCTTCAATATAAAACAACTGAACTGGAATAAAATAAAATAAATAGTGATATATAAGAGTAAAAGTATTGTTTAAAACTGAACTGAAGTGAAAATAAGCTAGGACATGTAATCTTCAGCATCAAACAGCTGAATTAAACTGAAATAAATAATAATATATAAAAGTAAAAATATTCAGAACTAAACTAAAATAAAAAAAAGCTGGAAAAAAAAGCTCAGTAATATTTTCTTTATTATTTTACTATGAATTGGCTAACAAAAAAAGTTAAAACTTTTGAAAGTGAAAGGAGTAATATATAATCACTATCTTGTTTCTCTCTCACCATCTATGCACTGCAAATGCAATACCACCACTCATAATAATGTGTCAGCACCCATGTGACATTGTAGGACCCACATCCTTTCATGTCCACCTAAAAGAACCCACAAAATGAGACAAATGAGACCCCTTCCTCTCCCTTCCCCTCCCTAAAGTTTTTGCCTTTTATAAATTCACATAAAAAAGAACTCACCTTTCTCTTTATCCTCCTTCTTTACCTAAGGAATTTCAAAAAAGTTAGAATTTTTTCTTCTTTTCTTTAGTGTTTTTCTTTTTTAAAAAACTACCTTTCTTCAAAATAAAGAAAAAAAAAACTCCACATTTCCTCAAACATAAGTAGGTAATACTATGAAAATTCAATCTATCGCACGACTGTCGTATATGTAGTTCAAAAACACGTACGAGTCGTGTCAGCGTATGATTAATTTTCTCATCCTATACAAGGATCTCGCTGCTAGAATAAGAAACGAGAATACGAAAATACCAAACATAAGCTAATACGGTCATTGTTTACATAAAATATACACTCGAGGGATTTTGAAATATATACAAAAGCCAAGTAACATGTTTACTTCCCCACTAGGACACTTTGAGGGTAGGGATTTCTCTTACCCGTCCCCCCTACTCTTAAGTATCTAGCTTAATAAGACCCGAGCGAAATCCAGACTACTTTTTCTTACCAAAAAAAAGAAAAAGTACTAACATGTTTACTTTTTCATAATATATAAAAAAAAAGAGAGATTGAAGAAAAACAAAAGTGAAAAAAGGGGAAACTGAGAGAAACAGCTTTTCCACTCCACTTGAGTCACTCCATTACCTTTTATGGGTATCCATATCAGAATAGTAGTTATACTTCTACTTAAAAAGAGTTGTTCCAGCTTCTGATACTTCCTGCATACAAGATAAGACTATTCCACTATCTACCACAAGATCTTTTTCACCACACAGTTCATAGTACCACGAAAAAAAAGTCAGTAAAAATAAGTAACTAAACTAGTTGAGCAAATCGGGTCTCGAAAGGGTACTATCGACATTTCAACCACCTTAATTGTACATTCGGTCTATAAGAAGAGTTTCAAATGAACAAATGAGCAGATAACGATCTTTGGATTCTCTAGCTCGACACGTAAATATAAACACCGAAAACTGTTAAACAATTAGCTCGACTCAGTAAAAGTAAAGACATAACACCAGGAAAGGTAGAAATTTCTGTTATATATATAGAACTAAGATCAAAAGGTTAGTATTAAAAAACTTAAGCCCTTTTCTTTAAGATCATTATACTAGTTAAACAAATACTAGTTCTTTTGTTTATCCCTTTTGTGTGGTCCAGTACCAGTACACACCTACAGAGAGGGTACAAAAGTCATGAAAGACCCCCACTCTCATAAAATCAGTCTATCTGTACTACCCCTAAGTATGCATTTATCTATTCTTGTAAACCAAAAAAAAAAAAAAAACTATTATGTATTTTTCATGATCATACTGATGAAGATGATGAAGATAGTGATCTCTGAGAAACTGAGAAGAAGACCTTCCTACTTGATCTTTATAATCTTTCGATGTTGAGTCGGGTTGTATGGGTCGGGTTTGGTTGTTTTCGGCTGTACAGCTTCGGGGGATTTACCTTCCTTGTTCCTTCCCTCTCAATCTTGCATATTGATTGTCAAACTTTTCTGCATGGACAATAGATAATAATGCCAAAATTTAGAGACAATACAGGGAAAAAGATGGTGAAAATTCAGCTTGGAAAATGATATCTATGATGTTAACAACATGGTGTCCCAACCAAGTATTATTACCCTCAAATGGAAACATAGCTTGTAAGGGCAAAAAAATCATAAATCTATCTATGGGATGGGAGTATACAAAAGAATCCACTTGCAAAGGGTATTTTAGTCAATTTGTTATTCGAAATTTCCTAAAACTAGTTTTTTTACGGTGAAATGAAAAGATCGCGCTTAAAGAATGGAGCACTTTGTCTAATCCCGGGAATCACTCATTCTAACTCCATATCACTTGAACACGTCGATAAATCATAAATTCATCCATGGACGTATACAAAAGAATCCATTCATAAAAGGTATTTTAGTAAATTTGTTATTCGAGCTTACTTGAACTTATTTTTCCCGAAACTTTTTTTAACGCTGAAATGAACAAATGCACCTTAAGAGTGGATCAATTTGTCTAAATCCCAGGAGTTTTTCGTTCTAACCCCGTATCGCTTGATCATAGCAATAAATCAAGCATATTATGGTAATTTTAACAAGTAGACAGATTCTTACCAGCAAGGTAATTCCCCAAGTTGCTGTCCAAGGTTAAACCTAAAAACTACATTCCTAGGGCCCCTTGCCCCGGGGAAAGCCTGAAAATCACCCAAAAATTACAAACATTATTAAGGATATAATTAATGAAATGTTTAATGTGTAATTTAATAGAATCATCAAATACATCCATATATGACATACCTAGGCATTTCAAAGAAACATGATTTGTGAGGAGCCAAGCTAAGTGGAGATGAGGCGGGCATCGATGAATCACTGTTAGCGGTGGAAGAAGAACCGGGCATTGCATTAGCAGCACTAGTATCAAACTCCGTAAGGAAAAGCGAAGTTCGCCGTTCCGAGGAGGCTGATTTCTTTGGGGAAGCAAAGAGGTTGTCAGGAAGAATGTGCTCTAAACCACTGCATTTCATGAGAATGCTAAAAGGGTTAGTAATAATAATTAACAACCATGTATCATGTATGTGATGATGAGAATCCAAGAAAAATATTTGCACGAGTGTGCTATTGGCTAAATATAGGCTACATTATGGACTTTTTGAATAATTTATCATAACAATTATTATTATACCTTTCAGACAGCTCACTTTCTTCAGCTTTAGGTTTATCCTCCTTACTTTGGCCACTGCCATTGCAATCACTCAGTCCAACCTCTACTCCTTCAGCTTGTTGTTCATCAGCCTTAGTTGGACTTGCATTATTTTCTGCATCATTTCACACAATTAGCAAAAAAAAACAATTTTTTTCATATTGATAAAATCCCGAACTATCCGAACCTTCCGAAACATCTTGATTGATGGCGGTTGGATTCGACGAAACATGCGGCAGATGAGGGGAGGGTATGGGAGATCCAATAGATGCATTGTGTTGTTGGTGATTCTTCAAATCCAAGAGTTGCAGATTCATCAACCTTCTTCCTTGAGCTTGAAGTTCAAGAGCTTGTTGTAAATCAGCTTGTTCCTCTAACTTTTTCCTTAGCAACATCTCTTGAGGACTATACATCATTCTTCCTCCTACTCATACAACAAGAACTTATATTATAAACCAGTTTTACGAATTGCGAATTGAAACAAGCGAATTATGGTCGACTAAAAACTACCCACATTGTCATTTTTGACACCAATTAAAATGACATCAAGAACTTACCAAGCTGAAATTCATAAGGATCTCTGCAATCATGACCAGAAGGACTAGAGCAAGAAGAAAACTCTCCTCTTTCAAGTTGTTGCTGATGTTGCTTCCTAATAAAAACACAATAAGAAATGACTAAAATGCCCAAAACTAGAGAAACATGATGGAATCCAAGAAACAGTAAATTTTTACTAGAAGAGAGATTGAATTTACTTGTCAGGAAGTTTGCTCTTCTCTTTGTATGGTTTAACAAGAACACGAGAATCACAAACAAAGTGAGGATTTCCTTTAGCTAAAATCACCTTCACAGTCTCAGGGTAAACAAATGTAACAAAACCAAACATTCTCTTCTGTTGATATGGTATCCTCACATCTTGAACAGGTCCATACAAACTTCATACACACAAAAAGCAATAATCTTTATCAACAATTTTACATAACATAAACTTCGTTACGTGTTAGAGATATATTACGATACACTAAAGATACGATATTACGATATATTTCTAACACCCTCCCGCAATCGTAACGACAGGAAAACAGTACTTAATAGAAGTATATAATTAAAGACTAACATTTGAAATTACTACCTGAAATAGTTAGAAACATCTTCCTCTTTGAAGGTGCTATCAGCAGGAAATGTCAAGTAAATCTGTCTAGAACCAGGGTTTGAATCCATCCCAGAAAACTCATTTCTTGCCATTCTAACACGATTAAGCTTATGAAACTCCTCATTCATCATCAATGCAGCTGCTGCAGATCTACAATGCAAGTAAAAAAAAAAAATACCCACATTTAAAAACTCAACATAATCACATCAAATAACAAAAACCCAACAAAATTAAACACAAAATAAAACCACCCCAAGTGAAAAAAAAAACAAGTTCTTTATAATCTTGTAACCACACCAAAGATCTTAACCTTTGTGCTTCAGATTGAAGAAAATTCAACTTGTTATAAGGCAAATTCATTCCACTAGCCATTAACTGAGCAGCCAATCTTTGTTGATGATGAGCAAATTTAGACCTAAAAATCTCTTCTTGACATTGCTCAAATGCATCAAATTTGCAAGGAGAACCAACACCACCAACAACAACACCAGAATTATTAGTACTACTATTATTATCATCACCAACACCATGAACAAACTTACAAGAATTACCATTCTTGCAAAACCCTCTAGAATAATAAAGACAAGGTTTAAACCCAAACCCAGAAGTAGAATCATCAGTTCCATAATACATATCATTAAAACCACCAACACTTCTATCATTAAAAGAAGCACTTCTTCTATGCAAAAAATGAGCATTATTATTATTATTCTCAACACTATTACAATTTTCCCAATATGGGTATACCATAGAATCACTCCTACACCCAGGACTCATTGCTAAATCCATATTTTGTTCATAAAAATCACTAAAGTTTTGATCTTGCACTTGTATATCCTCCATAACACCATTGTTGTTAGTACCATTACCATTACCATTAAGAACAGCAGCATAAGAGAGAGAATTAGACCAAAGAGAAGGTGAAGAAGGAGAAGAAGGATTGAACCCTCTTGGAGAAGAGAGAGAAATAGAAAGTGGGTTAGGTCTAGAAATGGTAATAGGGTGAGAAATAGAGTTGTTATTAAGCACCATTGATGAAGATGAAGATGAAGTGTTTGATGAAAGTGCTAAGTCAGTTTTGGCACGATTTAGAATAGAAAGAATGAGAGATTCAGGACCATAAGCAAAACGAATCATGTCTTTTTCACCATGGTGAAGAAGGATATAACCCATGATTTTTGATGCGTTTTCTGGATCTATGGTTTGTACTCTTGAAAATACTGCTCGAGTTGCTTCGTATGACTCCATAACTATGGAAAATGAAGGAGGAAATGGAGGTTTTTGAGAGGGGGGGGGAAGAGGAAAGGAAGTGAAATGAAAAGTGATGGTTTTGAATTTATGGAGGATTGAGGACGAAAATGAAAAATGAAAAATGAAAAATGAAAAATGAAAAAAATGGGAAATTAGGAAGTTTGTTAGATAAAAAAGGTAGTAATAATGATAAGGGTAAATTTTTATAAATTTAAAAAAATTATTTGAATTTTTTTTGGGGTTAGTCAAGAGTATTCCAGATGGATAATAGGACAATCTTCTTCGACATACTGAAGTCAACTTAATGGATAGACTCCTTCCAACTTTGGATATTCCAAGAGTCCGGAATTTTATTTGAATTTTAGATGGTTTATTATGACAAATACTTACTCCGTTTTTTTTTACTTGCATCATTTTCCATTTTCGGAAGTTGTAAATTACTTGCATCATTTCCTTTTAGGGAAATACATTCTCTCTATCTCTCTCCAATCACATGGGTCCCCCTTTTCTCTCTCTATGTCTCTTCTCTCCTTAATTTTTGTGCACATGTTCAATGATGCGAGTATAAAAAAACGGAGGAAGTATGTAAGTAACACTCCTAAAAAATTTCAAATGTTAGTCTTAAGGATATGGAGGAGGATTTATCTTAGGAATTAAGGTTTTTTAAAATTTAACAATTGTTAAAAATTTATATGTAATATTTTATATTTAAATATTATAATTTTATTACGAACTATGTATAAAAGACGGTCTAATACAAGATTTGCTTAAGAAAATCTTTTAAGCAAATGGGATGAAAAGGTAAAGATGTGTTTGCAGTGAATATTTCTAGTGGTTTGTTTGACCGGTAATTTATATTGTTCATTGTGATATGCTCGTTGTTTATCACTAATTATTTATAAAAGTATTTGGTTAAATTATTTATGATTAATTATACTCCCTATGTCTTAAAATAAGTGCTATATTTTGACCAACAATATAAGAGTTTTTTGGTCAAAATGTAGCATTTATTTTGGGACAGAGAAAGTAGTATTAATTTTTAAAAAAAAAGCGGATAAAGGAGATGTTTGATGGAGTAGTGGGTTTGGGTTATGGTGATGATGTTTTTTGGGGAGGTGTATTAAAAAACTAAGAACCACAACTTTTGGCAGCAGTGCTACCTGCTGCTGCAGCCTTGGGAGAGTAAAAAAATACTCTCTTTTTCTTTTCTTTTGGGTTTGTGTTGTGTAGTGTAGTGTTCTTCTCTTCCACTTTTTTCTCTCTCTAAACTACTTTTAGAGCATATTTTTGTGCAAGACGTGTGCACCATAGATTAAATTGAAATACTATTTCCATAATACTGTTATGTTGAATGGAAATGGATATGATTATGAAATGAATATCAAAATGAAAAACGGATATAAAATAAAGATAGACAAAATGGAAAGGCTAATCACTTGAGCCCAAGTAAATGCTTGAACAATATTGCTTTGTAAGTTTATAATAACTTTAATTAGCTTATTACTCATGTTAGAGTATTAGATGTGTTTTGCTAGCCATTTTTAGTGATATAAGTCGATAACAAATTATCGATATAAGCTCGTCTTCATCATTAATTCGATCTCAACTAGCACAATTTCTTGATCTGGTATTTGCAGGGCCCGACATTTAGGAGTATGGGGAATGGTAAGGAAATCTCCACCCCGAAATGCCCCTAGGCCAAGCCATGTTTGGTGTAATATGATTATTTTTAAGAATGTAATGTGGTGGACCCCTAACCAGATCTCTTTCTTATGTAAAATGATAATTGTCAAAGCATATCATTAACTCTAATTTGGATGGTCAAAGCATATCAATTTTTATTAAAAAGACATCGATTAATTCTATGTATTTTTTATTAGAATTGTAATATTAAACTAATTTGATCGTTTAATGAAATGTAGGTGTGAAACGTAAACCTGTATCAAGACATAGCTTATAACATAAACTTGGGGCTTGTTCTGCCCCGCTCATTTTCTGTTCACTTCAACTCCAATCAGTTTAGTTCAGCTTCAATCAGTTCAGTTCAATTAAGCTCCAATCAGTTAAGTTCATTTCAACTTCATTCTTTTGGGTTTGTGTTGTGTAGTGTTCTTATCTCCCCTTTATTTCTCTCTCTAAAACTAGTTTAAGAGCACATTTTTGTGCAAGACGATGTGCCCCATAGATTAAATTGAAATACTATTCCTATAATATGTTATGTTGAATGAAAATGAATATGATAATAGAAATGGAAATGACAAACGGATACAAGATTAATGTAGATGTGGAAAGCAAGTATATCTATAGCGAAAGAGTTTTCTTAAGATCGGATGCATGACTTATATACATGCAACATTAACATTACAATTGTATATTGTCGTGTGATTACAAAGGGGTATACCTAAGTTTGTTTTTTGTCTTATCTACTCATTTAGAATTATCTTACTTTAATCTTTGGCTCATTTGAAAGAAATGAAATAGGTATATACGAAGAAAAATCCTTAAATAAACTTTCCTCTACGTACACCAATATGTATATATAGCCTATAATCCTTCTGATTTACCGAAAAATGTTGATTAGTAAGTGTATATAAATTTTAATGAACTCAATACTCCTGTTAGGCTATTAAATGTGTTTTGCTAGCCATTTTCAAAGATATTATAGGTCGATAACAAATTATTAATATGAGCTCATCTTTATCAATTATTCTTGTGGGAGATACTTCTAGTAGAATCTGTAAACAAATAATTGTCATCTAATTTGTTGGTCAAAGCATATCAACTTTTATTAAAAAAAAACATCGATTTATTATATGGTTTTTTATTAGAATAATACTATTAAACTATTTTGATCATTTAATGAAATCTTGATGTGAAACGTAAACCTGTATCGAGAAAGAGTTTATAGAAGTAATATAAATTTGGTTTAAATAAAAAATGAACTTGGTTTAACAACACTTATATAGTGGTGGTTTTGTGGGTTTGTCGTTTTAAGGATTGGACAAAGTAATGACTGTTTGAGAAAGCAGGATTCAGATCTAGTTCAAACAGTAGAGTTAGTAAAAATATTTATGCAAGCCCCATATATTATAATACAGTAATATAGTACTATTAAATACAGTATAATAATAAATGTATACTACCTCCGTTCCATAGGTATTGCAACCTTTGACATTTTGCACTATTCATACACTACCCTTTGACCCTCTTTTGTGATTTATACACGAGGATAAATATAGCCATGTGGGATCTTGTTAGATTCGTCTCGATATATGCTTAATTAAAATTTACTTTTTATATTTTTTACTTAAATAAAATTAGAGATATTAGCGTCTAAAGTAGTGCGTTGGGAGGCGTAAAACTCCCTATGTTGCAATACATATGGAACGAAGGTAGTATTAGATTAATGGACATCTCTAGTATATGTATATCTACTGCTTGAGTGCACGAGTGCAACCATTCGGGGGAATATATATGAGATGCTAATATATGCATTATATGCAACTACCATGAGTAAACTAATTGTCTACCCTATCTAAACAAAAAATATTAAGATTAAAATAATGTTAGTAGATACAAAATAATAGAAATAGTGGAGTAAACTAATTGTGGAGGATGATGAATGCATGAGAGTGAATACTGAATAATTCGTTCTTGTACATATTTATGAAAATAAGTGGCTAACTAATTATGTTTTTTTAATAAGAAAATTTTGTCTATGGTGTCTTCGTAGAATGCTCTACCTAGAGCATCATTACAAGTCAAACTCCTCCTACCCCAATCCCCCAACTCTCAAACAAATGCTTAGAGTATGAATTGAACCCTAGACCATACTAGAGAAGATGGAAAGGTTTATCACTTATACCCTAACTAGTATTAGTCCTCGACGATGCTCGGGTTATTAGTTAGCGATAACTAATATAATCTATCTTGTAAAATATCATTTTAAAAAATATAAGTCATCTTATTTAGACAACTTAACTCTTGGTTTTCATTTATATACCATCGTTATTGTTGATAGAAACAACAATAGTAATATGGTGGCATAGTGGTTGGAGCTATTCATTTCAGACATGAGGTTGGAGGTTCGAATCTTCTTATTGATATTTTTTTAAGGAAAATTTGCCTAGAATAATGCAACCTTTTGCCCATTCGCAGATAATAATGCAACCTAAAGATTATTCTGGAATAATGCAACCTTTATACCCCATTTATTTTAAACAGGACAAATGATCGGTGACCTGAATAATGGAGGGTAATTTTTATTAACAACTTTAAATTCAAAACAATAAAATTAAAAAAAAAAACTTTAGCGTAGACATGGAGGCTGGAGGCCTGGAGCTAACAGATTCAATTTCCAAATCCCAACTCCTCATCCTTCCTCCTTTCCTTTTCAATATAGCTTACTATACTCACTATCTTCTTCATTCCAGACCTTCATCTCCAACAACAATGGCAGAAAAAAATCAAAACAAAAGAAAGAATCTCAATAGGCTACACACTCCCTCCCATGCGAAGTAAAATCAATCGTTCTACCATCATTACTCACCCACACCAAACACCAAAACATCGATCTCATCCACATTGATCTCCATCATCCTCTACCCAAACAAGGCCCTTTTGATTGCATAATTCATAAATTCTACGACGAAAATTGGAATCATCAATTACTCGATTTCCAATCCAAACACCCTCACATCCCTATAATCGATTCTCCATCCGCAATCCGCCGTCTTCACAACCGCGTCTCCATGCTTGAAGCCGTCAATAATCTCACTTTTCCACCGTCAGAGGCGGCGTCGCCGCTTATCGGAATCCCTAAGCAGATTTTGCTAACTGAAGAAAACAATGTGGAAAACCTAGGTTTGAAGTTTCTGGTGATTGCAAAACCGGTAATCGCAAATGGAACGCTAAAATCGCACCAGATGTCATTAGTGAGCTCTAATGGATTAAAGAAAGTAAAACAACAACAACAACAATCTTCAGTTGTGTTGCAAGAGTTTGTTAATCATGGCGGTGTTTTATTTAAGCTTTATGTTGCAGAAAATTATGTTAGGGGTGTTTTCCGGTGGGCGGGAATTTTGGGTGTTTTTGGGTGGGCGAGGATTCTGGTGGGAGAAGGTGGGGTGGAGGGGTTCTGGTTAACGGGTCAGGGGAGAGGAGGGGCAGTTTATTTTTTGTTTTATCTTTTTTTTTTTAATAAATTTGTTTATCAGAACCAATTATTAGCTGACACGTGTCCCACTAAACCTATTATTCAGGTTATATTCACTTTTATCCGGTTTTGTCCTATTTAAAATAAATGGGGTATAAAGGTTGCATTATTCTAGAATAATCTTTAGGTTGCATTATTATTTGCGAATCGCCAAAATGTTGCATTATTCTAGGCAATTTTTCCTTTTTTAATATATGAGAATGTTGTTGAATAAAATGCTACTCAAACAGGGATGGTGACACGTGGCGGATAGTAGTGCTTGCTTATGCTTTTTAATATATATAGATTAGGTTGTCTTGGCATTGATATGTAGTGTATTCAATACAAACACCTAAACCAATACAAACACCTAATAATAATAATCAATGACCCCTAATACACCCCCTTAATCTTTACCGAGAGCAACAACGGATGGACTGGAACGATGTTTAATAAGCTAATCAGTAGATAGGCATTAAGTAATGTCGAACTTGAAGTGTTCCCTTGGAAACCATTTCAACAAACTAATAGTTAACATAACTATGTTTACTTCAATCATGTTGAACCGGATTAACAGTAAGATATGTAGCAGACACATTATCGCAATTGAGAGCAACATGACGACGAATAAAATAGCCAAGATCGGCTAAAAGTTGTTGTAACAAAAAAGTTTCAACTACAATATAGGCAACAAAAAAAAGGTTTCCTCTTTCAACACCAATAGATCGTATTTTTTCCTAAAAAAATAGTATAGCCACTGGTAGAACATCGACTATCAGAAATCCAACCCAGTTTGCATTGGAATGGGCAATAACTATAGTAGGCGATTTACTGTGATGAAGGTTCAAACCATAATCCGAAGCGGTTCAAACCATAATCCGAAGCGCTATGCAAATTCATGAAAATTATTTTCACATCATTAGGTGAGCACTACGGGAAGCATACGTGAGAGACCATATTCACGACATAAGCAATTATGCAATGAGTCATAGTCAATACTACATATACGATTTATGGGACCAACAAGAAGTTCTCTATCAACAATGGACAAGGTGACTCGGGAAACAATAGGGATACATGTGGGTTTAATAGTATGTCAATGGATCTACGAAACAAGATAAGGAACGTAATTGTGTTGAGTCAACGAAGTGCGTATCACTTGGACACCTAAAAAATGATGAAGATCCATTGAATTCTTCATAACAAACAAAGAAGAAATAACATCGATAATTTTGTGGACAAAAGAAGTGTCATTACTAGTGAGAACAATATAATCGACATACAAGAGTAGGATAACAATGTGACCCTTATAAGTAAGAGTGAACATAGAAATGTCAATCTGTTGCATTTGAAACCAATAAATAGAAGGATATTACAAAACCTACAAAACCAAGTTCGATGAGCTTATTTCAATCCATAAATTACGAAGAAGACAAATATGACTAGGCTTATAAGGGTGGGAAATACTCAAAAGTTATCGCATATATATCTCCTTCTGAAGAAAACCATGAAAAAACATTTTTGACGTCGAGCTACCAAATTGGCTAGTTAGAGAAAACAACTATAGTAAGAGCTTAGCACATAATGGTGAGCTTAACGACAAGACTCAAGGTTTCAAAGTAATCAATATCTGCCTAACAACAAAACCCGCTCCACGGTCATATTATAATTGAATGTTATTGACGAACTTTTATTTATATTAGAGTGACATTGATAAAATGTTATTGAAAGAGGGGTGGTGATATGTGGCAGACTACAACTCTTGCCCATACTTTTTAAGATATATATCGAGAGAGAGATAAATGATGAATAACATTGTTAATTAAACTTTTTAGTTGTTATCAATATACAATCAAGTGATTTTGCTGAGCATAACACAATAAAAAGGACTAAATATATGGAAACAAGTTCTTAATGTTAAAAGATGATCAAAATATTCAACTTTGAGCTATAACTATTGTCTTAAGCGGGCAAGATCACCAAAGCAAGTGAAAATAACTCACTTTCTTTTGACATAACTTATGCACGTCCAAAAAAAAAAAAAACTTATGCACCATCAACAAAACTAGTCTTTGATTGTATGCAAATAAATTTTATTCCAAAAAGAAGGCTTGGAGAAACCAGTTTACCTATAATGAGAATCTCAAGCTGGCATTAGATCTTATAATGAGTACAATAATTTCGGAAATGTACTTAGTAGGGAAATTCCTATTGGTTTATTTGGATATATAGAATCGTGCTAAATATCTAAGGAATAATACTTTTTCTTTTAATAATATAAGACTCGATCAAAGAACTCTTGGATTACTTTTGATTGCTCTAGATTCGTGAAATTCATACTAAGTAATAAATATCTCCGCTGATACTACATTTTTATAGTCTAAGATGCAATTAAAATTTTGAAATACACAAAGTATTTTGTGCATATATACCTCCTTTATTATACAAAGATGGATTGTGTTAAAAGTTGGTACATGTTCAAACATACTCTTTTCAATAGAGAATTACTGCACGAAAGTTCGTCTTAATGCACACGAAGCGAGGTTATACTCAAATTCACAAGGTTACTTGGCTGTAAATCAATGTAATTGCCAAATAGATTTGGGAACACGATGCAAATGTATACTCTCTTTTTCTCGACTACATGGAAACCATCAATAGGCAGACATCAATTACTTCAAGCGCTATTGCATGAGTCGCCTCGTTAGCCTCTCTATAAACACGAGAAAAATTAACATTATCAAAGAAAGTCGTTAAAATCAAAATCTCTCTAACAATTACTCTCAGATAAGTCAACACGTTTATCTTGTAGCCTCCTAACCACTTGTAAGCAGCTAAACTTCATTGTTAGGGTCTGTTCTCTTCGGCATAAAATAGCTGAGTTGAACTGAATTAAATTGAAATGAAATGAAATGAATAGTGATATCTAAGAGTAAAACATTGTCTAAAGCTGTACTGAGTTGAACTAAATTGAATTTGAAAATAAGTTAGGGGAGAATAAGCCCTTGGTCTCAAAATCTCTCTAACAATTACCACTCTTTTTAGATGTCAAATTGTGAACAATCTTATTTGTAGGGTTGCTCAACATAGGCATAAGATTTTCTCCTAAATCCCAATAAAATCTAACCCCAATTTATCCCAAAATGCACCCATGATAAAATCACCCAAAGAAGTTCTACATTCAAAAAATGAGGAAGTATGATGCACGCGCTATAGGGGTCACGTGTGGAAATCAATCTTTTAAACCTGTCAATATAATAATGCATAGAATACTGATCATATACACGTCCCAAGATCGCTCAAATATCTGACAAACTTACCCTCTCCCCTACTTTGTGATGAAAATTTAATTATCGATTTGACATATCTTTTGAATGCCCCAAATAAAAATGTTTTCCTTTCACAAAACAGAGGCCATGTTCTTGTAGATTGAATTTGACTTGTCTATTCTCCTCAATTTATTTTCAATTCAGTTTAGTTTAATATCTTTACTCTATATATCACTATTCATTTCAGTTTAGTTTAGTTTAACTGTTTTATGCTGAAGACAACAGACCCTTAATTGAATCGAAACAAAACTAAAATCTATAAAACTAAAAATCTGTAACTCAGTTGGACTAGATTGAAACAAATTTGATTAAATTAAACTGAAAATATTTTATACTTATTCTGTAAAAAAGAACAAGGATATGACCAAAGTTGGGTTGAAAACTATTATCCCCGACTCCTTTTATTTGCTACACAGTGAAACAAATGCAAAAACTTCATACGATCTTCTATGACGTCGGGTTGGGGTGTCAAAATTGTTTACAACGGCGGGGAATCCAACATGATGGCTGATGTTCTTGCATTTCAAGGACCCTCTAGACAAGACAAGTTCATAATTTGGCTCTAATATTTGCTCCTAATCTCATATTGGTAGTGTATTAGCCTATTTTGAACTTAGTAGTCTAATGTTATGCACCTATAGATGTTTTCATTGGTACCTTGTACCCATTGGATGAAGTAATAATATTGAATAACTTATCAAAAAAATAAGTAGGATATGCGAGGAATTATTGTGGTTCCAACTTCTCATAGCCTACAACTTCGCATAAACAATAAACATCCTATTTTTTGAAGAAATAAGACATTAGAATGTAGGTGGTAATTGATTGTATTAGCTAGTTTGCCCATCTAATTGTTAATTTGTTATTGTTGTTTGTAAAACATTATTTGGTAAATCATGATGGGAGTAGTTGATTATATTTTAGCATAATTAAGGAGCATTTGGATACGGGGTTCAAAAAAGTAACCGACAATTTTGCTACTCTTACATGATATTTGGTTATTAATATTTTGCTTTCACTTTACCTACATTTCAGTACCATTTTACCCCTTCCTTCTACATTAATTTCAGTTATTTTTCTTATCTAAACCTTATTTTCCTTTTCGCAAAAAACACCCCTCATCATTCAAACTTATCATATCCAATACCCTCCTACCAAGCCTTCTTAAAATTAACTTGGGTTTTTCTATGTGGTACCCCTGGGGTATCAGTTTTTCCAAGTGGTACCCTTCCAAAATAGAAGGTCCACATTGTACCCTTGAAGTGCACTAATTGTCTAAGCCATGCCATTGCCGTTAATTGACCGTTAACTTAAGTTAAAAAATAACGTTAGTTGTAGTTAGCTTGGGTTAGGTTATGTTAATTTTAGTTTTGGTGGAAAATTTTCCCCCAATTGTCTAGGGTTTAGGAGTATTAAACCATCTGCTTGACATCTTCTTCATTCATCACCTTCTTCTTTCATCATCTTCTTCCTTCGTCCTTGAAGAAACTGACATAAGGGGCATTGAAGATTCGTATATTGATGTTGAATACATGTAGGGTTTAATTTTTCAGTTTATTTTTGGGGTTTTTCGGAACAGAGATGATGGAAGTTTAATGAACTAATCATTTAAGGGGTTCGGTAGTTTTAGAATTTAATTTTCTTCATTTTTTTTAAAGCTATTAAAGGCTGGTTGTTGTATTACGTTAACCATGGTTAACATTCGTTGATCACCGTCACTAATTACAAGATTAAAAGGTACTGTTCAGACAGTTATTGCACTTCAAGGGCACAATGTGAACCTTTCATTTTAAAGGGGTACCACTTGGAAAAACTGATACCCTAGGGGTACCACATAGAAAAACCCAATTAAATTTCAGATCCAAACATGTTTTTCAATCCTCTGTCTACCACAAGCCAAGATGGAAAATTTGACTAGTCAATGTTTTAAATTATATCAAAAACCTCTAATTTAATTTGGATAATTTTTCTATTTGATATAGGAAACAAGAAAAGATAATGCTTTTAAGAGTTTAAGCTTGGTGTTGTTGCTACTAGCTAGTTGCTACCCCAGTATAATACCATTGGATTGATTTGATTATTCAATCGGACGGTGGCTAGTGAAAAACTACTACTAATTTTTTAAAAATTTGAATAGTGACAAGTAAGCACGAAGACATGGGACTTATGGGAGACATTGAAGTTCCCCCACTAATGTTTATGTGGGGAGAAAATTGGTGGGTCAAATTAAAGTACCCCCCTTCTAATCAAGGGAAGATTTATTGTTATATACTTGTTATTCGAGGTATTATTACTAAATTAGCTCACTTATCCATAATGTCTTTTGTTGTTGGTTTTGATTACATTCATCCAAAATGTTTAAGTTGTTTTTTTGTTTATTTTTTATTTTCTAGTTGTAATCACACAATTGAATCCTTTTTTAAAAGATTGTAAAGTTTCATATGTAGTAGATTATATTTCATTAATATTTAGTTATGATCAAAATGTGAATGATCATTTTTTAGATTATAATGGGAAGTGTGTGGTAAAGTTGAACGAAAACTTGAAGCGAGTTTACGTTGATTTATTGTAACGGATAAGTATAAGTTAGTATGTAAGACTTATCATCGTAAGACAATGAGTTTGCGAATTCTAAACGACCTGAATATTCCTTATTGGCACTTGGTGATTTTTATTAATTTTAATTTATTTAAATCAGACTATCTTATCAATTTTTTTGCTTAATTCTCTTATTTTCTAGCACATAGTCAACTTTACCCGGTATAGTATGTTGTCCATATTAAGATGCACTTTTACTAGTAATTCTGAATATGATAATATTCTATTTTACTTACGTAAACTGTTCGATTACTTTTTATATCAATGGTAGCAAGATAATTAATTACTGAGTTTAAATTAAAATCTTTTGACCATGCAGGCTTAGCATTTTCAGCGCTATTCATCTATACGTATTACTACCTCTGTTTTTATTTAATTAGGAATTTGGAGACATTTGTACTTTGCACGCTTGTCGATGCATATCTTTGATCACGAATATTTCTAATTACGTATGAGTAAATTTTTTAAAAAGTTATTAATAACTTACACATTAAGATAAATCAAACAAGATCCAACATGAATATATTTTTCCTAATATATAAATAACAAATTGTGGTAAAAAACTAAAATATTATTAGTAACAAAAGTTAAAAAATTCCTATTAAATTTAAAAATTTAAAATGGAGGGAGTGATTTAAGATATAACATAGGATTAATGATCTACTTCTTAGATAACCCAATATATAGAGAATTTCCAATTGTCCCTACATTGATCCTAGGGCCCTTTATGTCTTAGGAAGAGACTCCTTTACAAGTATTTATTTTATAGTTTGTTATATTTCTATTATGTATAATAAATAGTTGCAAAAAGATAATAATATATATATACAATACTAGGTATACAAATCATTTTAAAGAGCTCACTGGCAAAACTAATTAATATTTTACAATGTTATTAGATTTACAATCCGTATCGATGACAAACCAAGATTTTTGAAGTCAAGGTGTTAATAACAGCGATATATTCTATAATTGAAAAGGGGTGTCAGCCTATATATAGTTTACTTTTTTTGCTTTTAAAAATGGTCTTTTAGAAGGGCTTTTTAGGTTTTAAATGACACCCCTTACATTTTAATAGACTAGTATTAAATGCACGCGATAAATAAAATAGTATTCTACTCCCTCTGTAACGAATTACTTGCAACAATGGAATATTTTATCTCTCACAAATAATATCAATTGTTGCAAGTAATTCGTTACGGAGGGAGTATAATTTAATTTGTAAAACAGTTAATTGTCGAATAGTAAAACAATTAAAGTTATGCAAAATAAATACTAATAATCAACACATCGAGACGAATCTAATAAGATTTTACATGACTATAATATTCGTTACATATTACATGGAATATGTATGAATAGTCAGAAGTGATACGAGTATTAAAAAGCGGAAAAAATATTAGGAAGATCCGCCACTAAGGTGTTAGAGATAAGAAAGTTGGGTATGGAAAGAAAAGAAGTTAGCAATGAGGGCACATAATTACCGAACTACCTCAAGGTACAAATTTTTATCACATGTGGGTCCAAAAATGGATTGACTGGTGGAATATGATTTCAGGGGCCTACAAGAAAAGCCCAAACACAAGCTTAATGGAAAACAGAAACGTCCAATTCATGGCCCACATCTCTGGGCTTCAACCCAGACCAACTTGCTCTTCTTCTCTGCTTCATTAATGCTTCAACTTATATTGAAAATGGCCTCTCACCGGGTCACCCTCCTATTTTTTAGGTGTTTATCAGAATATTCGCAAAATCGTTAATTTGTCACTTTGATACTATTATACGCGAAATGATACATTTTATTATACTCCCTTCGTCCCATAATTCTTCTCACTTCTTGAATATCTGTGAAGTATAAAATAATAGAGTGAGAAGAACATTGTGGAACGGAGGAAGTATTACAGTTACTTCTGTAATTCTAAGAATAAAAGAGATGAACTTTCAAAAATACCCCAAATTTCCTCCACCTTTTACTCCTAATTTTTTTTTGAATGATACCTCAAAAGAGGCACTATCGACCCAAACCCTTTTACCGACCTCCCAAGGTAAGCTATGAGCTAAGTCATGTGTGACGCAATTAAACTTTCTACTAACAAAGACAGAATCAAAGCTGTTAAAAGACTCTATAACATGATAGTTATAATCTAAAACAAGGTGTACTAAACTTCTTCCCTTCTCATTCTTTCGAATTGCATTCACAATCCCTTAACAATCTTAACTGAAGTTGGCTATCTCTTGCGTTCAATCTTTCATATCACATGAGCCTTTTTTTTATAGAAGTATATCTCTTTTTCATCTCTCCTCTTCAGAGGGCTTTTGTAAATAATGTTGCAAATATTAAAAAACAGAGGTATGTAATATGCTACCACAACTTAACAGACTTGTGAGTATTCTATCTAACAAAACTTGTGAAGGTTTTTATGTTCGAGAAACATTTTCTTTTCAAGAACATTTAGATTTTAGACACTATAATATGTACTGAGTTTCGACTTTCAACTCTCCCCCCCCCCCTCAGGCCTCATGTGATATGAAAGATTGAAAGCAAGAGAGCTAGGATAGATCACCTTACGGGTATTAAGTCGTGTACTACATGGTAAGTAGGTAACTAAGGCTAGTGTGGGTACTGAATCGTGTATTCGTATACATGTTAATATAAGGTTAATGTATTGCTTGATCTTCGAAAATAGAGAACAGGAGAATTCCAACTATGCTAATGATACTGAAGATACCATGTGTTTAATACATTGATACACTCAGACATGCTGTAAATCTAATAGTCATTGTCATTCATGTGCCTAGGGTAGCTCACAGCTTACTGCTTACTAAGATGGCTGTATACTAGTATGCATGTGATCTTATGAACAAATCTCAAACCTCGCCTTATGTAGGGTTCTCTGACAAAAGAAACAAACATCCTTCCCTGGCTAATTGAACATCGGAACCATATGACAAAAAAACAAAACATAACATAACGATTAACGTCCACCACATTCGCAACTAGTCTATCATGTTACTGGGTATACCCCAACTCTGGGCGTACGCATGAAAAGGCAGCCTTGGCTACAACACATACCTCTAGGTATACCGTATACCCGAGAACACCTAAAAATTTGTACCAAACTCGTCAAATACAAGAAAAATAATTGAACACAAATATTATAAATGTACAAACTTACATTTATAGTTGTCCAATATAGTATCTGTTCATAACTTTGTATTCAGGAGCCACAGTCAAACTCACATTCCAGTGCAGATCTTAAATGAGATATTTTGTGTTTGTTCTGTATCATTGTCTCCCACTAAAAATACATGTCATTTCCTTCTAGTTGAAATGGGTCCCTTCATGAGCTTCATAGGTCCCTCTCTTTCCAAGTTCCAACATAATTTTCATTTCATTTTTGTTTATTGTAAAACAAAGAAAAGAGAAAAGGATATAATCAACAATGAATTCAAAATTTCAATTTGTATACTGTCAGACTCAGATACAGATTTCAGACCTGTAAGCATCTTCAGACAACCCTGCTTGATGAAACACTTGAGCTTTCATTATAACAATTCATCCTTCTTATGGAGCAGTAATTTTCAGCGATGTAAGCATCGTATAGAGGAGGGCATATATACCGGTGATTTCAAGCAATCTTTCTCCTGCTTTTGTATGGATTATACCAGTATGACATTATGGCAATTTGACGCCGGATAAATTTTATGTGAAGATGTCGGAGAGGTTATGCATGCTTGAAGAGTTTCATGCTGAGCCAATGGAAGTATACAGCAACAACTAGGATCGGCAGTGATAATGGCACCAGGAAGCAGTAATATCTGAGCAGAAGATCCAAAAATTTAGACACTCGTCCAGTAAATACATCTTAATATAGAAAATGTTTTATTTACATCTAAACATACAAAAGAATATACAGATTCATCTAGATAGAGGGTTCAAAGAATGAACGAATTCACTGGTCGCCTATATCAAGATAAACTCAAGGGTTTGCATTATACTCATCTACAATTAAGATGTAAGGTCACTCTTGCTACTTGAGATGTTCAGATAAAATCCACATTCCCAAGAAAAAGAACCAAACTAACCACAATCCCAAAAATGCCCCCTATAACTAGAGATACTCAACTTTCATCCGTCTCACAAGATTCACCAGATGAGGTGCAGGGTTGGGGAAAGATATTAGTTGATGACCGTGCAGTTCATTTTTCAGAATCCAAGGTCAGCAGGCAAAAGCTGTTGCAAGAGACTTGTATTGCAGTTGTAAGAGATAGATTTCGATATCTAGTATGAAAATCACTGCCGATAGCGATTAGAGCTAATAAAAAAGTGAAAATGAAATGGCCATGCTGAGGCAGAGAGCATAGAGGTTGAGAAGGGATGGGGGTGGTTCCAACTTCCAAGTCATACAAGGGGTATCCTTGAATTTAAGGTTGTAGAACTATGTTTATGTTTTTTATCTGAACAGAGGGAGTCCTTCAGTTCACACATAAAAATGTTGATGCATCATTGAGTTCTCAGGCCTGAGCAATGGCCGTTGCACCTCTTCAGCAAAGGACAAAAAGAGTCTTGATTTCTAAAAGATGAGATGCTTTCTTTGTACACTTTGATTCATGTTGCACAAAAATGCTACTTGCAATGACTCTAATTTCCTGCTCAATTAGTCTATATCTCCATTATGACCTTTTTAGTAACACCTACAAGATTCTATAAAATTAAACCCAAAACTAAAAAAGTACATAGAGAGATGAAACAAAGCATTGGGAAAGAATGGAACAAACTCTACTCTTCAACTTATTCTACGGAGCAAATATTCCCCCTACCCCTAATAAACACACACCAGTCCTTCATCAAGCCCCTACGAAAGTTGAAGCACGTGTTTACATAAAAGTTTAGGAATTGGACTAGAGGTTGTTCTAGTCAACTTAGCTGAAAGTCATGTGAACTTATTGGAAGTTCGGATCGATCTGTTTAACTAATTTGAACTTACATTACAGCGTCTTTCGACTTGTTGTGTAACTAGTACGTCAATACAAGTAACAGAAGACTACCTACACTTGTAAAGTAGAGGCCAGATTTTTGTTAAAACAAGATAACACGCACAGGGAAATATAAGTATTTATATAGCTCATGTAAAGAAGGCAATTCTCCAGTGAAAGGCCAGAAGGTAACATAAATAGATCCAGTAGAGATATGACCCTCAGACTTCTCTGCTAATGCCAGCATAACTTATTGGCTATATACAAATTTTACCCAAAATGACAAGTAAAGCAAGCCCGTAATCACAAACTTATTAGTGCTTCAAGGAAGGTTAGGAGGGCGGATCACATAAACGAAACCTCATCCTTTAAGCAAAGTTGATTATGATGCTTGACTATTATCTCAACTCAAAACCAATACACCCAAGGAGTCAGTGTTTTTGTATGCTTATCCAAGATCAAGAGGGGAAGGCTTTGCTGTGAGTCACGGTGCAGTGGTTAGGGGAGGTGGAGACTCAGTGTGCAGAAGCTAGAGCGATCTTGGTGGGCGTGGAGCCAGCAGCAGAGTTTGGGTTTCATGAAGTGGTCGTGGAAACTGATAAGATTGATAACCAAGCTGTGGTGAATGTGATCCGCAAGAGAGAGAATGGCTATAGTCCCTTTCATTTATTACTTGACGGTGTTACTCATTCGTCCGTAATAAAGTAGCCATGAACTTGCTCATTTGCAACCTCGGGAGTAGGTAGAAGAATTTTAATTTTTGATGTTCTTCCCGTTATTTGTAATTTATTTGCCAGTGATTTGGAAATGTGTAATGCTCTGGGATTTTCTCTCGGTAAAAAACCCATACACCCAATGATAGCATACATGTTCTGAAGCTACCAAAGTATTCTAGTCTCATAGTCAATGCATAAATTTCCCAAACTATAGGTTACAATTTCTACCCAACTAAACAAGACAATGAGAAAACATTATGCGCCACCATGCAACTGAGAAATAGCAAAGAGATGATGAATTCAGAATCACATGAAACATGATTGATGCTACTATAAGCATCTTAACTAAGTTATGCAACTATAATACAAAAAAAAAAACGCACCGCTTTTGCCAAAAAATGCATATTCACATTATTCGAGCAAAACAAAGAACCCAAGATACCACCCTCGTTTGTACTACATTGTAATTACACTCGCTCTTGGGCACTGTTCTTTTGGCCTGCAAAGAACTTAAATTAATTTCAGTTCAGTTCCTGCTGAGAGAGGAGTTGCATTTCAGTTCTTTGCAGACCAAAAGAAGAGGGCCTTGATCATCAACAATTCCCATTTTCACACTAATCATCAGCAATCGTACGTGTTATTAACTAACACGTCACTAAAAGAGTACATTCACTATACACCCAAAGGCAAAATTTTGCTAATTTTCCTCATCTCGAGCTTTTTCCATCACACAAAATTTGCTCATTTGCTAAGAGTTATAACCCAAAAAGTATAATGCTTCAAATAACTGAAATAATCAATGTTTTAACTTTCAATATAGTACTACATTTCATATTGCATACAAGACTAAAAAAGGGAGTTGCTCAGTTCAGTTCAGTTCAGCTTTTTTCAATCGAGTTCAATCCAGCAGTTTTCAGCCGAAGAGAACAAACCCTACGAGTGAAAGATATACTTATGAATCAAATAAAAATGGTAGAAGAATATATACCTATCTCTTTGTATAGCTGCGATCACGGGATTATCAGATGGTGCTAATAGCTTTGAAATTACAGCAGCATAAAAGAATGCTCCAAAAGAAGTTAATCCAAATACAATGAAAATAAAACCCCAAATTTGCTGAGAAAATGCAGAATTTCCCATGTGCCAAAACCTAGAAATTCAACAGAGTATGAGTTCAATCAAATCTATTCAATATCATTTCTAATGGTAATCCGTAAATTAAAAAGGATAGATATGCCGAATTTACCTTGCGAATCTAACAAATTAATTCAAATTTATACAGTTCACACAAACGGAAATTTAATCCCTAATTTCGGTTGCAAATCCACCACCTAACTGAGGGAGGAAGCTGGAAGAAGATTGAACGGGCGGTGGTCATGTGGAGCAGCACGTGTGGTGGGTAAAAATTTAGGGAAACGGTTCGCTATCGCTTTCTGTTTTCAGTTTAATAAAAATAAAAATAAAAATATGTAAATTAAAGAAATTAGTTTTTGATTTTTAGTTGTCGGTTTTCAAATTAAGCATAATTACAATTAATATGGTAGTGTATCATATCACTCTAAAACTATAAAAATTAAACAGAATAGTACATGTATACGTAGGGCTAGGGCCTACAGGTGTAAATGAGTCGGGCTTAACCGAGCCCTACAATAGTATCATGTTCCAGCTTGTTTGATTTTAACGAGCCCGAACTCTCTAACGAGTTTATGAATTTTAACAAGCTCGTTTCGTCTAAGAAATATTATGTTCAATCTTTGTTTATTATTCAATCGAGTCGAACTCAAATGAGTTTTTGTTCATAAATGAGTGTAATGAAGTTATGTTCATGAACATCTAAATAAATATTTGTTCTTAAAGGTGCAAACAAGAATTTGACCATCAACATCAAACAAGCTTTTGCTTTTAGTTAATGTTAAACATGAGACGAGCTCCAAAATTTTAATAAACGAACAAAGCACAAGCTTTAATCAAGTTCAAGCCAATCTATTCATTGAGAGTACGGCTCATTTACGTTCCTACGTTGAGCTACCTATGACTAAAAAAAATAAAGGAAAGCTTTTACATCAAATAAAATAAAATAAATATAACATAAGGCCTGTTCTCCCCCATTTATTTTCCGTACAGTTCAATTCAGTTGCACTTCAATCAGTTCAGTTCAGTTCAGTTTCGCTCCAATTAGTTCAGTTCAGTTTCGCTCCAATCAGTTCAATTCAATTCAATTCAGTTCCAATAAATTAAGTTCAATTCAGTTCCAATCAGTTGATTTGACATAAACAAAAGCCCACGGCCCAGTCTAACACAATAATCTAACCCACCCCCAATTCCCTCCAAAGCTGTACTGCACTCCAACTAGGAGAAAATCACAATAACCCTTACCAGTAAACACACCACAAACTCGAGAACTCGACGAACTTCAAAAAAACTCATCAATGGCAGCAGCAGATGTAGAAGCAGTCGATTTCGAGCCAGAAGAAGACGATCTCATGGACGAAGACGGTATCGGTGGTGACGCCGATGGCTCTCCTAGAGCTGCTCATCCAAAGCTTAAATCCGCCATTACTGGAACAGGAGGTTCATCTCCTAGCTTCGGCACTAAGAAAACTAAAGGTCGTGGTTTCCGTGAAGAAGCTGATGCTGAGCGTAATAGTCGTATGACTGCTCGTGATTTTGATTCTCTTGACTCTGATGGTGGACCTGGACCTGCTCGCTGTTAGTGATTTTTCTCTCTCTCTCTCTCTTTATTTGCTGTTTTTTGTTTGTGATTGTGGTTTTTGTATTGGTTGCTAGGGTTTTGGTTTTGGTTTTAGCGGAATAGTAGCATTTTTTCATTTGCTAGGGTTTTGGCAATGTTCGAGTTGGCAATGTTCGAGCGTAATTGTGGAATTAGGTTGTGATTTGTGATTTTAGTGGAGTAATTAGTGGTAGAACAACTGAAGATGAATGATTATCTATTTTTTGTGTTTTTTGTGTTGATGCTGAGCGTAATAGTTGTATGATTGCTTGTGATTTTGATTCTCTTGACTCTGATGGTGGACCTGGACCTGCTCGCTGTTAGTGATTTTTCTCTCTCTCTTTATTTGCTGTTTTTTTGTTTATGATTGTGGTTTTTGTATTGGTTGCTAGGGTTTTGGTTTAGGTTTTAGCGGAGTAGTAGCATTTGTTTCATTTGCTAGGGATTTTGGCAATGTTCGAGCGTGATTGTGGAATTAGGTTGTGACTAGTGGAGTAATTAGTGGTAGAACAACTCAAGATGAAGGATTGTCTATCTTTTGTGTTTTTTGTGTTGATGCTGAGCATAATAGTCGTATGACTGCTCTTGATGTCGATTCTCTTAACTATATTTGCGATTTTGTGTTGCTTTTGGTGTGATTTTGGTTTTTGTAGTAGGTTGTTAGGGTTTTGGTTTCGGTTTTAGCGGAATAGTAGCATTTTTTCATTTGCTAGGGTTTTGGCAATCAATGTTGTGCTTGAGACTCTGTTGATTATTTGAGCATAATTGTGGAATTAGGTTGTTGTTTGTGGATTTTGATGGAGTGAATTAGTTGTAGTCAGTGACTATCTATTTTTTGTGTTGATGCTGAGTGTAATAGTCGTATGACTGCTTGTGATTTTGATTCTCTTGACTCTGATGGTGGACCTGGACCTGCTCGCTGTTAGTGATTTTTCTCTCTCTCTCTTTATTTGCTGTTTTTTTTGGTGTGATTGTGGTTTTGTATAGGTTGCTAGGGTTTTGGTTTTAGAGGAATAGTAGCATTTTTTTCATTTGCTAGGGTTTTGGCAATGTTCGAGCGTAATTGTGGAATTAGGTTGTGATTTTAGTGGAGTAATTAGTGGTAGAACAACTGAAGATGTAAGAGTATCTATTTTTTGTGTTTTTTGTGTTGATGCTGAGCGTAATAGTTGTATGACTGCTTGTGGTTTCAGTTTTAGCGGATTAGTAGTATTTTTTCATTTGCTAGGGTTTTGGTAATGTTCGAGCGCAACTGTGGAATTAGGTTGTGATTTGTGATTTTGGTGGAGTAATTAGTGGTAGAACAACTGAAGATGGAAGGATTATCTGTTTTTTGTGTTGATGCTGAGTGTAATAGTCGTATGACTGCTTGTGATTTCGATTCTCTTGACTCCGATGGCGGACCTGGACCTGCTTGCTGTTAGTGATTTTCCTCTCTCTCTTTATTTGCTGTTTTTTGTTTGTGATTGTGGTTATTGTATAGGTTGCTAGGGTTTTGGTTTTGGTTTTGGTTTTAGCGGAATAGTAGCGTTTTTATTCATTTGCTAGGGTTTTGGCAATAGATGTTGTGATTGCGATTCTGTTGATTATTTGAGCGTAATTGTGTTTATGATGGAGTGAATTTGTGGTAGAACAATCGAAGGTTTAGGAGTATGTAGTAGTTAGCGACTCATAATCTATTTTCTGCGTTGATGCTGAGTGTAATAGTCGTATGACTGCTAGTGATTTCGATTCTCTGGACTCTGATGGTGGACCTGGACCTGCTCGCTGTTAGTGATTTTTATCTCTCTCTTTGTTTGCTGTTTTTTGTTTGTGATTGTGGTTATTGTATAGGTTGCTAGGGTTTTGGTTTTGGTTTTAGCGGAATAGTAGCATTTGTTTCATTTGCTAGGGTTTTGGCAATGTTGGAGCGTAATTGTGGAATTAGGTTGTGATTTGTGATTTTAGTGGAGTAATTAGTGTTAGAACAACTGAAGATGTAGGAATATGTAATAGTCAGCGACTCTATCTATTTTCTGTGTTGATGCTGAATGTAATAGCCGTATGACTGTTCATGATTTCGATTCTCTTGATTCCGATGGTGGCGCTGGACCTGCTCACTATTAGTTACTTCTCTCTATATATTTGCTGTTTTTTGTTGAGATTGTGGTTATTGTATAGGTTGCTAGGGTTTTCGTTTCAGTTTCTGTTTGCTAGGGTTTTGGTAATCAAGGTCTTGGTAGAGATTCTGATGATTATTTGAGCGTAATTGTGTAATTAGGTTGTGATTTTTGGATTCTGATGGAGTGAATTAGTGGTAGAACAACTGAAGGAGTATGTAGTAGTCAGTGACTATTATCTATCTTTTGTGTTGATGCTGAGCGTAATAGTCGTATGACTGCTCCTTGTTTCTCTTGACTCTGATGGTGGCCCTGGACCTGTTCGCTATCAGTTTTCTATCTCTTTGTTTGCTGTTTTGTGTTGTGATTATGATTTTTGTATAGGTTGCTAGGGTTTTGATTCTGTATTGTTGAAGAGATACTTTTTTCCGTTTGCTAGGGTTTTGGTAATCGATGTCGTCAATTCTGTAAGTAGGTTGTGATTTGTGGATTTTGATGGAGTAAATTTGTAGTCGAACAACCAATGTAGAGGTATGTAGTAGTCAGCGACTCTGTTCATATTTTGTGTTGATGCTGAGCGTAATAGTCGTATGACTGCTTGTGATCTCGATTCCCTTGACTCCCAATGGTGTCCCTGGTACTGCTCGCTTTTAGTTTCCTCTCTCTATATTTGCTTATTTTGTGCTACATTGTGGTCTTTGTTGATAATAGGTTTCTAGGCTTTTGGTATCAGTTTGTTTGGAAAATAGAAGTTTTCCAGTTGCTAGGGTTTTGGCAATCAAAGTTGTGGTAGTGATTTTATTGATTTCTCGGGCGTATTCTATAATTAGGTTGTGATTTTGTGGATTTTAATGGAGTATATTAGTGGTTGAACATCCGAAGATTTAGTTGGATTTAGTAGTCAGCGATTCTATACGAAATTTGGGTGTAATTCCGTACTTAGGTAAACTGTGGAATTAGGTTAGGAGTGGGTAGATATGTTGGGTTTAGGAGTATGTATTAGTCTTAGGCTATGATTATTAAGTACCTTGGTTTTTGGCTCTTAATTTGCGTGATTTTGGTTCTCGATAGTAGTTTGCTAGGGTTTTGATTAACTGAAAGAGAGCATTTCGATTTGCTAGGGTTTTGGTAATTGTAAGTTGTGGTAGCGATTCTATCGATTTTTTGGGCGTAATTTTGTAATTTGGATGTGATTTATGGATTTTGATGGAGTAAAAAGTGTTAGAATAACTAAAGTTTTAGGAGTATGTAGTAGTCAGGACTAATGTTTAGGCTGTGATTTTTGGACTTACAATGGAACATACTATGGAATTAGGTTAGGACTTTAATGGTAGCATTTTTCCATTTGCCAGGGTTTTGGCAATCGATGTCGTGGTAGCGATCTGTTGATTTTTCGAGCGTAATTCTGTTTTGAGGTTGTGATTCATTGATTTTGATAGAGCTAATTTGTGGTAAAAGAATCAAAGATTTGGGAGCATGTCGTGGATTTGTGGTCAGCAATTCTATACATTTTTGGGCATCAATTCATATTTAGGTTGGTTTATGTGCATTTTAATGGAGTAAATTTGTAGTAGAAGTACCAATGATTTTGGAGTGTGTAGCAGTCACTGATTAATTTCTTTGGGAGTAATTCTTAATTAATTTGTAATTTGTTGATTTTGATGGAGCAAACTGTGGAATTAGGTTGTAGGAGTATGTATTATTGTTAGGCTATGCTTAGTAGATACCAAGGATTTTTGACTCGTAATTTGCGTGATTTTGGTTTTTGGTGGGGTTTTGATTTCAGTTTTAACGGAAAAGAGAACATTTTTCCATTTGCTAGGGTTGTGGTAATCGAAGTCGTGGTAGGGAATCTGTGCGTAATTTTGTAACTAGGTTGTGATATGTGGATTTTAATGGGGTAAATTAGTGGTAGAACTACCGAAGATTTAGGTGTGTATAGTAGTTAGTGATTGTATCCATTTCTTTGGAAGTAATTCTGTGTTTAGGGTGTGATTTGTTGATTCTGATGGAGCCAACCGTGGAATTAGGTTAGGACTTTGTATTTATGCAGAGACTTAGGCTATGATTAGCAGATACCTTGTGTTTTTTGGCTCTTAATTTGCGTGATTTTGGTTTTCGACACTAGTTTGCTAGGGTTTTGATTTCAGTTTAACTGAGAGAGCATTTTTCGATTTGCTAGGATCTTGGTAATTGAAGTCATGGTAGTGATTCTATGGATTTTTTTGGCGTAAATTTGTAATGAGGTTGTGATATATGGATTTTGATGGAGTAAATTAGTGATAGAACAACTGAAGTTTTAGGAGTATGAAGTAGTCTGCAACTTTATCCATTTTTCGGGGTGTAGTTCTGTGTTTTGGTTATGGTTCGTTGACTTTAATGGAACCAAAATGTGGAATTAGGTTAAGACTTCTGTTTTAACTTTATTCCCATTTGCTAGGGTTTTTGCAATCGACGCCGTGGAAGCGATGTTGTCGAGGCGTAATCTTTAATGAGGTTGTGATTCTTTGCTTTTGATGGAGCTAGTTTGTGGTAGAACATCCAAAGATTTGGGCGCATGTAGTAGTCAGCAATTCTATACATTTTTGGGCGTAGTTTTGTATTTAGCTTGGGTTTTGTGGATTTTAATGGAGAAAATTTGTGGTAGAAGAACCAAAGATTTTGGAGTGTGTAGCAGTCAGCGATTTATCCATTTTTTGGGAGTCATTCTTAATTAGTTTGTAATTTGTTGATTTTGATGGAGCAAACTGTGGAATTAGGTTGCAAGGTTTAGGAGTATGTATTAGTGTTAGGCTATGATTAGTAGATACCCAGGATTTTTGCTCTTAATTTGTGTCATTTTGGTTTTTGGTGGGGTTTTGGTATCGGTTTTAGCGAAAGGGAATATTTTTCCATTTGCTAGGTTTTGGTAATCGAAGTTGTGGTAGGGGTTTTGTCGATTTTTTGGGCGTAGTTCTTTGGGTGTAGTTCTGTAATTAGGTTGTGATTTGTGGATTTTAATGGAGTAAATTAGTGGTAGAACTACCAAAGATTTAGGAGTGTATAGTAGTCATTGTATCCATTTCTCTGGAAGTAATTCTGTGTTTAGGGTGTGATTTGTTGATTTTAATGGAGCAAACTGTGGAATTAGGTTGGACCTTGTTGGTATGCAAAACTTAGGCTATGATTAGGAGATATCTTGGGTTTTTGACTCCTAATTTGCGTGATTTTGCTTCTCGATAGTAGGTTGCTAGGGTTTTGATTTAAGTTGAATCGAAAAAGGACTTTTTTCGATTTGCTAGGATATTGGTTATTGAAGTCATGGTAGCGATTCTATCGATTTTTTGGGTGTACTTTTGTAACGAGGTTGTGATTTACGGATTTTGATGGACTAAATTATTGATAGAACAACTGAAGTTTAGGAATATGTAGTGGTCAGCAACTCTATCCATTTTTTTGGGGTAATTCTGTGTTTAGGTTGTGATTCGTCGACTTTAATGGAGCAAATTGTGGAATTAGGTTAGGACTTTAATGCTAGCATTTTCCCATTTGCTAGGAATTCGGCAATCGACGTCGTGGAGGCGATGCTGTCGATGTTTCGGAAGAAAATTACAAACAAAAAAAAGATCCTTCGCCGGCCCCAGGCTAGAGAAAAGATAGGCTATTACTATAATTCTGTAATGAGGTTGTGATTCTTTGATTTTGATGGAGCTATTTTGTGGTAGAACAACCAAAGATTTGGGAGCATGTACAGAGATTCTATACATTTTTGGGTATACTTTTGTATTTAGGTTGGTTTTTGTGGATTTTAATGGAGTAAATTTGTGGTAGAACAACCAAAGATTTAGTAATGTGCAGTATGCAGTGATTGTATCCATTTTTTGGGAGTAATTCTGTCTTTTGGGTGTGATTTGT